>OX941097.1:52455000-53182500 GCA_954870635.1 Arctium minus
CTGAAGAACTCGCAAGATTTGAAGAAGTCGCAAGATTCATGTCTGAAGAACTCGCAGACTGTGGTGTACGAATTATGATGAACCCACAAGATTCTTGATTTTTTGTTTGTTTGGATTTTTCTAACAGAGTTCAGTATACGACAAGCTCAGAAGTCGCAAACTTCGACTTGCGACAAGCTACTTATCGCAAGCCTCTATCTGCGACAAGCTACTGTTACCTTTCTTCGATCTGCGTCAAGTTCAAGAACTCGCAAGTCAAGGCTTACGACAAGTGTCTGCGACAAGTTTTTTGATTGAAATTTTTCTAAGTATAGAACTCGTACACATTGCGACAAGTTAATTGTCTGAAATTTTTCTAAGTATAGAACTCGCAAGCTTCAGGCTGTGACAAGTTCAGAACTCGTAAGCTTCAGCCTGCGACAAGTAAGAACTCGCAAGCTTCCTTCTGTGAGTTCCTCACTTCTTAGTTGAAAGGGTTTTGCGACAAGTGTTCCTCTGTGGTCTACGACTTCTGTACTTAGTCAATTTTTGGCTATTTTCAGAATTTTGAAAAATTTATGATTATGTGTTTAAAGATATGTGTTGTTGGTCAAGATGACTTCAAAGGATGCTCTTTCGATTGGTACTAATGTTAAACCACCGGTTCTCTTCAAGGGTGAGTATGAGCAGTGAAAAGACAAATTTTTGGATTTCATTGATAGGCATGCAAACGAAGAGAACATTAAGATTTCAATTGAAGAAGGTCCTATGATTCCTATTACTACAAGAATTATAGATGATGAGTCTTCTGATTGTGAGGATGGTGATGAGCCAAGAGAGCAGAAAACTAAGGAAGTTCCACTTGATTTTGTGAAGTATTTAGACGAACAGAAAAGCAGATATAAAGTTGATGAGCAAGCTAGACCTCTACTTCTTCAGAGCATACCGAATGAGATCTACATAAAGATTGACAACTACAAGGCTACAACTAAGAAAATGTTGGATCAGTTGCCTTGGTAGTGGATAAAAAGAAAGAGAAAGAGAAGAAAGATAAGAAAAAGAAGAAGAAAGTTGTGTTGACTGATTATGAGGAGAGTGACAGTGTTGACTCTGATTCTGATGACGGAGAGAGTCTGAAGCAAGCTATGATATTACTTACACGAGCCTTCCAAAAGAAGTTCTATAAGAATTCGGGTTCTAACAGTCAGCGGTACTCTTCGGGATTGAGGAATTTTGAGCACAAGGAAAGAGTTTAAGGAAAAAGGTATGATGATAGAAGGTCTGAAGGAAGAAAGTATGAGGAAAGATAGCTAGAGGAAAAGAGCTATGTGAACAGTTATGAGATAAAGAAAGTAGAAGAGCTGATTAAATGTTACAATTGTGGTAAGATCGACCACTTTGCCAAAGACTGCCGGAATCCCAAAGTTCGCAACTCAGAGTACTACAAGAACAAGTTGCTTCTGGCCAAACAGAAAGAAGCTGGAAAAGCACTGATGGCTGAGAATTACCATTGGTTAGATTATTCTAAATCTGAGAGTGAAAGAGAAGAAACTGCACATATGTGCATAATGGGCAAGGAGGTGAAGTATGATGAATCCAATGAGGAGACTTCCAAAGAGGTAAATAATTTTTCTGAATCTGATTTTTTAAAGAAAATGGAAACAATGATGGTTGAGCTTCAAGACTTACAAGCTAAGCTTAAAAAGGAGAAAAGTAGAGTTGCGAAAAAGCGTCAAACAATTTTTGATCTCAATAAGGAAATTGTTGGGAACAAAAACTTGATTGATTCTTTGACAAAGCTACTACTGTTTATGAAAAATAAAAAACTTGTTTTGAAACTCAAATTTCTGAAGCAGTTTCGAAGTTTAACATGTGTGAACGTGAGAAACAAGAGTTTACTTTAAAAGCTCACAATTTGCATATTGATACTAAAAATTTGCAGAAAAAGATTAATGGTTTGGAAGCCAAGCTTTATGCTCGAGGTCAAACTGATCAAACCATTTATCTAAACAAACCAAAGGAAGATTCAGATTTTAAAGATAATTAGGGTATTGGATACGATAACCCACATTATTTGAAGAAAGTTATTTGAAAGCAGCCAACTTTATATAATTTTGATTTATTACAAGTGGCTGACAAAAATCCTCATTTGAAATCCAAATTTGATACAAAATCATCTGATAAGGTTGAAGCTAAGGATGATGAGAACATGAAGAACACAATCAAAATGCAACTACCATTTTGCTATAAAAAGTTGAATGATAGTTATCTTTTTTAGCAACAAAAGTTTCTGTCAAACGATTATTTTCAAAGCTACTTTACTGAGGAGATGGAGGCAAAACCCGTTAAACCAAAAATTTATGTTCCTCCACTCGTCTTGGAAAATAAAATTTATGAGCTTGAGAACACCTTAGTAGAAGAAAGAATTTTGGTTGATCTTGAGAAAATTGTGTTTTCTAATGTTATAATGAACACTAATTTCAAATCTGAAGTTACAAATAACAACTCCGAATTAGAAAGAGTTAGTGTAAACAACTCCACTGATTCAGATGCATCATCTTGTAAAGTTTTCATGGGCAATGTTTTTGCTAATTCTAAATCTTCAGATTGTTATCAAAGGTCTTATCAAAAGAAATTTCTAAAAAGTCTAATGATTTCAACTTTTCAAATTCTTCCAAGCCACAACTATTTGATGATGATGTTGATGACTTGTTTGCGGAAGAAAATGATTTTTTAAATTTTGATGCATGTTTTGATGAAAGAGTTGATAAGTTTGACTTCAATGCTAAGCTTCCAGATCATTCTCCTTTTGTCTTTGAGAAAGGTGAGACATCAACTAAGGTTGATGAATCAGTTCCTGTGAGTACCTATTACTCTAAAGGTATGAAGAAAAAGAAAAGGTGCTCACAGAAACGAACCAACACAAGTAAGCACAAGAAAACACAAAATCTTAAATCTCATGTTTCTAATAAATCTAAATCTTGTGTTTCAGAATTGAGAAGGAAAAAGTCTGAAGCGGGACTAGAATGGAGACCTAAAAGGAAGATTGAAGAGTCTACGAAATCATTTTCTGATTCAGATTGTAATAGGACTACTACTAGTTTGTCTAATGTAATTGATCAACGTGCTTCTGTGATCCCAGATTCTAACTCACAATTAACACCTAAACATGTAGGAAATGATCTCTTATTTATTTAACAATGATTACATCAATTCCGTAAGTCACAAGTCTCTATGTGCCACAGATCTCACTTGGTAGAATATTCTCTCTCTAGATCTCACAAGTCTCTATGTGCCACAGATCTCACTTAGACAATCTATATATATGGTCAACATGACCCATTGACTTTACAAGACAATTACAAACCAAACACTTAAACTTTACAAACAATTACATTTTAGACACTCTTTTAATCTTGAATACAATTTAACTGTAACAATATCCCTCTTTGAATTCAACATTAAAAAAAATTGACACTAATCTTCAGGTCTTCTTTCTTTAGAAAAATCTTCAACAAATAATCTTTCACAGCTTTCACATCTTCAAATCTTTGACACTTTGATTGATCTTTGATAGCAATCTTAAGTAAATCTCCCCCTTTGGATTTCATAATCATTTTTTGGCAATCTTCACAAAGCATTGAAGTCTTGACAAATTGAAGTACAAAACATCTTCAGCTATGCAACTTTCTTGAATCATCACTTTGACAACAATCTGACTTAATTTTCTTCCCTTTTATCACATCTTACTTGACTTTGCTTTCGCTTTGAAATTAATCTAACCTTGAAATCTTGAAATATCTCCCCCTTTTTGATGAATGATGAGAAATCAGAATCATCAAAACATTTCAACATCAGTTCTGTCTTTGAAATTATCTCCCCCAAATAGCAATGTAAGCACAGTCTTCATGAGAAACAAAGATATTCCCCTCCTTTGGAAACATATGAACAATCTACCCCAACGAGAATAGAAACTTATGATATGATATTTTGATGTCAATTCATAAAATGTATTCATCTGAATCTTTTCAAAATTCAGACAAATTAGGGGTGATAACCCTGAATCAACATATGAAACAGTTAATCTGTCTGTCAGTAGCATGAAGCCACTGTGTAACGAATACACATGGGAAAGGAGATTTTTGATGTTCACTCCCCCAGGGCTTCCATTCAATCATTGAAAAACCACAAAGGGAATTTCTATTAATGTTAAGACAAGAAAACTTATTCCTTGTGTACTCGTGCAAGTGTTGCAATGATTGAAGCAATTAAAGCTTTTAACAGGCTCAAAATATGTAAACCATTGAGACAACAACAGTATTACATAGACTCAATGTGCATGAATGAGGGTCGAAGGTGGGGAAACATTCCTTCTTTTTCAATATCATCATCTTCCGAATGAATATCTGATAGAGTATGTGCTACTTCCACAGAAAATATGAAACATTCTTTTGTTGAGAAAAGAATGAGTAGCAGGTGGGGTTTTATGCAAGAGTTGGCATGGGCTAGTTGCCTTTTTCGATGAAGGTCACCAAAGAATGTGAACCAACAGATTATGCGGCTGCCCGGCTCAATAAAATTTTGGTGCAGAGTTTGATATTCTTTTACTCTGATCTCTCACCCTATTTCTTTTAAACATTTGAGCTCATTTCTAACCAATCTCTCTTTTACATTTTACCTCAGCACACTCCCACACTGTAATCTTTTGACACCCCCCTCCCCTCAATCACTCTTAGGATTACTTTCGGGGTAGGAAACACTAGTTAACGTGAATTCATGAAAGTCTTTTAAGCACTCACACTGAATCCCATGTATTTTGTCTTAAAAAAATTTGTTGCTCAACAGTTATCTTGACAATTAAGCACAAGATATCATTATCTGAAAATGTATGCTCATGAATGATAAGAATGAAATTTGAGCATGTTGAACATTTAAGATCTCTCAAAACAATGAAATTGAATGAATAAAACGAATTCAAGGGAAGTTTTTTGAGAATCTGACAATGATTCGATCAGATCAAATATCATAAAGAAAAAATTTTGGGATATCAAAGAATGGATATTTGTTTATATGAACAAGATATAAACAATTTGACAATGAAAACACATTTAGTAAGAAATGACGTCTGATCTCGAACAATAAGAATTTCAAACGGGATTATTACCATCGAAAGATTTATCTTTTTGATACATGGTAATAACAAAGTCAATAAAAGTACTGAACCAATGTGTGTAACAATACTTGAAAATACATAGACAAGACAATACACAAGTATGTATCTTTGAGAAACACACGGTCAGATAAACGTTAAAGTATCGATATGAAAAACATTTAAAATCACACTTCAAAATTCATAAAACATTTGAGAACACGAAGTGGTTTGAACATTTAGGAAAACATTTTTCATACCCAAAAGTCATTCATCTTTCAAAATATGATAGAGTTTAAGATTCAGAATAATATACATTCCGTATAGAAATTTTAACTCCCCCTAAAATGAATATTATCATTTAAGCATCCTTTGACAAAACTTCAGATACTCCCCCTCGTATCTGTAAAATGTCAAATCATTAGTAGAGAACAATATGAATATAACAATTAATCGCATTTCTCTTTTCTATTATCTCTCCCAAAAAAAATTTGACAGTGAAAATTATTTTCCTTTTCTCCCCCTTAAAAATATGACAGTTAAAGTTTTAAACAAACTCCCCCTTAAATAGACCATAAAACTTTCTAAATGACGTATCTTATCATAATCCTTAAGTAGAGACACACTTAAGTATGAGTTCTGAATAGAAATATCCATAAGCCATCGTTACAATTTCTCCGGTGATAATAGTAACTCTTTATCTTTAGCATTGAAGACCGGGTCTTGAACTGCTTTGTTCAAAAGCCATTGTTCTTAAACATTGAACACCGGGTCCTGATCTGGTGTAATCAGAAACCAACATTCGTTGAAGTACGAGTTCTGAACGGCTCTATTCAGAAGTCTACTTTGACCTTTTAACTACGGGTTCTAAACTGTAGTGTTTAGAAGCCATCGTTCTTTCTCCCTTTAGTCTTTAGTTGCCTGCAACACAAATTTAGCTTTTGGTACCCACTGGTATTTGGGTCCTGGTTTGTTAGTTGCAGTTATGTTAGGAGAGATGTAGTAAGAACCATACCAGTAATTCATATAATTTTTGCTAACAAAATCATTTGTACCACAGTAAGAACAATTAGTTTTCTTTTGTGCTAACCTGACCAATTGATTAACAATATAAACAAGATCAAGTTTGCCAAAAGTTTTACCTTTAGGAGCATTGTTCCTTTTAGCATTGGATGCATGCACAAATGAATTATGTTCCTTCTTTTCATTTGAGGATCCTTTCACTCTCCAAATCCACTTTTCTTTGTCATTTGTCCTTTTGTGTTTACCAGAACCATCAACAAGTTTATCATAGAAAAAGGTTAGAAAGACGAATCTGATCTTTACATTTAGAAGTATGATTATCATCTGAATCAAATAAATGATTATTAGAAACATTCACAAAATGTGAACTTGAAGCTGTTTTCAATGAGCATTCTGAATCAGCTAGATCATCTCTTGGTGATTGAACAATTGATTCTAGCGACTTTTGCTCAGTTAACTTCACCTTGAACATAATATCTTCAAGTTCTTTGATCTTTGAAGATAAACTGTTTCTTTCCTTTGAAAGTAGATCAAATTTCTTGTGCAATTCAGACTTCGCATTCTTCTCCTTCATAACAGTTGATGATAGTTCAGATAGTTTCATGGTAAGCTTCTTTATCTCAATCTCAAAAACTTTCCTTTCTTCTTCAAAGTCTTTCTCTACAGATATCCTCTTATCAGATATTTCTTTAAAAACACCGACATGCCTTTGCTCAACTATCTTCTTTTCTTTCACAAACTTATCTCTTTCCATAATGATCACTTTCTCAAAATCTGACACTTGTTGAGAAAGTTTAGCACATTTTAGTTCAATGGATTTCTTTTCTTGAAAAGTCAGAACACTTTTAAGCAAATACTTTTCTTTCTTTCTCAAACTCTTCTCTTTCTTTCTTTATCTTCTTTTCATCTTGAGAGATTTGTTCTTTCAGTTCAGCAATCTTGCTGTGAAGCTCAATATTATCTCTTTCCAAATCCTTTCTTTTAAATCTTCTATATCTCCTCTTGAGTTCTTGAGTTGTTTATCTCTTTTGAGTCTTTCTCTTTCAACATATTTATTTCAACCTTAAGACTAAACACTCTGTCTCTTAACTGATTTCGTTCAGAAAAGATTTGTGAGTTTATCTTTTCCAGTCCATCACATGTTTCTCCATCAATATTTGCTCTTCTTCTGAGATCATCAAGCTTTTTTTGCATTAATTCTTTCTTTGACCAAGTATAATTTACATTAAGACCTTAAGACTTCTTCAGCTTGGTTTGAAGATTTGAAATCTCTTTCTCTTTTGACTCAATGATCCCTGCAAAATTAATTTTAGAATTAGAAACACAGTCGGAGCAAATAAAATTCTTTTCTAAAACTTTAGAATTTTATTTCAGTTTATTTATCTGATCAAGAAGAGATGAATTCTGAATTTTCAGATTCAAGGATTGGAATCTATGGCATATAAGCAATAGCACAGTCTCTCTTGGTCAAAACAGTATTTCCTTTCTCATCAATATAAGGCATCTTGATATCTGTAAAATATGAGCTAGAATTGATTGTTAGTTCGACAAAAGAATCAACAGTTACAACACTTGAAAATTTTCAGAAAAGAAATTTCCCAAAAATTTCTAAGTATAGAATTCTTACACAATTGAGTTAAAAACAATTCGCACAAAAAGACAATCACCAGAATTCGCAGAACCAGAAGAATTCGAACACAACAAGATCAGAATTCGCATGAAATAAACAATTCGCAGGCAAGGATATATGAATTCTACACAATTCGCATGCAACAATATGCGAAATCTTAGGAATTCGCACGTAGCTATATGCGAATTCTTGACTTAGAAAATTTTAAACATTTAAGCTTTTCGCATGAGCTTTTCGTATCACAAGAAGATGCGAAATCTTCACTTAGAAAAATTTTCAAACATAAACTTTTCGCATCGATACGAATTCCACACTTAGAAAAAATTTCAAAAAATCATGCGAAATGATCAAGAGTTCGTATGGAAAATTTATGCGAATTCGTAGCAATTCGTATCACTCTATTATGTGAATTCTGCTCTTTTCGCATACACACTTATGTGAATTATGTCCTTAGAATATTTTTCATTCAACTTTTCGTCTATGAGTGTTATGTGAATTCCTACTTTTCGTACAACAGTTTATGCGAATTCTGAGGATTTCGCTCACAACTCTCATGTGAAATCAACACTTAAGCAATTTTCATGGTAATCTATGTGAATTCTAAGACATGTGTAAGTTCCTCATACGAAATGTATGGATCTTGCAAATTCTTCAATGTATCGGTCCAAAAACACTAAAAACAGTCCAAATTCCCAACAAATCTTCGAATTAAAGGTTGTAACTTCATCAAATCAATCAATGTTAGTGTTAGAACAAAATATAATCAATGAATTTCAATAAACTTGACTCAAACACAAAAATCCATGATTATACAATGTGTGAACTCGTACGAACAAAAATCCACAAAAAATCTAAATTAAGTGATCAATTTCAGTTCAAAATCGAAATTTAACTACACAAAATCATTCCATTATGTAAATCGAACACTATTGAATCAAGAATTTGATCAAAAACAGTTTAAAATCAAGAATCACTCGAAAACTCTAAACTCAGTGTGCGTAAACCAATTTCCTGTTGATTTCAATTGAATTAAGCTCTGATACCAATTGTGATCCCAGATTCTAACTCACAATTAACACATAAACATGTAGGAAATTATCTCTTATTTATTTAACAATGATTACATCAATTCAGTAAGTCACAAGTCTCTTTGTGCCACAGATCTCACTTGGTAGAATATTCTCTCTCTAGAATATGCGAACTATGTGTGTGTATTATGATCCCCGTATGTTTTCTAACACTTAGACAAGATATATATATGGTCAACATAACCCATTGACTTTACAAGACAATTACAAACCAAACACTCAAACTTTACAAACAATTACATTTTAGACTCTCTTTTAATCTTGAATACAGTTTAACTCTAACAACTTCTCATAAAACAAAACTTGTAACTTCTTACAAGGTTTATATAATAAAGCAGTTGATCCAATTATCTCATTTGCCTAGTCAGTGTTCCACATACGGTCGAAATGATTTTGTGACTCGACAATATTCTTATTGTTGGTTTGGTACTTATTATATACATCACTCTAATGTTCTTGAGAAATAAAGAGGACCCAAATTCAAATGGGTGCCAAAATCTTGTGCTAACACGAAAGGACCCATCTATAAATGGGTACCTAAACCTATTGTTGCTTGATTTCTTCTGTGCAGACCCATCATATGTGGTACTTGGATTCAAGTTGTTCCAAGCATATGACAGGGCAGAAAGACATTTTATCTAACTATATAGAGAAATTATGCGGAAATGTGCACTTTGGGAATGACCAGTTTTCACCAATACTTGGATATGGAGATGTAGTGCAAGAGAATGTAACGATAAAGAAGGTGAGTTATGTTGAAGGATTAGGACACAATCTATTCAGCATTGGTCAGTTTTGCGACAAAGATTTAGAGGTGAACTTTAAGGCCAAGAGATGTTGTATTAGAACTGAAGACGACAAAGAACTCTTGGTCGGGACACTAAAGTCAAACCTCTACACGATCAATCTGTCGAGTGTCAAACCAGATAATGTTGTGTGTCTACTGTCTAAGGCCTCTATGCAATAAAGTTGGTTATGGCGTAGAAGGCTATCTCACCTCAACTTTAGATACATTAATAAGTTGGTGACTGGGAATTTGGTGAAAGGACTTCCAGAGCTCAAATACGAAAAAGAACATATGTGTGACGCATGTGAAAAGGATAAGATGAAGATGTCTTAACATAAGCCAAAGCCTTAACCCAATACAAGTTCTCCTCTAGAACTGTTGCATATGGATCTCTGTGGTCCAATGCGAACACAAAGCATAAACGGCAAGAAATATGTTCTTGTGATCGTGGATGATTTTTCAAGATACACTTGGGTCAAGTTTCTGAGATCAAAGGATGAAACTCCGGAGATCATTATTTCATTTTTGAAGACCATTCAAGTGAACTTGTAGAAGACAGTTAAGCTACTCAGAACTGATAATGGCACAGAATTCAAGAACAAAACAGTTGACGATTATCTCGAATCGGTCGGGATAACTCATCAGTTCTCTGCTGCCAGAATGCCGGAACAAAATGGGGAAGTTGAACGCCGAAATCGGACTCTACTTGAGGTTGCCCGAACGATGCTGAGTCAATCCGATCTATCTTTATTTTTATGGGCCGAAGTTGTTTCAACTACATGTTATACTCAAAATCGTTCAATCATTCATCGTCGGTTTGGTAAAACTCCATATGCTTTGATAAACAATAGAATACCTAGCATTAAATATTTTCATATTTTTGGAAGTAGGTGTTTTGTCCTGAATGATAAGGAGAACTTGAACAAGTTCAGTCCCAAGGCTGATGAAGGCATTTTCATAGGCTATTCTCAGACATCTGCTTCATACATAGTTTATTTGAAGAAGTTGAAGATTGTGGTTGAGAGCGTCAATGTTACATTTCATGAAGAGATGGCTTCTGAGCAACTCAGTTCAGAACCCGTGATAACAGGAGTATTAGCTTCTGGACAGATCAGTCCAGAACCTGTGGTTAATGTTTCTAATTCTGATAAAGCGTCAACGTCTATATCTCATTTAACAGACTTAGATTTATTGTTTGAACATTTTTATGATGAGTTTCTCGGTTCAAAAGTGACTAAACCTGTTGTGATTGACAGATCTGAAGATTCAAGTAGTCATCATCCAATCACATCAGATGTATCGACTGAATCAAAATCCCCGATTCAGAATGAAACTCATGTTCAAACACCTACTCAATCAGTTGAAGTTGCACATGATAATGCAGAAACAGAAGTTACACATTCAGTTGGATGTATTGTCATGCCTACCCAACAGACATCAAATGTCCAATCAACTGAAACTTCTGCACCAGTTACTTCAACTGAACTCCAACAAGAAGAACATACTAGATACTTAGATGATCAACATGATCAGTCTACATCTAATCCACTCCCTCATATACATAAGTGGACCAAAGAGCACCTGGTTCATCAAATTATTGGAGATCCATCAAAGTCGGTGCAAACTAGGTCTACGACTGCAAACGAGTACATGTTTGATTCTTTTCTGAGCAAGATAGAGCCTACCCGAGTATCTGAAGCTCTAGTAGATCCAGATTGGATAATATCTATGCAAGAAGAGCTTAATCAACTTGAATCGCTTAAAGTCTGGAGACTTGTACCTCGTCCGGAAGGAAAAACAGTTATAGGTACAAAATAGGTATTCAAGAACAAGAAATATGAGGATGGTATCGTGGTAAGAATTAAAGATCGACTTGATGCTAAAGGTTATCGGCAAGAGGAAGGAATAGATTATGATGAGACATACGCTCTAGTTGCACGTATAGAGGCAATTAGAATGTTTCTAGCCTACGTTGCACACAAAAACTTCACTGTCTACCAAATGGATGTGAAGACTACCTTTCTAAATGGAATACTGAAGGAGGAGGTATATGTCTCACAACCAGAAGGGTTTGTCAATGCTGAAAAGTCGGATCATGTTTATATTCTTGACAAAGCTCTCTATGGTTTAAAGCAAGCTCCTCGTGCCTGGTATGATGTTTTATCCAAGATTTTAGTCAAGTATGGCTTCTCGAAAGGTAAAATCAATACCACTCTCTTTATCAAAAAGGAAAAAGCTGATATCATTCTTATTCAAATATATGTTGATGACATAATTTTCGGATCAACAAACCCGAAGTATTGTAAGAACTTTTCTAATCTAATGGTGTCCAGATTTCAAATGAGTATGATGGGAGAGATTTGAATTTCTTTCTCGGATTACAAGTTAGACAATTTTCAATGGGGATTTTTATTAGTCAAGCAAAGTACATTTCTGATATTTTACGAAAATTTAACATGGAAAATTGTACTCCATTTGGTACCCCGATGGCACCGGGAACTAAGATCGGAGCTGATATTTCGAGAAAAGTTGTTGATCTTAGAACCTATAGAGGAATGATTGGTTCTTAAATGTACTTAACGGTAAGTAGACCAGATATTATGTTTTCTTCATGCTTATGCGCTAGATATCAAGCTTCGCCTAAAGAATCCCATCTTTCGGCTGTAAAGTGAATATTTCGATATCTGAAAAGGACTGCAGACCTTGGTTTGTGGTATCCTAAAGATATAGGTTTTGAGCTAACAGCGTATTCAGACGCAGATCATGCAGGTTGCATGTTAGACAGGAAGAGTACTTCGGGACATATACAATTTTTGGGAGATAAGCTCGTGAGTTGGGCTTCGAAGAAACAAGCATGTGTATCTACTTCAACAGTTGAGGCAGAGTACGTAGCTGCGGCTAGCTGCTATTCTCAGGTGTTGTGAATGCGAACACAACTCCGAGATTTTGGCTTCAAATACAACAAAATCCCGATTTACTGCGATTCCAAGAACGCTATTGCTATTTCTGAAAACCCTGTCCAACATACGAAAACCAAACATATAGATGTGCGATATCTTTTTATCAAAGATAATGTCGAAAAAGGTACAATTGAACTTTTCTTTGTAAACACAGATTATCAACTTGCTGATTTGTTTACCAAGCCGTTCGACGAAAAGAGATTTAATTTTCTCATTTCGAAACTTGGCATGTTGAACCTCAAGACATAATTTGTAGTTACCTAGTACAGTTTATTTTTGTTATTTTTCTACATTTCTTTATGTTTTAATCTGAACGATATCTACATTGAAAGGTTTTGCTCATGGTTCAGGGGGAGTGTGACACAAAGTTTAGATGATCTACATTCTAAAGGGAGTATGAAATATTCCATATGTTTTATACTGACAATTTTTTTTATGATGCATATGTTTAGAGGGAGTAAGAACATTGATTTCTGATTAAATCAGATTAGAACTCGTTCTTAACAAGTTTTATTGCTTTCATCTCTTTAATTTTCAAATAAATGTTTTTCTTTCAATAAGACTTTGTTGCTGACGACGTTTTGACTAATTAAATACAGATTTTGAGGGGGAGCTTACATGATCATATCAATTATGACTTTGGAACTGACTTTATGAGATTTAAGCTGAGCGTAAGGATTATTCTACTCTTAATCTCATTATGTTTGAAAGAAGGACAACTTTCAGACATGAAAACATGTTTCGTAAATGTTCAAACCACTTCTAATTCTCAAATTGTTTTCATGAATTTAGAAGTGTGATTTTAAATGTTTTAATTTCATGAACTTTAATGTTTAACTAACTGTGTGTTTCTAAAGGTTAATACTTGTGTATTATCTTTTCCATATACTGTCAAGTATTCATACACACCGGTTTAGTACTTTGTTGACTATGTTCTTACCATGTCTCGTATTGAAACTAATTTTCGTTGGTAAGACACTCTTTTTTGTACATTCAAAGTTTGATGAGCGTTAATTCATTCAAAACGTTTCTTTCAAGAATGTCTATATTTGGTTCGTATAGACAACATCCAATTTTTCATGACCTAAGCTTTTAATGATAAATCACTCATATTTGATCTTTTCATACATTGTCAGATTCTCAAAACATATCTATTGTTTTCATTTCATTCATTAACTTTCTTTGTTTTGAGAAAATCTTCCATGCTTAAAATGCTCAAATCTTCATGATTATTTTATTGAGCATACATACATCTGACATATATTTTGTGCTTTAACTGTTGAAGTTAAATGATTGAACAACATTTTCTTTTAAGACAAAATACATGGAAATTGTGTGAGCTTTACTAAACTTCTATGGATTCCCGATAACCAGTGTTTCCTACCCAAGAAGTTATCCTTGAGTGATCGAGATGTGAGGGGTCAATATATGAGTGTGGGTATGTGATGAAATAAAATGAAAAGGGAGATTGGTGAGAAGTGAGCTCAATGTTAAAAAGAACGAGGGTGAGAGATCAGAGTAAAAGAATATCAAACTCTGCACCAACCACTTTCTGAGTCGGGCAGCCACATTACTGTTGTTTCACAATTCTTTCGTGAACTTCTTTGAAACAGGCACTAGCTCATGCCAACTCTTGATTTAAACCCCACTAGCTACTCATTTCTTTCTTAACAAAGAGATGTTTCAATTTTTCTTGGGGAAGCAGCATATAATCTATCTCGTCTTCATTTGGAAGATGTGGATATTGAAAAATAAGGAAAGTTTCCCCATCTTCGCATTTCGTTCATGCACATTTGAGTGTGTGTATTATTGTTGTTGTCTCAATGGTTTACACATTTTGAGCATTTTATAAAACATTTATGTTTAAATTCTTTCATACATAAACACAAACACACAAAAAATTTGTTTTTCTGTCGGAATGTTCATAGAATAACCTTCTGTCATTCGATGATTGAATAAAAGACCGAGGGAGTGAACATCAATAAAACTCCTTGTACAGTACATTTGTTGTAGAAAGTGGCTTAGTGCTACTTACAGGCATCTTAACTGGTTTATTTGTTGATTCAGGTTTTCACTCTTATTTGTCTGAATTTGAAAAGATTCGGATGAATACATTATGAATTGACGGATGGTTCAGATGTTCATATAGAAAGATCATGGTCAGAGATTGGATACACGACATTTCTTGAAGAGAGTTTTGATGATTTCTATGCTCTACATCATCAAAAAGGGGGAGAAATAATTTCAAGAAATGTTATCTAAAGAACTGACTGTGATAATTTCGTAGATAAAGTTATCAAGAGATGACAGATTTGAAGGTTATATTTTCGAAATATGGGGAGAATGCTTAGAATAAAAGAGAAAGTTCAATATATTTAAGAAAGTTTGCTGAAGTTTAGAGAAAATTTCTTTGAAGATCATTTGTGGAAGCAAAGTGCGCTAAATCTAGAGATAATTTCTTTTCTGAAGTCTGAATGAGGTTTTTAATACCTTGGAGGAGATTGTTATAGTTTTTGAAGAACACACTTACAGACTTTGGGGGAGAATACTGTAATTCTGAAGATTGTTTGTCAAGGCATAAAGACAGAGATTGTTCTGAGGTGCTGAAATTTCTTTTGATTCAAAGGAGGACTATAAAGGTGTATCTTTGTAAGGATGCTAAAGTGGGAGATTGGAATTGTTAAAGATATACAAAGGGGGGAGATTTCTCGTTTTTGCTAAATTTCTTTTTGAAGATGATCTTGAGTCCAAAGGGGGAGATTGTTAGTGCACAAATATTTTGGATCCAAGATCATGGGATTGAAAGTCAAATGCCTAAGTCAAAGCCTTCATATGCAAAGTCAAAGTTACTCAATGTGGAAAGTCAAAGTCAACACATGTCAAAGTTTGTTTGTTTGTTAATTGTGCTTGTTGTTGATTCCTTGTAATAGATCTTAGGTTTAAAGAGATTTTATTTCTTTGTTAGACTAGTAGCACAAAAGAGAGATTATGTTTTAGAGAGAGAAAGTTTGAGAGAGAGCATTATATTCTATTGTAATATGTGACATTCAAGATTAATACATATAGCAATTGTGATTGATTTCATTGTTCATCTTGATTGATTTGCATAATCTGGGAATAACAAACCTTATCAACTACAAATGTGTTCAGATGTTAATTTAGAACATGTGTGCAAAGTCTTACCTCAAAATTAGAACAATTGTAGAAGATATGTTAATTTTTGGCTTCCAAACGCAACAATTCGCAAGATTCAAAGAACTCGCAAGTTCTTGAAGAATTTGCAAGCTTCATCCGTGGATACAACTTTATTTTGCTAAGTCAAGAATTCGTAGGTAACTATATGCGAAATGTGAAGAATTCGCAAGTTACTATGCCCACGTTATATGCGAAATGTATGGAATTCGCAAGCCTCCATTTGCGTAAAGCGCATAATTCGAAACCTTTGCTTGCGAAAAGAGGCTTCGAATATGTTAGCATGTACGAAAGGTGATTAATTCATTATGCGACTAAGTGTAGAATTCGCTAAATATTGTGCGAAATGCTTTGATTGATTTTGAATTCTAAGTATAGAACTCGCATGAAGGGGTCTGCGAAAAGATAGAATTCGCAAGCAGTACCGTACGAGAAGTGAAGAATTTGCATATTGGCGCTTGCTAAAAGTTAAAATTCGCATGCAAGGCTTTGCGAAAAGTGGTGTTTCGGCTTATGCCAGTTGCGAGTTGTGGACTTCAATGAATAGTGATTTGCGAAAAGTTGATCTGCAAAAAGTAATGCCATGTGGTCTGCGAAAAGTGACTATTCACAACCCATTTTATGACAAGTTTGCCCTGTTCCCGGGATTTTCCGCGTAATGCATATGTGACATCACTCCTATTATCTGTTGGTCACATATTTTTAGCAACTGATCAGATTTTCACCTGAGCTCATGCCAGTCAAGATTTTCAGACATTAGGTGTTTGGATTTAGTTTCTGATTGGATTGGATTAGCAGCTTGAGTATCTGCAATCATTATTCTGGAGTTTTCTCTACGATGCTAGACCTTTGAATGCTCTTAATCATTCTTCTAACCTGATCAATCAGAATTGTGAGTGCTTGCAATCATTATTCTGGTGCTTGGTTGTGATCTAGAGTTATGAGTACTTATAATCATCCAACTGATTCTTGAAGAAAGGAGGTCTGAGTTTATCCATTCAGTGTTCTAGAAAGCTGTTAGAAAATGAGCATCCTTCATCAGTTGTTGAACAGATATCTGATAATTCTTCTAACCCTTGCCTGGTAGTGTTTGCTACAAGATGATTCCTCCTACAAGCTGATTAGATTAAGCTCTTAAACTAAATTACTATTCAACTCGCATTCAAAGACAGATTCATTGTTATAAACTGAAAATGCATTGTGGTTGCCACGCAAAATTCACACATTTTTTTCTTGTGGGCGTTGAATTTTCTAGAGATAAAAGTTGTCTTTCGTGCACTCAATCGAGGCTATTGTGTACATCGTATCTGTTATTAAAGTTGAAACTCAAAAGGATAAGAGATATTTTCAAGGAGGAGCGAGAGTTGTTTTAAAGATAAGCAACGCTAAAGTTTTCCAAAGAAATCAAAGGGGAGAAAAGCTGAGGCTTAAAGAGGATGATTCTTTTACAAAACTTTAGGGGGAAAATGTTAGAACATAAAATATTCTAAGATTGGAAAGTTTTGTAAATGCCTCTTTAATTGTTATTGGGCCTTGTCATTAGCATTGGGTTTAAGCTTAATTAGTATACAAGGTTGATAGGGTATAAATAGGTGAATTGTTTGTAGTTTCCCACTTACAATGTAGTCGTATGTGATCTGTGTGTTTCTAGAGAGATAAACATTGTGCTCTCTCTAGATTGTGTGAATAAACAATACAATTCCCTCCCAATTCATATCTTGTTGATCTTCTTACATTGATTTGATTTGTGATCATACTTGTCATGTCATTAATGAGGTTAGTCAGATTGTTTGATAATGATTACAAAATTATGGAATCAAATCAAATTGTTTTTCATTTGGCTTGTATATACACATAACTTTTTGTGTTTCTACTAATTTCGTATAGATTGATTGCTTCAATTTGATTTTGGTATTTATACTACTGATTGATTTCTCTAAACTTATCCTAACAAATTAGCCTTTTCTAAATCTGGAAATCATAACAATGTTTATTTCATAATTTTTATCTATAATCGTTTTTTTACATTTATATTTATTTTGATTGTATTAATGATTAAATTTGGTTGTTAAATATTCATTTTTTGTTAATTATCGTATGCCCACACATCAATATCGAAATCACATGTGCACCTCTTTTTTGTTACATAAACATTTATGTTTTAGCACCTCTTGCATGATCTTGATAAAGGTACTTTAAAGCATATGTTATCACAAGATGCATGGTAATACATACCTAACTATATATACATAAAGGGCTTTCAGAATTCTCAAGTTCAAGCATGATATATTATAATTTGATCTGAAAAGGAAAGAAGTGCACACGAGTAGCCTTGAAGTAGTCTAGAGATCTTAAAGATAAAAAATAAAAATTCTATGTTATCTTTAGTCTTTGCAAAAGGAATTGACACCTTTCATATATCCTTATATTTCAAGTGATATTTGTGTGCATTCTATACTTCGATAATGTACTTATTTTGGTGGATAGAAGGTTTTGTGAAGCATCATAATATAATGTATGGATTTGTCTTCTACCGGTAATAGCTCAAGTTAACTTGTGATTTTCATAAATCTGTAGAAACTCAAGTTGTTTAAGCTATATATCTTAACAATACTAATGAACATGTGAAGGTCTACACTATGGATGGCAGAAAACCCCGAACCCGACGGGGAAACCCGAAACCCGGCTAAGTTCGGTTCGGGTCGGGTTAGCCAATTTCGGGCGGGGTCGGGTAACGGAGGAAATTTCGGGGATTTTATCGGGTTCGGGTTCGGGGCAAGGTATCCCCGCCCCGATATATATATATATATATATATATATATATATTAATAAAAATAAAATTATATATATATATATTATTAATATTTAATATATATATAAATTATATAAAAATAAAATTATCTATATATTATTAAGCTTTAATATATATATATATATATATAAATTATATAAAAATAAAATTATATATATATAATTATATATATATTATTAAAATTAAAATTATATATATTTTAGGTTCGGGTCGGGGTCGGGGATTCCCCATTGGGTCGGGGACGGGGATGGGGCATAAAAAATACCCGACGGGGCGCCCCAAATAAAAACCCGACGGGGAAAGAGGCAGGGACGGGGATGCATTTCAGTTTCGGGGACGGGGACAGGGGACGGCAAATCTGCCCCGAACCCGCCCCATTGCCATTCCTAGTCTACACCGATTGAAAGGATGGCAGTGCTTGATGAGGCAACTTACAGTGGAAGGAGGGTTGGTTCTATGTGTGTATCAACTTCATTAAATTTTCCCAATAGAGTTGCCAACACACCTGCAACCCTTCTAGTAGACTTGCTCGATTTAGGTGCAGAGAACCAGCAACACCTAGCTCTTCAGGTGACAACTTCCTTTCAAGATCTTCTTGATGTTCTTCGTCACAATTAGGTTAGACTTAATTACCTTGCAAACTATTTTACCTTCTCAAGTATATAGGTGTATGGATATGTCCCTTCTCCTACAAACCAACATAAGGAGAAGAGTATCTTATTGCAAATTACTTTTTGATTTCGTAGTACTTTGGAAAAAGAGTGAAACATGCTTCAGAACCGGAACTACTTGTGCATTTTGCATGAATTTTCTAGTTCACCAAAGATCATTAATGTTATCATTTGTAATGTTCATAACATTTTCAGGTATATTTTGTGTAACAACCTCAAATCTGGAAAAAACGACTAATTTGAAATTTTCTATAATACATCAATTAAAGGATAAATTCCTTTCTCTAAATCGATACTTGGTTACCTCAAAAAACAATTCTAGATTTTAACATCAACATAATTACTTCTAACCTTACACAAGGTCTAGATTAAGAACGGGTGTTACTAAAACCCAAAAATTGTTGCTATCTCCAAAGTACAAAAGTCGTCATCAATTAACTAATTCCTTCACGTACCTCAAACTAGCACTCAACCCATCATAGTGACGCATACCATTCCCCAACAAGACCTGATGCACATGCCGACAAATAAAAAGTTAGGCTTAACGCCTAGATAGTTTAATCAATTTTCATCTTTAATATAAAACTGAAAAGATGATATTTTGAACATGGTTTCTAAAATGAAATGTATTTAATATAAAAGAAACATCCTTTCTAAGAACCACCATTTTCCTGATGGAAACTCATTAATCGAAACACTCGTTTATCATGAGACCAAAACACAATACTCACCCAAAACAACAGTAAGGTTAATATATTCCAATACCGAAAAATACGGATACATCTTTATTATCCAAAACAGCCAAAGAACAAGGGTAGAGTGCAAATCAACAAAACATGGACCAATTCCAATATGTCAAGACCATAAAATATGGATACAATCCATACTCAAAACAAGATCGAAAACATGGATTATACATTATCGAAAAATAACACCTTTTGGTGACGGAGGAGACTCGTTTCCATCAGGTGGTGGAACACTGAGTAAGCCACATAGAGATGTTGACAAGCAAATCACCCCCAACATACAAGCCTTGGTAATTACTCTTGTTGGGGCTAACACAAGGACATCAAAACTCGTTACTTAGTCAATCCCCAAGTTACAAGATGAGAACAACAAAACTCCTCACTTGCCTAAAATCAAAGGTTCCAAAGCGAGAACATCAAAACTTCTCCTTTGTCCCAAACCAATGATATCAAGAAGAGAACCTCAAAACTTCACTCTTGTCACAACCAAAAAGGGCCCAAGGTGAGAACATCAAAACTCCTCATTTGACTAAACCCTATGCCCCCAAGACGAGAACATCAAGACTCATCTCATGGAAAATCTGACTGACACGTATGCCTATGGATCCAATGCATTAGAGTCAAAATTACATGACTTCAAGTGAATGACCAATACACTCAAAACATATAATTATCAAATAAATATGCAATAAGTGCATATTGTGTCTCAAGATCAGCATAGGGCAAATAAAGTTGGACAATTGTCCCCAAGACTCATCTGAGTCAAACCGAACCAATAAGTCAATGTAAACCAATGATATACAATTACCCAAGGTATATACAATTTATGCCCAAAAGATGGGGATATCTTTATTATTGATTTGAAGCTTGGACAACCACCCCCCCCCCAAAAAAAAAAAAAAAAAAAAAAAACACCATAACTTTCAAGGAAACATTTCCAAATAAACAATGACACTCAAAATGTGCCAAATAATTCAACCATGTGTATCTTTCGTACGATTTATGAAGTCAAAAATACCAATAGTGTATTAACATCAAATAATCCCATATGAGGAATAATTAATCAAAATAACACTCTTATGTTTTATTTATCAAAATACCCAAATATCCCAAATATATGCATTTTCCAAGATTTATTAACCAAATGTATCAAATAAGCAAACCAAATAACCCACATATTTGAAGAATATCAAGTAAAACATATTAATACTTCAAAAAGGACATTTTTGGCATGTACATAGTTTTCACAACGCAACTTGAACTCACCTTGCTTGATTTAGGCTAAATCAAGGTTTTATCCCAATCTTGAGCTTCCTTTAGTGAAATCTTTAGATCCACAAACATCCATCTCTATAAAATTTATCTAGGTCACAACCAAGCCTAGAAATGTACCAAAAGTAACCCCAAAATCATATCTATAACCAACCTTAGTCAAACACTCAAATCACCCAAAATACCCAAATTTGGTCAAAACTCATAATATAAGGGATACATCAAGAGGGATGTTCTAGGAGTTAATATGAAAGGTAACGTGAATAAAGGTTTAGAAAGGTTAGGATGAACTTACAAATCTATTTTTAGGAAAACCCAAAAACTAGGTCAACAATGGTGGAAAAGATGAAGATGATCTTGAGTTCCATCCCACAAGACTTGAATCTCTAACTCCAAGACTCTTTAATACTCATGAAGAATTCGATTTGGATAGGTAGAAGCTCAAGAACCAAAGGAGAGGGAGAAGAAGTGAGTAGGTGTAGCAAAAGTGAAGAGAAAAGGGATAAAATCCCGTTTTTAAAAAGAAGCAACAACATAATTTTCTGCTCAAACTCCCCGGGCATGAAGGATTTCGCCCCGGGCGTGAAGGCGACTCCCCGGGAATGAAAATTTTTCCCCGGCCGTGAAACTTCAGAAAATTAAATAACTTGATTTTCACCCAAAAACATTAAACCAACTCCAAAATTCATACCAATAGTTATTCTAAGGTCAAAATATAAATATGGAGCTCGAAATAAACATATCGAAAATCTGGGTGTTACATTTTCGTCGATTTATATACAAATATTATTAAAATTTATCTACTTTGTAACACTAAAGAATTAAGCTTCAAAAGGAAGTTTATTGGTTGTTGCATGCTGATAACCCTCATTCCTGAGTGTTATTTATCACTCTTTTCCGTTGTTTTATTGCTCATTTATACCCACTTTTGTTCCTTTATATCTTCATTTGGTCCATAATTAAAACACGTTATGATAATGGCATCAAAAGTAATTTTTGTGCAGAAATTGGGAAAACTGTCGGAGAGGGCAGTGAGTGCCCGCGGTGGGCACCCGAATATCCATTGGGCAAAGGCTTTATCCGAATTGAATGGGCCCTTATGGCATATTCAGCAATGATTGGAGACATGAGGTCATCATTGGAGGGTGTGAAGATAATAAGAATATCCATTGGACAAAGACATTACCCAATGGGTATTTTCCATCTCTTTTTCTATATAACAAGGGCCTTGGTGCATCCAATCCATCATCAAGCTCTCTATCACTCTCCCATCATTTTAAGTTCTTCTCTCCAAAAAGAGAGAACTTAGGTTTGAAGACTAGCATTGTTTAATTTCTTGCCTTTAAATTCTTGTATTTTACTTTTATGCATTAACTTTCTAGCATTTTTATTTATTGCAAGTTTAATTTTAGTATTTTAATTTCTTGCTCTTTAATTTTAGCATTTTAAATTCCATAGTTTATTTTCCTACTTTGTTCTTACTTTATTTATATCCATGCAATTAGTTAACTTTTATTTCTCTTATATTGTTATGTCTTCTATTATTAGCATGAGCTAAGCCCCTCTTGGGTGTGGGTGTGAGCTACCTTGAGACTAGGAGGCAACAATTGGGTGTGGCCATTACTACTAACTCTTAAGCTTGGTCACTTGAGTCGGGACTTAAACTCAATGCAGATAAGTCGATCAGTTTGATGTGTTAATATTAAATCTCGACCTTGAGAGGGGCGGTTCGAAATACGGCTTAAGTGATGCACAAAGATTTCAGAGAGTCTTTGATAAAACGTAGAGATACTAGTTTTGTATGATTTACTAAGGTTCAAAGGTCGGAGGAGATTTATATCACAAAGAGATTTGGGTATAAATCTCCATACCGGTAGAACTTGATTTTTATGAACTTAGATAAATCGGCAATAGTAAGAGTTGGTAACAACGGACACTTTACGAGCATTTTGTACGACCAATCTTTAAAAATCCACTCTCGAGATATGGGTCTTTTTATAGATTTTCTGTACTACAAAGCGCCCGACCATTTTGTTACTACGTTTGTCTCACGGAATGCTTACACCCATACCCATTCTTTAATTATAAAAAGTTCATTTCGCAATTTTAGAATTAATTCACCAACCAAACAAATATTTTTCCCAACTTGAAACTTGTGCAAGAAGTTCATGAAAGTCTGTATTTTTCAGTAGTCCAGTCTTTATGGGTACGATACTCGGTACTTTTACCGTTATATTACTTGTAGTGATTCCAGTGAAAGTATATACTTGTGCTCTCACTGGGTAATATTGTGCCCCCTACTGTGCAGTACATGATAAATAGCTACAAAGTTTTTGGCGCCGTTACCGGGGACTGGCACGATTTTACATCCTGAGATACTGATTTTTGTTCGAGCTTGTGTCATTTGTTTCACTTTCAAAACATTTCTCGTGTTGTATGCCACAACTGCAACACGGGGAACTTTTGCCTCTTGATCTTGAAATTGAAAAGACTTTTAAAAGAAGAAGAGGTTGAGGAAGTCGGCAAAATCCAGTTTTAAATCAAACCATGGCAGAAGCGGAAGCAAACCCGCCTCCACCTCCGCTTGTGGAAACAACGATTAAAATTGCCGATGACAAAGAAAGGGGAATACGGGACTATGCAACACCCGAATTTGATCAACTCTTGTGGGGTATTCTTAGTCCCAACATTACTGTGCAAAATTTTGAACCGAATCATCCTCGATGCCACGGCTGGTGGAGCTTTTACTGCAAAAACATACAATGAGGTGTATGATATTTTGGAAAAAGTTGCCAATAATAACACTGATTGGTCAAACCCTCGTGCTGTAATTCCTAAAACTGCATCAGGAATTCATGAGGTTGATGTCATCACCGCTTAAATTGTACAAATTGTAGCTTTAACTAATTTGGTTAAAAACAATTTGAACATTAATGGAGAAAAAAGTCATGTGCATGCAATAAATCAATCTTTAATTGAAACGTGTACTTTTTGCAGTGAAAATCATCCTTTCGAGTGTTGTCCCAGTAACCCCGTTTCAGTGAACTATGTCGAGAATCATTCTAGAAATAGTCCATTTTCCCAAACATACAATCCAAATTGGAGAAACCATCCGAACTTCTCTTGGTTTGGAAATCAAGGACTTCAACCCCCCGGGGCAAGTCAAGTCCAAAACCGACCACCAAATCCCCCGGGATTTCATCAAGGCCCACCTCAGAATTATCAACATGGACAGTCTTCACAATCCCAGAATTACCAACATGGACAATCTTCACAATCACATGCACCTAGACAACAGAATGCATCGGACGGTAATGGTTCAATCGAATCGTTGCTTAAAGCTTTTATAAACCAAACCAATGCAAACTTTGAGGGGTTTTGAAACCCAACTTGGACTGTTCGTTGTCGAACTCAAGAACATACCACAAGGGACTTTGCATAGTGACACGGAAAACCCCAAAGGCATTCACAAGGAACACGTCAAGGCCATAAGTACTAGAGAGATTGAAAACATAAGTGAATCTAGAAAAGTCGAGAAAACCACTCCCGTACCAGTAGTACAAAAGGACTCACATTTGTTTGATGCCTCGAACTTTTCAGACCTGTTCCCATCTTCTAGTGAAGCACCAAAACGAGAATCCATGGCCCAAACTGCAGGCCCAATTGTACCAAGTTGTCCAGCACAGACTGTACCCACTCTAGAACCACTCATCTCAGGCACTCCCGACAAGAGCAAATCTGTCTCGGATTTAAGAGACTTACCTTTCCCTGAGAGATTAAAAACCAAAAATGTTGATGAACAATTCAAGAAGTTTTTGGACGTTTTCAAACAACTTCGCAATAACATTCCTTTGGTAGTGGCTCTCGAGCAAATGCCAAATTATGTTAAATTTTTAAAAGATATTCTCAACAAAAAACGAATGCTGGGAGAATTTAAAGCTGTCACCTTGACCAAAGAATGTAGTGCACTTCTTACTTGCAAAATCCCTCCAAGGCTAAAGGACCCGGGGTGTTTTACCATCCCGTGTACTATTAGGGGACAAGAAGTAGGACATGCTCTATGTGATTTGGGAGCAACCATAAACCTCATGCCTTTGTCGGTTTTTAAGAAGTTAGGGATTGGTGAAGTTCGATCCACCACAGTCACCTTACAACTTGCAGATAGGTCTTTGGCCTATCCGAAAGGTAAAATTGAAGATATTTTGGTGAAAGTCGATAAATTCATTTTTCCGGCTGATTTTCTAGTGTTGGACTATGAGGCAGATAAGGATGTCCCCATCATTTGTTTTGGTAAAGGAGTATCCCAGACCACTTTGGGCCCAAACTAATCTCCTGGAAAACAGGCCTATGGCCCGCGGGCATTCATCGCGTGGCCACAAAGCTGCAAGTGGGGCTCGAACCCGGGCAACCGCTATGAAGTCCCCATCATTTTGGGAAGACCATTTTTGGCAACCGGTAGAACCTTGATAGATGTGCAGAAGGGTGAGTTGACTATCAGAGTAAATGACCAACAAATCACTTTCAATGTTTTCAAATCCCTTAAGTTTAATGGTGAGATTGAAGATTGCTCCTACCTAAATGCCTTAGGTGATGATTTTGAGTTAAGTTTGATTGATTGCATAAGGGAAGATATTTCGGAAGAGGATTTGATAGAGGTTATAGATGCATTTGAGCAATTGGACTTTAATGATAGACCAACCTAGGTTTCTTCTATAGCCAAGGCTCCCGATCTAGAGTTAAAACCACTTCCTAATCACCTTAAATATGCTTATCTTATGGAAGAGGAAAAATTGCCTGTAATTATTTCTTCCAAGTTAAGTTGTGAACAAGAAGTGAAATTGATTGAGTTGTTGAAAAACCACAAGAAGGCCATAGGTTAGACCATAGCTGACATCAAGGGAATCCGTCCGTCCCTTTGCCAACATAAGATAATTTTGGAAGAAAATACAGTTGGCAAGGTGCAACCACAAAGGAGACTTAACCCGATCATGAAAGAAGTCGTTAAGAAAGAAATTTTAAAGTGGTTAGATGCAGGTATTATTTACCCCATTTCAAGCAGTGGTTGGGTGAGTCCGGTACAATGTGTACCAAAGAAAGGTGGTACCATGGTAATCACCAACGAGAAAAATGAGCTTCTCCCGACAAGGACCGTCACCGGGTGGATAATTTGCATAGATTACAGACAATTGAATCTAGCTACAAAAAAGGACCATTTTCCTTTACCATTTATAGACCAAATGCTAGATAGATTGGCCAGAAAGGAATTTTATTGCTTTCTAGATGGTTATTCGGGGTACAATCAAATTCACATTGCACCCGAAGATCAAGAGAAGACTACCTTCATTTGTCCCTTCGGAACTTTTGCATTCCGCCGAATTCCATTTGGTCTTTTCAATGCACCCACAACGTTTCAACGTTGTATTATGTCTATTTTCTCATACATGATTGAGGATTCCATGGAAGTGTTTATGGATGATTTTTCAGTTATCGGCACCTCATTTGATAATTGTCTTGAAAATCTGAAAAAGAGTTTGGAAAGATGTGAAACACACGATTTAATTTTAAAATGGAAAAAGTGCCATTTTATGGTACAAGAGGGAATCGTGTTGGGTCACATGGTTTCTAAAAAAGGTTTAGAAGTAGATAAACCAAAGCTTGAAGTGATAATGCAATTACCCGAACCAAGTTCGGTTAAAGGCATTAGAAGCTTTTTGGGGCATGCAGGGTTTTACAGACGTTTTATAAAAGATTTTTCAAAAATTGCAAAACCCATTTGTAATTTATTGCATGCTCACCAAGCTTTCGAATTTACTCCATAATGTACCAAAGCTTTTGAAACAATCAAGGCCTCCCTTGTATCGGCACCCATTGTGATAGCCCCAGATTGGACCATGCATTTTGAAGTAATGTGTAACGCTAGCGATTGGGCTGTAGGTGCGGTTATGGGACAAAGGCGGAATAAAATTTTCCACCCCATTTACTACGCAAGTAAGACTCTTATCGAAGCTCAAATAAATTATACAACAACTGAGAAAGAGTTACTTATTGTAGTAGTTGCGTTTGACCGTTTTCAATCTTATTTGATTGGCACAAAAGTCATTGTCCACACAGATCACTCCGCAATCAAATATCTCTTTAACAAAACCGATGCAAGGCCACGACTTATTCGGTGGGTCCTTCTTTTGCAAGAATTTGACCTTGAGATAGTTGATAGAAAGGGTGTAGACAATCAGGTTGCCGATCATATTTTTATGATTGAGAATCATGTGTCAAGTGGTGGAGATCATGAGATAAAGGAAGTTTTCTCGGATGAACAAATCCTTGCCATACAACATCATTTTGAGAATAATGTCCCATGGTACGCTGATATCGCAAACTATCTTGCTAGCGGAATCAGGTCGTACCATATGCGAGGACAACAATTCAAAAAGTTCATTCACGACTGTAACACTACTTTTAGGATGACCCATTTTTGTATAAATTAGGTGTAGACCAAGTATTGCGAAAATGTATCCCAAATTTAGAAATGAAAAATATTTTGAATGATTGTCATGCCTCACCTAACGGTGGCCATTTTGGTGGACAACGTACGGCGGCCAAAATCCTGCAAAGGGGATTCTTTTGGCCCACATTATTCAGGATTCTTTTGAGTTTGTCAAAGGTTGTGACCAATGCCAACGGACAGGGAATCTGTCCCAACGCAATGAAATGCCACTGAATAATATTTTGGAAGTCGAACTTTTCGATGTATGGGGCATCGATTGCATGGGACCATTTCCAATGTCTTTTAATAATCAATACATTTTGGTTGCGGTTGACTACGTCTCCAAATGGGTAGAAGCCATAGTGTGTCCTCGAAATGATGCTAAAACAGTGATTAACTTTCTTCATAAAAATATTTTTGTACGATTTGGAACACCCAAAGCTTTAATTAGTGATGAAGGGACGCATTTCGTAAACAAAATGTTAAGCACTGTTCTTGGCAAATATAATATCCAACAAAAGGTTTCCACAACATACCATCCACAAACTAATGGTATTGCCGAACTTTCAAATCGAGAAATAAAATCGATTTTGGAAAAAGTAGTTAAGCCCGATAGAAATGATTGGTCACTTAAGTTGGATGATGCACTCTGGGCTTACAGAACAGCTTTTAAAACCCCATTATACATGTCACCGTACAAATTGATTTTTGGAAAGGCATGTCATTTACCTTTGGAACTTGAATACAAGGCTTTTTTGGCAATAAAAGAATTGAATTTGAGTGAGGATGCCGCGGGCAAGAAGAGAAAACTGCAATTGAGTGAATTAGAAGAGCTGAGGAATCATGCCTACGAGAATGCAAAAATTTACAAAGAAAAAACTAAACTTTGGCATGATCGTAGGATAAATCTAAGAACTTTTAAAAAAGACCAGCAGGTGCTCCTCTTTAATTCACGATTGAAGCTTTTTTCGAGAAAACTGAAATCACGTTGGTCAAGACCATTCACTATTGTCGAGGTCGGTCGGTTTGGTACAGTTGACCTTTTGAACCCACAAGATGGAAGCACATTTAAAGTCAACGCACATCGGGTTAAGCACTACATCCCTGATGGAGTGCCCAAACCTACCAATCAATATAATTAGTTATGAAAAAGTTCGATTTGTAAATGAATTGTACAGTTTGATTTTTGGTCTTTTTATTTCGTGCAGTGTCCACTGTAGGTTGAGAGTGCCCACTGGGAGTGTTGGGAGGGAAAGTGTACCAAGTAAGATTTTGGAAATCTTATTTTTAGTTATAATCATTGCCTTTTAGTACCTGATAGACACTTGGCACATTGGGGTGGTGTAGGATCTTTTCCTTTAAGATTTCTTATACTTTTTTAAGGATATAAAAATGAGGGTTTATTTTTGTCAAAATTTTAAAAATTAAAACCACTTGTTAGTTTTTCCTTTTAACCGTTTTTTTAGAAAAAGGGGGAATGGATTTATTTTTTTTTCTTTGTCCTTTCATCTTCCCCAACTCTTTCTCCCTTAAAGAAAACACAAACCCTCTTTTCTTTCAAAACCCCTTTTTTGTAAAAAGTTATCACTTCATCCTTCCCATTCCACCATGACAAGAATGAAAAGGCTTACACAAAACCCCAACCCCACACCTTCTCGCCGGAGTTGAAGGTTGCAGGTTACCGACGCCGCTGTCGCACCACCGCTCGATGCCGACACCACATCGCCGACGGTCGAGCCTCAACCATCTATCGCACCGACGACCTCTTTTTCCGTCCGATCATCGACGGCTGTTGTGCAAAACCTCGCCGGCTACTCCGTCGTTAGCACCGACGAATCTCAAGCACAATCATCATCCCCATCTTATATTCTCCATAGTTACCACGAGATCCATGAAGTTCTAAATAAGGTAACCTACATCCCTACCTCCACTATATCTGTTACCCTACCGCTACCGTCCACCGTCGCCACTATATCTTCTTAAATCTCTCGATCCCGACCACTACCACCACCATTTCTACAAATCCTACCATAATCACCAAGGAACCACCCAAAATACCCGCTAATCCGCCCCTAAACCCTAGCAACATGACCCCCTACCAGTTTGATTTAAATGAAATGGAGGAATTTGATGATGAGGAGTATGATGATGTTTTGGAAGGAAATATCATGTTCGATTTTGAGGAGAACCAACAACGTGAGTTTCACGAACGAGAGATTCGAATGTGGAGCTATCAGAGGGATTAGAACTCAGTGTTCCAACAGATCTTGCACCCCATTAATCCCGCTGTGACGGCCACTCTGCCTCGCTTCCCAGTAGAAGTCCTAGCTCCGCTACCACCGATCGAGACTCCAGTTTCTGCACCTCCCTCCTCGGAGGGCACAACTGCTCCGGCTACTGCTCCTAGTGAGCATTAGTGGAGGCATATGTGGTTCTTTTGGGATTATTATCAAAACTTGCTCTAATTATCTTTTGTGATGTTTCTTTTCGGTAACTTTTGAACTGATGTGTTTATCATCGTGCCTCTTTTGTATCTCACTTTAAAAACTCTTTGGCACTTACTTTAATATCTATGGATGTTAATCATTTTGTTGTTGTCTCTAGCATATTCTTTTCAGGTACCTTTCTACATTCATGACTTTAGTTGTTTATGCGATTAAAAGGACGTAGGTCGTCCCTTCATTCCAACCCATACACATACCCATTGATACCTCACCATACCATATTTTTTTACATCGATGGGGACATCGATAATATCAAGTTTGAGGAGGGGGGGTACATAATGATCACCATCAAAATGTCGTGATCATTCTTAAAAAAATAATAAAAAATAAAAATAAAGGGTGGGGGGATAAAATAAGTCTTTGGAAAATCGGGAGACACGCACAACCCAAAGACATAGAACAAATAAACAATATTTCGGGTCATGGGTGGTGCGATGACAAAAATATGCAAAAGTGAAAAAATAAAAATAAAGAGAGACATAAAATCCTTTTGTAGTATCACTCAAGTTTGAGGAAGTTAGTAAAATTTTGTACCCATCAAACACTAACCCTCAAGTCCTACTGATTAATTTCATCGGAACCTAGGTCAAGGATGGAAGAATGTAGACCACTCCCGCTAGAGAAAGATCAACAGTCCCTCCGTATGTGGTAATTTTTTTTTCGTTCTTCCTTTTTCCGTAAATTTTCTTTCCTAGTTTTTGTTCACTTGAGGACAAGTAACAGTTCAAGTTTGAGGATGTGATAACCCTCATTCCTGAGTGTTATTTATCACTCTTTTCCGTTGTTTTATTGCTCATTTATACCCACTTTTGTTACTTTCTATCTTCATTTGGTCCATAATTAAAGCAAGTTATGATAATGGCATCAAAAGTAATTTTTGTGCAGAAATTGGGAAAACTGTCGGAGAGGGCAATGAGTGCCCACGGTGGGCATCTGAATATCCATTGGGCAAAGGATTTATCCGAATTGAATGGACCCTTATGGCATATTCAGCAATGATTGGAGGCATGAGGTCATCATTGGAGGGTATGAAGATATTAGGAATAACCATTGGACAAAGACATTCCCCAATGGGTATTTTCCATCTCTTTTGGTATATAAGAAGGGCCTTAGTGCATCCAATCCATCATCAAGCTCTCCATCACTCCCATATCATTCTAAGTTCTTCTCTCCAAAAAGAGAGTACTTAGGTTTGAAGACTAGCATAGTTTAATTTCTTGTCTTTAAATTATTGTATTTTACTTTTATGCATTAACTTTCTAGCATTTTTATTTATTGCAAGTTTAATTTTAGTATTTTAAATTCTTGCTCTTTAATTTTAGTCCTTTAATTTCTTGCTCTTTAATTTTAGCATTTTAAATTCCATAGTTTATTTTTCTACTTTGTTCTTACTTTATTTATATTCATGCAATTAGTTAACTTTTATTTCTCGTATATTGTTATGTCTTCTATTATTAGCATGAAATAAGCATCTCTTGGGTGTGGGTGTGAGCTAAGTTGAGACTAGTAGGCAACACTTGGGTGTGGCCATTATTACTAACTCTTAAGCTTGGTCACTTAAGTCGGGACTTCAACTCAATGCAGATAAGTCGATTACTTTGATGTGTTAATATTAAATCTTGACCTCGAGAGGGGCAGATTCGAAATACGGCTTAAGTGATGCACAAAGATTTGAGAGAGTCCTTGGTAACCACGTAGAGATACGGGTTTTGAATGATTTACTAAGGTTCAAACGTCGAAGGAGATTTATATCACAAAGAGATTTGGGTATAAATCTCCATACCAGTAGAACTTGATTTTTATCAACTTAGTTAAATCGACAATATTAGGAGTTGCTAACGATGGATACTTTACGAGCATTTTGTAGGACCAGTATTTAAAAATCTACTTTCGAGAGATCGGGCTTTTTATAGACTTTCCGAACTACAAAGCGCCCGACCATTTTGTTACTACGTTTGTCTCACAGAATGCTTACACCCATACCCATTCTTTAATTATAAAAAGTTCATTTCGCAATTTTGGAATCAATTCACCAACCAAACAAATATTTTTCCAAACTCGAAACTTGTGCAAGAAGTTCATGAAAGTCTGTATTTTTCAGTAGTCCAGTCTCTGTGGGTACGATACTAGGTACTTTTACCGTTATATTACTTGTAGTGATTCCAGTGAAAGTATATACTTGTGCTCTCACTGGGTAATAATGTGCCCCCGCTGTGCAGTAGACGATAAATAGCTACCACATGTGTTATACTAAAATTGTATTCAAGATTAAATGAGGGTCTTTATTGTATTTGTTGTTTTGTGTATGTGTTGTAATGAGCTTATAAGGTTTGACCTTGCTTGGTCATGTTGACCTATATATAAGCCAGTCATAGTGGTATTTTCTAAGTAAGTGTGTGAAAGTAAAGGTGTAATTGTGGTGGTGATTGAGAGAGAGTAAGAACACATAGTTGCACACTGTGAGAACACACACAAACACTCTGTATTGAAAGGTTTATCACAAATAGGTATATGACATGATGTAATCTGTGTGATTTAATAAACAAAAGTGTTTTGTGTAAATCTGTATGTGTTTATGCTTGTAAATCTTGGTCCACAATTGGTATCAGAGCCAAATCCATTTCAAAATCAAGAAAGTTTTTGAGTCGACACTGTTCATAGTTACTGTTCACGAAGTTCGAATCAATTTTGAGTTTTAATGAAAATTTCGAGTTGAAACTGATCAGGTTATGATCATATAGTGAAATCGATAGAGTCTGTATCGTTTAATTGTTGAATTGCATGTGAATTGATCATTGATTTTGAAGTTTTGTTGTTTTTCGAAGTTCACGAGTTCACATACTGTATTTGAATCAATTTCTATCTTTTTGTGTTGTGAATCGAATTTAGTTGTTAGTATTGGGTTCTCGATGATCAAGTGACTAAATTCTCAAAGTTTGAAGATGAATTTCAAAGTTTAGATTGGTTTTTGGTGAATCAGATGAAGAACACGCAAGAATTCTGAAGAACGCGCAAGTTCTTCGTTAGAACGCGCTAGCTGAAGAAATTTCCTTTTGGTCAAAACGCGCAAGGCGTTGTTAGCGAGTTCTAGAAACTCGCTGGTTGAAGTCTGCGAGTTTGGAGAATTGGAAATTTTTCTAAGGACCAAAACGCGCACGTAGTGGTTAGCGAGTTCTACAAACGCCCAAGTCTAAGCGTGCGAGTTCCAGCGGAACAGTGATCTGCGAGTTCATTTGACTTGCGAGTTTGGTCAAATGCGCAAGTAGTGCTTTGCGAGTTCAGGAAACGCGCATGTCTCAACTTGCGAGTTTATAAGTTTGCGAGTTTCTTTGTTTAGCGAGTTTTAATCATCTGCGAGTTTATCAGAACACGCAAGTCTTTGTGTGCGAATTTCACAAACGCGCAAGCCTTGGTCTGCGAGTTTTTCAGAAATAGTGACTTGCGAGTTTCAACAGTGACTTGCGAGTTTTGTCACTTAGTCAAATTTTTCGAAATTTCTGATTTTTTTTAATATTTCAAGCTACAGTGTTATACTTGATTTTTTTTAAAAGTTTTCTTGATTTGTTGGATTTAAAGATCTTTACTAGCTAATATTTTTCATCTTGTGTAGGTTTATACATCTTTCAATCATGGCGAATGAATTACTCTCTATGGGATCTCATCTGAAACCTCCGGTCTTGTCTATCGGAGATTACTCACAATGGAAGAAAAGGATGTTAGTTCTTGAATCTAAAGAATAGAGATTATATGGATTCTATCATACATGGTCCAATTGAGCCACAAACGCATGTACCTGGACAAGCAGCCACAGCTACATCTCCAGAAATTCCAGATAGATATGTACCAAAACCATATCAATTCTTCAGTGATGCAGAAAAGGCAAGACACAAAATAGATGAAGAGACACTTATCTATCTCACTATGGCAATTCCTAATGATATCTACAATCGCGTAGACAGTAGGGAATCTGCAAAAGCTTTATGGGATGAACTGGAGAGACAATTTCAGGAAACAAAGAAGTCAATTCAGACAAAGCTGAATCAAAGTATAAATGTGTATGAAGGCTTCCATGCAAAAGAAGGAGAGACTTTGTTGGAGACATACAACCGTTTTAATGTGATTCTGAATGATCTAAGGAGAAATGGAATGAACAAGTCAGATTCAGAGATCAATTATAAGTTCACTAAGAACTTGAACCCATAATGGAAAATCTATGCTATCAACATTCAGATGACTAAAGACATGGCTCAAGAAGAAGTTAATGATATCTTCACAACTTTGTCTCAGTATGAGGATGAAGTAAAGCAGCTGAGTGCTGAAAAGAAGATGGTCAAAGATTCATTAGCCTTAATGTCTGAACGTAAGAAAGGGTCAAGTTTCAAGTCTAGTTCTTCTTACAAGACAAAGTCAAGGAAATCCAAAGCTCTTCTCACTGAAGTCACTGATTCAAGTACTGATGAATCTTCTACTGAAGTTGAAGAAAATTCAGATGAGGATATTCAACGATTTGCTGAAAATCTGGCTCTCCTGACAAAGCAGTTTCAGAAAACCTTTTGAAAGAACAGATTCTCAAAGCCGAAATATGAGAGTTACAAGAAAGACAAGTACAAAACAAGGTCTGAAAAGAAGTTTGAGAAAAGAGGTGAGAAAAGAGATGAAAAGAGAGAAGAGAAAAGAGAAGAAAAGAGAGAAGGCAAGAAAGAAGAGACGGAGCCGAAATATGGATGATGCTATAACTGTGGAAAACCAGGTCATTTTTCCAAAGACTGTAAGTTCAAGCGAACAAAGAATTCAGAGTACTATGCTAGGAAATCACTGATTTCAAAGAAAGTGGAAGATGGTCAGAACTTAATGGCAGAAGAGGAAAATTGGTTCTACAAAAGTTCTGATGATGAAACGGCACACTTTACTCAGGTGTGTATGATGGCCAAAGTGAATGAGAACACTGATTCATCTTCTGATCATTCCGACTGTGGTTCTGAGGTAAGTACTCTGTCTAACAATGAACTTATTCAATCTTTAAAAGCCCAGGTTCAATTCATGAAAGAAGAGTTTGAAACTTTGAAAGTCAAACTTAGTCATGAAAGACAAACAATGTTGAATTTTCGCGATGAAAATGCAATGTTGAAAGATGTTGTTAAGGATAAAGAATCTGAGAAAGAGATTTTGAAAAAGGACAAAGATGTTTTAAAATCAAAAATATCTGATCTTAAAAGAGATCTTGTAAATTTAAATACTGAAAAAGGTGATTTTAAAATCAAATTTGAAGCATGTTTTCAAAAAAGAAACGAGGCATATTGTAAAATCAAACAACTGGAGGATTTAAATCTGAAAAGAGGACAGACTGAGCAAACATTAAATCTTTTAACTAACAAACTCCAAGATGTCCGATTTTATGATGTTAAAAAAGGTTTGGGTTTTGAAGCAAATAATGTTTTGAAAAGAGCACCAGAAAATTTGTACAATTTTGATAAGATGGGCTCTACTCCTACAAAACCTAATATTCATGATACTTTTGTTAAAGGTAAAGTTGTGAATGATGATGACACTTCATCTTGTGCTGATTCAATTTCAAGTTTTAAATCTGTTGGTTTTGCTTATAAAGATTTGAACGAAATTTACAAAACAAGAAAGCCGGAATTTAGTGAGTTTTCTTCACTATTTTATCCTTGTTTACCACAGAGTCAGCCAAGGTTGAAGTAAATAGTACTGCATCTCAGTGTCAGTACGATGAATCTGATTCAGAACCTGATGTTGAGAATCAAATTCCTTTATCTGATTCATTCACTTCTAGTTCCTCAAAAGAATCAAAAGATGAAAATATCATGAATCAAAATCTTAATTCTGATTTTTCAAAAATTATGACTGAGGAGATCTTTATAGAAATGATGAATGCTTCAGATCCTGTTCCTATAATAGAAAAGATGGAATCAAACTCTGAGGTGAATCAAGCATCTATCTTTGAGAAACAAATCACAGATCTTCAAAAGACAATTGAAGAGTTAGAAGATGAGAACATTGATCTCAAATTCAAACTTGACAAGTCTTCTGAACAAAACAAAGAACTCTCTAAAGAGTTAACTATTTTAAAAGATGATTTGTTTAAGCAAAATCTAAAACAGAAAAAGATGTTTGAGTTTCAAAATTGGAATGTTCATTCTAATCCAGAGTTTGAAACTATTAATTCTAAAACTTCAGTTGTTTATACTACTACTCCTGAATATCCTCCGAGTATTTTTGAAAAGGCAAAAACTTCTTGTACTTCAAAGACAAAATCATCTTCCTCAAAGAAAGCTAACAAGATTCTATTTCCTGTTTCAGATATAAAAAGGGAGAATGTTAGAGGAAAATGGATGAAGAATGTGAAGGAAAATAAAATTGCTAAAAATAAATGTAGTATCAGTGATAGTGATAGTTTGATTTGTAAAAATTCAAACGTTTCCAAATGTCAAAGTTGTATGAATACTTGTACTTCATTGGATAAGTCTAAGCTTTTGACATTTGCACGTAAGAATTTTATCTGCAAACACTGTCATGATAATGCATTTATCATTCCTTTCATTTATTCTAAATCTAAAGCTGCCAGAAAAACATCTCTTGTCAAATCAGTTTCCAAATCCTTAACACATCAGGCTAAAGTTTTTCATGCTAAGATTGATCATTTTTCTAAAAAGAAAAGATTTCATGAGCTTAATGTGCAAATGACATGGAAATGGGTACCTAAGCCTCGCTATGAGTGGCGAATTAAGGCTAAGGTAAATGATATTGATAAACTGCAAAAAGCTAACAAGAAAGGACCCATCTGGATATGGGTACCTAAGCAGAAGTAATTTGCTCTTTTTGCAAGCCTCATATACATGGTATATAGATTCAGGATGCTCGCGCCATATGACAGGATTTAAGCATCTACTTCACAATTATGTTGAGGAACCTGCCGGTACTATAAGTTATGCAAATTCTGAGGTTACTGGATACATTCGAGGACACAGATCTTTAACAAATGGTATCGTGACGATCAAGAGAGTACTATACGTAGAAGGACTTGATCATAATCTTTTTAGCACAAGTCAGTTCTGCGATAATAAATTCCAAGTTCGGTTTACTGATAAATGCTGTTATATTGAAGATAAAGATGGTCGTGCAGTTTTTAAAGCTAAGCGGAATGCAAATCTTTATTCTGTGAATTTTCCAAATCTTTTTGGCATCAAGACCTGTTTGTTTGATTGCAAAAGCTTCACGAGCTGAAAGTTTGATATGGCATCGGCGTTTGTCTCATCAAAACTTTGATGCGATGAATCAATTGGCGAGACAAGGTATTGTCAAAGGTCTACCTGAACTAAGGTTTGAGAAGAATTCTCTTTGTCCTGCTTGTGAAATGGGAAAGATGAAGCGAAGCTCTCATAAAGCAAAGACAGAATTCTCATCCTCAACACATCTTGAATTAATACATATGGATCTTTGCGGCCCGATGAGGACTCAGTCTATCAACGGCAAGAGATATATTTTGGTCATGATAGATGAGTACTCCAGATACACTTGGATGGAATTTCTAAGAAACAAATCAGATGCAACAAAGCTGATCATTGAGTTCATAAAGAAAATCCAGGTTCGACTACAATTGTCGGTTAAATCTTTGAGAAGTGACAATGGCACGGAATTCAAGAATGAAAAGCTTCAGAGTTATCTCATATCTGTTGGGATCTCTCACAACTTTTCTGCTGCCTACACTCCTCAACAAAACGGTGTAGTTGAAAGGAAGAATCGAACACTGGTGGAAGCTGCCAGGACAATGTTAGCCTATTCTGAGTTGCCAATGTTCTTGTGGGCTGAAGTCGTAGCCACTGCGTGTTTCACACAAAATCGCACGATTGTCATCAAAAGACATAAAAAAACAGCGTATGAACTTATTAATCGTCGAAAACCGAATATTAAATTTTTTCGCACTTTTGGTTGCAGGTGTTATATTCTCAATGATCGAGATAATCTTGGAAAATTTGACAAGAAGGCTGACGAAGGATACTTCATTGGTTATTCGTTATTGTCTAAAGCCTATCGGGTCTACAATAGACGAACCAAGACGATCATGGAGAGCATTAATGTGTCTTTCGATGAATCATCAAAGTTGACTTCTGAACATAGCAGTTCAGAACTAAAGCTTCAGCAGAACATTTCTATTCAAGACGGAATAGAACTCGAAGTCAAACAGACTAAGTCTTCTAATTCAAATAAAGTTACATCTGAATTAGACTTATTATTTTTTGATGCTTTTATAGATATCTGTGCAGATTTCGAAAAATCAAGCATATCCGCATCAACTTCAGAGGTTCCAGTTATAATAGAAGATATTTCAGGACCTTCTGACAATGTCACAATACCAACCTCATCAGGTACATCTACACATATATCTTCTGAAGGTACTAATGTTGATTCTGTGCATGCAGATCCAAATTCTGGAACAGAAGTCCCGAGCACTTCTTCTATTGCTCCCGAAATTTTTACTTCAGAAGAGGTTGTACAAGATGTCCCGAGCACATCTGGGGTTGATCAAAACTTACCTGCAGTCTATGATGAATATCAGGAATATAATACTCAAGTTGATATTCATCCACTTCCAAGTACTATGAGATGGACACGACCTCACCCACTTCATAATATAATTGGTGATGCACAGTCTGGTGTACAAACGCGTGCAACATCTGCTAATTTTTGTCTATATTCAAGCTTTTTAAGTTCCCTCGAGCCGAAGAAAGCTTTAGAAGCCTTGTTTGATCCAGATTAGATACTGGCGATGCAAGATGAACTTCTACAATTTGAGAGGAACAAAGTTTGGCGACTCATACCACTTCCAGAAGGAAAATCTATTATTGGAACAAAGTGGGTTTTCAGAAATAAGAGAGACAAATCTGGAGTTGTAGTTCGAAACAAAGCTCGCCTTGTTGCAAAGGGTTATTGTCAACAGGAGGGGATTGATTATGAAGAAACTTTTGCTCCTGTGGCACGACTGGAAGCTATACGAATTTTCTTATCTTATGCAGCTCTCAAAAATTTTACTGTCTTTCAAATGGACGTAAAATCTGCATTTTTGAATGGAATATTGCATGAAGAAGTATACGTTGCTCAACCAGTAGAATTCGTTGATCCAAAGAACCCTGATCATGTCTATGTCTTAGACAAAGCCTTATATGGACTCAAACAGGCACCAATATCTTGGTACAAAACTCTAACACAATTCTTACTTGCTTCAGGATTCAAGAAAGGTACAATTGATACTACTCTATTTCTGAAAAAGCAAGGTGATGATATGATTCTAATACAGATTTATGTAGATGACATAATTTTCGGTTCTACAAATCCAAAGTTTTGTAAAAACTTTTCAAGAATCATGGAATCTCGTTTTGAAATGTCAATGATGGGCGAACTGAATTTTTTCCTTGGTCTTCAAGTGAAACAGTTACCCGAAGGCATTTTCATTAATCAATCAAAATATATTCGAGATATTTTAAATAAATTTAACATGAATGACAGTTCAGTGATGAAAACACCGATGGCAACGAGAACACTTTTGGATGCAGATCTTTCTGGAAAATCAGTAGATCAAAAAGTGTACCGTAGCATGATTGGTTCACTGCTGTACTTAACTGCGAGTAGACCGGATATTATGTTTGCTACATGTTTTTGTGCTAGATATCAGGCCAACCCGAAGGAATCACACCTCGTCGTTGTTAAACGGATTCTTAAGTATCTTAAAGGTACTACCGAGTTAGGCCTTTGGTATCCTAAGGGTTTGTCTTTTGATATAACTGCCTATACAGATGTTGATCATGCAGGATGTAAGCTGGATAGAAAGAGCACCTCTGGTTCATGTCAGTTTTTAGGTGATAAGTTGGTTAGCTGGACGTCTAAGAAACAAAATTGTGTTTCTACATCCACTGTCGAGGCTGAATATGTAGCTGCTGCAAGTTGTTGTTCACAAGTCCTTTGGATGAGAACACAGTTAAAAGATTTCGGATATACTTACCAACGAGTCCCTATCTACTGCGACTCCAAAAGTGACATTGCGATAACAGCTAATCCAGTACAACATTCCAAGACGAAACATATCGACGTGCGTTATCATTTTATAAAGGATCATGTCGAGAAGGGCGATATCGAGATGCATTTTGTGACTACAGACTACCAGTTGGCTGACCTTTTCACCAATTCGTTGGATGAAAAGAGGTTTAACTTTTTAGTTAGCAAACTTGGTATGTTAAACGCCACTTCATGATTCTAGGAGGAGTTTTTCTAGTCTTATACTTTATTTGAATATATCTTGGATATTTCATCAAATGCTGACTGACTAAAGCGGAATCATTTTTAGAATGATTACCAAAAAAAAATTCTTCCAGGATATTTTATATGACAATGGCTTTTGGACAATTTAGTTCAAAACCCGTATTCAAATGTTTTCTTCTGAAGGATGCTTTCATGATTATATCTTTTCAGGAAGTTTTTAGTTTGAAAAGAGTGGTTAGAAACTATATTTTTATATTTTTTCTGATAAGTTGAGTGTTTCAGATATCAAGGGGGAGGATATCTATTGGTTGTCAATGATACTTTCACTATTATATTCATTTAAGGGGGAGTTAAGGATTCTGATCTATAGGTATATCATTCTCATCCTTATACTCAAACACTTGTGAAAGAAGAACAACTTTTACTTGTGACAAATGTTTTAAAATGTTCAAACTACTTCACGTTCTTAAACTGTTTTTATAGACTGAGAAGTATGAATTTTAAATTATTTTTTTTTTATACTTAACTGTCTATCTGACCGTGTGTTCTTTAAAGAATAATACTTGTGTATTTTCTTTTCTATATACTTTGTCAAGTATTCATACACACACTGGTTCAGTACATTCTTTTGAATTTGTTATTACCATGTATCAAATGTTTAATCTTTCTATGGTAATACTCCCGTTTGTTGTTCACAGTTGTTTGAATCAAACGTCATTTCATCTTTAATGTGATTTCATTGATAATATGTTTATATATTATTCATATAAACAACATACGTCTTTGAATTCTCAAATATTTTTCTTCATGATAATTTGATCTGATCTTAATCATTGTCAGATTCTCAAAACATTTCTATTCTTTCTTGGTTATTCATTCATATAAAGTTTTGAGAAATCTTAATTGTTTAAAAATGCTTAAATTTCATTTCTAATTTTTGATGAGCATACATACACTGAAATATGATTTCTTGTGCTTTACATGTCAAGAAAATCATTGACCAGCATGTATTTTTTAGGAACATGGGATTCAGTATGAGTGCTTAATAGATCTTCCATGGATTAACAATAACCAGTGTTTCCTACCCCGAAAGAAATCCTTTGAGTGATTCAGGAGAGAGGGGTCTAAAAGATTTGAGTGTGGGAGTAAGCTGAGGTAAAATGGAAATGAGAGATTGGTTAGATGTGAGCTTATATGTTTAAAAGAAAGAGGGTGTGAGAACAGAGTTAAAAGAATATCAGAACTCTGCACCAAACATCTTTCTGAGCCGGGCAGCCACATTACTGATTGGTTCACATTTCTTTGGTGACCATCATTGAAATAGGCAAATAGCCCATGCCATCTCTTGCATATAACCCCACCAGCTACTCATTCTTTTCTTAAAAAATATTGTTTCACATTTTCTGGGGAAGCAGCACATATTCTATCGGATCTTCTTTTGGAAGATACTGATATTGAAAAAGAAGGAAAGTTGCCCCACCTTCGACCCTTTCTCATGCACATTGAGTCCATGTACAATCATTGTTGTCGCAGTGATTTACATACTTTGAGCCTTATGAAACACAATCATTGTGCTAATTCTTTCAAACACAAGCACGAGCACACAGAGAATTTGTTTTTCTATCAGAACATTCATAGAATTACATTGTGTTTTTCAATGATTGAATGGAAGTCCTGGGGAGTCAACATCAAACCAGCTCCTTAAATTGTACATTCGTTCTACACAATAACTTCGTGTTACTGACAAACATTTCTAACTGTTTCATTTGTTGATTCAGGGTTACAACTCTTACTTCGTTTGAATTTGAAAAGATTCAGATGAATACATTCATGGTTCAACGGCTCTTTCAGATCAGACGACAGATTTTTTTCTCATATCATGTATTGGAAGTTTGTGCTTATCAAATGGTGGGAAGATCATTCAACGACCTTGAAGTGTTTTAATGATTTTGATTCTTACAAATCATTAAAAAGGGGGAGAATAATCAAAGTTCAAGATCAGATTGAAGTTTTAAAGATTTCAGAGGAGTTAAAGTTTTTAGATGATCAAAGTCAAAGGTTAAAGAAAGCTTATCAAAGAGAAAGTGAAAGAAAGTCAGAGTTTGAAAGTAAAGTTGTCTATTCAGAATATTCAAAAGCTAATTAAAAGGGAGAGACAAGTTTGAAGAATTGTCAAAGATCATACAAATATAAAAAGACTTGAAGATGTCAAAGTTATGGAAGAGCAAAAGCTAAAAGTTGAAGACAATTTTGAAGAGACAAGTTTGAAGGATTGCCAATTTTTTTTTAATCTTGAATCCAAAGGGAGAGATTGTTAGACTAAAATTGTATTCAAGATTAAATGAGGGTCTTTATTGTATTTGTTGTTTTGTGTATGTGTTGTAATGAGCTTAGAAGGTTTGACCTTTCTTGGTCATGTTGACCTATATATAAGCAAGTCATAGTGTTATTTTCTAAGTAAGTGTGTGAAAGTAAAGGTGTAATTGTGGTGGTGATTGAGAGAGAGTAAGAACACATAGTTGCACACTGTGAGAACACACACAAACACTCTGTATTGAAAGGTTTATCACAAATAGGTATATGACATGATGTAATCTGTGTGATTTAATAAACAAAAGTGTTTTGTGTAAATTTGTATGTGTTTATGCTAGTAAATCTTGGGCCACAACATGCTCCCCCCTCACGATCTCTGCCTCTCCCTCCTTCCTCAGTCTTGATCATCTATATCTTTGCCAACAAATCCATCTTTCAGGTATGCTTTTGTGTTTATTTTTTGTTTCTTAGTTTTGATTTTCTATGTTTTTCTTATTTAAGTGAGAAATAGTTTTTATTTGGACTCCGACGTTCAAACTTTTCTGGTTTTTTCTTCCGATTTTGGTTGTCAATTTTATTTTCTCATATTCATTTTTTATTTTTTTTTCCTCGTGTTTTTTGATGTTTTAAATCTCCAATGGTTACATATTTTAATGGATTAATCTGAATATCCTAATACTCCAAGTTTAGTGGTGGGATGTGATTCTTCGTAGTGATGGGTGTTTTGTTGGTAATTTGCTAGGTGGTGATGGTGGTGAAAATGAAAATTAAAAGAAAAAGATAATAATAGGTACAAATAAATATGAGTTTTGATTACACTTCCCCATAATGAACATAATTACCTTTTTTCTACTTTTATATCGTTAATTAGATTTTTAGCCAACTAATTATTTTGTTGATCACTTGAACGTGGTCAACAAAATGTGATTTAAATATACATATATGTATAACTCTTGAATCTTTATTGTAAACACTTGAGTTTAATTTATTTAAACAAAACATGATTCTTTTCAAGTTCCGCTATTGGTTCTCATATTTTGAAGTGATTTTTGATTTTGTGAAGTATTGAAACTTGACTTTTTATGAGCACCATTTGGGTAGTGGCATATGTTAGTTTTCATTGTTTTCAATATGACCAATTAATGTGCACATTAGTTGGCATGCCTTCTATGACGGCTTTGTAGTCATGACGTCCTCCAGGTGAGTTCACCAGGGTTACACCCAACAGTGGCTTCCGTAAACCCGACCCTAGGGACTAGGATGACTTTATTGGCTCGAGGGTAGATGGATCGATCCTAGAATATTTACCCACAAAACACGTGACCGTGATTAAATACACAGGGACTCGGGTGTGTTCCCGCACACTGGTCCAATAGTTCCTGTGGGTTGGCTACTGATAACCCTCATTCCTGAGTGTTAGTTATCACTCTTTTCCTTATTTTATTTCTCATTTTTACCCACTTTTGTTCCTTTCTATCTTCGTTTGTTCCATAATTAAAGCAAGTTATGATAATGGCATCAAAAGTAATTTTTGTGCACAAATTAGGAAAACTGTCGGAGAGGGTAGTAAGTGCCCGCGGTGGGCACCCGAATATACATGGGGCAAAGGCTTTACCCGAATTTAGTGGGCCCTTTTGGCATATTCAGCAATGATTGGAGGCATGAGGTCAGCACTGGAGGGTGTGAATATAATAGGAATATCCATTGGACAAAGGCATTACCTAATGGGTATTTTCCATCTCTTTGGCTATATAAGAAGGGCTTTGGTGTTTCATTCTCGATCATCCATCAACAAATCCCATATCAAGCTCACCATCACTCTTTCATCTTCCTAAGTTCTTCTCTCCAAAAAGAGAGAGCTTAGCCTTGAAGATTAGATTATTTTAAATTCTTGTCTTTAATTTCTTGTACTTTACTTTTATGTATTAACTTCGTAGTATTTTAATTTATTGCATGTTTAATTTTAAGTACTTTAATTTCTTGCTCTTTAATTTTAGTACTTTAATTTCTTGTTCTTTAATTCTAGCATTTTAAATTCCGTAGTTACTTTCTTATTTTGCTCTTACTTTATTTATATTCATGCAAGTATTTAATTTTCATTTTTACTTTATTGTTATGTCTTCCATTATTAGCATGAGCTAAGCACCTTTTGGTGTGGGTGTGAGCCAACTTGAGGCTAGTAGGCAACACTTGGGTGTGACCATCATTACTAACTCTTAAGCTTGGTCACTTGAGTCGGGACTTAAACTCAATGCACATAAGTCGATCACTTTGATGTGTTAATATTAAATCTTGACATCGAGAGGGGAAGATTCGAAATACGGCTTAAGTGATGCACAAAGATTTGAGAGAGTCTTTGATAACCACGTAGAGATACAGGTTTTGTATGATTTACTAAGGTTCAAACATTGGAGGAGATTTATATCACAAAGAGATTTGAGTATAAATCTTCGTACAGGTAAAACTTGATTTTTATCAACTTAGTTAAATCGGCAAGATTAAGAGTTGGTAACGATGGACACTTTACGAGCATTTTGTAGGACCGGTCATTAAAAATCCACTTTCGAGAGATCGGGGTTTTTATAGACTTTCCGTACTACAAAGCGCCCGACCATTTTGTTACTACATTTGTCTCAAGGAATGCTTATACCCATACCCATTCTTTAATTATAAAAAGTTCATTCCGCATTTTTAGAATTAATTCACCAACCAAACAAATATTTTCCCAACTCGAAACTTGTGCAAGAAGTTCATGAAAGTCTGTATTTTTCAGTAGTCCAGTCCCCGCTATGCAGTACACGATAATTAGCTACCAAGTTTTTGGCGTCGTTGCCGGGGACTGGCACGATTTTACATCCTGAGATATTGATTTTTGTTCGAGCCTGTGTCTCTTGTTTCATTTTCAAAACAATTTTTCGTGTTGTATACCACGGCTACAACACGGAGAACTCGTACCTCTTGATCTTGAAATCGAAAAGACTTTTAAAAGAAGAAGGGTAGAGGAAATCAGCAAAACCCAATTTTAAATAAAACCATGGCGGAAGAGGCGGCAAATCCTCCACCTCCGCTTGTGGAAACAACGATTAAAATTGTCGATGATAAAGAAAGGTGAATATGGGACTATGCAACACCCGAATTTGATCAACTCAAGTCGGGTATTCTTAGGCCCAATATTGTTGCACAAAGTTTTGAACCGAAACCGGTAATGTTTCAAATGATCCAAGCCAAGGGTCAATTTGTAGGATTACCTTCGGAAGATCCGCACTCTCACTTAAAATCATTTTTAGAAATGACGGATCATTTTCTCATTCCCGGAGTTTCCGCATAAGCCTTACGGTTGACACTCTTCTCTTATACATTGAGAGATAGAGCCAAAGCCTTGCTAAATTCTCAGCCACCTCATTCAATTGACACTTGGACGAGTTTAGCTGAAAAAATTTTAAAGAAATACTTTCCACCCACTAGGAATGTGAAATTTAGAAATGAGATTTTAATTTTTAAACAATAGGAAGATGAGGAAGTATCGGATGCATGGGAGAGATTCAAAGATTTAATTCGAAAATGTCCTCACCACGGAATCCCTCACTGCATCCAATTAGAAACCTTTTACAATGGTCTTTCTAATTCTTCTAAAATCATCCTCGATGTCACGGCTGGTGGCACTTTTACTTCAAAAACATACAACGAGGGGTATGACATTTTGGAAAAAGTTGCCAATAATAACACTGATTGGTCAAACCCTCGTGCTATAATTCCTAAGACTGCGTCAGGAGTTCGTGAGATTGATGCCATCTCCGCGTTAAATGCACAAATTGTAGCTTTAACTAATTTAGTTAAAAACAATTTGAACCTTAATGGAGAAAAGAGTCAAGTGCAAGCCATTCATCAAGCTTTAAATGGGTCGTGTAGTTTGTATGGAGAAAATCACCCTTTTGAGTGTTGCCCCGGTAATCCCACATCGGTAAATTATGTTGGTAATCACGCTAGAAATAGCCCATTTTCCCAAACATACAACCCGAACTGGAGAAACCATCCAAACTTCTCATGGTCGGGAAATCAAGGACTTCAACCCCCCGGGGCAAGTCAAGTCCAAAACCAACCACAAAATCCCCCGGGATTTCACCAAAGCCACCCTTAAATTTTTCAACATGGACAATCTTCACAATCACATGCACCTAGGCAACAAAGTGCATTGGACAGTAATGGTTCAATCGAATCGTTCTAAAAAGGTTTTATAAACTAAACCAATGCACCCTTGAGGGGTTTTGAAACTCAACTTGGACAACTTGCCATCGAACTCAAGAATAGACCACAAGCGACTTTGCCTAGTGAAGCCGAAAATCCTATAGGCATCCATAAGGAACATGTCAAGGCTATGAGCATAAAAGAAATTGAGAGCATAAAAAATTCTAAAAAGGCTGAAAAAACACTGCTCTCACCAGTTTTGGAAGAAAACTCACACCCCTTTGATAGTTCAAAATTTCCAGATCTGTTCCCAACTCCTAAGATAGCAGAAAAACCAGAAACCTCGGCCCAAACAGCAGGCCCAATTGTTTCATGCAGCCCAGCCCAGCTTGCCCACTGCGGGTAGGTTGTGCCCACTCCAGAACCAGTACTTCCATACAGTCCTGAAAAGAACAAAGCAACCCCATATCTGCGAGAACTACCTTTTCCTGGGAGATTAAAAAACAAAAATGTGGATGAACAATTCAAAAAGTTTTTGGACATTTTCAAACAACTCCACATTAACATTCCTTTGGTAGAGGCTCTCGAGCAAATGCCAAGTTATGTTAAATTTTTGAAAGATATTCTCAACAAGAAACGAAGGTTGGAAGAATTTGAAACTGTTGTTTTGACCAAAGAATGTAGTGCACTTCTTACTTGCAAAATTCCGCCGAAGCTAAAGGACCTGGGGAGTTTCACCATCCCGTGTTCTATCGGGGGACAAGAAGTAGGACATGCTCTATGTGATTTGGGAGCAAGCATAAACCTCATGCCTTTGTTAGTTTTTAAAAAAATAGGAATTGGTGGAGTTCGACCTACCACAGTCACTTTGCAACTCACAGACAGTTCTTTGGCATATCCGAAAGGGAAAATTGAGGACATTTTGGTAAAAGTCGATAAATTCATCTTTCTAGCTGACTTTCTAGTTTTGGACTACGAAGCAGATAAAGATGTCCCCATCATTTTAGGCAAACCATTTTTAGCAACCGGTAGAACCTTGATAGACGTGCAAAAGGGTGGGTTAACTATGAGAGTGAACGACCAACAAGTAACTTTCAACGTTTTCAAATCCCTTAAGTTTAATGGTGAAATTGAGGATTATTCTTGCCTAAATGCCTTGGATGATGAATTTGAGTTGAGGTTGATTAGTTGTTTAGGGGAAGATATTTTTGAAGATGATTTGATTGAAGTGGTAGATGCATTTGAGCAATTGGACTTCAATGATAGACCGACCCAAGTTCCTTCTATAATTAAGGCACCCGAACTCGAATTAAAGCCACTTACTACTCACCTTAAGTATGCTTATCTCATGGAAGAAGAGATATTGCCCATCATCATTTCTTCCAACTTAAGTAATGAGCAAGAGGTAAAATTAATAGAGTTGTTAAAAGATCACAAGAAGGCCATAGGATGGACGATAGTTGACATCAAAGGAATGAGTCCATCTCTTTGCCAACATAAGATAATTTTGGAAGATAATAGCGTTGGCAAAGTGCAACCTCAAAGAAGACTTAACCCAATCATGAAAGAAGTCATCAAGAAATAAATTTTAAACTGGCTTGATGCGGGTATCATTTACCCCATCTCAAGTAGTGGTTGGGTAAGTCTGGTGCAATGCGTACCGAAAAAGTGTGGTACCACCGTTATCACCAATGAGAAGAACGAGCTTATCCCAACCCGAACTGTTACAGGGTGGATAATTTGTATGGACTATAGACAACTCAATCTAGCCACCAAAAAGGACCATTTTCCTTTGCCCTTTGTTGATCAAATGCTAGATAGGTTGGTCGGAAAGGAATTTTATTGCTTTTTGGATGGATATTCGGGGTATAACCAAATTCACATCGCACCCGAAGATCAAGAGAAGACCACCTTCACTTGTCCCTTCGGAACTTTTGCTTTTCTCCGAATGCCATTTGGTCTATGCAATGCACCTGCTACTTTTCAACGTTGTATGATGTCAATTTTTTCAGATATGATTGAAAATTCCATGGAAGTTTTTATGGATGATTTTTCAGTTATTGGCACATCATTTGAAAATTGTCTGGAAAATTTGAAAAAGAGCTTGGAAAGATGTGAAACACACGATTTAATTTTAAACTGGGAAAAATGTCATTTTATGGTACAAGAAGGAATCGTGTTAGGTTATATGGTTTCCAAGAAAGGTTTAGAAGTGGATAAAGCTAAACTTGAAATAATCATGCAATTACCCGAACCTAGTTCGGTTAAAGGCATTCGGAGTTTTTTTGGACATGCAGGGTTTTACAGGCGCTTTATAAAAGATTTTTCAAAAATAACAAAACCCCTTAGCAACTTATTGCATGTCGATCAAACTTTCGACTTTACTTCCGAATGTAGAAAATCTTTTGAAACGATCAACGTTGCCCTTGTCTCGGCACCCATAGTTATAGCACCGGATTGGACATTACCTTTTGAGGTAATGTGTGATGCTAGTCATTGGTCCATGGGTGTTGTTTTGGGACAAAGACGGGGGAAAAGTTTCCACCCCATTTACTACGCAAGTAAAACTCTCATTGAAGCTCAAATAATCTACACCACAACTAAGAAGGAATTACTTGTCATAGTATTTGCATTTGACCGTTTTCGATCCTATTTGATTGGCACAACGGTCATCATTCATACTGATCACTCCACTATTAAGTATCTCTTTAATAAAACTGATGCAAAGCCACGGCTTATTCGGTGGGTCCTTCTTTTACAAGAACTCGACATAGATATAATTGATAGGAGTTGACAATCAGGTTGCAGATCATCTTTCCAGGATTGAAAATGGCGTGTCAAGTGGTGGAAATCATGAGATAAAAGAAGTTTTTACGGATGAGAACATCTTGGCCATCCAACATCATTTTGACAAAAATGTCCCATGGTACGCTAATATTGCGAACTATCTTGCTAGTGGAATCAGGCCGTACCATATGCGAGGACAACAATTCAAAAAGTTCATTCATGACTGTAAACACTACTTTTCGGATGACCCATTTTTATATAAATTAGGTGCAGACCAAGTTTTGCGAAAATGCGTCCCAAATTTAGAAATGAAAAATATTTTGAATGATTGTCATGCCTCACCTTACGGTGGCCATTTTGGTAGACAACGTACAGCGGAAAAAATCCTGCAAAGCGGATTCTTTTGGCCAACAATATTCAGGGATTCTTTTGACTTTGACAAAGGTTGTGACCAATGCCAAAGGACAGGGAATCTGTCCCAACGCAATGAAATGCCCCTGAATAATATTTTGGAAGTCGAACTTTTCGATGTATGGGGCATTGATTTCATGGGACCATTTCCAATGTCTTTTAATAATCAGTACATATTGGTTGCGGTTAACTACGTCTCCAAATGGGTAGAAGCAATAGCGTGTCCTCGAAATGACGCTAAAACAGTATTAACTTTCTCCATAAAAATATTTATGTACGATTTGGTACACCCTGAGCTTTAATTAGTGATGAAGGGACACATTTCATGAACAAAATGTTAATCACTGTTCTTGGCAAATATAATATCCAACATAAGGTTTCCACGGCATACCATCCGCAAACTAATGGTCTGGTGAACTTTCAAATCGGGAAATAAAATCAATTTTGGAAAAAGTAGTTAAACCCGATAGAAAGGATTGGTCACTTAAGTTGGATGACGCGCTATGGGCTTACAGAACAGCTTTTAAAACCCCATTGGACATGTCACCGTACAAATTGGTTTTTGGAAAGGCATGTCATTTACCTTTGGAGCTTGAATACGAGGCTTTTGGGGCAATAAAAGAATTGAACTTAAATGAGGATGCTGCAGGTAAGAAGAGAAAACTTCAATTGAGTGAATTAGGGGAGCTAAGACATCATGCCTACGAGAATGCAAAGAGTTACAAAGAAAAAACTAAACTTTGGCATGATCGTAGGATAAATCAAAGAACTTTTGAAAAAGATCAGCAGATGCTCCTCTTTAATTCACGGTTGAAGCTTTTCCCGGGAAAATAGAAATCATGTTGGTCAGGACCATTCACTGTTGTCGAGGTCGGTCGGTTTGGTACAGTTGATCTTTTGAATCCATAGGATGGAAGCACATTTAAAGTCAACGCACATCGGGTCAATCACTACATCCCTGATATGGTGCCCAAACCTACCAATCAAGATAATTAGTGAAGAAAAAGCTCGGGTTGTAAATAAATTGTACAGTTTAATTTCTAGTTGTTTATCAAAATTTCGCGCAGTGCCCACTGAAGATTCGTAGTGCCCACTAAGAGTATTGGGCGGGAAAGTGTACTAAGCAAGATTTTGGATATCTTATCTTTTATTTCTAATCATTGCTTTGTAGTACCTGGTGGACACTTGGCGCATTGGGCTGGTGTGAGATATTTCCTCTTTAGATTTCTTGTACCTTTTTTAAGGTAATTTTAATGGGTTTCTTTTTCAAATTTTAAAACCCCTGGTGGTTTTTGTGGGAACCGGTTTTTTTAGAAATACAGGGGGATTATTTTTTAGATTGTCCTTTCATCTTCCCCAAATTTCTACTCCCTAAAAAGAAAGCAAACCTCTTTCATCAATCAAAACAAAGAAACCCTTTTTGAAAAGGAAGGTCCTTCATCTTATTCATGGCAAGAATGAAGAAACTCACCCCAAACCCCAACCCTATACCCTCTCGTCGGAGTAGGAGGCTGCAGACAGCCGACACCGGTGTCGCACCACCGCCTGACGACGCTGCCGTACCGCCACCAGACGTCGCTGTTGCGCCACCAGTCATATCGGCGTCCTCGTTTTCTGTCGGGTCATCGACAGTCGGCGTGCAAAACCTCGTCGGATCTTCCATGGTTAGCACCGATGAATCTTAGGCTCAATCATCCTCCCCATATCTTTTTCTCCACAGCTATCACGAGATCCATGAGGTTCTAACGAAGGTAACTTACATCCCAACCTCTACCATCTCTGTTATTCAGCCACCGCCATCCACTATCGCCACTGTTACACCGACACCACCCACGGCGATTCAAATCCTAAACCCCTTTTCCTAAACCTAGCGATTCCCAACCCCACCACCACCATTCCTACAAATACGCCCCTAACCACCGAAGAACCACCCAAAATAACCACCCACCAGTATCTAAACCCTAGCCATACACCCCCACCAGTTAAATCTGAAAACTATCTCTTTTTCAACATTTACCTTCTTCGTGATTAAAATCATAAGACAAACGTTTCTTCAAATAAAAATCCAAAACCCAAAACTCGCGTAATACATAACTAACACTTTAATAAACAAATACTGAAAACGTGGATAAACTGTATCATCCAAAATATTCCAAAACATGGATAAAGTTCAGTATGCAAAACCCAAAAACATGGATAACAATCCATACCCAAAACGTCACCGAAAACATGGATTATAAAACTCCATAACCAAAACAACACCTTGAAGTGACGGGGAGACCCGATTACATAGTATACGACGGAACACAAAAGTAGGTCACATAACTATGTAGGAAACCAAAACATATAGGTTATACCCATAAAACATACCGAGCTCAACTCCTCTAAGTCTATTGCTCAAAAACATCAAGTCAACCCCTCTAGGTCTATTCTTGAGAGTTCCAAAACAGGGGAACCCAGTTCCAAAATGGGAACTTATGCACAATGAAATTACACCTTAATGCCCATGGGACGTTGTCCGACCATATAGGTCCACACCTTACTTACCATGGTGACCCGATGCCTATTCCGTGCCAAAGTGGTGAACTTGTCCAAAACGGGACATAAAGAACATCGTGCCTATGGATCCATTGCACTAACTAAAACATTACATTACTCAAAACGAATGAACTAACGCATTCAAAACATGTAATTCTCAAATAAGATGCAGTAAATGCAAATCATGACCAAACGCTCTACATTGAGCTATTAGAATCAGACAAGTGTCCACAAGACCCAACAAAACTGTTGGATCAAATAATTGTATTCAAGATTAAAGGGTCTAAACTGTATTTATTTGATAGTTAAAGTTAGAGGGTTTATTTTGTAATAAGCTAATAGTTATTAGTTATTGGGTCTCAAGCCCGCTTAGCATTTAGCAAAGCCCATTAGGCATTAGGCCTGGGTATTTAATGTTTTAATTAGTTTAGTTTTAGGTTTAAATCCTCATATTCATAATTATAATCATATAGTGAGGTATATGTTTTCTCTGTATTCAAGGGTATCAAGAACACACAAGGTTTAACTGTTTATTCAAGGGATTGGTATGTTATTCTGATCTTATATCTCTTGATCTATATTGTGTTATGTGATTGTTAATCAACTAGATTAAACTGGGATAACAAGTGGTATCAAAGCCTAAAGAATCAAGTTTTAGGATTAAATCTGTGTTTTGTGATTTTACTATTCATCGATTACTATTCATCGAGTTACTGCTCATCAAGTGAAAATTGATTTCATGATTTAAGGTGTTTTTATGCTTGAAATTGATATGATTAGATGAGTTTTATGCTATTGAAAATTATTTGATTGGTTAATTACATTGAAAAGCATCAAGTGATTGAATTTGTGAATTTTTGGTTTTCTGGGTTCGACCTCATCAAGAACAAGCGACCACTGTGCTGTCAAAATTGAATGCATGAAAGTTGATTTTAATCTTTGTTGTTGCTTGAGTTGTGATCGATATATATATCTAAGCACAAAGATATAATTTTTGCATTCAATTTCTGTGTTTTTGTGTATTTCTGGGTCGATTTTTGTTATCTGGGTCGAACACTGTCAAGAACATGTCGGTCGAACAACATATCGGTCGACCACAGATTATCGGTCGAAGGAAGTTTACCGATCAAAGAATTTTATCGGTCAATATCCTTTATCGGTCCAATTGAATACCGGTCTAATAATCATTATCGGTCATACTTTGTATCGGTCCACATAGATTAACGGTCTAGTCACATTACCGATCAAATTCTCTTTATCGGTCCTCATCACTATCGGTCGATTCTTTTCCGGTCAAGACCAATATCGGTCGAACTCTACATACCGGTCATAGCACTCTACCGGTCGAAGCAACTTACCGGTCGTGCAACTCACCGGTCTTGACAAGTTACCGGTCGAACACTACTTTGCGCCAATGCCTTATCGCGAGAACTACACTTTGCGCCACGGCCTTGTCGCGCAAACCTCACTTTGCGCAACCCAAGGCTCACGCAAATCGCACTTTGCGCGACCCAAGGCCCACGCAAACCTCACTTTGCGCCACCCACTGTTCGCGCAAATCATTATTCACGCAAGTACTATTCACTATTCACTTTGCGCCTGATTTTTTTTTTTGGAATTTCAAAGTTCGATTTTTCAGTATTATTTGAAGTTTTATACTGATTGAGAGGACTGCATTTAATTATTTTTGGAAACTTATTTTTCTGAAAATTTTTTAGTGTAGTTTTTATCTTGATTCTAACGATCTCATCTAGTTGGTTGTTTTGGTACAGATTAGCTTGATTTCTAACCATACAGCTAAAGATGTCTGAAGGTTACAGCCTTGATTTCAACAACATGACTCTTTCTGAAGTAAAAGCAAAGGCTAAATGTCTTGCTAGACAGTTATCAATATCTTCACGCATGATTGATGAGTATGATAAAGAGGACAAAATGCTCAAATCCGAGATGTTACCTTTTAAAGCTGAGAAAAGGCTTTACAGATTCAGAACTCATCTCTTCTTACTCAGATCAATGTTTTAAAAGAAAATTCAAAAGATTCTGATTCTAAAATTGACTTTGCAGGAATAATTGCGTCTAAAGAAAAAGAGATCTTAGATCTTCAAGCAAAGCTGAAAAGATCTGAATCTAGCTCTACATGGTCAAAAAAGGATGCAATGCAAAGAGAGCTTGAGGAGCTTAGAAGGAGTACAAGTGTTGCAAATGATACCAGTAAAGGACTAAGACAGATAAATTCTCAAGTCTTTGCGGAAAGAGATAAACTAAAAGATAAAGTTCTCAGTCTTGAGGTTGAGATTGATATGCTGAAAGAAAAGGCAACCCAAGACAGAGACAATATAAAAGTCCAAGATGAATTGTTGAAGATTGAGAAAGAAAGAAAAGACTTTGCCAAGAAATTCTCTGATTTCTCCAGAAAAGCCTTCGAAGAAAAGAAATCTTTGGAGATTAGATGTGTTAAGCTTTCTCAACAAGTCTCAGACTTTGAGAAGGTTATCATTCTAGAAAGAGAAAAGGCTGAGAATGAGAAGAAGAAAGCTGAGCTGAAGAATACAAATATAGACTTTTCTGAAGAAACGAAAATATTTGAGACCGAGATAGCCAAGCTGACAAGAAAGCTATCTGAGCTATCAACAAACATCTTGAAGGAGAAGAATGCAAAATCTGAGTTGCATAAGAAGTTTGATCTGATTGAAAAGGAAAGAAACAGTTTGTCTTCAAAGATAAAGAAACTTGAAGAGATCGTGTTCAAGGTGAAGCTGACTGAGCACAAGACGCCAGAATCAATAGCTCAATCACCGAGAGATGATCAAACTAATTCAGATAGTTCATTAAAAACAGCTTCAAGTTCACATGTTTCAAATGTTTTCTATAATCCTTTCTGTAATTCAGATGATAGTCATACTTCTAAATCTACTGATCAGATTCGTCCTTCTAACCTTTTCTATGACAAAAATGTTGATGGTTCAGGTAACTTAAAGAAGAACAAGTCTCAGAAGAAAAGGATCTGGAGAAAAGAAAATGAAGAGAAAGATAAAGGAAATTGGATCTGGAGAGTTAAAGGATCTTCAGAAGAAAAAAAGAAAGACAAATCATTTGTGCATACATCAAATGCAAAATGGAACTATGCTTCAAAAGGTAAAACTTTTGGCAAACCTGATCTGGTTTACACTATCAATCAACTGATCAGGTTAGCACAAAAGAAAATTAGTTGTTCCTAATGTGGCTCAAATGATTTTGTAAGAAAAGATTATGTGAATAACTGGTATGGTTCTTACTTCATATCTCCCATTAGAACTGCAACTAACCCATTAGGACACAAATACCAATGGGTACCAAAAGCTAAATTTGTGTTGTAGGCACCCAAGGTTTAAGGGGGAGAAAGAACAAAGGCTTCTAAGTAAATCCGATTAGAACACGTACTTCAACAGACTATGGCTTCTAATCACATCAGATTAGAACCCGCACTTCAGTGCTTTATTTTTCCGTTTAAAAAAAAATCTTCAGTTAAGGGGGAGCATACTTGTTAAAAAGCTTAAGTGAAAAACTCCTTAGAGCTTAATTGTCAAAGATCTTAATTGCCAACCTCTTTTTAGTTTGAGGGGGAGAATTGCATCGTCAAACAAAACTGTTTTGACTTCTCCAATATTTTATTCTTCATGTGTAACTGTATTCCTTTGTGCTTACATGTCCAAAAGACTGTTGAACAGCATGTTACTTTAGGAAAATACATGGGATTCAGTGTGAGAACTTAACAGAACTTCCATGGATTCACGATAACCAGTGTTTCCTACCCAGGAAGTATTCCCTAAGTGATTGAGTGGAGAGGGGTCAAAAGAATTGAGTGATGGTGTGTGAAGAGGTAAAATGGAAAAGAGAGATTGGTTAGAAGTGAGCATTAAAAGAAAGAGGGTGAGAGAACAGAGTAAAAGAATAATAAACTCTGCACCAAACTTCTTTCTGAGCCAGGCAGCCACATCTACTGATTGGTTCACATTCTATGGTAACCATCATTGAAAAAGGCACCTAGCCCATGCCATCTCTTGAATACAACCCCACCAGCTACTCATTCTTTTCTCAAAAAGAGAATGTTTCACATTTTCTGGGGAAGCAACACATACGCTATTGGTTCTTCATTTGGAAGATACTAATATTGAAAAAGAAGGAAAGTTGCCCCACCTTCGAACCCTTTCTCATGCACATTGAGTCTTTGTATTATTTGTTGTGTTGTCTCAACAAGTTTACATACTTTGAGCCTACATTAAAAAGTAATCATCTATGCTTAATTCTTTGATACACATGCACAAGCACACAGAAATTTGTTTTCTGTCAGAACGTTCATAGATAACCATGTGTTTTTCGATGATTGAATGGATGACCTAGGGAGCCAACATCAAAACCAGCTCCTTATATAGTAACTTTATGTTACTGACAGGCATTCTAACTGAGTCATTTGTTGATTCAGGGTCACACCTATTACACTGTTTGAATTTGAAAAGATTCGAATGGTTCCTACTTTCTATTTTCATTTGAAAAGACTGAAATAATCACTCTTTCCATTTGGGGAGACTGCTCTTATTTCACACAGGGCTCGTTACGTGAAGACAGTGCTAAATTGATGATCATACTCAAAGGGGAAGATTGTTTTGACAAGTTTTGATGATGATGATTCTCACCACTCATCAAAAAGGGGGAGAATATATTAAGGGGGAGAATATAATCTGAAGACTGCTGAAGTTTTTCAAAGATTTGAAGACTATTTAAAGATATCAAGTTTTGAAGTTATCAACGTCATATCTGAAGAAAAGAGAAGAAAAGTGAAGACCCGAAGACTATTGCCAAATTGTTTTTTAATCTTGAATCCAAAGGGGGAGATTGTTGGATCAAATAATTGTATTCAAGATTAAAGGGTCTAAACTGTATTTATTTGATAGTTAAAGTTAGAGGGTTTATTGTGTAATAAGCTAATAGTTATTAGTTATTGGGTCTCAAGCCCGCTTAGCATTTAGCAAAGCCCATTAGGCATTAGGCCTGGGTATTTAATATTTTAATTAGTTTAGTTTTAGGTTTAAATCCTCATATTCATAATTATAATCATATAGTGAGGTAGTTGTTTTCTCTGTATTCAAGGGTATCAAGAACACACAAGGTTTAACTGTTTATTCAAGGGATTGGTATGTTATTCTGATCTTATATCTCTTGATCTATATTGTGTTTGTGGGTTAATTATCAACTAGATTAAACTGGGATAACAAAAACCAAACCGAGCCATAAACTCAACAAATCCAAAGACCCAACGTTGAAAATCATAAAATGAAATCAAACGTAAACAACGCGCATTATGTAAACCCATACTCCAAAATATATAAATTAACTCCAACGTAGTTTAGATTGGGACAACTATTTTCCAAGTATATTACATCATTTATCCTTTCAAAACGTCCCACGACATAAAATCAAACACTTATCTAAAACATACAATAAAATGCATTTATACTCCAACTTACTTCATGACATCACATCAAAATACCAATGTGTATAATTTCAGTTGTCAAAATGCTCAAAATCCCAAACGTGGGTGTTTTACAAATTTTATAAAACCAAACACTTCAAAATAATCAAGATCCGTCAAATAACTCAACATTTGATAATTTCATGTAAAGCATATAAACACTTTAAAATAGGCATTTTGGCATGTACACCGTTTTCACAAATCAACTTGTAGTCACCTTGCTAGATTTAGGCTAAATTTAGATTTTACCCCAACTTGAGCTTTCTTGAAGAAATCTGAATCCATGAGAAAAATCTTTCCAAAACCTAGATCCACAAATTTAACCATAAATATACTTATTCAACCCTTTAGAATAGTTCCCCAATCATTTTACATCAAAATCTCCATTTTGGCCAAAACCCTAATTTTTGACCTAAATCCTCCAAAATCTTCCAAACCGAAATTAGAGAAACCAAACACTAGGAAATCATAAATGAAGCATTTATATCACCTAATAAGGTTTAGAAATGGAGAGGATAAACTTACCACTTAGGTTTTGGTGAAAACCTAGAAAACTCTACCATGGAGCTTGAGGTTGAAGAAGAAGATGATGAACCCTTGACTCTAGCTTCCAATCTTCACCACTTGATGACGAAACACTTCAAGAGCTCAAGGATTTGACCCAAAATGAGTTAGGGTTTGAGGGGAAGGAAAGGGAAACGTTTTGAGAGAGAATGGGGAAGTTTGGAGAGGTGAAAATGAGAAATAAGGTTGAAAATCGCATCATTTAACATTCTGGTACCCGTAGGCTATAGTGCCAAGCTATTGTGCTAGTGGCACTATCGCTGGCACAATAGTTAGGATTGTACTGTGAGGTCCTTCGCTCTGGCTATTGTGACGGCTATAGTGACATTGTCACAATCGTTGTCACAATAGCGAAGAGGGTACCGAACGCTGTTTTAGCCATAACTTCTTCGTTTTAGCTCCATTTTCGCTCCGGAAAGGACCGTTGGACTCATAATTGAATCCTTCATCCAACAAGACTATAAAATCTAGGATCCAAATCCAAAATCCTATCTCTTCTTTTTCCCTTAAAATACCGATTTTTGTATTAACTTGAAGCGATATTTTTCAAAAATCGGGGTGTTACAATCCTCCCAACCTTAAAAGAGATTTCGTCCTCGAAATCTGGCACCGACCAAACACCCAACGTCGCCTTTAGCAAGATCAATGTGTTTTTTTTTCCGAAAGGGACACTTCCACGGTGTCTTGCCTCGTATACGAAACTGATTACATTATGGTTAAGGTTGTTACATTACTTCTCATAACGAGTCATCAGAACTTGATATCAAGGTTCAACATACTTTACTGATGACGGAATGAACATCGAGTCCTTATCAAATCATTTTCCTAACATTAAGATCTCGGTTGCCTCCCAACCTTAGGTTGCACATACCACTTCAAGAGTAACTTGCGACTTTAACCAACCATTTCCACCAAGGGTGCCTAAAGAGAACTTTACCTTTAAATACTTCCAATTAACTCTCAGCGAACCGTGCTATACCCCTTGTTGCCTTCAAAACCATAACAACCTTTGTAGCAACAAACTAATTACAGTTGACTAAACTCCTTTCGATTCTGAGTATTCGCAACCAAGTTGACTTTACCCGAGTGATAAGGAATTCGTATATAGAATTGTTGAGTCGATCACCTGTTGTTGTTATAAAAATGATATTTCTAATTGTGATAAATCAAGTTCTCCTCAATAAACGATTTCTACTTACGTTCTACCTCGAAATCCTCACCAGATTTCCCAATAATCCATACCATAAAAGATTTATCGTCCCCTCCTTGACGAAGTTCCTAACACTAGTTTGGTCCGATCCCATCTACAATAAATGACATCTGCAGAAAGAGGATTACCCCAAACCCCACGGTTATACATCTCCCATAATGCATGCAAGCATCGATTGTTAAATAAGCGAATACCTCGGTGATTACAGGATTATCAATGGTCGATCCCTAATTGCCAGCATCTAATATCCTTAAGGTTACCACTTAACTTCCAGACACCAAATTCAACGAAAGGGCACTGAAGCACCCAAACAGTCAATGTCCTCAAAATCGAATGTCGACACCTATCCTCAAAATGTCTACACTGTAAACGTGGATATACCACCACATATTTCATTCCAGATTGGCATCGAAGAATTAAAGTTGACACCTATGACGGCACTAAAATTCAAACAAATACATCACCATATTTTCCTTATTCCTGAAGATTCACCCGGATGGCACCCATCCAACCCATTCATAATGTCGAAACCAATCCATCGGTTCATAGTCAACCATAAGCAAGCAACACCCAAAGCTTAATCCGCAGAATTCACCGAAACGAAGGATCACCACTTAAATGGTTGGGAGAGTACATAAATCTAATACATCAATTATCCATGCGTACACCGGTTTGTAAAACTGAAATCCAAAATTCAAAACTAACCATGAATCAGACCCTCCGACACTTCAATTCCCGAGGACTCCTCTAGTCCTCAGTTACAACTCCTTTCACGATAGGGGTTTAAATATGTAGCCCTAATGAGTTCAAGGTTTTTCAACTAATATGCCAATTGAAATTTTATAAAACCTTCAAATATCCAAGCTTTATAACAATTAATCGTATGAGTAAAGTCCACTAACGATTTCTCCATAGGCGTGCAAAATGGTCATCAAAGTCACACATATAAAGCAATTTCGAAATTCGTTTGTTCCCTACTCACGTTAATAATGGCAATAACAAAAGATGTGCAACAAATTTTTCAAATGGACTACCATGGTCCTAACATGCATCGATTTATACTATGTACGTGAAAATAATCTTCTGTACTATACATGTGTAACAACTGTTTGTACAATCTCCCAAAAGGGAGCTTCATAATTTCAACTTCAAATTTTTTTATTTTAAACCACAAAACGTCGTGGAATAAAATTCCCGACAACGCATGTATACGTCAATTTATTCCCCAAATCTAGTAAAATGATAGGTATGTGTGAATTTGGTCAAACGCAAATCAATTTTAAATCGAGTTCAAACCTTGGGCCACACAAATAAAATGCACTTGTCCAAAAATAGCAGCTACAATGATATGTATACCGATAACTCATTTAATGCATTGCGGAAAATTTATGACAGTGAAATCAACAACTGAAGCATGTCCAGACTATAAATCAATTCAAATACTATGTAGCATACAACTAATAACATGTGTATAAAACCCAAAAGAGAAATCATACGACATTGACGCTTCCAAAATAACACATGGGTAATATATACTAACAAAACTCTCAAGACGTCTCTTACAGTTGCGAAAATACCGGTGCAAGACTCGCATGAGGCAAAAATATTAAACAAAACTCATAAGTTAACGCACACAATAAAGCAAGTATACGCGTTCCAAAATTTTATCTACACGACATAGAATGTCGTAAAATAAAACACCATAAAACCCAACTGAATTTTCATAAAACTCACTAACGCTAAAATCAAGCGGTGTCAAGATTTTCGTTTCCCAACATAAAAAGCATAAGACGACAATATGTCTAAAAATATTAAAATTCTAAGACCACAACGTAAGATAAAACGACCATTTTCAACAAAATTTGCATTGGACACAACGCCAAATAAACTCGTAAATTTACACGCAACAAAATTAAAACTTACGCATTTCAAAGTTCACCCACGCGCCGAAAAACGTCGCAAAATAGTACTCCATAAAATTCAACAAAACTCTTACAGACTAAAATTCCCAAAAACTCCAACGCAATAACATGGGAACAACTTTTCCTTTAAAACCTTAACATACGTGGAGGAGATCCAATGTCAAGGTTAAAATTTCACAGTTACTTGCCCAATACTCCAAATAACATTAAAACACGGATATCACAACACCCGAAATTAGCGTTAAACACGAAACGGGGATGAAGGGATTCTCGATAAAATTTGCAACCACGTGCAACAAAACAATTTCATACATGCTTAAACTTACAGTTTAAAATATGATGAGTGCTAAATGCTTTACCAAAACTTCATAATATAACTCATTAAATTTTATGCTTTGAAAAATGAGAAACAATTTATGCAAACTTATTTTAGAAATAAATTGTGTGCATGAATTGGGTCGGCACTCAACATCTTAGGACTACGCTTCTCAATTTCCCGTCATACTATTGTCATCCGGATGATCAAACATCTTAAGGCAGTCTTCGAAGGTTTCATCGGTCCGCCTTATGATTTCTCCTCGAATAACATTGATCCCAAGAGTTTACGGTTCAAATCCAACCAATCATTCCGACCCAAAACGGTCCACTTATTGCAATCACCATGTTTACTGTCACTCCAAGTGGCGATTGCTAAAATCATCAACTCTTTCTAACGGTTACTCATTGAGAACTTCTTCACTACCCCAACGGTCATCATACCAAGGCAGTTCAAGCATACACATGTACCATGTAGGTTCACCATAACACTGGCCAGGTGAAATTATGAACGTATTGTACATGACCATCTTTGCTACCCTCGACATGATTTCCATTCCTAGTGACCCAACGACCTCAAAACATCCAATCTTAAAGTGCCTATTGGTGCAATATCTCTCAATCACCTAAAATAACGCTAGTTTGAGTCTAGGCATCCAAAATCAATACCTAATTCTCTCAAACTTATGCTCTAATACCAACTTGTAATACCCTCAATCTGGAAAAAGCAACTAATTTAAAATTTTCTAATTACATCGATAACTGAATCATCTACAACAACAAATTAAGGTTTAACTTCAATAAACACATTTCAATCCTTATACGCGATCTATAAAAGGTACGGATGTTACTAAAACCCAATAACAGTCACTATCTCCAACTGCGGAAGACTTCACCAAACTATTCACCCTCGTGTAAATCTAGTGCTCATCTCTTCATAGCACCACTAGAACCAAACCCCAACTGGACCTGATGCACATGCCGACAAATAAAAGGTTAGGCTTAACGCCTAGTGAGCTCAAGAGTTTTCATCATAAACGTATAAAGCAATAAACTTAAAGAATGTTATTTAAATCGTGATTTCCAAAATGATGACACGTTCCATCTGAAACGACCAAGACGAAATACATTAAATCTGAAAACTATCTCTTTTTCAACATTCACCTTCTTCGTGATTAAAAATATAAGACAAACGTTTCTTCAAATATAAATCCAAAACCCAAAACTCGCGTAATACATAACTGACACTTTAATAAACAAATACTGAAAATGTGGATAAACTGTATCATCCAAAATATTCCAAAACATGGATAAAGTTCAGTATGTAAAACCCAAAAACATGGATAACAATCCATACCCAAACGTCACCGAAAACATGGATTATAAAACTCCATAACCAAAACAACACCTTGCAGTGACGGGGAGACCCGATTACATAGTATACGACGGAACACAAAAGTAGGTCACATAACTATGTAGGAAACCAAAACATATAGGTTATACCCATAAAACATACTGAGCTCAACTCCTCTAAGTCTATTGCTCGAAAACATCAAGTCAACCCTTCTAGGTCTATGCTTGATAGTTCCAAAACAGGGGAACCCAGTTCCAAAACGGGAACTTATGCACAAGGGAATTACACCTTACTGCCCATGGGACGTTGTCCGACCATATAGGTCCACACCTTACTTACCATGGTGACCCGATGCCTATTCCGTGCCAAAGTGGTGAACTTGTCCAAAACGGGACATAAAGAACATCGTGCCTATGGATCCATTGCACTAACTAAAACATTACATTACTCAAAACGAATGAACTAACGCATTCAAAACATGTAATTCTCAAATAAGATGCAGTAAATGCAAATCATGACCAAACGCTCTACATTGAGCTATTAGAATCAGACAAGTGTCCACAAGACCCAACAAAACCAAACCGAGCCATAAACTCAACAAATCCAAAGACCCAACGTTGAAAATCATAAAATAAAATCAAACGTAAACAACCCGCATTATGTAAACCCATACTCCAAAATATATAAATTAACTCCAACGTAGTTTAGATTGGGACAACTATTTTCCATGTATATTATATCATTTATCCTTTTAAAATGTCCCACGACATAAAATCAAACACTTATCTAAAACATACAATAAAATGTATTTATACTCCAACTTATTTCATGACATCACATCAAAATACCAATGTGTATAATTTTAGTTGTCAAAATGCTCAAAATCCCAAACATGAGTGTTTTACAAAGTTTATAAAACCAAACACTTCAAAATAATCAACATCCGTCAAATAACTCAACATTTGATAATTTCATGTAAAGCATATAAACACTTTAAAATAGGCATTTTGGCATGTACACCATTTTCACAAACCAACTTGAAGTCACCTTACTAGATTTAGGCTAAATTTAGATTTTACCCCAACTTGAGCTTTCTTGAAGAAATCTGAATCCATGAGCAAAATCTTTCCAAAACCTAGATCCACAAATTTCAACCATAAATATACTTATTCAACCCTTTAGAATAGTTCCCCAATCATTTTACATCAAAATCTCCATTTTGGCCAAAACCCTAATTTTTGACCTAAACCCTCCAAAATCTTCCAAACTGAAATTAGAGAAACCAAACACTAGGAAATCATAAATGAAGCATTTATATCACCTAATAAGGTTTAGAAATGGAGAGGATAAACTTACCACTTAGGTTTTGGTGAAAACCTAGAAAACTCTACCATGGAGCTTGAGGTTGAAGAAGAAGATGATGAACCCTTGACTCTAGCTTTCAATCTTCACCACTTGATGATGAAACACTTCAAGAGCTCAAGGATTTGACCCAAAATGAGTTAGGGTTGGAAGGGAAGGAAGGGGAAACGTTTTGAGAGAGAATGGGGAAGTTTGGAGAGGTGAAAATGATAAATAAGGCTGAAAATCGCATTATTTAACATTCTGGTACGCGTAGGCTATAGTGCCAAGCTATTGTGCCATTGGCACGATCGCTGGCACAATATCCAGGATTGTACCGTGAGTTCCTTGGCTATCGCTATTGTGACGGCTATAGTGACATTGTCACAATCGCGGTCACAATAGCCAAGAGGGTACCGAACGCTGTTTTGGCCATAACTTCTTCGTTTTAGCTCCGTTTTCGCTTCGGGAAGGACTGTTGGACTCATAATTGAATCTTTCATCCAACAAGACTATAAAATATAGGATCCAACTCAAAAATCCTATCTCTTCTTTTTCCCTTAAAATACCGATTTTTGTATTAACTTGAAACGATATTTTTCAAAAATCGGGGTGTTACATTACACCACAGATCAAACACTACAGGTTGCCAATCTCAGAAGCATGGAAACTCTTGATAGACGGAGGCGATCTCTGAAGAGCACGCGTCCATCTTGTTCTATCTCTGCAGAAGTGCCCACTGCCAATGTCCCAGGTTCTATAGTGCCCACTCCAGAAACCGCTCCCGCTTCTGCGACCACTGCTGCTCCATCTGCTTTTCCTATGCATCCACCCTCAGCCACTGCTTACGGGGCAGAGGTTTGGATAACTCTCATTGCGGGACAAAATGAAGTTGTTCTTGCCAAGCTACAGGCTTTGGAAAATCAACAACACGAGTTCCACGAGCGAGAGATTCTGATGTGGACATATCAAAGAGATTGGAACTCAGCATTCCAGCAGATCTTGCACCCTATTAATCCAACAGTGATGGCCACCTTGCCTCGATGCCCAAGCGACGTCCTAGCACCGCTTCCACCGATGGCGACTCCAGTTTCTGCACCTCTCTCCTCGGAGGGCACAACTGCTCCGACTACTGCTCCCGGTGAGCTGTAGTAGAGGCATATGTGGTTCTTTTGACGTTATTATAAAAACTTGCTTAAATTACCCCTTTTGTGATATTTCTTTTGGGTAGCATTCGAATTGTTGTGTTTTTCTTCATGCCTCTTTTGGATCTCGCTTTAAGAACTTGATGGCGCTTAATTTCATATCTTTGAATGTTGATCATTTTTTTTGTGTTATCTCTAGCATATTCTTTTCAGGTAAATTTTCACATTCATGACTTTTGTGGTTGTTGATGAGATTAAAAAGACGTAGGTCGTCCCTTCATTACGACCAATACACTTACCCTTTGTAACCTCACTATGCCTTATTTTTCAAATCGATGAGGACATCGATAATCTCAAGTTTAAGGATGGGGGGGGGGAGGTACATAATGATCATCTTCAAAACATCATGAACATTAAAAAAAGGGGGGTAGGGGGATAAATTAAGTCTTCGTAAAATTGGGAGACATGCACAATCCAAAGGCATAAAACAATTGATAAAATCACAAGCCTTGGGAAATGAGATCACAAAAATACTCAAAAGTGAAAAATAAAGAGAGACATAAAATCCTTTTGTAGTATCACTCAAGTTTGAGGAAGTTAGTAAAATTTTGCACCCATCAAACACTAACCCTCAAGTCCTACTAATTAATTTCAACGGAACCAAGGTCAAGGATGGAAGAATGTACACCACTCCCGCTAGAGAAAGATCAACAGTCCTCCCGTTTGTGGTAAAAAAAAATTTGTTCTTCCTTTTTTCGTAAATTTTACTTTCCTATTTTTTGGTTACTTGAGGACAAGTAACAGTTCAAGTTTGAGGATGTGATAACCCTCATTCCTGAGTGTTAGTTATCACTCTTTTCCGTATTTTATTTCTCATTTTTACCCACTTTTGTTCCTTTCTATCTTCGTTTGGTCCATAATTAAAGCAAGTTATGATAATGGCATCAAAAGTAATTTTTGTGCACAAATTAGGAAAACTGTCGGAGAGGGCAGTAAGTGCCCATGGTGGGCACCCGAATATCCATGGGGCAAAGGCTTTACCCGTATTTAGTGGGCCCTTTTGGCATATTCAGCAATGATTGGAGACATGAGGTCAACATTGGAGGGTGTGAAGATAATAGGAATATCCATTGGACAAAGGCATTACCCAATGGGTATTTTCCATCTCTTTGGCTAAATAAGAAGGTCTTTGGTGTTTCATTCTTGATCATCCATCAACAAATCCCATAACAAGCTCTCTATCACTCTTTCATCTTCCTAAGTTCTTCTCTCCAAAAAGAGAGAGCTTAGCCTTGAAGATTAGATTAGTTTAAATGATTGTCTTTAATTTCTTGTACTTTACTTTTATGTATTAACTTCCTAGTATTTTAATTTATTGCAAGTTTAATTTTAAGTGATTTAATTTCTTGCTCTTTAATTTTAGTACTTTAATTTCTTGTTCTTTAATTCTAGCATTTTAAATTCTGTAGTTATTTTCTTATTTTGCTCTTACTTTATTTATATTCATGCAAGTATTTAATTTTCATTTTTACTTTATTGTTATGTCTTCCATTATTAGCATGAGCTAAGCACGTTTTGGGTGTGGGTGTGAGCCAACTTGAGGCTAGTAGGCAATACTTGGGTGTGGCCATCATTACTAATTCTTAAGCTTGGTCACTTGAGTCGGGACTTAAACTCAATGCAGATAAGCCGATCAGTTTGATGTGTTAATATTAAATCTTGACCTCGAGAGGGGCATATTCGAAATACGGCTTAAGTGATGCACAAAGATTTGAGAGAGTCTTTGATAACCACGTAGAGATACAGGTTTTGTATGATTTACTAAGGTTCAAACGTTGGAGGAGATTTATATTACAAAGAGATTTGGGTATAAATCTCCGTACAGGTAGAACTTGATTTTTATCAACTTAGTTAAATCGACAAGATTAAGAGTTGGTTACGATGGACACTTTACGAGCATTGTAGTAGGACCGGTCTTTAAAAATCTATTTTCGAGAGATCGGGCTTTTTATAGACTTTCCTTACTACAAAGCGCCCGGCCATTTTGTTACTACATTTGTCTCAAGGAATGCTTATACCCATACCCATTTTTTAATTATAAAAAGTTCATTCCACATTTTTAGAATTAATTCACCAACCAAACAAAAAAAAATTCCAACTCAAAACTTGTGCAAGAAGTTCATGAAAGTCTATATTTTTCAGTAGTCCAGTCCCTGTGGGTACGATACTCGATACTTGTACCATTATATTATTTGTAGCGATTCCAGTGAAGGTATATACTTCTACTCTCACTGGGTAATATTGTGCCCCCGCTGTGCAGTACACAATAATTAGCTACCAACTACCTCATGAACACTCGAATAGAAATTGACAAACTTTGTTTATATTATGTTTTGAAGATAAATTGTGAACCTTCTTGAGTTTCCATGACTTTATTTAAATTGAATTGTAAGTCTTCCGCTTTGTTAATAATGTTATATATTGTTATTCCGAATTCATATTATAATATTGTTGGTCCAGGGGGTGCTTAACAAGTTTGTAAAAAGGGGGGGTTGAATAAAAACACAGAATTTAAAGTTTAATAAATTGTTTATTGATAAATCAAACACAATTTACAAGTCTGTTGCGGAATAAGATTAAGGAGAACTCAATCCAAACAAACTTAAGAAAACACTAAGATGGTTGAACAAAAATATAGAGAAAGGGGATTAGAGAATATAGAAAACAAGGGTTTCTATAAGATAGAAAGATGAAGGCTAGAGGTGATCACCCTTTCCAGACGGAGAGGTAATCTTTCTATTTATACCCTATGCATTAAATGCATGGCAGGGCACTTTACACGTGTACTTCATTGATTGGCTTAGAGGGTCTGACTTTGGGAGACATGCTTTCGGTCGTATCATGAATAGTGTAGTTGACAGAGTTGTTGTACGAATTGTGGCAGAGGTATGTCCGTTCTGACACATCGTACTGGTTGTGCAGGGAAAGACAAAAGAGACTTGAGGCATAAGCTAAGTGATCATCGATCGCTGAATATCTCTTCCTTCAGAGATATAAAGAGGTTCAGCTATCGCTGAAGCTTTTCCTCAGGTTTCTTCGCGTATGAGTAGAGTCGTATTTGATTCACTGATATCCACATCAGGTCACTAGTAGATTTGTCTTTGTTCAGCAGCTTCGTCTTCGAATCAGCTATGAACATCTGTTGACGCGAAACTTGTCTTCAGGGATTACGTTTACATCAGAGAACATCAGCGATAACTGAACAGACTCAGTCTGATCGCTGATAGTGAAACACTAATACATATGAGTGTTTATAAAAAAGATCATCAGCGACAAATGGACAGACTCATCTTGATCGCTGATGGTGAAACACTAATACATATTAATAAACGTAATTTTCTCTAAGTATAGAAGAGGGTCGTTATCAAATCACTGAGAGAGTTTGGATCAACAATCTCCCCCTATTTGATAATGACAAAGTAACTGAAGAAAATTACTTTATAATTCAAAATAATGGAATAATCAGGACTCATAACATACATGTCCCAATTACTATTTTGAGGGATCTTTTACAGTACTGATAGGGTTAAGTACTTCACTGAAATTTTAATTAATTCAAAGATAGAATTACAAGATATGAAAATTATAAGTACAAGTGAGGAACTAACTACTGTAAGTTTAACTAATAGATTACAAGAAATAGAAAACTAATCTATCAGCTATCTAAAGAAGACTTTGGAGGATCAACCATATAGTCAGGTATTTTTTCTCCTCTTTGCCTTCGATCTAAAGATTCTTGACTAATGATTGCCTTGATCGGTTCAGCGAAAGGAGAGAAGTCACACAATAAGCATAGGAGATCCTTGAGATGGCTGAGGGGACATATAGGAATTTCATAGACTCTTTGGAATCTAAGCTGTTCCACATCATCTTTGAAGAAGATTCCAAAAGGTTCTTTGAGTACTTGCCCTGCAATATATGGACCACCAGGAGGCAGGGATAGATCAAGTACTGAGAGATCAGGAGGAGGACCAAAGAGATCTTATTTTAAGAACTTGATGGAGGTTTCGTTTCTTATTGCAGCATCATTCTCAGATAAGGAGGAGGCAGGCTTTCTTTTGAGTTGCCTTGGCTTGGAAGGAAGAGTAGATGGTACCTTTAACACAACAGTGACTCTGTTGATGAGGTCTTCTAGGATGCCTTCGACATAGCCTCTGTAGGTTGATTTGAATTTTTTCAGCGCATCTTTGAACTCTAGCCATTCCATATAGTCGAAGCTTTCAAGATTTGAAACAAACATAGCCTTCGAGCTACCATCCTCTCTGGTTATCTCCATCATTACAGAAATTCGATCCTTCTTCCTTTTCCCAGAGATGATAACAGCTGATATCTTTAAGGGGTCGGAGCGATAGTCGACTTTATGTTTGCACCATTCGACAGTGTTATCGCTGACCGCTTGTTCTTTTGAGCGCTCCTTTTCAATTTCCTTTAGTAGAGCAGCCTGGGCTTCCACTGGATTCTTTTTCAGCTTCTTGTCTTTGACTTGAGAGGACTGAACCTTGAGAGCTAGAGAGGCATCTCTTTGATAATCGGCAATCAGTTTCTCAGCCCTGACAGATTCTTCAATTTCAGCTTCAGTCAGGAAGTCTAGCTCTGTAGATGTTATTTGAAGAGGGACATTCAGCCGTTGACTCTCTAGATGAGAGATCATCTCTGTTCTTTTCTTCATCTCTTCCTCTGACCAGTGAGATGGTCTAGAGGGCCTTCCTGGATGGTGCAGGGCTTCTTCTTCTTCTTCATCTTCTTCATCAATCTCATTAAAGGAGATTGGGATTATTGAGTCATCAACTATAGAAGCTGGGATTTTTTGTAGTTCCTTTCCCTTAAGCAGGGGAGAGAATTGTCTGGTCAGAAAATAGATGAAAAGAGTTAGTGTATGTTTTGGGAAGAAGAGAGATAAAGGCTAGAAAGAAACAGGGGTTGGGGATTTATAGAATGATATAGGGACTAGTGAGAGGCATACCTGAAAAGGATTCTCCCCCTCAGATAGTGAAATACTTTTCAGGCTTCCCTCAGCAGCTGCACCCTTCGGTTTGCTTTGGGAAGGGGTTCCTGAAGAAGGTTCACTTCTCCCCCTGCAGTGATAACTTCTTTCGAAGCTATCACTGATGAAGTGGTCGCTGCAGAAAACCATAGAGACTGGTCTTCTTCATCGTCATCATCATCATGGTGTTGCTCTTTATCTTGATCCTGGAGATCAAGATCTTCATCCTCTTCTTCCTCCTCTTCTTCGTCTTCAAATAAAACTTGATCGAACAAAGATGGAGGGGGCTTTGTCAGCAACCTTCTCCCCCTCAACCTGAGAGGGAGGTTCTTCCGTCTGAACTTCAGCAGCAGCAACATCCTCCTCAAGATTTTCTTCAGTATGCTCTTTCTCCCCCTCTTTGTCATTATCAAAACGGGGGAGGCCAGAAATGGAAGGAGCAACTTTTGTTGATGTCAGGGACCAGACTTCAGCCTCCAGACGCTCTAGACGTTCTTCAATCACAGGGATGTCTGAAGTAGCTTGATGAATAAATTCAACAACTATATTCATAGAGGTGCGGTCAGCCTCTGTGAAAGAAGGACTGGGCGTCAGAGCTGGTGCATTCAGCTTTTCAAGGACTTGCTGTAGGATTGAGGTGCAGGAATCGATCTTTGCAGATAACCCCTGGACATCATTGCTTAGAGTATCAACACGTCCCTGAAGGAGTTGAGGATCCTCCTTTACATTGATAAGCTCTCCCTAAAGAGTTGTAATTTGGTAGGCTTGAGCTTTGGACGAGCAAGTAGCCGTGAGTTTCTTCAGCTCTTCACCAGCGGTATTGACAGCGCTGGTGGTTTCGTTGATGGAGGTGGTGAGAGAATCCACCTTGACACCTAAAATGTTGACATGAGAGTCAACAGTTGCCATAGTAGGACCTGAAAGAAAAGTTAGCTTCTGAGTACCAGGCTTATATGGAGAGATTGGAGTTATATCTGTGGGTTTAGGTATACCTAATGGTTCAAACATATTGAAAAATTGCATGTCTCTTTCAAAGGTTTGAGCATCAGGTCCTAGAAATGCAATTTGAGGTTGCTACATGAGAGAAGGAGGGTTAGGGACCAAAGAGATGGGAGGACAAGTAACAGAGATAGAAGAAGTTTGGAGTTGGGTGGTTACCTCAGTTGTTTGTTGAACTGAGATGGTCGGTGGCGTCACTGATGTTGTGACAGCGACCGAGATCGCTGGCACGGTTGATGTGATTACAGCTGCAGATGTGGAGGAGAGTCCCACAAAACCATCTAAGGTAGTTTGTTGAGAAACTACCTCAGGCCTTGAGCTAGTGGCAATGGTCTCCTTAGTCATTTTGGCCTTCTTCGAAGGACCAGAGAGACTAGCTGATGGTCACTTTGAAGCGGTGGTAGCGGTAGGGATAGCAGAAGAAAGAACCTCCTACATGGCTGCTGAAGAAGAAGTGTGGAGAGAGAGTCAGGAGCGAAGAGTAGAGATACTTACCTCGTTGTCGACCGGTTTGACCTCCAACGATCGCTGACCCACTTTGGCAAAAGTACCATCTTGAGTAGTGGGGTAAGTGTTGGGGTAGAGAAACTGCAGGTATGCACAGATGAACCGTACATATGAGATCTTGGGATCCCTCTTCGTCTTTTCTATCTTTGACTTGATATCGTCAAAGATAGCGGTGGCATAGTCGAAGTTCTTACCAGCGATCACAAAGTAAGCCATCTGGAGTTGAACTTTGCTTGCCTGATCCAGTGACCCACTCTTCCCACTCATACATTGAATGATGTGTGAGAAGATGTAGTTCAGTTGGGAAGGCATGTTTGCCTTCAGGATCTTTGTCAGCTTCTTGTTGGGAATGGATGAGCGATATTCCATATCATCCAGAAACTGGATGAGTTCAGCATCAGTTGGAAGGGCCTCGAATCTACTTTTGGGTTTGTTAGGGAATCGGAGTGCTTTCCTCAGGCGGTATGCAGTCATCATGCCTGAGCCTATATTAGTGCTGAAAGAGATAGCAGGAACCTGGTCACCTTTCTTGTTGGTGATGGAGATTTCTTCTGCAGTGAACCAAAACTGTTGAATAAGAGTTTTGGATGGTTGAGGATCCACAGTGATTGTGTAAGCAATACACGACAACTTCAGGAATCTAGCTGCTTCCACCAGGTGTGGGTATTTGACACCATCGAAGTCCAATCGAGCAAGATGATTGTTCTTGGGAACTTCAGATTCAGAGAGAGCAAATTTGACAGACTTGGAAGCAATTAGAGCAGATTGTGCCATTTCTGAATATGGAAAGAATCGTAGAAGGAAAGGATTAGAGTCTAAAAATAAAGAAGTTTTTTTACCAGTTTCTATTTGGAGAAAGAAACGTAGAAAAAAAAAACAAAATATTTGAAGATTAAAACAGTGTTCTTAGTTGAAGAAGGAAGAACAATGAGAAAACCAAAGGTTTTGAATGAATAAAATAAAAAAATGATTTTAGTGAACAAAAATCTTGTGAGAATCCATAATTATGGAACATAGATAAGATTTAGTAACAAGATTTAAGACAAGGAATATCGAAATAACCTATTGATCCTTAAGGAAGAAGATGCAAATGCTTGAAAGAATTGTTCCCAAATGCTTGAGAGAGAGTCTTGCTTGAGAGAGAGTCTTGCTTGAGAAGATTTCCAGAAAGCGTAAAACGATAAGAATGAAAAAAACATCCTTTTTATACGTTAGAGAGTGTGAGAGAGAATGAGGCGGGAAAACAAATGTTGATCATGACATGGACACGTCCCACGAAGTTGATTGGATAGAATGGCAACGGACGAACGTGTCAGAAAAAGGCATGTCGTGGATTGTCGGTTCAAATGACGTCATGAGGAGAGAGAAAAATGTTTCATTTGTCCTTTTTGAAATTATCTCTGAAGAAAAGTCAGAGATAGGTTTTCGTTTTGAAAGAATCCCTGATAGAAATTCAGAGATTGATTTTTCATTTCAGAAAGATCACTAAAGAGAAATGTCAGTGATATAATTTGTTTATCAAAAAGCTTTTAATCATTTGAAGAAAGAAAATGATTATTTTTATTTTTGAAAAATCTTTCTGAATGAATATTCAGTGATGGAGAATAAGAGAACATACCTGAGAGTCAGAATTTTATTCAGAGATAGAGTAATAAAGGGGAACTTAGAATCACTGACATAATGCAGGAAGATGAAGAGTTACTCTTCAAGATTCAGCATTCCAAGCTCACTGATGAGAAAGTTGAACCTTGTCTCATCAAGAGTCTTAGTAAACAAATCAACTAGATGATATTCAGTGGGGATAAAGTGAAGTTCAATATCACCATTCATCACATGATCTCTGATAAAATGATATCTGATCTCTATGTGTTTTGTCTTTGAATGTAGCACTGGATTGTATGCTATAGCGATAGCACTAGTGTTGTCACAATAGATTGGAATCTTTGATAGTTGAAGGTCATAGTCTAATAGTTGATTTCTCATCCATAAGACCTGAGCACAACAACTTCCAGCGGCTACATATTCAGCTTCAGTTGTGGAAGTGGACACTGAATTTTGCTTTTTGCTTGTCCAGCTTACCAGCTTTCCTCCTAGGAGTTGACATCCACCAGTGGTGCTCTTTCTATCGAGTTTACAACCTACAAAATCACTATCGGAATATCCAGTTAGATCGAACCCTGAGTCTTTCAGATACCAAAGACCTAGGTTAGGAGTTCCTTTCAGATATCTGAAAATTCGTTTAACAGCGATCAGATGGGATTCCTTGGGTTCAGATTGATAGCGTGCACATAAACAAGTAGAGTACATGATGTCAGGTCGGCTCGCTGTAAGATACAGCAGGGAGCCTATCATTCCTCTATAGGCGGTGACATTAACAGGTTTTCCAAATGGATCTTTGTTTAGTGTCAGAGGAGGTGCCATACGAGTTTTCATTGCTGAAGTTTCTGTTAGATCAAACTTCTTCAGCATATCTTTAACATACTTACCTTGGCTGATAAAAGTACCTTTGTCAGATTGTTTAGTTTGAAGACCAAGAAACTATGTCAGCTCACCCATCATACTCATTTTGTATTCCTTCTTCATTCTTTCAGCGAAGCGAGTACATAGAGATGGGTTAGTAGAACCAAATATGATGTCATCGACATATATTTGTACAAGAATAATATGACCTTTTATCTTTCTGAAAAATAATGTATTATTAATTTTGTCACATTCAAAATTTTCAGAGATAAGAAAAGATGATAGAGTGTCATACCAAGCACGAGGGGCTTGTTTTAGACCATAGAGAGCCTTATCCAATTTATAAACATAATTTGGATGCTTAAGGTCATAAAACCCTGGAGGTTGTTCTACATACACTTCTTCATTCAACTTTCCATTTAGGAACGCTGATTTTACATCCATTTGATACACAATGAAGTCTTTGTAAACTGCATAAGCTAAGAATAGTCGAATTGCTTCGAGCCTAGCCATAGGGGCAAAGGTTTCATCATAGTCTATGCCTTCCTCTTGTCTGTATCCCTGAGCAACAAGTCGAGCCTTGATGCGGGTTACAGTTCCATGTTCATCTAACTTGTTCCAAAACACCCATTTGGTGCCTATAACAGTTTTATCAGATGGTCTAGGAACGAGATTCCAAACTTTGTTGCGAGAGAACTCAGTCGGCTCTTCTTGCATAGCGTTGACCCGGTTTGGATCTCTAAGGGCATCATCAGCCTTCTTTGCCTCTATTAAAGAAATAAAGTTGACAAAGAGACAGATATTACCTGAACTTCATCGTGTCTGAATACCTGCATCGGGATCACCAAGAATTTGATCTATGGGGTGATCTCTGGTCCATCGCTGAGCAGGAGCATCATAGACTGGATCAACAATAGGAATGTTCACTGATGAAGAAGCCTGAGGTTCATCAGCTATTAATTGTTGAGAGTCAGACAAACCATTGTTTTCTGAGAGGTGTTCAGACGAAGATGGATCTGATGGAAGAAGTGTGTTTAGAGGCTCAGCTGAAACCCATGAAATGGATTCAACGTTCGGAGGTATGATGTTTGGATCATCATTAGCAGTTGGAGGAGGATCTGAATGCTGATGGTTCGAAAAGAAAGGTTCTATTTCTTTGTAATGAGAAAACATCCAAGCATTTAACTCTTCATTGTCAGCGATTGGTTTAGAGTTCACTGAGCGAGTTTCATCAAAGGTGACATGAATGGTTTCTTCCACAGATTGTCTTCTTTTGTTGAAAACTCTATAGGCTTTGGAGATAGAGGAATATCCAAGAAATATTCCATCATCCGCTTTTGGGTTGAACTTTCCAAGTTGATCTTTATTGTTTAAAATAAAGCACTGACAACCAAAGATATGAAGAAAACTGATAGAAGGTTTTCTTCCATGAAAAGTTCATAAGTTGTCTTTCCAAATCGCTTTACTATCAGCGATCTGTTTTGAGTAAAACAAGCAGTGTTTACAGCTTCAGCCCAAAATTGAGTCGGGAGGTGAGAATCGTTGAGCAATGATCTAGAAGCTTTAATGATTGTTCTGTTTCTTCTTTCAGCGACTCCGTTTTGTTGAGGTGTTCTTACTGAAGAGAAGTTATGAGAACTTCCCTTGTTCTCAAAGAAATTGTTCAGAGAACTGTGTTTGAATTCAGTTCCATGATCACTTCTTATTGAACGAACAGTGAGATTATTCAACACTTCCATATTTTTAACAAAAGATATTAGTTCTTCTGGAGTATCACTCTTGCAGCGAAAAAAGATAACCTAGGTGTAGCGAGAGTATCCATATGCAAGAGTTGAAGAGGACATGTCACTGAGGAAACTTGTTTAGACTTGAAACTAGCTTTCGTCTGTTTTCCTTTTTCACATGTAGAGCAGAGAGATTCTTTAGCATATGAGTGCTGAGGAAGACCAGAAACCAGTTCCTTAGATGAGAGAGAATTCAGGGTTTTGAAATTTAGATGAAAGAGCCTTTTGTGCCATAGCCAGTTGACATCAGAAGAGGATTTAGAGAGAAAACATATGTTTTCAGTGGTAGTAGAGTCCATATCTATTACATAGACATTTTCTTTACGATAACCACTGAGAGCAAGTTTTCCTTTTTCATTTACCACTGAACAAGCTTTCTTGGAAAAGCGAACTTCATAGTATTTATCACATAGTTGACTGATGCTCAGAAGGTTGTGCTTCAGTCCATCTACATAAGCGACTCTTCTGAAGGTAGTTGTCCCATTGCTGAGGACACCAAACCCTCGGGTATATCCTTTTCCATTTCCACCAAAGGTCACAGAGGGACCTTTCTCTTCCTTGTATTCAGTGAGCAGGTCTTTTTGTCTTGTCATATAACGATAGCATCCACTGTCAAGATACCAGATGCCCTTTGATCCCTGCAAACATAAAGAAGATTAAGCTTTGTTTGGTACCCACTTTTCAATGGGTCCTTTAGGGTTAGTGGAGATGGAAGGTCCAACAATCTTCACAGCAGATGAAGATTCAACTTCAGTGGTAACCTTCACCTTGGTTAATTTCTTAACCTTAGTGGTATTTTTCACCTTGGTAAAATTTTCAGCTTTGGTGACCTTCTCAGCCATGGAGGCATTCATCTTCACTTTAGCTGATTTATCAGCTTTAGTGGCAGTTAGACATTTGCTTGCAATATGGTCAGTAAATCCACAGTGATAGCATTTTCTATATTTGAAAGTGGTTTTAGAACCATGAGTAAAAGGTTTTGAGAATTTAAGATGAGCAGGTCCAGCTCCAAGAATGCTTTTATCATGAGATCTGGGAGGAACTTTCATTTCTTCAGATCTCTTAGGCTTAAGATCAAACTTTAACTTTGGAGGACAGAGATCAAAGATTTCTATCATAGAGCTAGACGATTGATTCGCTGAAGGTTTAAAAGGAACTTTCAGCTTTGCTTTCTTGGTAGCATTCTGAGGATGAAGAATGGATTTTCCTTTATCCGCAGACTTAGAGCCTTTGGATATTTCCTCAGGGATGGGATTAGAATAAGATGATGAAGAGCATTTAGCTTGAGAAGTATCAGGGATAGAAGAAACAAAAGTTCCAAACTTAAGCATGGAGCTGTCTTCTTTAGGTTCATCATGTGGTTTCCAAAAACCAAGACCAGTTCTATCACTGGCAGGAATCTGAGCACTTATAATCTCAGTGATCTTTGTTGAAGATTTGCACCATCCTTCAACAGTAGCCTTTTCTGCTTTTAGAGCAGCAATGGCTTGTTCGCGTTCAATGCTGATGATTTCATTAACAATGACTTGATCTTTCAAACATTCCTCTAAAAGAGTCAGTTCTCTCATCTTTTCATGACATTTTTCTAGTTGTTCAGTTAAATCAATGTTTTTGTTCTCAGCTAGAGTTTTTGTCGTTTAGAGCATTATATAGATCAATCGTCAGCACGTCAACAACGCGACTTCTCTCTTCTTCAGGTAGAGAGGGATTAGTAGATATCGATACCTGAGATGATATATAGCTCATAGAAGTTTCAGTTGGTTCTTCCACTTCTTCTTTAATCTCAGCCATGAGGCAGAGATTAGCGACTTCTTCTTCATCAGAACTTGATTCTTCTGATTCAGCCCAGTCATGTTCTTCAGCGATGAGACCTTTACCTTTTCTCTTGTAGTTTTTCAACTTTTGATATTTCTCTTTAAGATTAATGTATTTGTCATCGTTGGATCTTCTCGAGGTAGAAGGTTTGAAGACTTTCTTCGACCTGCACTCACTTGCAAAGTGTCCAATCTTTTCACAGTTAAAGCAAGTAGCAGTAGCCTTATCAACAGGGGTTGATTTTGGATTGTCAGTGAGGGAGAGAGGCTTATTTCTTCGGAAATTGCTCTTTCTTGCAAATCTCTTAAAAGAGTTTGTCAAGAGTGCTAAGGACTCATCAAACTCTAAAATATCAGTGTCTGATAGATCCTCAGAATCAGAATCTAACTCAGTGATAGTAAGAGTAGATCGCTGAGATGGAATTATCTCTGAAGAGACTAAAGCAACAGGGGTGCTTTTGGAGTCTTTAGAATCTTTTATAAGATTCTTCTTTAAGAGGTTTGATTGCTCATAGTTGAGCAATATTCCATACAAGGTGCTGAGAGAAAGAGAATTTAAGTCTTTTGTTAGCTTGAGACATATTGAATAATTGTCCCAGCATTCAAGAAGACATTCTAAGAATTTTGTTAGGACCTCAGAATTAGAATAGGTCCTGCCAAAGGTTCTTAGATCAATGATTAAGCAGTTAAACCGCTGATGAACATCAGAGAGAGATTCATTCTTACCAGCGATAAAACTTCCATACTGCCTTACCAAGTTAATCTTTCGAGTCTCTTGGATTTCAGTGGTGCCTTCATATTGAACACATATGGTTTCCCACATTTCTTTAGAAGTTTTAAGATGCATGATGGAATGGAAAACTTCATCAGGCAGATCCATAGAGATAATGGTCTTTGCCCTTGCATCGATACTAACCTTCTTTTTGTCTTCATCACTCCATTGTCTGGTTTCCTTAACAATATAGCGTTCAGGAACAAAAGGAGTGGTGGCAGTAGCTGGAACTGCAACTATGATTTGGACAGGTTCATAGGGTCCATTTGCTACGTATTCAGGTATAGTGGGATCTGCACCTTCAAGAAATAGCATCATTCAATTCTTCCAGAGAGAAAAGTTATCTCTCCTAAATCAAGGAGGTTTAGAAAGTGAACCATTATCATAGTAGTTTGTGTTTGTGTTAAGTGCCATATTAGAATAGCAAGGAAGAGAATAAAGCAAGATCTTGTTTATCAGATTAAACAGTCTGCTCTGAAACCACTTGTTGGTCCCGGGGGTGCTTAACAAGTTTGTAGAAAATGGGGGGGGTTGAATACAAACACAGAATTTAAAGTTTAATAAATTGTTTATTGATAAATCAAACACAATTTACAAGTCTGTTGCGGAATAAGATTAAGTAGAACTCAATCTAAACAAACTTAAGAAAACACTAAGATGGTTGCACAAGAATATAGAGAAAGGGGATTAGAGAATATAGAAAACAAAGGGTTCTATAAGATAGAAAGATGAAGGCTAGAGATGAGCACCCTTTCCAGACGGAGAGGTAATCTTTCTATTTATACCCTATGCATTAAATGCATGGCAGGGCACTTTACACGTGTCCTTCATTGATTGGCTGAGAGGGTCTGACTTTGGGAGACATGCTTTCGGTCGTATCATTGTTTGTTCCAGATTCTAGTTTCTAATCAAGATTAATCAAACAAACAAGATTAAAACACAATGAATTACCTGTTTGATTACTTTGATTTTCACAAGATTACACTTTCTCTTTCTAGAACTCTTTCTCTCTCTAAAACCGTATTCTCTCTCAAATCTCAATTCTTACAATACGTACATTACGAAAATGACAACTTTTACAAACAGAAAAAATACAAGACAAGGTATTTATACCTACAACTAATACAAAGGAAATTAAAATACAAAGTACAAATACATTGACTTTTATTACAAAAGACTTTGACTTTAATGAGATTTGACTTTCTTCAACTTTGACTTTCTTCAACTTTGATCTTCAGTATTCTTGATCTTGTATCCAACATATTTATGCTCTAACAATCTCCCCCTTTGGATTCAAGATCACTTGTTGAAAAATCTAGCAATTCAGTCTTCACTTTAAGCTCTGTCAATACAATCTCCCCTTTTTCTTTAACTGTATTCTTTCCAAAATTGTCTTCAATCAATGAACAATCTCTTCAAAACTTTCACAGAAAACTTTCAGTCTTTGGAAAGAAATTATCTTCAGAATCTGCTCGAATTGCTTTAGCAGAAAATCTTCAAAGAAAAATTTCCTCAAATCTTCAGAAATTCTTTGATCTTCTTTAAATCTTTCCTTTGAACTTTCTGACTTGAACATTTCAGAAAATCAACTCACAAATCTTTATCAGATCTTGATATCATCTTCCACAAACTTCAAAACTTTAATATTTCTTGATACCATCTCCCCCTTTTTGATGATTTAAGCATCGATATCATCAAAACTTTCTCCAAGAAATGTCTTTGACCAATCTGATATGTCAAACTGAGCCTCTGATTCTGTGAGCCATAACCAAGTATTCATCTAGATCTTTACAAATCCAGACAAAATAAGAACATGTAACTCCTGAATCAACAAATGAATCAGTTAAAATGTCTGTCAGTAACACGAAGTCACTGTGTAACGAATACACAATATAAAGGAGCTTTTTGATGTTCACTCCCCCAGGGCTTCCATCCAATCATCGAAATACCACAAAGGCAATTTCTATGAATGTTATGACAAAGAAACAAATTCCTTGTGTGTTCGTGCATGTGTAGAAAGAAGTAAGCACTAATAATTGCTTTTCAATGAGGCTCAAAGTTGTGTAAACCACTGAGACAACAGTAGATAAACACAGACTCAATGTGCATGATTGAAGTGCGAAGGTGGGGCAGACTTCCTTCTTTTTCAATATCCAGATTTTCCAAATGAAAATCAGATAGATTATGTGTTGCGTCCCCTTTAAAAATGTGAAACATTTTCTTTTTGAGAAGAAAATGAGTAGCTTGTGGGGTTTATTCAAGAGTTGGCATGGGCTAGTTGCCTGTTTCAATAACGTTCACGAAGAAATGTGAAACATTAGTAATGTGGTTGCCCGGCTCAGAAAGTAGTTGGTGCAGAGTTTGATATTCTTTTACTCTGATCTCATACCCTCTTTCTTTTAATCATTAAGCGCACTACTAACCAAACTCTCTTTTCCATTTTACCTCATCACACAACCCACACTCATTTCTTTTTGACTCCTCACACTCAATCTCTATGGATTAACTTCTTGGGTAGAAATCACTGGTTAACGTGATTCCATAGAAGTTCAGATAATTCCTAGCACAAAGAACCCATATTTCCTATAAAAGCATAATGTTGCTCAGATGACTTTAACTATAACAGTTAAAGCTCATATACAAATGTCAGATGAATGTATGCTCAGAATATAATCATGAAGATATGAGCATTTTAAAACATTGAAGTATTTTCAAACAAGTATACTGAATGAATGAACATGAATGCAAAAGACTTGTTTGAAAATCTAACATTGTATGAAAATGATCAGAAATGAAATGATATATCAATCAAAGCTTAAGGTCAAGAATAATAGATATTGTCTATATGAACCAAGATATAGACATTCTTGAAATGACGTTTTGAAATGAAATGACGCTCAAAATTCTTTGAAGTACAAGCGGGGTGTCTTACCATCGAAAAAATTATGTTTCAATATGAGACATGGTAAGAACTATTTGAACAAGAAATCAAACCAGTGTGTGTGAATACTTGAAAGTATATGAAAAGACAATACACAAGTATTAATCTTTGGATAACACACGGTTTGTTTATCAATGAAGGACAAAAATAAAATGAAAACATTTAAAATCACACTTCCAAATTATAAAATCTGTTTAAAATTCGAGAAGTGGTTTGAACATTTAAGAACATGTTTTCTATATCTGAAAGTTGTCCTTCTTTCAGATACATTTGAAATTAAGATAAGAAATTTACCTTTTCGCTCAATCTTAATACTCATAAAGTCAGTTGAAGTCAAAAATGATATGATCGTGTCATCCTCTCTCATCCTGCATAAGTCTCAAAGTCTAGTCAAAAATTTATTCACAAAATTTATTCGAATAATAAAAGAACATAAAACAGTAAAACGATTAAAGAACGAGTTCTGATCTTAAGCAATCAGAAATCATAGTCTTACTCCTTTTGATAAGCTCCCCCTAAAATCATGCATTACAAAAATTTTGTCAGTTAAGTAAAATGCAGAAATCAGTTATAATCCCCCTTAAAATAATGTAGATCATCTAAAATCTTCTCTTACTCCCGTTGAGATCATGAGCAAATAATTAAAGTGCAGATATCCTTCAGAAATAAAAATAAAGAAAAATGATGAAAAATAACAATTCGTAACTTTAGTAGGTAACAACCGATTACGTCTTAAGATTTAACATACCAAGCTTAGAGACAAGAAAATTAAATCTCTTTTCATCTAAGGGTTTGGTAAATAAATCTGCAAGTTGATAATCTGTTTTTACAAAATAAAGTTCAATTGTTCCTTTTTCTACATTATCTTTTATAAAATGATACCTGACGTCAATGTGTTTGGTTTTCGTATGCTGGACAGGATTAGCAGATATCGCGATTGCACTCTTCGAGTCACAATAAATTGGAATTTTATCAAACTTGAATCCATAGTCTCACAGCTGTGTTCGCATCCACAAGACTTGAGAGCAGCAACTGGCAGCAGCTACGTACTCTGCTTCAGCAGTCGATGTGGAAACGCATAATTGTTTCTTTGATGCCCAGCTAACGAGCTTGTCTCCAAGAAATTGAACATGACCTGAAGTACTCTTTCTGTCCAACATGAAACCTGCATGATCTGCATCTGAATATGCAGTCAGTTGAAACCCAGTATCCTTAGGATACCACAGACCAAGGTCTGCAGTCCCCTTCAGATATCTAAAAATCCGTTTGACAGCAGCCAAATGAGATTCTTTAGGAGCATCCTGATATCTAGAACATAAACATGTTGAAAACATAATATCTGGTCTACTGGATGTAAGATACATTAACGATCCTATCATACCTCTATAAGTCCTAACATCAACACTTTTACCCGAAGGATCAGTGCTAATTTTAGTACATGGTGCCATCGGGGTTCCAATTGGTTTACAATTTTCCATTTTGTACTTCCGAAGAATATCCAAAATGTACTTAGATTGGTTAATAAAAATCCCCGTAGAAAATTGTTTAACTTGTAGTCCGAGAAAGAAATTCATCTCTCCCATCATACTCATTTGAAAACGTGACACCATGAGGTTAGAAAAGTTTTTGCAAAATTTTGGATTTGTAGAACCAAATATTATATCATCAACATAAATCTGAATAAGAATAATATCAGCTTTTTCTTTCTTGATGAATAAAGTAGTATCAACCTTACCTTTAGAAAAACCAGACTTGACCAAGAATTTGGATAAGACGTCATACCATGCTCGAGGGGCTTGTTTTAATCCATAAAGGGCTTTGTCCAAGATGTAGAAATGATCTGGCTTATCTGGATTGACGAACCCTTCTGGTTGAGACACGTACACTTCCTCTTTAAGAATGCCATTCAGAAAGGTTGTTTTCACATCCATCTGAAAGACTGTGAAATTCTTATGAGCTGCGTAGGCTAGAAACATGCGGATTGCTTCTATACGCGCTACTAGAGCATACGTCTCATCATAATCTATGCCTTCCTCTTGCCGGTAACCTTTGGCAACAAGTCTAGCTTTGTTTCTTATGACGATACCATCTTCATCCTTTTTATTCTTGAATACCCATTTACCTTCTGGCTTAGGAACTAATCTCCAAACCTTTATGGCTTCAAACTGATTGATTTCTTCTTGCATAGCAGATACCCAGTCCGAATCAGCAAGAGCCTCTGATACTCGCGTTGGCTCAATCTTACTGAGAAATGAGTCATGCATACATTGATTAAGAGTCGCTGACCTCGTTTATACAGGCTTGTTGAGATCTCCAATTACTTGATGTAATGGATGTTCTTTAGTCCAACGATGCTCATGAGGGAGTGGAGTAGATACTGATTGAACATGATCATCATCTAGAAATCCACTATCAGAATCTTCAGTTTGAATAACAGGAGGAGGTTTTGCAGTTGAAGTTTCAGGTGCAGAAGCATCAGTTGGAACAACATACTGTGGCTGTTGAGTAGACAATGTATGACACCCAACTGAAACAGTTACTTCTGTCTCAGCAGTTTCTTGTATATCTTCAACTGTAGGAGTAATTGTAGGAATGTGAGTTTCTGACTGAACAGAGAATTCTTGTTCAGTTATAACTTCTGAAGTGACTGGATGATTGCAACTTGTGTCTTCAGACCTGTCAGTCACAGCAGATTTAGATACATTAGATCCTAGAAACTCATCATAAAAGAATTCAAATAACAAATCTAAATCAGATAAATGTGAAACTGAAGTAGAAGCGTTATCCGAATTTTTCTCTGTATAAACAGGTTCTGGACTGATCTGCCCAGAAGCTAATACTCGAGTGATCACGGGTTCTAAACTGATTTGATCAGAAGCCATATCTTCATTAAATGTGACATTATCGCTCTCGACAACTGATTTTGACTTCTTCAGATAAACACGATATGTTGCAGATGTTGAAGAATAGCCAATTAAGATACCCTCGTCCGCCTTAGCACTGAATTTATTCAGACTCTCTCTGTCGTTAAGCACAAAACATTTACACCCAAATATGTGAAAATACTTGATTGTTGGTGTTCTGTTGTTGATCAACTCATATGGAGTCTTCTGAAAACGTTGATGTATCATAGACCGATTTTGAGTATGACATGCAGTCGACACAGCTTCTGCCCACAAGAATAGAGGTAAGTCTGATTGGCTAAGCATAGTCCGAGCGGCCTCGACTAGCGTCCGATTTCGCCTTTCGACTACTCCATTTTGTTCAGGCGTACGAGCAGCATAGTACTGATGTGATATCCCGACCGATACGAGATATTCTTCAACTATCTTGTTTTTGAACTCTGTGTCGTTGTCCGTTCGAAGAAACTTGACTTGTCACTGCATTTTCACATGAGTCGTCTTTAAAAAAGTAATGAGAACTTCCGGCGTCTCATCTTTTGATCGAAGAAATTTGACCCACGTGTATCTTGAGTAATCGTCCACAATAACCAACACGTATTTCTTTCCACCCAAACTTTGAGTTCTCATTGGACCACACAAATCCATATGTAACAATTCTAACGGAGAACTAGTGCTTAGTTCAGGCTTCGGTTTATGTGCGGCTCTCTTCATCTTACCCTTTTCACATGTTGCGCATAAGTGTTCTCGTTCATATTTTAGCTCAGGAAGTTCTTTGATCAATTTCCCACGAACCAGCTTGTTGATATAACGAAAGTTCAAATGAGATAAACGTCTGTGCCAGAGCCAACTTTGTTGCGTTGAAGCTTTTGTCATCAAGCATACTTGATTGTCAATCTGTACTTTGGAAAGATTGATGGTATAGAGGTTTGTTTTTCGATGTCCACCTAAGAGTTATGTGCCGTCTTCAGTACGAACCGAGCAACTCTTAGATTTTAAGTTGACCTCTAACCCTTTATCGCAGAATTGACCAATGCTAAATAAGTTGTGCCCCAAGCCTTCGACATAACTCACTTTACTGATCGTTATGTTGTCTTGAATAATGTCACCATATCCTAAGATAGGTGAAAGCTGATCGTTTCCAAATCTGACATTTCCACTAAATTTCTCTGTATAGTTAGACAATAAAGCTTTTAGCCCAGTCATATGCTTGGAACATCCACTGTCCAAGTACCACATATGCCGGGTCTGCAAGAGAAATCAGGCAACAATAGATTTAGGTACCCATTTAAAAACGGGCCCTAACAGATTAGCACAAGATTTTGGTATCCACTTGAAAATGGACCCTCTGTCCTTTTGAAAACTTTTAAAAATATTTGATCTTGGAGAAAGAACATGATAAGATCCAAACCAATCAGAAGAATTATGAGAGTAAGCAAAATCATTTCTCCGATAATGATAAGATGTAGTAGAAATAAGAGATAATTGAATCAATTGCTTTATTGAATATCGCTTGTAAGAAGTTACAAGGTTTTGTTTATTTGAATCAAATTAATCAACTACATCAGTATCACTACTAACTGATCTATTACAAGAATTATCAGAAACTGATTCAGCTTTCTCATCACCCTTCCTTTTTGGTCGCCATTCAGTTCGAGCTTTCAACCTTTTCTTGCTTATATATGAAACACAAGATGTAGATTTATTAGGAAATGCAGATTTCTGAGACTGAGTTTTCTTTTGTGTACCAGTGTATTTCTGTTTCTGTAATCGCTGTTTCTTATGTTTCTTACCTTGAGAATAATAATCAGCAGTTACAGAAATTGATTCATCAACTTTAGTTAATGATTTAACATTTTTAAGAACACTTGGTAACACCTTTTCATTTGTAAGACAAGTAGAATGATCAGGAAGAGAAGCATTGAAGTCAAACATATCAATTTCTTCTATGCACCCACCATCAGAATTAAGAAAATCATTTGCAGACTCAAATAAGTCATCAAAGTTATCAGTTGAAGTTTGAGGTGCCTTTGAAACTGTAGAACACTTTGTAGATTTAAATTGTAAAACAGTGTTCTTTAAAACTGTAGAAAACACAATTTGTTCAATATCTACCAAAAGTTTTTTATCAGATAAAACATTTTCAAGCTCAATTATTTTGCTTTCAAGAATGAGTGGAGGAACATAAACCTTTGCAATTGCGGGTTTTTCCTTCATCTCAGAAACAGAATAACTAGCAAAATAATCGTTTGAAAGAACTTTTGGTGTTTCTGAAAGATAACTATCATTTAACTTTGCATAGTTAAATGGTAGTTGCATTTTCTTAACATTCTTTCTATTTTCAGTTTCTTTGGCCTCAACTTCTTCCGGTAATTTGGTAACAAATTTGGGTTTTAAATGAGTATGTTTACCAGCACAAGCAAGAAAATCAAAATTATATAATGTTGGTTGTTTTCTGATGGCTTTCTTTAAGTAATGGGGGTTTTTAAAACCAAGTCCCCATTTTTCCTTAACATCAGCCTCTTCATCAGGTGCATTAAGAAAAATAGTTTGATCTGTTTGGCCTCTTGCGTAAAGTTTGGCTTCCAGACCATTTACCTTCTTATTCAACAGCTTGTTTTCAACCTGCAGTTTATGAACAATTAGTGCAGATTCTTTCTTCTCAAACTCATATTTAGAAACTTTAACTTCAAAATCAGAAATCTTCTTTTCAAAACAATCTACTTGAGATTTAGAATCAGAAGCAGACTTGCGTAAAGAATCAATCAGATGTTTGTTCCCAATAACCGACTTATTGAGTTCAAATATCTTATTGTTTCTTTTAGCAACTCTGTCTTTTTCTTTCTTCAGTTTTACTTGAAGATCATTAAGCTCAACCATCATAGCTTCCATTTTGGTTACAAATTTTTTTTCAGTTAAGTTTAATACCTCATCAGCTGTCTCGTCATCTGATTCATCATACTTGACTTCTTTTCCCATGAGACAAAGATGAGTTGTTTCTTCTTTCTCTTCATATTCACCTTCAGAATGATCGAGCCAAAATTCGTCTTCAGCCATTAAAGCTACTCCCGCTTCTTGTTGTTTTGCCAATAGCAACTTGTTCTGATAGTACTGAGAGTTACGAACTTTTGGCTTTCTACAATCTTTTGCAAAATGACCCATCTTGCCACAGTTGTAGCATTTGACTGAATCATTTGCTGGCTTTTCAGCAACAGTGTAGTCATTCACATACTTCTTCCTGTCATCAGGTTTCTTCTCAACATATCTGTTCTCTTCATATCTCTTTCCTTCCACCCTTTCTCGGTGTTCATGATTCTTGGAACTTGATGAAGAGTACCTCTGTGAGTTAGATCCCGGCTTCTTGTAGAACTTTTTCTGGAATGCACGGGTCAATAACAACATAGCCTGTTTGAGGCTTTCTCCATCATCACCATCTGATTCAGATTCAGACTCAGAACTTGTAATCACTTTCTTCTTTTTCTTCTTCTCTTTCTTTTCTTTCTTTTTCTCTCCAGCTACCAATGTAATCGGATCGGGAGCTTTTTCTGCCTTCTTCTTTTCAGCTCTTTTCTCTTCCACTTCTTCTTCATTCTGCCTCAGAGTCTCATATACCTCATGTAACGGTATGTCATTCAGATCCTTCATTTGTTTCATCCTACGTGTATGCTTCTTCCACTCTGGTTGTAGGATGCTCAGAAATTTGACATTGTTCTCAAGTTGCTTCTTTTTCACCTTATTCTTGGATAACTCATTCAGAAGCAAGACAAACCGTTCATAAGTATCTTCTAAGCTTTCATTCTCTTTGGCTTTGAATTCCTCATAACTGTTGATGCAGTTAGCCACTTTCATCTGATTCCCGATCTTGGATCCCATCATCATCTTTTGCAATTGATCCCACATCTTCTTAGCATTTCCCTTGTAACTATCAATCTTGATGTAGATCTCATTCGGAATACTCTGAAGAAGTAAGGATCTTGCTTGTTTATCTGCTTTGTATCGGCTTTTCTATTCTTCAGAATACTGAGAGATATCCACTGCCATTGTTTTCATCTTTTGATCTCTTTCCTCAGTTCCATCTTCACTATCAGAGGAGTCAACATCAGGTATTTGAACTGTTATTGGTGCCATAGGACCTTCGGTGATAGACAAAAGAATATTCTCTCCATTTGAATGCCGATCCACGAAATCCAGAAATCTATCCTTCCATTGCTCGTACTCTCCTTTGAATAGAACAGGAGGCTTTACATCGGTGCCAATTGAAAGTGCATCTTTGGATGTCATCTTGTTTAATCCTGTTTGAAAAATATATCAATAAGAAACTAGAACTGATCGTTAGTCCAAATGAAACAATCAAGAAAAATACAGAAAACTTGAAATATAAAATCAGAAATTTTAATCACAAAAAGAACTATGTCCCCCTAGGCAGACTTAGCATGGGGGTCCATATTACAGTTTTGAAAATTTCTTTAAAAAAAAAAAAAATTCAAGTCTTCCACGCTTTGCGCTTCACAAATGAAACGCACACTTCACTATGCGTGTCAAGAGGCACACGCACACCTTAACTATGCGGTTCAAACGGCAAACGCAAACCACCACTTTGCGGTTCAAGTTACAAACGCATACCACCACTTTGCGTGTCAAGAAGGAAACGCATTACACAATGTTCGTGTCAAGTTTCACCCGTATAGCAAACTGTGCGTGTTTCAATACACATGCAAAACACGATTTTCTTCTGAACTCAAATCCTTCTACTATGCGTTTGTCATTAGACCCGCATAAATCAGCTTCTCGTTTCTTAACAGAAACGCATTTCTCACTTTGCTTGTCTTTGATGAAAATACCCGCACTATGAATGACCCGCACAATTCTGAAGAACTTGTACGAATTTTGATGAATGACCCGCACACTTCGATGATCCAAACGCACAACTCGAAGAATCAAACGCACAACTCGATGAACACCCGCACACCTTGAAAATCGTTCAAATTCATCAAAAAACTCATTTATACCTAGAATTCAAACTCGAAACTTCGACAATTTGATCTTCTATACCACTCGAACACAATACTATCACTAATTTTCGATCAAAAACACAAAAATTACAAATTTGAATGAAGAACAGTACGTGGACTCGTGAACTCGAAAAACCACAAAAATTCAAAATTTTGAATGAATTACAGTGCAATTCTTGATAACACCTATACAGACTCGATCGATTACACTTTCCTAACAAAACCTAATCAATTACAACTCCAAAAACTCACTAAAACTGAAAATCAATCTGAACTTCGATGAACAGTACGAATATACGCATTTCTTGATTTTTTCTCGATTTGGATCTGCTCTGATACCAATTGTTTGTTCCAGATTCTAGTTTCTAATCAAGATTAATCAAACAAACAAGATTAAAACACAATGAATTACCTGTTTGATTACTTTGATTTTCACAAGATTACACTTTCTCTTTCTAGAACTCTTTCTCTCTCTAAAACCGTATTCTCTCTCAAATCTCAATTCTTACAATACGTACATTACGAAAATGACAACTTCTACAAACAGAAAAAATACAAGACAAGGTATTTATACCTACAACTAATACAAAGAAAATTAAAATACAAAGTACAAATACATTGACTTTTATTACAAAAGACTTTGACTTTAATGAGATTTGACTTTCTTCAACTTTGACTTTCTTCAACTTTGATCTTCAGTATTCTTGATCTTGTATCCAACAGATTTATGCTCTAACAATCATGAACAGTGTAGTTGACAGAGTTGTTGTACGAATTGTGGCAGAGGTATGTCCGTTATGACACATCATACTGGTTGTGCAGGGAAAGACAAAAGAGACTTGAGGCATAAGCTAAGTGATCATCGATCGCTGAATATCTCTTCCTTCAGAGATATAAAGAGGTTCAACTATCGCTGAAGCTTTTCCTCAGGTTTCTTCGTGTATGAGTAGAGTCGTATTTGCTTCACTGATATCCGCATCAGGTCACTAGTAGACTTGTCTTTGTTCAGCAGCTTCGTCTTCGATTCAGCTATGAACATCTGTTGACGCGAAACTTGTCTTCAGGGATTACGTTTACATCAGAGAATATCAGCGATAACTGAACAGACTCAGTCTGATCGCTGATAGTGAAACACTAATACATATGAGCGTTTATAAGAAAGATCATCAGCGACAAATGAACAGACTCATCTTGATCGCTGATAATTTGTCGCTGATGGTGAAACACTAATACATATAAGCGTTTATAAGAAAGATCAATAGCGACAAATGAACAGACTCATCTTGATCATTGATGGTGAAACACTAATACATATTAATAAACGTAATTTTCACTAAGTATAGAAGAGGGTCGTTATCAAATCACTGAGAGAGTTTGGATCAACAAATATGTTCATTGAGCTATGTAATCAGACGTATTTCTTGTTTTTTGACACAATAGGTTCCAAGTGACATTGATAGATGTTATTCCCTGTTTCTAGTTTCTAATCACAAACAAATTAATCAAACAAACAATTCAATCCAATTACCTGTTTTGATTCCAATTCAATTCAAATACAAACTTTCTCTCTCTAGAACTCTACTTTCTCACTCTATAATTCTCTCTCTCAAAAATGTAATCTCAGATTCTCAATCAGACAACTTGTTACAACTAAAAACAGAAATACAAGGTATTTATACCTACATCTAAAATACAAAGAAACAAAACTAATACAAATGTTGACTTTGACTTTTATTACAAAGACTTTGACTTTGATGAGTGTTGACTTTCTCAGCTTTGACTTCTTACACTTTGACCTTCAGTCTTGTTGATCTTGTATCCAACATATTTATGCTCTAACAATCTCCCCCTTTGGATTCAAGATCACTGTTAAAATATCTAGCAATTCAGTCTTCACTTTTAAGCTCTGTCAGTACAATCTCCCCTTTTCCTTTGACGGTATTCTTTCCAAAACAGTCTTCAAACGATTAACAATCTCCCCAAAACTTTTACAAAACACTTTCAGACTTTGGAAAGAAATTATCTTCAGAATCAGCTCGGATTGCTTTAGCAAATAAACTTCAAAGAAAAATTTCCTCAAATCTTCATAAATTCTTTGATCCTCTTCAAATCTTTACTTTGAATCTTCTGACTTGGACATTTCTTTAAAATCATCTCTCAAAACTTTATCATTTATTGATATCATCTCCCCCTTTTTGATGATTTGAGCATCTATATCATCAAAACTTTTCTTCCAAGAAATGTCTTTGACCATTCTGATCTGTCAAACTGAGTCGTTGATTCTGTGATCCATAGCCAAGTATTCATCCAGATCTTTTCAAATCTAGACAAAATAAGAACATGTAACTCCTGAATCAACAAATGAATCAGTTAAAATGTCTGTCAGTAACACAAAGTCACTGTGCGTAACGAATACACAATATAAAGGAGCTTTTGTGATGTTCACTCCCCCAGGGCTTCCATCCAATCATCGAAATACCACAAAGGCAATTTCTATGAATGTTATGACAAAGAAACAAAATCTTTGTGTGTTCGTTCATGTGTAGAAAGAATTAAGCACGAATAATTGCTTTTAATAAGGCTCAACATTGTGTAAACCACTGAGACAACAGTAGATAAACACAGACTCAATGTGCATGATTGAAGTGCGAATGTGGGGCAGACTTCCTTTTTTTTCAATATCCAGATTTTCCAAATGAAAAAACAGATAGATTATATGTTGCGTCCCCTTGAAAATGTGAAACATTTTCTTTTTGAGAAGAAAATGAGTGGCTGGTGGGGTTTTAGCAAGAGTTGGCATGGGCTAGTTGCCTATTTCAATAACGTTCACCAAAGTGTTGTGAAACGCTAGTAAGGTGGCTGCCCGCCTCAGAAAGTAGTTGGTGCAGAGTCTGATATTCTTTTACTCTGATCTCACACCCTCTTTCTTTTAATCATTATGCTCACTTCTAACCAAACTCTCATTTCCATTTTCCCTCAACACACAACCCACACTCATTTCTTTTAGACTCCGCACACTCAATCACTAAGGATTAACTTCTTGGGTAGAAATCACTAGTTAACGTGATATCATAGAAGTTCATTGAAGTCCTAGCACAAAGAACCCATATTTCTTATGAAAGCATAAAGTTACTCAATATGGTTTAACTTTATCAGTTAAAGCTTATATACAAATGTCAGATGAATGTAAGCTCAGAGATATAATCATGAAGAAATGAGCATTTTTAAACATTGAAGATGTTTCAAACAAGTAAATTGAATGAATAGATATGAATGCAAGAGACTTGTTTGAAAATCTAACATTGTATGAAAAATGATCAGAAATGAATGATAAAACAATGAAAGCTTATGGTCAAGAATAATGGATATGTGTCTATATGAAATAAAAATATAGACATTCTTGAAATGACGTTTCGAAATGAAATAACGCTCAAGATACATTGAAGTACAAGTGGGGTGTCTTACCATCGAAATTATGTTTCAAATATGAGACATGGTAAGAACAATTTGAACAAGAAATGAAACCGGTGTGTGTGAATACTTGAAAGTATATGAAAAGACAATACGCAAGTATTTATCTTTGGAAACACACGGTTTGTTAAACATTGAAGCTCAAAAATAAAAATGAAAACATTTAAAATCACACTTCCAATTCATGAAATCTGATTAAGAATCGGGAAGTGGTTTGAACATTTAAGAACATGTTTTCTATATCTGAAAGTTGTCCTTCTTTCAGATACATACGAGATTAAGATAAGAAATATACTTTTTCGCTCAATCTTAATTCTCATGAAGTCAGCTGTAGTCAATAAGATATGATCGTGTCAGCTTCTCTCATTCTGAAATAGTCTTAAAGTCTAGTCAAAACCAATTTATTCACAAAATTTATTCAAATGTAAATGACATAAAACAGGAAAACGATTAAAGTACGAGTTCTGATTTAAAATAATCAGAAATCATAGTCTTACTCCTTTTGGTATGACATATAAGCTCCCCCTAAAATCATGCATTACAAAATTTTTGTCATTTAATTAAAATGCAGAAATTAGTTATGCTCCCCCTAAAAAAAATGTAGATCATCTTTAATCTTCTCTTACTCCCCCTGAGATCATGAGCACACATTTAAAGTGCAAATATCCTTCAAACATAATGATAAAGAAAAATGATGAAGAATAACAATATGTAACTTTATTAGGTAACAACCGATTATGTCTTAAGATTTAACATACCAAGCTTAGAGACAAGAAAATTAAATCTCTTTTCATCTAAGGGTTTGGTAAATAAATCTGCAAGTTGATAATCTGTTTTTACAAAATAAAGTTCAATTGTTCCTTTTTCGACATTATCTTTAATAAAATGATACCTGACGTCAATGTGTTTGGTTTTCGTATACTTGACAAGATTAGCAGATATCGCGATTGCACTCTTCGAGTCACAATAAATTGGAATTTTATCAAACTTGAATCCATAGTCTCGCAGCTGTGTTCGCATCCACAAGACTTGAGAGCAGCAACTGGCAGCAGCTACATACTCTGCTTCAGCAGTCGATGTAGAAACGCATAATTGTTTCTTTGATGCCCAGCTAACGAGCTTGTCTCCAAGAAATTGAATGTGACCTGAAGTACTCTTTCTGTCCAACATGCAACCTGCATGATCTGCATCTGAATAAGCAGTTAGTTGAAAACATGTATCCTTAGGATACCACAGACCAAGATCTGCAGTCCCCTTAAGATACCTAAAAATCCTTTTGACAGCAGCCAAATGGGATTCTTTAGGAGCAGCCTGATATCTAGAACATAAGCATGTTGAAAACATAATATCTGGCCTACTTGAAGTAACATACATTAACGATCCTATCATACCTCTATAAGTTCTAACATCAACACTTTTACCCGAAGGATCAGTGATAATTTTAGTACCTGGTGCCATCGGGGTTCCAATTGGTTTACAATTTTCCATATTGAACTTCCGAAGAATATCCAAAATGTACTTAGATTGGTTGATGAAAATCCCCATTGAAAACTGTTTAACTTGTAATCCGAGAAAGAAATTCATCTCTCCCATCATACTCATTTGAAAACGTGACACCATGAGGTTAGAAAAGTTTTTGCAATATTTAGGATTTGTAGAGCCAAATATTATATCATCAACATATATTTGAATAAGAATAATATCAGCTTTTTCCTTTTTGATGAACAAAGTGGTATCAACCTTACCTTTGGAAAAACCGGACTTGACCAAGAATTTAGATAGAACATCATACCATGCTCGAGGGGCTTGTTTTAAACCATACAGGGCTTTGTCCAAGATGTAGACATGATCTGGCTTATCTGTATTGACGAACCCTTCTGGTTGAGACACATATACTTCCTCCTTAAGAATGCCATTCAGAAAGGCTGTTTTCACATCCATCTGATAGACTGTGAAATTCTTATGAGCTGCGTAGGCTAGAAACATGCGGATTGCTTCTATACGCGCTACTGGAGCATACGTCTCATCGTAGTCTATGCCTTCCTCTTGCCGGTAACCTTTGGCAACAAGTCTAGCTTTGTTCCTTATGACGATACCATCTTCATCCTTCTTGTTTTTCAATACCCATTTAGTACCAATCACGGATTTACCTTCCGGTTTTGGAACTAATCTCCAGACCTTCAGGGCTTCAAACTGATTTAATTCTTCTTGCATAGCAGATACCCAATCCGAATCAGCTAAAGCCTCTGATACTCGCGTGGGCTCTATCTTGCTGAGGAATGAGTCATGCATACATTGATTCAAAGTCGCTGACCTAGTTTGTACAGGCTTGTTAAGATCTCCAATTACTTGATGTAAAGGATGCTCTTTGGTCCAACGATGCTCATGAGGGAGTGAAGTAGATACTGATTGAATATGATCATCATCTATAAATCCACTATCAGACTCTTAAGATTGAATAATAGGAGGGAGGTTTGCAGTTGAAGTTTCAGGTGCAGAAGCATCAGTTGGAACAACAGACTCTGGCTTTTGAGTAGACATTGTATCACACCCAACTGATATAGATACTTCTGGCTCAGCAATTACTTGTATATCTTCAACTATAGGAGTAGTTGATGGAATGTGAGTTTCTGACTGAACGGGGGATACAAGTTCAGTTAAAACTTCTGAAGTGACTGGATGATTGCAGCTTGTGTCTTCAGACCTGTCAGTCACAGCAGATTTAGGCAAATTAGATCCTAGAAACTCATCATAAAATAATTCAAACAACAAATCTAAATCAGATAAATGTGAAACTGAAGTAGAAGCGTTATCCGAATTGTTCTTTGTAGAAACAGGTTCTGGACTGATTTGTCCAGAAGCTAATACTCCAATGATAATGGGTTCTGAACTGAGTTGTTCATAAGCCATGTCTTCATAGAATGTTACATTGACGCTCTCGACAACTGTCTTTGACTTTTTCAGATAAACACGATATGCTGCCGATGTTGAAGAATAACCAATGAAGATACCCTCGTCCCCTTAGCACTGAATTTATTCAGACTCTCTCTGTCGTTAAGCACGAAACACTTACACCCAAATATGTGAAAATACTTGATTGTCGGTGTTCTGTTATTGATCAACTCATATGGAGTCTTTTGAAAACAGCGGTGTATTATGGACCGATTTTGAGTATGACATGCAGTTGACACAGCTTCTGCCCACAAAAATAGAGGTAAGTCCGATTGGCTAAGCATAGTGCGAGCGGCCTCGACTAGCATTCGATTTCGCCTTTCGACTACTCCATTTTGTTCAGGCGTACGAGTAGCAGAGTATTGATGTGATATCCCGATCGATTCAAGATATTCTTCAACTGTTTTGTTTTTGAACTCTGTGTCGTTGTCCGTTCGAAGAAATTTGACTTGTCGCTGCATTTTCACCTGGGTCGTCTTTAAGAAAGTAATGAGAACTTCAGGCGTCTCATCTTTTGATCGAAGAAATTTGACCCACGTGTATCTTGAGTAATCGTCCACAATAACCAACACGTATTTCTTTCCACCCAAGCTTTGTGTTCTCATCGGACCACACAAATCCATATGTAACAATTCTAACGGAGAACTAGTGCTTGGTTCAGGCTTCGGTTTATGCGGAGCTCTCTTCATCTTACCCTTCTCACATGCAGCACATAAGTGTTCTTTCTCGTATTTCAGCTCAGGAAGTCCTTTTACCAATTTTCCACTAACCAACTTGTTCATATAACGAAAGTTCAGGTGTGATAAACATCTGTGCCAGAGCCAACTTTGTTGCATTGAAGCTTTTGTCATTAAGCAAACTTGGTTGTCAATCTGAACCTTGGACAGGTTGATGGTATAGAGGTTTGTCTTACGATTTCCAGCTAAGAGTTTTGTGCCATCTTCAGTACGAACCGAACATCTCTTAGCTTTGAAGTTGACCTCTAACCCTTTATCGCAGAATTGACCAATGCTAAATAAGTTGTGCCCTAAGCCTTCGACATAACTCACCTTACTGATCGTTATGTTGTCTTGAATTATGTCACCATATCCTAAGATTGGTGAAAGCTAATCGTTTCCAAATCTGACATTTCCATTGAATTTCTCTGTATAATTAGACAATAAAGCTTTTTGCCCAGTCATATGCTTGGAACATCCACTGTCCAAGTACCACATATGTCGGGTCTGCAAGAGAAATCAAGAAACAATAGATTTAGGTACCCATTTAAAAACGGGTCCTAACAGATTAGCACATGATTTTGGTATCCATTTAAATATGGACCCTCCTTTTCTTTGAAAACTCTTAAAAACATTTGATCTTGAAGAATAAACATGATAAGATCCAAACCAATCAGAAGAATTATGAGAATAAGCAAAATCATTTCTCCGATAATGATAAGATTTAGTAGTAATAGGAGATAATTGAATCAATTGCTTTATTGAATAACGCTTGTAAGAAGTTACAAGGTTTTGTTTATGAAAAACATATTGACCAACTACATCAGAATCACTACTATCAGATCTAGTACAAGAATTATCAGAAACTGATTCAGTTATCTCATCATCCTTCCTTTTTGGTCGCCATTCGGTTCTCGCTTTCGACCTTTTCTTCCTTATATCTGAAACAAAAGATTTAGATTTATTAGGAAAATCAGATTTCTGAGATTGAGTTTTCTTTTGTGTACCAGTGTATTTCTGTTTCTGTAATCGCTGTTTCTTATGTTTCTTACCTTGAGCATAGTAATCAGCAGTTACAGAAACTGATTCACCAACCTTAGCTGATGATTCACCAATATTAAAACCACTTGGTAACACTTTTTCATTTAAAAGACAAGTAGAATGATCAGGAAGAAGAGCATTGAAGTCAACACATATCAATTTCTTCTATGCACCCATCATCAGAATTAAGAAAGTCATTTGCAGACTCAAATAAGTCATCAAAATTATCAGACGAAGTTTGAGGTGCCTTTGAAATTGTAGAACACTTTGTAGATTTAGATTGAAAAACAGTGTTCTTTAAAACTGTAGAAAACACACTTTGTTCAATATCTACCAAAAGTCTTTCATCAGAAACAATATTTTCAAGCTCAACTATTTTGCTTTCAAGAATGAGTGGAGGAACATAAACCTTTGCAATTGCAGGTTTTGCCTTCATCTCAAAAACAGAATAACTAGCAAAATAGTCGTTTGAAAGAACTTTTGATGTCTCAGAAAGATAACTATCATTTAACTTTGCATAGTTAAATGGTAGTTGCATTTTATTTATATTCTTTCTATTTTCAGTTTCTTTGGCCTCAACTTCTTCTGGTAATTTGGTAACAAATTTGGGTTTTAAATGAGTATGTTTACCAGCACAAGCAAGAAAATCAAAATTATAAAGTGCCGGTTGTTTTCTGATGGCTTTCTTTAAGTAATGAGGGTTTTGAAAACCAAGACCCCATTTTTCCTTAACATCAGCCTCTTCGTTAGGTGCATTAAGAAAAATGGTTTGATCTGTTTGTCCTCTTGCATAAAGTTTGGCTTCCAGACCATTTACCTTCTTATTCAAAAGCTTGTTCTCAACCTGCAATTTATGAACAGTTAGTGCAGATTCTCTTTTCTCAAACTCATACTTAGAAATTTTAACTTCAAAATCAGAAATCTTCTTTTCAAAACAATCTACTTGAAGTTTAGAATCAGAAGCAAACTTGCGTAAAGAATCAATTAGATCTTTGTTCCCAATAACAGACTTATTAAGCTCAAAGATCTTATTGTTTCTTTTAGCAACTCTTTCTTTTTCTTTCTTCAGTTTTACTTGAAGATCATTAAGCTCAACCATCATAGCTTCCATTTTGGTTATGAAATCTTTTTGAGTTAAGTTTATTACCTCATCAGTCGTCTCGTCATCTGACTCATCATACTTAACTTCTTTTCCCATTAGACAGAGATGAGCAACTTCTTCTTTCTCTTCTTCTTCACCATCTGAATGATCCAGCCAAAATTCGTCCTCAACCATTAATGTTATGCCCGCTTCTTGCTTTTTGGCCAATAGCAATTTGTTCTGATAATACTGAGAGTTTCGAACCTTCGGCTTTCGACAATCTTTAGCAAAATGTCTAATCTTGCCACAGTTGTAGCATTTGATTAGATCATTTGCTGGCTTTACATCAACTGTGTAATCATTCACAAACTTCTTCCTTTCATTGGGTTTCTTCTCAACATATCTGTTCTCTTTATGTCGCTTTCCTTCAACTCATTCTCGGTGTTCATGATTCTTGGAGCTTGATGAAGAATATCTTTGAGAATTTGATCCCGGCTTCTTGTAAAATTTCTTTTGGAATGCACGTGTCAGTAACATCATAGCCTGTTTGAGACTTTCTCCATCATCACCCTCTGATTCAGATTCAGATTCAGATTCAGAACTTGTAATCACTTTCTTCTTTTCTATCTTTTCTTTCTTTTCTTTCTTCTTCTCTCCAGCTACCAATGCAATAGGATCTGGAACTTTTTCTGCCTTCTTCTTCTCAGCTCTTTTCTCTTCAACTTCTTCTTCATTCTGCCTCAACGTTTCATAAACCTCATGTAACGGTATTTCCTTTAGATCCTTCATTTGTTTCATCCTACGCATATGCTTTTTCCATTCAGGTTGTAAAATGCTCAGAAATTTGACATTATTCTCAAGTTGCTTCTTTTTCACTTTGTTCTTTGTCAGTTCATTCAGAAGCAAGACAAACCATTCATAAGTATCCTCCAAGCTTTCATTCTCTTTGGCTTTAAATTCCTCATAATTGTTAATGCAGTTAGCCACTTTCATCTGATTCCCGACCTTAGATCCCATCATCACCTTTTGCAGTTGATCCCACATCTTCTTAGCATTATCCTTGTAGCTATCAATCTTGATGTAAATCTCATTAGGAATGCTCTGAAGTAAAAGAGATCTTGCTTGCTTGTCTGCTTTATACAGGCTTTTCTGTTCTTCAGAATACTGTGATAGATCCATTTTAACTGTTTTTGTCGTTTGTTCTCTATCCTCATCACCATCTTCACTATCAGAGGATTCGTCATCAGGTACTTCAACAGTAAGTGGAATCATTGGACCTTCTGTGATTGACAGAAGAATATTTTCTCCATTTGAGTGTCTATCCACAAAGTCGAGAAATCTGTCTTTGCACTGTTCATATTCCCCTTTGAATAGAACTGGTGGCTTGACATCCGTGCCTATAGAAAGAGCGTCTTTGGAAGTCATCTTGTCTTAACCTATTTTGATTCCAATTCAATTAAAATACAAACTTTCTCTCTCTAGAACTCTTCTTTCTCTCTCTACAATTCTCTCTCTCTAAAATGTAATCTCAGATTCTCAACTATACAACTTGTTACAACTAAAAACAGAAATACAAGGTATTTATACTTACATCTAAAATACAAAGAAACAAAACTAATACAAATGTTGACTTTAACTTTTATTGCAAAGACTTTGACTTTGATGAGTGTTGACTTTCTCAGCTTTGACTTCTTACACTTTGACCTTCAGTCTTATTGATCTTGTATCCAACATATTTATGCTCTAACAATAGAGATGGGAATTGAGATCGAATGTGCAACTTTTGGAGTCTTTAGACTCGACTAAAAAAGTGAATGTTGTAAGTTTATAAGCACTTTTTGAAATGTAATACTTCGGGTTGCAAAGCATGCTTTGGAAGTTGTAATGTATATTGGAGTTTTTTTGGTAGCTCTTAATTAGTTGGGTCTTTGTATTATGTCTAAGTAATGACATTGCCATTCCGGACCACGTGGATGGGGGATGTTACATTTTACACGTGTTTTTTAGTATAAAATTTACATTTGATTCAACTGTTTATGTGTTATCTTCTTTAGTTATTGTTTTATATGAACATGCCTCTTTCTATATGTATATAAAAGAAATTGATTGATAATAAATTAGTAAAAAGTAATGGTAATAAATAAATTAATTAAGGATTAAATTTATTAAAAAAATTACTAAAAACTGATGTGAAATCAAATATAATAAATATAAAAATAAAAAAGTGCAAATATCATATATAGTAACCGGTTGTTAGAGCATTTCCAACAGAATTGCTAAAATAGAAAAATTTGGTTTTTTCTTTGCTATTCATTTCTAACAGCTTTGCTATATGTTTGCTAAAATAGAGAAAGATCAAAAAATCTCTAAATATAGAGAATCCTCTATAATCTCTAAATTGGAGAGAGAAAATATTATTTTATTCAATCCAACCAAATAATATAAATAATGATCGATTCTCTAAAATAAAAAAGTTGTTGGATTTAGAAGAAAATGTTTTTAAAAATTTTGACTTTCCATTCTCTATTTTAGAAAAAATCTAGCAACTGCTGTTGGAGATTTTCTTACCAAACACAAAAGTTGAAAAGGACTCAATATGTTACTTGTGTAAATAATAATAATAGTATAGGGAGAATGTTTGTAATTATTCCGAAACGAAAAACCTCCGGATGCTTATCATCTCCCTCCTTCTGTTCAACGGTTTTCCTTCTTCCATCTCCGGTCGCCACGGAGAATGCATCTCTCGTGGCAAATGCCCACCACCACCTTCAAGCCTCTATCATCATCATCATCATCATCTTCAAAACGCAGCAATTCGATTTGCTCTGTTTCTTCTACTTTCTGTTGCCTTTCAAATAGAGGAGAAAAGGTTTATTCCACAAATAATGGCTATGGTGGAGGTGGGGTTCATGTGCCAAGACCAAAGTACATCGCGATTTCGAAGTCAGAGCTCTTGGATGCCATTGTCTTGATGTTTGATTCAAGAAAAGAGAAAGATGAATTTCTTTTGATGTCATCGTAAGTTAGTTCTGGACCGTTTTGGTTTAATCTTGGTTTTTGGTGCTGTGATTGCTATGATTATCAATTCTTATGCCTAATTTTAGGTTCAGGCGATATGAAAATAGCAATTAACTTGTCCACTTGAGCGTCAATGACTGTTTAGCTTCAATTTCAGGTGCCTAGACTCTATTTTACATGCCGAACATAAAATCATTTTGGAGGAAATGCGTGCCGATTATGATCTTACTCATTCTGCTCTTCACAAGACTACAAGTCACGATGATGGTAGTTCTGAAGGAAACTCAATGCCTGATGGGAAGGATTCAGTCATCGATTTCTCAGACCTTTTGGGATATTCAACAAAAAATACGGAGATAAATTCAGTAGAAATTTCCAGGTTTGTCAATGTGTATGTGAAATATTATACTGATTTGTTTACTGTTGTTAGAGGGCCATCACATATGATATATATATATATAGAGAGAGAGAGAGAGAGGGAGGATCATGCGAGAAGTTAAACATTTTGCGAGAAGTGTTTAATCATATATGATTACACGGCTTGTAAGTGTGTTTAATCATGTATGATTAAACGTCTATGTATTGTCAATATAACATGTGTTTAATCATATATGATTAAGCTTGTGTATCATATATGATTAAACACTTCTCGCCTTCTCGCAAAATGTTTAGCTTCTCGTTTGAATCTGCCCCTATATATATATATATAAATATTATGCAATACACTCTTTTCATCTTATACGTGTTATTGGCGAAGTAGGTGTAGGGGCCTGTTGCTAATGTGAATGGATAGAAGGGAATACAGAGGCTTACGGTGGGATAGGGGGAGGGTTAGGGAGCTAACGTAAAGGTTTTCAAAGTCAGACGATAGTTGGATGGATCATGGATGTGTGTTTTTGGTGTTTCATTGTTGCTTACTTTTACCTAGTTCTAGTTCTTATTTCCTTTTTTGCTCGCACTTCTGCACAAGTTGGGGACCTTCACAGGAAAGGCTGCCCTACCCCTCTTCTACCCTTCCGGGTGAAGGCCAGGTCTGCCTACATCGCTCCCTTCCTCCAAATCCTCCTTTTGAGTAGGATATACTTGGTTTGGGTTACTCTTTTTCCTCTCCATCTGTATCTCCTATCTCCCATTTTTGGATAAGACGTTTGTGGTCTGTTGTCTAAGGAGGTCACTATCACTATGTGCTCTCGAGCATGCTTTCATGATTGGCTTTGGGACCCGAGATATTTGTTCATGGTTCTTATGACTATATTGTTTATTCCAACTTGGACATGCAAGGCAGATCATATTGGTATTGTATGTTGATAATATTGGATTATTGGGGTTGACTGGGAGGAGACTGCAGTTCTTCAATTATTCATTCAGATGGAATTTCAAATCAAGGATTTTGAGTAATGGGTTCTTGTTCGTAGGGCATCAGGTTTTCGCAAACCAAGTATTTCTTTGATATTACCTTGGGATGCTAGAGTTGTCTTGCAGATGATATTGAATATGAACCTTTATCCAGATGACGATAAACTCCTTGATCCAAAGAGATACATAAAGCTACTTGGGAAGTTACACAATCTAGCCTAGGACACCCTTCTCAAAAGAAAAAGTTACACAATCTAACAATCACCAGTATTGAAATCTTGTTTCGCATAAGAGCAGTAGATTTGTTCATCCTTTGCAATTCTGTGCTACCAACTTTTAGATATTTGGAAGTTGCTTGTGCAGGTAGTCGGAGGATGCTCTGATCATGCGCAATCCCATACAGTAGGAGATCTGGCTATTGGGTCTTCTTTTGGAAAAGGAGGGGTGGATCTTGTGTATTAGAAGAGTGAAGTAGGACATTATTCTTAACCGGTTAAAAAAAGCCCGGATAAAGCCTGAAAACCGGTCTGGTTAAGGCCTGGTCAAAACCCGCAAAAATCGATCACGGCCTGAAAATGCCCGGTCGAAGCCCGAAAACCCCCGGCCATAGACCAGTTGCTTTTACGCTAATTATTTATTATGACTAAAAAAGTAAAAAATATCAAAACAATACCTTGTGGTCATCAATAGTTCTATAAGACAACAATTAAACCTACCACGATCAACTTCACATAAAATTTAACCACAAAATGAACATATATACAAGATGACTGTAGCTAGAAAGTGGATGCTGAGGTGGATGTGTGGCCACATCCTGAGGAACAATATAGAAAATGATAGTTCGCGAAAAGGTTGGGTGCCACACTTGAGGAGAAGCTAAGGCGACAATTCTAATATGTGATGGTAATCTCCAATGTAGACTTTATGATGCATTGGTTAGAATAGGAGACTTAGGTGGCGTTTATTTTTTAAGATTTGTGAAGTCTGTAGTCGTATTTCACTTCTGATTAATAAAAGGTGGTGTTGAAGTCTGAATCAATAAGATTGTTTGTTTTTGTAACGTCTGTTGAAGTCTGAAATCTGAATCAATAAGATTGTTTTTGTAACGTCTGGAGGCGTCTTGAGAGAAAGGAGAGCATATGAAATGAGGCGGCGATAAGAGGTTTTAAGAAGTTAGGTCACCACTTCTTATTTCAGATGTATTTAAGAGTTAAGAGGTTCTGAAAACTGAAAAAAAACAAACAGTCTGAATGTAAAAAGGTCTGATCGATTCAGACTAAGAGCCATTAAGAGGTTTAAAAAAAAAAAACAGCCCCTTACGTTCTATGTTGTTGATCGTGCCGCTATATCAGTTTGCGGTCCTCCGGAAAATAGCGGTGCAAAAATTGCAGGTGTGAAATCGTGGTGAATAGCGGCATTATTTGCTTCAATTTGACTGCAATTTTCAGTTGCAATAGCGGTGCTAAATCCGAGATTTTTCTTGTGCTTGATACCCTCATACATTTTTACTTTAGTTGGGCTATTTGGCATTGGGCTCAATTATCAAGCTCTTTTTGTGCCAAGTATTGAGCTCTTATAAGTTTAGGTTAAGATTTCTGAAGTTCACAACTTCTGAGTTCTGAAGTTGCTCAACAATGTTTTTAAATGATGTCAATTTTGAAGCTGAAATTTAGTTTATTTGACTTTATAAGTCATTTGAGACTTCAATTATTTCCTTTTAGTCATTAGGAGCACGTATTAAGTTGCCGAAACATACATATTAATATGCAATTTCAGTAACTGTTAGATGGACTTTTGACTACCAAAATACATACACACATACACATACACACACACACACATATATATATATATATATATATATATATATATATAATTCTAATTATTATATGAACCGCTATTCTACCGCTTTACCATCGCGCTAACTGTTATACCAAATCATAGTCATGACTCTGTAACAGCAAAACTTACACAAAGAGGTCATTAAAGAGAGTTTTCTTGGGTAACCATGCTTGTCGTGGCCAACTTGTGCATATATCGACTAATCCTACGAGGTCCTAAAGATAACGGTCGAGAAATTCCATCCCTGGTAACTATAAGGAGACTTGAACTGGCGACCTATGGGGAGGAGCCCCAATGCCTAACCTTTATTTGCTAGTTGAGATGGCTTAAAAGAGAGTAGATCACATGATTGACATAAGGGGAAGCAGGGAGGAATTATTTGAGTGAGTAGACACCAAAAGCACTTGGCTTTAGGTGGGAGTGCATGGAAGGTTTCTATTAATGTCACAGAGCCCTAGAGGGGTCTACCTCTTAGTTGTTTCTACTGTGTTCTATGATTTTGTAGATGGTTTCATTTTTAGCCAACAAACTCTGCATACTAGGTTCTCTCTTTTAAATGTATGTGGTTAACGATCTATTTCTTTTTAGATGTACTCAGTTGATATAAGAAAGGGACTCCAGCTTGAAATCTAGAAGGAAATTACAAGCAATTGTTTTGGACATGATTGAATACAAATATACAAAATGTCCCTTTATATGATATTTATAGAAAGATGGGTAATACAGGATCAACAAATTCATCATAACGTTAAATATTGAAATATGACTCTTTCTTTGGGACAGGAAAACTGTGAATTCCTTGTTTTTTGGATGGAGAAGTGTCTAGTTTCGGTTATTGTTTGAATGATATCATTTAATTACCTTGACTGATTCCAAGTTTGCATGTAGAGTTCCAGTTGACACCCGTTTCCAGCGTGCTTTTATGCAACTACTTTACAATGCTCAATTTGAAGAGCTGTCAGCTGCTGACTTAATGTTGACATCGGCATTGAATACAGATTATCTACTCACTCTCCCAGTTTACGTTGATTGGAAGAAAACATCAGAGTCTAAGGCTATAATTTTCAGGTGAATGTTCTGATTTTATTATGGATTTCGTTATCTTAATTTTCAGTCTATAAAGTAGGGTTTGCCTACATCTTGGATAACAAATTAGATATATAGGTAAAAGGTGTATTGGCGTCAAAGGAAACTAATGCTCAGATGTGGAAGTGTTTGATATGAAAAATCAACCTCTTAATCCAATCTATCAGTGCAGACCGAATACCCTCCCTTTCTTTGTTAAGCAGCTCTAATTTCACCTAATCTCTCTCGTCGACTCACATGTGTTCTCATCGTCCTCGTCTCCGGTAAACCAAAAAACCCTCCTCATCGTACCTCTTCATGAGGTACGATGGGCTGGAGATGAAGGGAATTAGTTTTTTTTTTGTTTTTTTCCTATTATTAATAAGAATAAAGTTATAATTAAAAAAATAAAGATAAAAAATCCAATAGGATTTTTAATTTTTTGATTCAAGAATTTATATTTCAATTATAAAATGTTTAATTAAACAAGAAAAATTAAAAAAACTTATAAATCAAAACTAATTTATTAATGTGTAAATAGGTATTTTAGATATTTAGTAGATTGTTTGTTGAAAGAGGAAAATGGTATTTTTGGTACATGGTTCTGTCATTTCGGAAAAATTATCAAATGATCGTTTTAGATTTTGGGCATGTTTGTCAACCATAAGCTAGCTTATTGGAAAAGTCTCGTTTGGTTGACCATAAGTTTTGGAATGTCCCTCCGAGAGTTCCTATTGGTGTTCTTTGATGATAGTTTGGTATACAATAAGAATGAGGAACATGCGGTCCATTTGGAAGATGTATTACGGGTTTTATGGGAGAACCACTCAAGAAGTGTGAATTCAGGCAGCTGTCGGTACTTGGTTTATCTGTGACACATGGTGTCTAAGGATGAAGTAGCTATGGATGTCACAAAGATAGATGCAATGTTGAAGTGGCCATGACCAACAACAGTGATTCAATTGCGGGGCTTCCTTGGTTTGACAGGATATTACACGAAGTTCATTAAGCATTATGGCCTCATTGCACAATCGTTGACTGATTAGTTGCAAAACAACTTCGGGTGGAATAGGAAGCTGCAACCTCCTTTCAAGAGTTAAAACGAGTTCTTACAACTGCTCCTGTCTTGTTTATTACCAAACTTCAACAAGTGATTTGTAGTGGAAACTGATGCTCCGGGTGTTGGGGTTGGAGCGGTGTGAATGCAAGAGGGAATACCCGTGGCTTACTACAGTCAGGTTTTGGGGAAAGAGACCAGTTTGAAATCAATTTGATTCAAGTAGTAAAGTCGAGAAAGAGATGGTTGAATCAAAATAATTTTGTTTAAAATTGTATTTTTGTCGGAGGGCATATATTAATGTGAAGGAGTTGATGGCAATTGTTTTTGCGATTTTGAAATGGCTGCCTTATTTGATTGGAAGACTTTTTTTAGTAAGGACGGATCAAAAGAGCTTGAAGTGCTTGTTGGAGCAAAGGGTGGTCGATCCATAATACCAAAAATGACTAACAAAAGTATTGGGTTATGAATCTGAAATCAAATATAGAGGGTGGTTCCAAATGGAGGCAATGGAAACTAATTCATAAGGAGATTGATAGGGACAAATTGTTCGGCATAATTAAAAAAGAGGTCATAGAACCAGCACCACAGGCATAAAGGGTGGGTTTACTGTTAAGCAAGGGTTGGCTGAGACCGGCTGAAGTGGAAGATCAAGTTGTAGAATTTCCCCCTTCATGCTGTATAGATGATTTATCAACATTACTCGGGTTCATCATGTCCAATGTCAATGGAAGTGACACAATTCTGAAGCAAAAACTTTTAGAGTTCTTACTAGTTTTGGCTGATTTTGGTGTGACACGGTGTATCATTCAGGCAACGAGTGCACTTCCTTCCGGGCTATATATGATCGTGAACCGCCTCGCCATCGCCTTTCAATGAGGAGGTACAGAAGATGGAAGACATAGCAAACAAGTCTCGCAAGGCCTTCACTTTTGAAGTCGTGGATGGGGTATATCTCAAACTTCAACCGTATCGGCTGAAGTCTATTGCCCAAACACCTAGGGTTGGCAATGCGTTACCTGTTATGTTTCAATCCGTTGGATGAGGGTATGGATAAAGAAAATATTAACCATTTATCCACTTATCCATTACCCATTTACCCGAAATTTTAGCGGGTAGGGTATGGATAAACGGTTTTTCGTTATCGATTACCCGTTACGATATAATATATATGTATAATTATATAAATTTTTATATATGTATACACATACATAATTATATTAAGTTAATTATTAATATTTTGTTATAATGTTGTCGTATGTTAATGTGTACTTTAATTTATTTATCAAGTAAAAGAGTTCATAATGATTAAACGGGGTCAAGACAATAAATAAAACGAAAAGTGTTGTCTTACAATTCTTATATTGTTTTCAAAATATTATACTATGTTATATTTAGAGTAATAAAATATTTACTTTTACAAATTAGATATAAAATATATTGAGATTCAACAATATCAATTATAGTTCAAAATGGAATTTTGTTTTACTATTTATCCATTACTCAATTCGTTACCTGTTACTTTTAATGAGTAGGGTAGGATATGGATAAAATTTTTATGAGATGGATAATTACGTGTTTCATTATTACCCGCTATTTTAAATGGATTGGATAACGGAATAACCTTTACCCTACCCATACCCTACCTTTTGCCAGCCCTACCAATACCCATTTCAGAAATTAGTTGCCCGTTTCTACGGCCCGTTCCAGATTGTGCAACGGAGTGGTGCAGTTGCCTATACCTCTTGGGTTCCATGTGTCACAACTTAAGGAGAGAAAGGAGGTTGTACGTATATTGGGGAGAAATGGTCCAAGTCTAGCTCCTAAAACATAACCTAGAATTATATCTTCATCATCAAAACGAACCCGGAGACCGGAACATGCCATTGGGAAGTGATTTAGTAATTAAACCTTTGTGAATCCATTTTTCTTCTATCATTCCACGTAAAATCCCCTTGAAGTATCAACTAGGCTATAGAATTTACTGAACAAGCAGAATTCAAGTGCAAATTGCTGGATGCATTGACCGAAAAGAAATTGCGTGTGTTGAATGGATCAGAGAGGGTAGGGTTCCACTACAAACCGTTTGAGCTAAAATGGATTACTGTTCCTATCCAGTCGAACGATCTATGATCCAACAATATATATTTATATGCACCCACACCCACACACCCACCCACACACATTTGTATATAAACTAGTTGTTTACGTGTGTGTTGCAGCGGGATGCAAAATTTTATTGTATACCACGAATGGGAAATTAATGCAACTTCTCATTAAAAGAATAAAAATATGAAATTGATGTTTGAACAATTTTATTGGGCGTTTGGTTCGTTTTAGGGAATCGGAATGGAAATAGGAATGAATATGTTAAGGAATAGGAATCAATATATCCAGTATATATTCCTTGATGCTATATTATCATTTCAACTTTTTTTTTTTTGCATATATGTCCTTAATAATGCACATTATCATCTTAACTCAAGAGGATATATATATATATATATATAAGATCATTGTTATGACTTTGATAGAACTTATAATTAGTAATACTCTCATTCAGAAATTATTGTTAAAACATGTACCCCTAAATTAGGCCGATACAATTAAGCAATCTCTTTACAATTTCTATATGGGTCTTGTAGCGAGTACTAGGTGAGTTACTATCAAACAAGATGAACTTTAAGGATCTGGGCAATAGGAACAGCTGCTGGGCTATCTAATCCAAAACAAATGTTTAGATGCCTTCATAGACCTTCTATTATCAAACATATTTTTCTATTCTTTTTTTTAACAAGTGATATTTTAGTAGGTAAATTAACGCCCGAAAGGGTCCTGATGTAGTGGGATCGTTTGGATTGTTACAACCTCTAGCGGATGCCAGTAGAGCACAGTACAAGCGAATGGAGTGGAATCTACCATTGAAGAAATCTCTCCTACTTAGTGATTACTTGCAAGAGTAGTCATGAAGGCAAACACATAAGTACATCTATATTGGTCGTCAAAGGTTACTAAATATGTTCAAGTTCAAAAGACAAGTCCTGAATTTTTTTGAAACATCAAGTAACATAAGATTCACATCATTTCTGTTAGAGATATAGGATGTATATGTATCCATATTTCTAGTGTTTTTTCAATGTTATACATCTTCTACTCATTGGCCCATCTCCCATAGATTGAATGCCAAAACTAATAGTCATGTCGATATCTGCCATACTTCTAGCAAATTAAACTTCTGCATTCAAGTTGGCATGTTTACTTTTCACATCACTTCTATTAAGTGTAAATATTTATATGACAGTTTTTTTGTATAAATTTTTATGTCTTGATGCCTTTACTTTTTTCTTACTTTCAATGTATTCATCATAAAAGTCATTTGTCATTACATCTAACTTGGTTTCAGGTTTATTCTCTGGAGAATGTATTGCAGGTCTCTGTTCACCAATATGTACTGACCTTTCATCCTACAGGAGGGGATATGCAACAGAGAGGCAGAAGGGTCTACTAGTAGTTGAAAAACTGGATTACCTGCAGTCCAAACTTCTGCAAGCACTCTTCTTCAGTATCTCTAAACCGTTAGGGAAAGTCGGGATGTGGTTTGCTGAGGTAATGGCTTATTGTTAAAATATTGGAAATTTTGGGCAATATTCTTTTTGCATTTTTTTCGTCTAGCGATCCTGGGCATAAAAAGAGACAAGTATATTGTGTCCAACAGATGTAGTTGGGTGCCATAAAGAGACACATTCACTTGGTATCAAGGGAAAAAGAAACTGGCCTCCACTTTATTATTTACTTCAACATTCACATACAAGTCTGTCTAGTTTGTTGAAACAATTAGGGTTTACTAACGATGTATTATGTTAATATTCAAAATGATATGAATATGCAATACATGATGGGCCCCATCAGGTGAGATGAGAATTCTAAAATAAGCTTGAGGTAAACCTATATTTTTGTTGAACATAATACATGATTTATCAACCTACCCATTCCTCCTCAAGTTTGATCATAGTTGGCAATCATTCCAAAGATAACGAAAAACCACAAAACAAGAATCCAACATAACAACTTAAGTAAGCTGATTCCCTTTCAGATTCAAGTGAGAACTGGAGCATGCAAGTCCCTTTGAATTAGAAGCAACCCAAGAAACAAACTATAGAGCATGATCAAGAGCAGGAAGGATGAGCCTAAGTATGAAATCATGTATCTAAGATTTTTTAGGCATCCAAGTATCAAGCATATCTAGATGAATTAAAGCATGAAGGTCTTGGCTTATTCCAAGTATCTCCACAAGGAAGAAAGGAATCAATAACAAGGATCAATCAGTAAAGAAAGTCTACCTAAACAAACAAATGATCAACCAACTCACGGTTAACCAACGAGATAAAGAGTTGCTCTAAAATTATGAATCTATTATTAATCTAGCCGAGAGTAAGTCGAGAACAATGCTGGTCCATGAGCCGATAGAAGATATCCGAAAGCAAACCTATCGGCATAAGAGTTGTTAATATGACATAAATAGCCCTGTTATTCTAACTCTCTTCCTCATGTTGGAGCATGAATATCAAATAAATGCAACTTTTCACATTTAGGGCTAATTTGAATCGGGATAAAAGCTTAGTCAGACTATGGACAATCAAATTCTGGAATTAATCCACACAGTCGAATAGATAGGGTTCATGTAAAGTTCCTACTACCTTTTTGCCAACAAAGCGGCAATCAACCTCGATGAGCTTTGTTGCATTAATGCAAAATATGGTCCATCGACATGTGTGTGGCAAGTTTAGACTAACTATAGGATTCCCTAATCTTTTTTTTTTAAAGGGTATCCTAGGCATAACCTAGACTAATCCCTGGCAATATTTGACTGTTAAAGCGACAACCCTGGATAAACCCCAGTGGCTTACGTACGCCTGGATTCGAACCCGGGGTGGATGGGATATCCCACCACACCCCCCACAGGCCTTAACCAGTACGCCACAAGCCTTGTGGTTAGAATTCCCTAATCTTATGACAAACTACAGACCTAACCCACTAGTGGTTTGGGAAGAACAAGGTCGATCACTTGCTGTCTATGTTATGGAGTTTAAGAAAATTTGTAAGGATCACCACCCATTTTTCGGTGATTTGAAAGTTATGCAAAATCAACCGATGCAGATAGATGAGTTTTCTGACCGGCCCGTGATTAACACTTGAGAAATCTTAGATCCCGATTTCTCAATTAATCTACTAATCCTTCTATTCAGGAAACCTTTGCTAGAGTTCTCCATAATGAGGACCTAAAAGTACTAATGCAAAGAATCATCAACATTGAATCTGTGATATTACAAGCAGTATTAACTACTCTTGCAAAGAAACACTTCATGTGCGGAGCAATAACGTTTTCATGTTGCACTAGGGCCTCACGGTTTGAAGATTAGGCATGGGAATGGCCTGACCCGTTGGGGAACCCGGTCCACCCGCCCCGGTCGGGGATGAGGACAGGGATCCCCGTTTGTCTCAAACCAGGGATGGGGCAGGGACGGGGATAATCCCCGCCCTGCCTTGTACCCATTATATATTTATTAATAAATTAAATATATATTATTTTATTTCAACTAAATCGGTAATTCATAATTTCCTATTTCCAGTAACTAGGTTTTGAATCTAACATTGTTATTTTTTTCGATGTTGATACGTAATATTTTGGATGTCAAGTAAAAAATACAATACATGTTTTGGATATTACACGATAAGGTTTTGGATATTACTCTATACGTTTTGGTACGTGTGACGTTAAGTTTTTTTTTTTTTTGGATTAAATTGAATTTATTTTGTTTTTAGGTTATTAATTATTATATGATGTATTTTCTTTTGTATTAAATTAAATTCATTTTAATTTTAGGTTTATTGGGAATATGTGAGATTTAAACATGTATGGTCGCTCACATATTTGATTTAAAATAGCTTACATAAATGGGAAAAAAATCCCCGTTTCCCCGTTGGGGATGGGGATGTGATCATATTCCCCGGCGGGGATGTGGACGGGGACGGGGACGAAGGATCGGGGACGGGGATAGGGATTGAGGTCCCCACCCCATTCCCATGCCTACTGAGGATACCTACCCTTATTTTTCCGGCTTGTGACTTAGAATAATTGATTATACGAGATTAAGAAATAGTACTAAATGAGTGAAAATCCTGATTATGAAAAATACTTGACCTGCAAATCCTCTATGCTTAAAGTATTGACGTGCCCCTCACTCTGAATAAATTGATTCTTGTTTTTCCTATCAAGTTGAAATATTGTGAATGAAAAGTAGGTCAATTTAACAATAATGAAATTATTTAAGTTCCTAATTAAGAAGAAAGAACTTGATTTTGATCTTGCTAGTCGACTAACGTGGAGAGGAGATTAATTACATCATTAGCGTGTACGATTTTCTTTCATGGCATTCTTTGGCATATAACATATTTTCTTGTCATAGGCCTTAGAAAACAGCATCCAGGGACAAGATGTGGAGGTTTGGTTGAAAAGGATCAAGCATTGGTTCAAGGAGGCCCCTCTTTTCAAGAAATCATACACGTTTGATAAACCTTTGCCTGATGATATGTTAGGAGCTGATCAACTGTCAAATGAAGACCTTCCCATATGGCTTGCTGCACAGAGGGCGGTAGCTCGTTATGAAGGAATTCTGTCATCAGCTGGACCCCGTGGCAGGCTCTTGAGGAAATTGCTTACATGGACCGGACTTATACCCTCTGTACCTGAACAGATATTTAACCTCGACTCAGATATCACTGCATCAGAACCGTATTTGAGGTTGGTTTTGCTTAAGCACACATCCAATTCATGCACTATAAGCTATTCTTTTGTATTATTCTCTTGCCATATGTTTGCATGAATGTTTTTGATACTGTTTCCTATTTAACTAAAAAACAATTCCAATGGTTGTGACCACTTGCAATTGAACTTGTAGGTATTGTGGTTTATTCTGTTGGTTTTTTTAAACCAAATATTCACATACATAATATACGTATACTTGATGTATATGTATGTACCCAATTAATTTTTCTGCTTATAGTAAATGTTTATTATGGAATTCATGTGTTGCTATCTGACCCATTTTTCTCATAGGGGATTTACTAGTATTAGTATTTTTATGTCTCTCTTGAGTAAGTTCTGTTTCTTGCCTTGTTATGTTTTACGATCCACGAGCTAATTTTTTGTGCGTAATTATGGATTCTCTCTCAATAATATTAATCACTTTTAACCATAATCTCTAAATGGTATGAGAGACATGGTTTTGATGATCAAGAATCTAGTCGTTCTTCAAAAGGGAAATGTATTGGAGCAATCATCAAAATATTACTTCTTGGGGCAGTGATGTATTTCATGTGGCAAGAAAGGAACCAAAGAATTTTTAATCACAATTTAAGGATAGCGATGATGGTGGTTGAGGTTATTATTCATCATGTTAAAGTACGATTGATAAGCATAAAAATGAAAGACAATGATCAAAAATGGCAAGCTGCAGTCTCATGGAATATTCCAATCAGTTATATTGTGAACTCTAGGTCCATGGTGGGCAGCTAATTGGATTTTTTGCACCACTTATGTTTCGTTTTAGTACATATGGGTAAAATGGCATCTTGTGGCTATAGGGAATGGAGGCTGATCCACCCTATATTTTTTATTTCAAAGATGTCACTCCTTTGCCTAGCACCCCTTAGCCTGTAGTCCCGGAATTTTTGTATAGGGGTGTTTTATGCAAGTACTTTCTATTATAAATATATTCTTTTTTGGTGGCTTAGTTGCCTTTCCAAAACACTTGTACCTCTCACAGTAGGCATAGTTGTTAAAAGCGTGCCTTAGGCGCGCCTAGGCTCTGAGGCTCATAAGGCTCAAGGTCTTGAGCTTTTTTGAAGTCGAGGCTAGGCGTATTCACAAGGCTCCCTAAGCCCCTGCGCCTAGACCTGGCAAACGTGTCGTGTCGTGTCGGGTTCAAAGTTAAACGGGTTGAAAGTGTCTAACCCTAACCCGACCCGTTTAATAAACGGGTCAGAAAATCCCAACCCTAACCCGACCTGCCTAACCCGCCACGACCCGCCTAACCCGTTTAACATTTATAAAATTAAAATTAAAAATCGAAAATTCACAAAAAAATACAAATACAAAATTCAAATGAAAGCATTAGAAATCCAAAATTTATAGTTCAAAATTATAATCAAATCTAAAACACTAAAAATCCAAAGCATCAAAATGAAAACTTATACAAATATATATATATATATATATATATATATATATATATATAAACGGGTTATTCGGGTCATTTTCGAGTTGAAATTTTTGACCCTGACCTTACCCGTTTAATTTTCGTGTCGTGTCGTGTCAACCCGTTTACTTAAACGGGTTGAAATGTATTACCCAAACCCGTTTATTTCGTGTCGAGTTCGTGTCGGGTTAGCGTGTCGTGTCAGTTTTTGCCAGGTCTACCTGCGCCTTGGCTGAGGCGCCTTGTTGGCCTAGGCGCGCCTCATAAAGAGTTATTAAATACCTAGCCAAACACTAAAATTAAAGAAATTTTATCATCTTCTCGTTTCTTAGCTTCTTAAAGAAAAGAGTTATTAAATACATGACCTAAGTCAAACCATAATATCTAATACCCGGTCATTAGAACTTCAAGGTTCCTTCTCTATAAATACCTAGACCTTAAAACTTCTCCCTCGACTCACGCTTTAAACCCTTCTTATCGACGTATTGTTCGTTGCGACATTAGAACTTGTTGCATATTTGAGTTGTGTGCAACTCTGTGTGTGTGTGTATATATATGTATATTGAAGATGCGCCTCGCATTTATGAGGCCCGCGCCTCACGCTTTCGCTTTGCGCCTAGGCCTCGAGACCTCTTTGCGCCTAAGGGCACCTTGAGCCTTTAACAACTTTGACAGTAGGATAATTCACCGCCTCTATTAACTACATGCAAGTAATGAACTTCCTTGATTTGCAGCATGGACTCCAGACCTCACCTCTCTCCTGCCAATCAATGCCAGCATGGCAGCATCTATGAATACTAAAGGTTTCATATCTGAAGCGAGTTTTCAAGAAACTGCTCGAGTTTTAGCAAAAGCAGCTCAGCAAATGGTGTCCCTCTTCTTGTACCTCGGAAGCCACAAGTACCGGCAGAGGACCATGAAACCACTCGCCCCCGTACATCTGATTTGATGTATTTTTTATGGCCCTCATTCCAACAATCACCGGACGCCGATGTTGCTAGCCTTTGACAACCGATTCCATACTGTCACCGATTCTCATTTGGTTTGCTTGAAACCTTGCATCACCTGTGTTGAACAACTTGGATAAGGTCACACCTGGACTTTTGCACCATTTTGGCAAGTTACCTTTCTCTGGAATGTTGTGACAACTCTGAGATGACATGTTCGAGCTACCAAACAGATCCTTATGACGAGGTGACGTGGACATTCTCTTAGGCATATTTTATCTTGTTTGAGGTATATGACAAATGATAGGATCTCATCCCTCACAATGTAGAGACCATCTGTTATGAACCCACCCACCCACCCACTTTACATATGTTAGGATGGGACCAACAGCGAAAAGGAATATTTATGCAATTAGGAATGAGGGTAACTTGGGGATTTTTCTCAATAAATTGGTAGGAGGTTGAGTATATACAGTGGAGAGTAGGATATGAGTGGTATGCATAAAATTATCAAGTGTTTCAAGGAGAATCTAGCCTCTCGAATAGCCAGAATTCTAGTTTCATCATTCAACATCGTTTCTTTTTGTGCGGTTCATGACAAATTGGCACTAGAGCATGTTCGAGCCCATAGCCCCCTGGTATGATTTTGCAGTGTAATCATTCAAATAAAGTGATGTATTTCTCATTGAACTAGAAGGGAACACTACACAATATATATACAACCAAACAACCTAATTAAGGAAAGAATACTAAGAGGTTCCTATGATATAATGCTAAATGAAATGTGATTGTTTGGATATTATTCAGAATGAAATCAGGGTGCTTAATGGTTAAGTGAGGCCCAGGATACAAAATCATTTAGAGGGTTTTGGAACCATTAAGAGGCAGCCTTTTTTTGCCAAACAGGATTCACCTCTTAACGATTCAGAGGTTGCCTCTTAATGGAACCATTAAGAGGTAAACAAACAGCCCCTAAGAAAGCAAAACCCTAATTTACTATATCTAACACTCCTCCTCAAGTTGAAGCAAAGATGTTAATGATGCCCAACTTGTTACAAATAAAATTTATTTGTGATTTTCGTAATGGCTTCATGAGGATGTCTGCAAGTTGGTACTCGGTCCTGATATGTATCGGTTGGATCGATGGAGGGTCTGTCAGGTCCTACAACACGGTCTCTAATTAGATGACAATCAACCTCAATATGTTTGGTTCTCTCATGGAATACGTGATTCTTGGCGATATGAATATCACAATACAGTCGCATCAAGTTGTCTATGATTACTCCAAGCTCTCTTAGAAGTCTTCTTACCCATGTCATTTCGCATGACACATCTGCTATGGCTCTGTACTCCGACTATGTTGTTTCTTGCTTTTCCAAGAAACTAGATTTCCTCCGACAAATACACAATACCCTGTAGTAGATCTCCTGTACACGAACACAGGACAACTAGCCCAATCTGCATCGGAGAAGCCAGATATTCGACCATCTCCTTCAATTAACGCACCCACTTTGCAGTAACCCTGATCTGAATAAAGTATCCCTAAGCCTGGTGTGACCTTGAGATACCTCAAAACGCGAAGTGTTGCATCCCAATGGCCTGTATAAGGAGCGGACATGAATTGACTCAAGACACTAACCGAGAATGATATATTTGGTTGAGTAACTGTTAAATAGTTTAACTTTCCAACTAGTCTCCTGTGTATCTCTCTGGATCCTTCATAGGATTTCCATCATCTGGAAGAAGTTTTCTTGTAGCAAGCATTGGGCTGTCCACAAGCATCGGGCTGTCCACTTACACCCCAGTAGACCACACTCGGTCAACATATCAAGAACATATTTCCATTGAGATAGAAGAATCCCCTGTGGAGATTGGGATACTTCTATTCCAAGGAAGTAACGAAGTCGTCCAAGATCAGTAACTTGAAACTAAGGGTGCGTTTGGTATGTAGAACAGAGTGGAACATGACATAACAGAACAGACTTGTCCCATGTTTGGCGTGACCATATGTGGGACACACTAGAACTAAGTGGAACAAGCATGGGACACACTTGTCCTACACCAACCCCCTGGAACTAAGTAGAACAACAATATTTTGACTAATATACCCTTTGTTAAAAACATAAAACATGTATTTTCATCATCCACGCCTCCAAGCTAGGGGTGTACAAAACCCGAATAGTCTGAAATTTGAATCCGCATCCGAACCGAAAATAAGGTGTTTTTGCAAAACCAGAATACCCCGAAATCCGATAATCCGAAACCCGACATTTAGAAGGATATCCGGGTTCGGATTGGGTTTGATCGTTGGCCACCCAGCCCGTCCGAAAACCCGAAATAACATAAATCTATATTTTAAACACTATATATATATATATATATATATATATTTATTTGTTTATCTAATTATTTTTTGAATATCGTAAATTATAGCCTATTGAAATGTTTTCTAAATTTTAAACTTGCTATATCGATTTCATCAATCTTTCAATCGATTGTATTCATCCTTAAAAACGATTGAATTTATATATAACTTTTGCATTATATAATACCTGAACTCGACCGACATCAATCCGAAAGCCGACCAACCCAAACCCGAAACAACCTAAAATCTGAAACTTAAAATTTGGGTTTTGATTTCCATATCCAAAATCCAATCGTGATAAATTAGTTTTATGTTTTTGATAATCCATTGCACTATGTATTAGTGATGTAAATTAGTTTTATGTGATGTAATCTATGACTTTTCATCAGGGGTAAATTCGTCACTTAACCGGTCTAGTCCTGTTCTGTCCAATTCTGTCATGTCTTGCCAAACGTTGGACAACTGTTCCGTCCTGTCCTGTTCCATCTTGTCATGTTCTGTTCTGTCTGCGTACCAAACGCACCCTAAGTGTGTAGAAATTGTTTTAACTCTGAAAATCCGGTGCTATCATCTCCGGTGATAATAATCTCATCAACCTAAACCACTAGTATGATCCGTCAACCACCATGCCATTAAGAAAGATGTTCTTGACATCTAACTGATGAAGCGGCCAATGATTAATGGCAGCCAAAGATATACAAATGCGAACATATGACATTTTAGCCGTCGGGGAAAATGTCTTATCATAGTCAATTCCATGGGCTTGAGAATAACCCTTTGCAACTAACCGGGCTTTCAACCGATGCAGTGAACCATCAAAATGAAGTTTCACCGTGAATACCCATTTACAACCCACTTTACACTTACCAGGAGGAAGTTGTTCCAAATCCCAAGAATGATTCTTCCGAAGGTCATCCATTTCTTAATGCATTGCTTTAAACCATCCTCGGTGATTAAGAGCTTCAGTCACATTCTTGGGAACAATATGGCTATCAATGGCTGTAGTGTAGACACGCGACTTGCAAGAGAGGTGAGAGTAAGCAAGATAATCGTGAATCAGATATCGGGTACGAGTCCTTGTGCCTTTTCGGAAAGCAATTGGAATATCAGGGAGCGGTGCACCGGGTGGGTCATAAGGCTCGGTATGTGGTGGTAGAGGTATATCAGGTATTGGATCAAGGACTATATCGGTAGGTGTATATCAGGTGGTGGAAGGGGAGACTCATCAGAATCATGATGCACATGTAAGAACTAGGGGTGAGCAAGGAGTCCCAAATCCCGGTACCGTACCGATCCCGGACCGTCCCATGTATTTCGGTACGGTAATCGGTTCCATGTTTTTCCTATAATCGGTATTCGGTAATATCGGTACCGGGTCCTCTGTAAATACCGAAAATACCGAACCGGTACCGAAAGTCGAAAAGACACCCTTTTTTCACAAATCCCAAACAAATCCATTCCTATTCCTATTTCAAAATTCAAATCCATTCCAAAATATGAAACGGTTCCTTACCATAGTGATGAAATACCAACCCTAAACCTTCAAAAAATTCCAATTTTTTCAATTGATCAACCCCTTCAATGTCTAACTTCAAGAAATCAACCCCTTATATTGAAGATACACAAGTAAGTTTGTTTGCTTATGAAGTTGTTTGTTTGTTTGTTTGATTGTTTTATATTATAAAATATGGATGAGTAAGTTAGTTCGATTGTTTAATTGTCAAGAGGACCCTATATCTATCAGTTTCGGTGATTGTAATATTTGCTTTGAACGTTGTAAAGTGCAAGGGACTGTGATGTGGTACTAGTACCGAAATACCGTTACCGGTACCGAACCGGTCTAATCGGTACGATATTCGGTATCAAGTTTTCCACATTTTCGGTATCGGGAATTTTCGGTATCGGGAATTTTCGGTACGGTACCGGTTCGGTACGGTACAAGTCCCATGCTCACCCCTAGTAAGGACTCTTGGGTCTCATGCACTTGTATTTGGTGTTGTCGAACATACACCTTGGTGAACCGAGTATAGTCGGAGTTGTCTGAATAGAGGGATTTGATGCTAGTAGAGGGAAGTGTAAGACTGGAGTATCAAAAGATTCAAAAGGGTCAGGAACAGGATTTGCATTGCTAGTAGGATTGACAAAGAAAGGACTTGACTCATTGAAGGTGACATCAACACAAGTGAAATATCTACGAAGGGTTGGACTATAACAACGATAGCCTTTTTGGACACGCGAATACCGAAGGAACACATACTTGATAGCACGTTCTACTAGTTTATTGCGTCCCGGACGATGATCATGAACACAAAATATACACCCAAAGATTTTAGGAGTCAAGGGAAAAGGAGTGCCTTTGGGAAATAGAATGGAGAAAGGTGTCTTCCCTTTAAGGACAGAAGATGGCATACGGTTAATCAGATAATTAGCTGTAAGAACCACATTAGCCCAAAAGCTTTGTGGTACATTATAGTGAATCATCATAGTGCGAGTCACATCCAGTAGATGGCGGTTCTTTCGTTCCGCAATGCCATTTTGCTGGGGTGTATATGCACATGAAGATTCATATATAATACCATGCTCAGACAGGAAACTGGTAAAATCATGAGAGAAATACTCTTTTGCATTATCAGATCACAATGTTTTAATGGAAGCATCAAACTGGGTTCTGACATAGGCATAAAATTCACGAAAGATAGAAAATATTTCATTATGAGATTTAAGTAGGTAAACCTATATTGCACGAGAAAATTCATCGACAAACGTAATGAAATATTTAAAACCATTTGTAGAAGTAATAGGGCACGGTCCCCATACATCGAAGTGAATGAGTTAAAACACGTTGACTTGACTAGACTTGCTAGGGGATAATGACAACAAGTGTGTTTACCCAACTGACATGACTTACATGGTAACTCATGAATGAATGAAAGATCTAAGTTGTTTTAGAACAGGCAAAGAAGGGTGGCCTAACCGACAGTGCACCTCCTGAATATTCAATACTGGAATCACAAAGATGTGTAGCTGGAGATTGCAACATAGACAAGCGATAATGACCCTGAGATTCAAAACCTGTGTCAATCAAATCAACTGATTTGTCCGGAAAAACACAATGTGTAGGAAAAAATGTGACAGAACAATTAAGTTTTTGGGTAATCTGGCTAACAAACATTAGACTATCCGGGAAGGTAGGAACATAAAGAACAGATGATAAGTTTAGGTTTGACATATTGCTAGTGGATCCTATGCCCATGATTTGACATGAAATCCATTAGCAAGTCGAACTGGGTTATGGGATATAGTAGTTACAAGATTGGACAAAAGGTCTTTGTTCCCGGTCATGTGATATGTGGCTCCCGAATCAATAATCCAAGATGGTGAGCATGGAGAGAGACATGTGACATGTGATATGTGATATGTGATATGTGGCTCCCGAATCAATAATCGGGCAAATGGCTGAGTTTCCGGCTGATTTCGAAGTGTTCCGGAAGATTTCGAGCACTTTCAACAGATTCCGACAGTTCCGACGTGTTCCAACAGGTTGACGTGTTCCGGCAGGTTGCGGCAGATTCTGACGTGTTTTCGGCAGGTTCTAACGTGTTTCCAGTAGGTTCCAGGGTGTTTCCGGCAGGTTCTGGAGGTTTCTAGCAGGTTCCGGGGAGTTTCAGGCAGGTTCTGGAGGTTTCGTGCAGGTTATGGGGATCCCGACAGGTTCTGGTAGATTTTGGCGACGGGGGCTGGAGTTCCGGTAGGGTTCCGAGAAATTCCAGCAGGTTATGGAGAATTCCGGCAGGTTTAGGAAAATTCCAAGGGTTCCAGCGATGGCGGCTGGTGGTTCCGGCGACAGCGGCAGGTTCTGGTAGGGTTCTGGCAGCAGCAGCTGGAGTTCCGGTATGGTTCCGGCGATGTTGTGTTGGTTTCCGGCTAGATTCCGGCTAAGACGGCTAGGTTTTAGGTGGGGTTTTCAGGCAAGGCTCTGATACCATGTAATCATTCAAATAAAGTGATGTATTTCTCATTGATCTAGAAGGGAACACTACACAATATATATACAACCAAACAACCTAATTAAGGAAAGAATACTAAGAAAGCAAAACCCTTATTTACCATATCTAACACGCAGAATGTAGAATCCATGGAGAAGGAGCTCATTGGAGTGCGATCTATCATTTTCCATCTTCAACAGTATGACCACATGGCTTTCTTCACTCATAAATTGGCGGTGATCAAGACAAATTAATGATCAATTTCCTTCTACCTTATAGGCGGGTACACGCCACCCTTTCCCAATGAGGTATCCACTTTACTTAACCCACCTAAACAAGGCAACCCTCCACTCTCGGGGAGATGGGATGCAGAGATTTTGCCTCGAATGATGAGGAGGTTGTCCATGGACAAATTCCTGTTCTCAACAATGACAGCCTCGTGGTTAGGACATTGATCGTAAACGAAGGAGAAGAAGATAAAGAGAAAAGAAAGGGTGGAGAGAGGGCGCAAACCCATCAGATGGATACTCTCAACCGCTCCAGGCTAGATCACCGGGTTCTTTCACAATCGGGGGTAGAGTACCGCTCAAGGCTAGTTCACCGGAGGGTTCTCTCACAATCGGGAGTTCTACTGGAAAAACAAAAACACCTTTCTGCAAGGAATCCCCAACTCCGAGTTCGACCGAGAGATGTATGTCGACATGGAGGGTTCATCGATCACAAAAAGAGAACAGGAGATAAGGTTCGTGAAAACCACATATGGCCTATGCAACGGCCCATGGCAACCTATGTCCAGATGTATCGAAACATCAACCGTTTTGGGAATATTAATGGTCGATGATAAGTAGGCGGAGTGTGAAGGTTCAAGGGCTTGGAAAACAGAACTAGCACCCGGGGGGGGGGGGGGGAGGGGGAGCTACGATTCAGGGTGGGATTCTTCGGGGTAATGTGAAGGAGTTGTACTAGATGTGAAGGAGTTGTCACCGGGGATTGAAACCCTTGGTGGCATTTTTACTAAGTTGATATATAAGAATACAACTATTCCGACAAACAATTCTCAGGTATTTTCAACAGCAGGTGACCCAGGTTGAAATTAAAGTAATTCAAGGCTAGCGTCCAATGGCGACACCGGCATACAACGAGATTCCTGGAGAATTTGGGCTTGTAGGCATTCCTCGTGCTCCAGAGGCCTACCTCAACTTGAAGTCACATCCGACATTGATGCCAATAATAATGTTACTATGTCTGCCAAAGACAAAAGCTAGGGGGCGTTAACAAACAACAGATCACTATAAAATCATTTGGAGGAACTTTTGATGTTTCTATTTTGGAAATATCTGGTGGTGTGTGTGAGGTAAAAGCAACGAATGGAGATACTTTTTTTTATAGGAGAGGAGTTTGATAACGCATTGTTCTGTTACTCGTAGAACGAGCGCAAGCATACTTAGGGTCTTGATCTAGCAAAAGATAAGCTATCATTGCAGACTTCAAGAAGCAGTAGAGAAGGCAAAAGTAGAACATTTATAACAGCATTTGCTTCTGGAGCAAAACATTTAAATAGATCATCAACAACATCAAAGTTTCAAACATTTGTGGGTAACTTGATATAGAGGATCAGAACCCCTTGTTTGAATTGTCTCAGAGATGCTGGTTTTTCGGCTAAGTAGGTTGATGAAGTTGGCATCATCCGTGTGCCAAGGTGCAATAAGTAGTTACTGAGATTTTCGGGGAGAGCCTAAGCAAGGGTGTTAATCCTGATGAGGCAGTTGCTACAGGAATGGACGGATTAAGTCCTTCTTTCTGCTAGATTGATTCTAAGGGCGCATTTGGCAATTGATCTCGAGGGGCTTGATTTTTTTTGCCTCACCTGAAGGACAAGCCGATCTTATCTTAACCAATACAACAAGAAAGAAAGAATGAATGTTATAGAGTTTAATACTTTTTTGGGGCGAAATTTTGTTCTTCTGGGTCCTTAAGACCGCTTGCTGAATCTGTTCAAGAATTTGACACAAATAAGGGACCCGTGAGTTGTGCGAATTGGGTATGTGACATCAATTTTGAGGGCTAAGCTCAGGCCTCTATTAGTTAAGCTGGGGAATGCCAATAAATACTTGGAATCCAGGGATCCACATCTGGAATGTTACATAGGCTGGTCGATAAAGGGAAACTGAAGCTTGAGGAGAAGATTGCAAAAAACTCGCCAAACTTGTATTTGTATGAAGAAGATATAATAAAGGTCCATTACATGATGCATGAACAGAGGGCCAAAGTAGGGGATTTGTTGAGTAGAAGGGTTGCTCTATATGTCGAGTTCAATAGGATGGCAATTAATGTGAAGCTGAGGTTTCTGCTGTTACGACCATCAAGATGAGGAAGAAGACGACATGGTCAAGAGCCAAGAAAGGAAGCGTAAGTGTGGGAGGTGAATTTAAAATCAAGAAACTGAGATACTTTTCTTGGGAGGAGGAAAACGATATTTTGTTTTGGGGTTCAACAGGCCACTCAAAACAGGAAACAAAATTGTTAGATTTGTTTCAAAATGCAGGACGGCATTTGGGCCGAGAACATTCGTATACAATGGGAATTTGGATGACTCTGTAAGTTGGCAGAAATACATGACTGGCAAACTTGCTGAACCCTTTTGACTTCAACTGTTGCATAGAAAATAAAGGGCGACTTGAAGCATAATTGGACGGGTTTGTCTCTAGGTAACATGGCATCATCAATTTCTCTGTATTGTTTCTTTCCACTTTGAGGAAAAGGTGGTTCCTTGGGAGCGGAGTAATGTTCTGAACCCACCCATCCACTATAAGTATGTTAGGAGGGGACCAAAACAAAAAGGAATATTGAATAAGGGTAACTTTGTGATTTTACTCAATAAATCGTTAGAAGGTTGAGTATAAATAGTGGAGAGTAAGAGATGAGTGGTATGCAGAAAATTATCCAGTGTTCTTATGACAGTCTGGTCTCTCGAATAGCCAGAATTCTATTTTACATCTCTTTTTGCAGTTCATAACACCATCTCCACTTGCACCAAAATGGTGTAAATTTTTTCTGTAAACACTATTTCAGCTCCGACCCATTACACCATTTCAAACACCAAATATAATATTCCAAGTATATTTCTTACTCCTAACTTACATAGATTTTGATAATACCTTATATTTATCGGTTGTTTACAAATTCGACCTATATTTTTTCGTTACAATAACTTTATAAATTATAATATTATACAATTATAACCAAAATAAATTATTTACACATAATTAGTTATCATTTAATTAAAAAAGTTATGTTATAATACCCATTTAAATAAGGTTGAAACATAAAAATGAAGTTTATTGTATGTCATAAATTAACATAAATTTAATTTATATTATAATATTAACCAAGGATCTAAATGGCGTGAGGCGTGGCGGCGAGGCCAAGCCTCAAGCCTTAGGAGCCACGGCAAAGCCATGGCGTTTTCAAGGCGTGACTTATGACGTCAAACTTCTAATTCATATATAATATTATACATAAAAACGTATGTTTTGTAGTGTTACTCAATGAGTCAATAGTAATAAGTAAGTTAAATTAGGTTATATATTAAAAACTTACAAATAAGACATTAAAAACGTAAAGAAAAATCAAATATCTCATTATGATAACGCGCATTAGGCCATGGCGTGCCATGAGCTTAACGTGGTGTGACATACAAGCCTTGGTGCCATGGCGGCTATGCGGCAAGTTTTTTAGAACATTGTTATTAACTTAATAGTATAACCAAAATCTTTGCAATGAAGTACACTGAAATTACATAACTATCAAACTTTAGGGACCATATTGTAATAAAATGTTATGCACTCACCCATAAGCCCAAGAGAGTTGTTATGAAAGCCCAAGCCCAACAATATTTTTTAGGCATTCTAGAAGAGAATATAAGGGGTAATTAAGTGTTTATGGAAGTTACTTTCTTAGAGCATCTCCAAAAGATTTTTCAAAATGGAGAAAATGGAGATTTTGGGGGTCTTTGACATGTTTTTTGTTCCAACAGGTTCTCTAAAACCTTTCTCCAGACTGGAGAAAGCAGGAGAGAGAGTGTAAAATTCTCCAAATTTGGAGAACTCCCCAAAAATGATTACAATGAGAGAGAAATATTTTTTAATATATTCCCACCAATAGAAAACTTTGAAATTAAATTTTTAGAGAGAGAAATAATATTTTATTAGGCGAATTAAATATTTTAACAATATAATCAATGTTGTAATCTGCAAATTGGAGAATCTGTTGGAGTTGAATGTATTTTCTTTTAGAGATTTTGAAGTTCCATTCTCCATTATGGAGAAATTTTGGAGAATATGTTGAAGATGCTCTTAGTAGGTGTAAGAAAGGGAATTGTCTTGTAGTAAATAGGGACGGAGGAAGGCATCGAGAAAATAAGTGAATTTGTTCTTGGGAGAGTATAGCCTCTTGAAAAGCTAATTTCCTATCTTTTTAATTTTTAATTGAAGCATCCGACTTCTGCTCTTACACAATTATTGTCTTTATTTCAGCTGTCGAATCTATCTGGTTCATAACATAAAAGTAGTTCAACACCAAATTGGTGTGAATAGTATAAAACCAAATTTTTTTGTTATAGTATTCACAAACACCAAAATAGTTTGAGTTGGTGTGGGGTTGGAATGAAATGGTGTAAAAATGGGATTTGGTGTTGGGTTGGAGATGTTCTGACCATGCATCAGGAATGTCACAAACTCTTTCCTGGAGTCAGCACTACAGGTCATATGCCATGACAAGCTTCTTGTTTATGCACCGGTAAGTAGGTGGTGATATTTGGATTAGTAGCACTATAACAAGTAAATAGAAAGAGTCCTGCCGTGTACCGGAGGCGGCAATGTGGCTAGGGTTCCATCACACCAGAGACTGCGGCTAGGGTCTTGTTATGCCGGAGATAGCAAGGGCAACTAGGTTGACGATGGTGGCAGTTACTGGACAGCGGCGGCCGGCAATAGTTCTGATACGTGAAATTTTGGTGCGAGTTTTCATTGTGAGGTAAATCACCTTAATATATATACAATGCTAGGTCTAAACAAGGAAACTATATTAGGCTAGTCAAGGAAAACTAAATCAACCACTCTAATTGACGGTTTGTGACAAGGTGGTGGTACTTTTTGTGAACCCTCTATTGAGCTGCAAGGGTTGAGATCATGTGCCTGACATAATCTTGATCCTATGTGTAACTACTTGGGCATATTTAACATAAATGCTCCAACTTGAGCATGAGCGTGCATATGTAGTTATGGTTAATCTTTTGTCTCTGTATTTACTTAAGGTTTCATATTTTGGCATGTTGGCCCACTATGGATTATATTAATCTTTGCTTTGGCTAATTATGCTGATACGTTTTAATGGAATCATTCTTTACAACTTCCAGGTTTTCCATTTTCATTTCCTTTGTTCCTTTGGGTTTCACAATGAAAAATACACTGGCTTGTATCCAAACTTGAATTGAATTCTATTTAGGTTGAGAAAAGAAGTAATATAATAATTGTTTATGCAGGCCAATTTTCTTGTCAAGGATATCACTTAGTGATATATGGGAGCCAGCTTCAAGAAGATTTTGTGGAAATGATCCCTGGAAAATGTTGAAGAGCGCATTTTCAATTTTTTCGTCACAATCAATCCTTCAGGTTTTACACAAACCACAGTTTTGCTGTTCTAGTATACTCTTGTTCAGTGCTTGATGATCTACAAACACCATTGCTCTAGTACCCTCTACACATAAGAATGAGTACTATAATCTTTAACATTTAACTGTTGTAGGTGAGGTTTCAGTATTACTATCACCGCATTTTGTTACAGTCTTGGCTGAAAAAGAGTACATCCTTTATCAGTTTAGAAGTCAACATGGATGAAGTCAAATTTGACATTGATGTGTTTAGCTTTTCAACATTTTTTTTCTATTTTGTAGTTCTTCAAAATTTTATGTGGAAACAAAATTCTTAGAATAATGAAGTTATTGAACTTTTGAAAGTCCAATATTTTCTTGAACTTCTGAGTGGAGGAAAGTAGTATATGAAGGGCCTGCAAGGGATATGCCGGATATATTAGGAAACGCAAGCCAGACCTGACTTTATTTTGACTGGCCATATTTTTAATTCACTGCAAGTATGACCCTAACCATTTTCTGAAATGGCAAGGTGCACTTAGGGGGCATTTGGTTGGGGGTACTAGAAGGTAGGCAATGAAAATGATATTCTTTTTGAATATTTTGTTCAAACAAGGAATAAGAATGAAATGATAGATGGCATTTTCGCTTTCCATTTTTGAATCTGAGTACCAGCTATCGCACACTCAACTTTGAGTCGGCATGGGTATTCTTTTGTACAGGAGTTGGGATTCTATGTCTGGTTTCAGTGGATATGTACTGTGGTGAAGAGTTAGCTATGTGCATCTGAAAGAATAGGATATTCCATGTGATTACCTGCATATTGAGGTGACTGGCATTTGTTTTTTTAAGTGTTTGGTACTTGTCACAAACTTCTATAAAGCCAGTATGAGTGTTCTTGGGATCAAGTAGCCAATATATTAGTGAAACAGACCTCATCAAAGAACACAAATTGGTAGTATATATAGCAAGTTGTGCATGTTTGACATGTATGCTCGAACTTGAAAAGTGTTAAGAGATAATGGTTGCTGATGTATATGGTATCTGTTATCATCTTCTAGCCTTACCTTGTTGTTTTATATATTTGGCAACTTCATATTTGGTTTTGTTTTGATTAATGATACAATAATGCTTTTGAGAACCATATTTTATTATGCTTAAGCATCATGTATTATCATCAACTTGACAAGAGAAGCTTTTCTGCTTATAGGAACCTGCATTCCAAGAATTGATTTTGCTTTACACAAAAGAAATTGAGGAAAAAGAACACATAGACCAAGCTCCTCTGTTGCAGTTGAAGATCTATGAGAGGATCCCTATTCCTGATTTGACGGTGAACATAGCCATGCTGCTTATTTCTACAGAGCTTCTCGGTGTTAAGTTGTGAATTTTCACAAGAAATTCATATTAACATTATCTTTTCCATTATGTAGGTTATTTTCCCTCACAAGAAGCTGTCTTTTCGCATTTTGGACACGGTAAATATTTTATCTGCTTATCTGTGGGTGTATTTTTTTTGTTTCTTTTTGGTTTCTATCTTATGCTTTGAATTTAGGGGTTAGCCCTGCTGCTGGTCTTTTGGCATATCTCAAATTTCAATTAGGTTTTGGTAAATATTAGTTAGAAAATTTTCCATTATTTGTGTCATGGCAAAACTTATATTTCTGTCACTGTAATTTCTGATTATAAATCATGGTGTTTTTATATCTTAAAATGGAGTCCTAGCATGAAGTTGCATCACTCTCATGAGGAGAACAACAATGATTTCTGTGTGCCTCCTACATGGGAATTCATGTACTACTCACATTGCACCATCATTCTCTAAGATTTACCATCAACTTTGCATCACCACAGCAATGTACTACCATGCTGAGAAATGTGAGCAAATTACCAGGCCTCTAGCTTGCAATCTTAAGCACCTTGTTTGTTGCTTCTTTCCTCTACGAAAATTAGAAAATTAAGTACATTTTTCAGCATCCAATCAAGTTAATTTGATCGTGTTTGTTGTTTTTGCTGCATATATATAATAGTATTTTGAAATATGATGCAATTTATGACCACCCAGCTAGTTCGTTTGAAGTTTTGAGTTAATTTGGTTGGTTTTAGACTTCTATTACTTAATTGAGGTCTTAAATCTCAGTGCATTTTTGTCCTGCACCTATTTGAGGATCCCAATTCTTTATTGGACCAAGGTTATTTTTTTAGAGAAAAAAGGGACGGGACCCCTTGGAAAAACTTTATTCAAATTGGACCAAGGTTCTTATTTACTCAATGTAGTAATTTTTGTGTAAATTGTAAAGAAGTTTTTCCTGGTGTTTTGGGAATTAAGAAGCTAAAGGCGTGGAGAATGAAAGTTACATCTAAGAATAGGTGAAGAGCGAAGAGGTCTTTCAGTAAGATAATTAGCCCATATTTAAGATAGAATCTCTTACCAGACTCGAAAGAAAGGTTAGAAAAGAAGAAGAGATATCCAGGAAATTAATTCAAAGGACAATATTACAAGCATGGTTTCTACGTGATGGGGTCTGATGGTGTTTGAGAGGAGTATATGTGGGGTGATGATACTACTTCAGTTAGTGTGTCTTCAACATCTCAGTTAGTGAAATGGATGTCCAGTAATGTGACTGGCAACCTTGACAACAGTACTCGATCGTTAATATTAAAATTACTCCTCAGCTAGCTGGTGTTGAGGAACTTGCAACTATGGATCTTAATAACTAACAGTTCTACAAATTTGAAGAGTGCTCTTATAGTGTATATTTGGATATTTAGATACTTGAATTTATTGTGTTAACTTGTTGTGAAGGTACGCTTGGATATCGCCTCGATCTTGGGGCTCTTGGCCTACTTCATAAACTACAAATTTGAGAACATATTGTCCTCGCCGTAAGTATCCAATCGCTTTTGATATAATTCTCTTGTTAAAAAGATTCTGCAGAATGGCATGATAAAAAACTTGTTTCATTTTCTATCTGCCAATGTGTTTTTTTCTCCTAAGCAATTAAAAACTGATAGAGATGCTGGAAATATCTTCAACAAGTCTGAATGAGAGAGTGAGTGTAATTGTCTGATGTTAAAACAGTTGGATTGTTGGAGATATATGATAAATATATAACTGAAGTTAAATGTTAACTAAGATTTTCTTAGGGTTCCACATTTTTGGACCATTGGTGTGCTATTCTATTTATTTGTTCTTTGGTTAATTGTAGAGACCAAATGGTACATAGGGGTCTTGGAACTTGAAAATATGGAAGTCAGAACCCATGTTTATTCCATTGACTCCATTGGCTACTGTGGAGAACCCAAAGAAAGATGCTTGCTGTGAGAGGTCAAAGGACCAGTTCTTGTCTATGGAGACCGGTCTCGCATAACATGAGATACCCGTGGACAATGTCAGAGTGTCTTGATCAAGACTTTGAGGGAATTGACAAGACAACACCACAAAGGTGCATAGATACCACATCGAGCTAATTGATATAATCAACACCACTAGCTCGTTGTGACTTCAAGAGAACATTGTGTTTTAAAGCAGGCTGCTCGAGAGCTTGGAACATCTTCAAGCTCAAATCCATTAGATTAAGGCTCATCTTGAGGAGATTCGGTTTGGATTGAGCGATGATAGTGTAAGGTTGGATATGCCGAATATGCAACCAACACAAGTGATTTCTCTAGTCCCAAAGCTAGTAGAAATCCAAATGCACAAACAACCCAAAACAAATGTGGCTAACAATGATCTAGATGTTGCACACTTGGCTCAAACGAAGAGATACTAACCACAATGTAAATATCAACAAAATATGCTAAGATCTAAGCATATAACATGTTCACAACCAAGTAACAAGAGGATTTAACGTGGTTCCACTATCGATATGATAGTGTACATCCACCAAAGAGAGAGAGAGAGAGCAAGCTTATATCACCACCAAGGAGAATACAACGTGCTTGTACAAGATCCTTGGATCCAAGATCAACTAACAAATCTTCAAGAACACCAAGAACACTCTCAAACTCAAATATACTATAAAAGGGAAGTTTCTAGGGAGAGTAGAAAGGGTGTAGTGTGTTGAGGAAGCAAGGTGGTATGGATAAGTGACAAAAGCAGTGGAAAGTCTTCTTTTGTAAATTTTACATGAGAGGACAAAAGCAAAAAAGCAAACACGGAGTAGGTGAAGGGATGGCCTAGGCGCCCAAAGTCGCCGGCCAAGAAGAGGCGAGAGTGACATGGTGCGGCGACCTAGGCTGCATGAGAAAGCCGCCCAGGTGGAGTGCACGAGGCCAGAAGCACGCGTGAGTAGCGCCGCGGGAGAGGGTGTGGAAGTCACTGGATTGTTGATAGACTCCACTGGGTGATGCTGCCTGGGGCGTGACCCAAGGCGCGGGAAAAGTCCTCCGGCCCCCAGAATTGGTCTTCAGACTTATTTTCCTTGTGCAACCTCCATATAAGTGATATATCAATATCACAACAGATGGTCACCTAAGGACTATGATGGATCATGGGATGTTAAGAAGTTTGTGTCATGGAACTCTAGAAAAGTCATCAAAGTAAGTAGAAAAATACTTGCAACAATATACTCAACCAGAAAAGGCCCAGGAGCGTGAAATTAACAAGTCTAGAATATCTTGATTCCTAACAAAAGGAAAACCTAGTTGGATCTGGAAATCTTGAATACTAGTATTACTCAAATATGCAATAAAAGAAAGAACATCTAGAAAATAATTGCAAGATTCATGGCTATTTGAATCTTCTATGAAGTCCCGAGTCTTGTAATGTACATTGTATGCAATTGCCGAGCATACAATGAAGATGAAACAGACTAATCAAATGATTACTTATAGCAAAACAAGATAAACTCTAGCATTCGAGAGGCTAGAACTCTCCCATATAGAACCAAACTAATTTTCTCGATACCTATACTCTTCCCACGACACCCCTATTTATGCTAACAGTTTATTCTAGAATATAATGTTGGGCTTGGGCTTGGGCCTGTCTATCTCGATGCATGACATTACCCTGCCCCAAAGAACCACCTTGTCCTCAAGGTGGGTAGAAAAAATAGAGAAATTGAAGCAGCCCGGTTATAGTATCTCCCCGACGAACTGCCATTGAAGTCGATCCCTTACGTGTCAGCTTCCTTTCACCTTTAGCTTCCAAAACGAGAGTCGGGGTCCAATGGTTTTCAGCCAATCTGCCACTCCCACAATTCTACCAGCTTACAAACTCATCCAAATTCCCTTGTATACAAATGTTCTTATCCCAATTGTCGAGTCGTTCAACTTGAAACTGATGTAATAATCCTGTTCTTTGTTTTGAATTGTCTGTCCAACTCCAAAACCAAAACAGTGTCTTTTTCCTCTTCATTCAAATCAAGAAAGTAATTAGTTTTCTTGATTTTAAACTCATGGCGCACACCTATTCCTTCTCGGTTCTTCACTCTGACGACTTCCTTCTCGTTTTGAATGGTCTTAACAGCAGAAAACTCAGCCTTCAGTTTCCCATTTTCTGCCATCCTATCAAACTCGACACACACATCGGCCCTTTTACTGAGTGTTGGACGAGGGGATAACAAAGTGGTTGTATAAAGTGGCCAAAACAATTGATTTGGCAGTTTTAGGTTTATTTTTGAATTTGAATTTGAAACTAGTTTTGGATCTAGATCATGTCTCGTTATGAAATTGGTTGGGGTTGAATTCAAAGAGGATTTTGGAGATGGATTACGTTTAAATCCGAATCCAGGTAGAGTTAGGGTTTGGTTTATAGTATTATCGAGTTTAACAAAAAGTGGGAATAATGAAGTTCTTAAACTCACAGTTCTTGATCGTTTCCCCATGAGACTTGGAATTTCCTGATCATTTGTTGCTGGAATTTGCTCCTTCATCGTTGATCCAACAATTTCCATAGGAGGACTCAATCGATTCATCCTTGAATGTGACACAACCGGGCTTAGAATATTTTGGGCCATTGCACGGGCTTTGTGTTGATTGGGCCAAACCCGATCCCCTTTCTCCTCCACGATTATGGTGGATGAAGAGTGGATCGAGGAAACCGTATAAATCCCCCCACCTCTCTTCGTCAAACTTGAGATCGTAGACTAATCCTCCTTTTCTTCTCCTTTGATCGTAGATAGATCCAATTCCCTCCTTTCTAGACTGTTTATTGAAGAACGCATTGTCGATTTGTTGTCTCCACTTCCTTTCGTCTTCTCCCTCATCGTTGATTGTTGTCGTGATCATGGGTGACATCTGGAATTTGTCCATAGACAAACTCCTTAACATTGGAGGTAAAACCTCGAGATTCAATTTGTAAATTGTGGAGGAAGTGGATACCTGGTTTGGTTATAGGATTACGAAAATCTGCCATGCTTGAACACAATCGACAATTCTCTATTCTCATCTCTATCAGCTTCTGATCGAGGAGCTGGCTGAATATCGTCATCTGATCTTGAAGTTGTTGTTCAAAATCGGAAACTAGGGATTTGAATCCACTTTCCTTCTTCATAGAATCAATCTTCTGCGGATTTGTATCATAGGACATGGCTTCAAACACACAGTATGGGTACCATTGCACTTCCCTGGCCATGGATTCGGGATTCGGAACAACTCTGATACCAATTTGTTATGAATTGGGTTCCAAATCGGTGAGAACAGATAATGAAGATGAAACAGACTAATCAAATGATTACTTACAGCAAAACAAGATGAAACAGACTAATCAAACCGTTTTCGTTTTTGTTTGTTGGTTTTCTGGCACCCTGTGAGTGCATTCTTTGTCCAACTTCGATTTTCTGGTTTGTGATTCATTGGAAGATGACTGGAGAAGACAAACCATCTGGTAGTACGGTTACTATACCCGTGGAAGAATATGCTCGACTTTTAGGGACTGAGAATTCCACTGCTCCGACTGCTACATTTGCTGAGACAAGTAACTCTAGTACATGCCTATTATCCTCTGCCTCCAAATGGGTCATTGATTCAGGTGCTTCAGATCACATGACAGGTAATCCCACTCTCTTCTCTAATTTCAATAAACACACGTCTCCATCAAATGTCACAATTGCAGGTGGGTCTACCCCACCTATCCTTGGTTCTAGCACCATTGATCTTACCCTATCTGTTTCGTTATCTTCTGTATTGAGCCTACCCAATTTCTCGTATAATTTGTTATCAGTCAGCAAAATTACCCGTGCTTTAAATTGTTCACATTCTTTCCTGATTTCTGTGTCCTTTAGGATCTGTCGACGAAGGGGATTATTGGTAAAGGGCGGGAAACTGACGGCCTATACATATTTGAACATCAAATACCTTGCTCTTTGGCTTGTTCCAACTCATCGTCTCCGCTTGAAGTTCATTGTCGATTAGGTCATCCTTCTTTACAGAATTTGAAGAAGTTGTGTCATGAGTTTTCTTCTTTATCTTCTCTACAGTGTGAGTCTTGTCAGTATGCCAAACATCAACGTATTCATTTAAGTCCTAGAGTCTATAATAAGCGGGCCTCGTCTCCATTTGAGTTAGTCCATTCTGATGTTTGGGGACCATGTCCGGTCACTTCAAAACTTGGATTTAAGTATTTCGTTACTTTTGTTGTTGATTACTCTCGTACGACTTGACTTTACCTTATGAAAAATCGATCTGAGGTGTTTACCCATTTTTTGTTCATTTTATACCGAGATTAAAACACAATTTAAAGTCTCCATTCAAACTCTTCGTAGCGATAATACAAAAGAATATTTGTCTCAAACATTTCAGTCATATATGCTTCAAAATGGTATTCTTCATGAGTTTTCCTGTGTTGACACACCAGCCCAAAATGGGGTTGCTGAACGAAAGAATCGTCATCTCTTAGAGGTGGCTCGGGCTCTATTATTTCACATGACTGTTCCAAAACTCTTCTGGGCTGATGTTGTTGCTACTGCATGTTTTCTCATCAACCGAATGGCATCTGTTGTTTTGGATGGAGGAAGTCCTTTCTCAGTTCTGTTTCCTACAAAGTCATTGTTTCCTGTCGATCCAAAGATCTTTGGTAGTACCTGTTTTGTCCGTGATACCCGACCACACATAACTAAGTTGGATCCAAAATCTCTTAAATGTGTATTTCTTGGTTACTCTCGACTTCAAAAAGGGTATAAGTGCTTTTCTCCCACACTTAATCGATACATTGTATCTCGAGATGTTACACTTAATCGATACATTGTATCTCGAGAATATACCTTTCTTTCCTGTGTCCACTCCTTGCAATCCAAGAGATAGCGATGATTTGTTGGTATATACCGTACCAGTTCCCGAATCCCCTATCCTATCTGACTCGACACAACATCAAGAGCCTACTAAACCACCGATAGTTCATGTGTATAATAGACGGCAACGACCTACGTCAGATCCTGACCCTATACCATCTTCGTCATCATCTGCAGATCCTTCTAATGATGATCCTTCTGCTTCAAGTGATCCAGCACCTTCCGATACACAGGATCCTGATCTTGATGTTCCCATTGCCTTTCGGAAAGGTAAGCGCTCATGTACTTACCCTATTTCTTCTGTTGTTTTCTATGATCAACTTTCTTCTCGTTCTCGCTCTTTGATCTCTACACTTGATTCATTTTCTGTTCCTAAAACGGTTGGTGAAGCTTTGGCTCATTCTGGATGGCGGGATGCCATGATTGAAGAGATTAATGCTCTAGATCATAATAATACATGGGATTTGGTAGAGTTACATGCAGGTAAAAAGGCTATTGGCTGCAAATGGGTATTCACTGTGAAAGTTAATCCAGATGGATCAGTTCTGAAAGCCCGGTTGGTAGCTAAAGGATATACTCAGACTTATGGGGTCGACTACTACGAGACATTTTTTCTTGTGGCTAAGGTACCCTCCATTCGCTTGTTTATTTCATTAGCCGCTACTTATGACTGGGTCCTACACCAACTGGATGTGAAAAATGCATTCTTGCATGGTGATTTACATGAGGAAGTTTATATGGATCAACCACCTGGGTTTGTTGCTCAGGGGGAGTGGCAAAGTCTGTAAGTTGCGTAAATCATTGTATGGTTTAAAGCAATCCCCTCGTGCTTGGTTTGGATGGTTCAATGCTGTAGTGACTGAGTTTGGCTTACGGAGGAGCTCTTATGATCATTCTGTTAGGGATCGGGGGAAAATTTGGTCGATCAGTTGACCGGATTTCTTGAGAATCGTGTAAGTCACTTTCCGAATTGGTATTTCGACCTTATGCCTGGGTTGCACGAAATCCAATATGGGATAAGACTCAAGAACACTCACGTTTTTAGGCACAAAAACGAGAGCAAATTTGCTGGAGAGTATATATGATTGTTTAAAATCGTGTGTCTAAAACATAAGTATATACAGTATATATACTAGTCCCATTCGTAAAATAGGAAATAACGGAAAATGGTAATGATTGTAAATCACTATCAATTATAGTCGATTACAATTAATTTTGCTAAAATTAAGGGCAGAAAATAACTGAGCATTAAATGTTCAGTAAATGCAGATTTAGTCCAAAAATAGACACCAAGAGCTTCTGGTCTAGAGACGCCCATCAGAGGCTCTGTTGTGCCAAAGACGCTCAGAGGCTCTGACGTGCCAAAGAGGCTCAGAGGCTCTGCCGTGCCTTAAGAGGCTCTGTCGTGCCTTAAAGAGGCTCTGACGTGCCTTAAGAGGCTCTGCCGTGCCAAAGAAGCTCAGAGGCTCTGACGCGCCTTCAGAGGCTCTGCCATGCCTTAAGAGGCTCTGCCACTTGGATCACCGCCAGGGGCGTTGCCCCTTGACCCCCCGCCATTTCATCGTGTCCGAGATCAAACTCGTCTTATAACAAGTGTGCACTCCGCACCACCTAACTTGTATTAGATCACAGTTTGAAACCCATTAGTACTCGTGTTATAACCAATTACACTTAAATGCCTGGTGACACTAAAATCACCAACAATCCTCCCCCATTTTAGTGTAACCCATGAAATAACACATTTAAATTAAACAAACCAAACTTGCACATAAATGAAAATATCGAAACGATTGAATTTCCACATTAGTATTTTACAGATTCCAAATATTCGAGAATCAAGGTGTCCCAAGGATTGAACCCTTCAACTCATTTGAATACCTGAAGATAAAATACATACAAATTTCCTATATGTCCAGCAAATTAAAATCTGACACAATTATAAAGCCGTGTGTCCTAATCCTCTCATGATTGTATAAAGGCCAAGTCCCCAACCTTTTGAAATGCGGCTACACTTCACAATCACATAGGTAATTTCTTTACTTCGTGTACCTGGAAATACACTTTATCAAATGAATTATTAAGAAGATAAACTTCACCCTAACCACTGCAGGACTGAACACATACCTAGGATGATTCAACTTGTGTTCCAATTTATAAGTGTGAGCTTTCCACATTGAATTCAACTTCTAATGTCATATTAGAAGGGAATTGGGTGTCTCACCTTTATAAATTTATAAGGTCTTTAATCCCATCCCAATCGCAGACTTGTGCACTAAGTCTCTTGTCAGTAGTTAAATGATCTGCCAAATTTTGTTGCGTTCTAATAAACTCAACGGAGATTACACCATTCATGATTAATTCTCTAATCATACTATGTCTAACACCCAGGTGTCTAGGCTTACCATTGTAAACTTGGCTACCAATGGCCTTAGAGTATTCAAGCTGTGAAATAGCCTTGCCCGTATTAGGCATTAATTTCACACTTGGATCCATGGGAGTGCTTACGGGAGAACACTCACGGTAATTAAACTTATTGAGAATTTTCTCAATATAATGCGATTGCGTCATAACAATGCCTTTGTTAACCCGTTTAATCCTTATACCAAGGATTACATCAGCCTCTCCCATGTCTTTCATGGAAAATTTAGATGACAACAATTTCTTAGTCTCATCTACATGATTTTGGTCAGTCCCAAAAATTAACATGTCATCTACATACAAGCAGATGATCACACCCGCACCAGTAGCATCAAATCTAGTATAAACACATTTGTCACATTGGTTTAAAGAAAACCCACATGACAAAATGACTTCATCAAACTTTTGATGCCATTGTTTAGGTGTTTGCTTCAACCCATACAAGGATTTCACAAGTTTACACACCTTATATTCGTTTCCGGGCATAACGAAACCTTCCGGTTGTTTCATGTAAACTTCCTCTTGAAGATCACCATTCAAGAAGGCAGTTTTAACATCCATTTGATGGATAATCATCAGATTGTGTATTGCCGACAAGGCGATTAACAATCTAATAGTCGAAATACGTGCCACCGGAGCATACGTATCGAAATAGTCAATACCGGGTTTTTGCCGAAACCCTTGAATTACTAGCCGGGCCTTGAATTTATCAATCGTCCCATCAACTTTCATCTTCTTTTTGAAGATCCATTTGTATCCAAGTGGTTTAGAACCTGGAGGCAAATCTAATAACACCCAAGCGTTATTCTCAAGAATTGATGATATTTCGATATCAATTGCTTCCTTCCAAAAGGCGACATCTCGAGACTCCATCGCTTCTTTGAAAGTATTTGGGTCATCCTCAATACTATAACAATAAGAGTATTGAAGCCCAAGCTCATCCCTTGAACCTTCCACCAAATACAGTTGGAATTCGGGACCGAAATTTTTTGCAATTCGACCTCTTTGGCTTCTCCGGACCTGCTGTGTTTCTGGAATTGAAACACCATCCAAACTTTCTGGATTTTGCACTTTATTGGTGCTGGGAAACAGTTCCTTAGGTCTTTGTACCGATGAAAATCTCATCTCATCAAAAATCGCATCACGCGACTCGATTACGGTGTTAATCGACACCGAATCATTCGGTTCGATTACGTATAACCTATAAGCCTTAGAATTTTCTGAATATCCACTGAATATACACTCAATTCCACGTTTACCCAAAGTTTTCCTTTTGGGTTCGGGTAGTTTTACAACAGCCCGACAACCCCAAATTCGAAAATAATTCAAATTTGGAGTTTTCTTGAACCAAAGTTCATATGGGGTTCTTTTGTTCCTTTTATTTGGAACTCTATTCAAAACATAACAGGCCGTTAACATGGCCTCTCCCCAAAATCCCTTACTCAATCCCGAGTAAGAAAGCATCGAGTTTACCATTTCCTTTAAAACTCGATTTTTAGGTTCGGAAACCCCGTTTTGTTGAGGTGTGTATGGTGCCGTTGTCTCATGGATGATACCAACTGATTGAAAATATTGGGGATCCATATATTCCCCTCCACGATCAGTTCTAAGACATTTAATCGAATTACACAATTGTAGTTCGACTTCGGTTTTGTAAATTTTAAACTTTTCTAAGGCTTCATCTTTTGCATGCAAAAGATATACATAACAAAACCGAGTATTGTCGTCAATAAAAGTGACAACATACTTCTTATTTCCCAAGGAAGGAGTGGAGTGGAAATCACACAGATCACTGTGTACAAGCTCCAAAACATCCGTATTCCATTTAACGTTCGGAAAAGGTTGTTTTGTAACTTTTGTGAGCATGCAAGTTTGGCACCTCTCCGCATTAATGTCAAAGGCTGGAATTAATCCATCTTTTGACATTTCATTGATCCTTCTAAAATTCACATGCCCCAATCTAGCATGCCATAACATTGAATCAACAATTTTAGAAGAAGACGATGACGATATAAAAGCAGAATTTTTAGAACATAAAATTTTATTAACCACATTTAAGCGAAACATGCGATCACACAAATAACCAAAACCAATAAAACGGCCACCTCGAGATAGGATAAACCTATTCGATTCAAATACTTGTTTAAATCCAAGATTATCCAAACAACTACTACTCACTAAGTTCTTACGAATTCTAGGCACAAACAAAACATCAAACAATTTAACTTTATTTCCAGAAGAAAACTCTAAATTAACTACTCCAACTCCACAAACTTATGCACTCGACTCGTTTCCCATATTCAGCACCGAACCGTCTTCAACCGGTGTCAATTTCTCGAACCACCGACGATCCTTGCAAATATGGCTTGTCGCTCCCGAGTCGATCCACCATGCACAGTCATCATCCTGCACATAAAAAGACTCAGGTATGAGTGAAACATAATTCTGGATGGAATTATCAAAGTTAGTCAAAAACTGACCTCCTTTCACTTGATCGCGATCATTAGACCCCGATCCACTTCCACTCGAACCAGCACCATTATTGTTCAACTTCACCCGGCAATCACGTTTGTGATGACCCACCTTGTTGCATCTCCAACACACCAAATCCTTTTTCTTTTTAACGGATTTGTTGGGTCCATCAAACTTACGTTTCTTGCCTTTTCCGTTGTTGTTGGAGTGGGCTTTCTTCTCCTCAACCATGTGAATAGAGGGCTGTCCAGATTCAACTTTCCCCTTGGATTTGTCATTTTCTTGCACCCGAAGAGATTCTTCGATGCGCAAATGACTCCCAAGTTGAACCAATGACAGTTCCTCTTTTTGATGTTTCAAGTTATGCTTAAAATATTTCCAAGAAGGTGGTAGTTTGTCAGTCACACTCAACACAACAATAGATTCATCCATATGCATGTTGTGTAGTGTAAATTGACCCAAGATACGAAGGATTTCATTATATTGTTCCATTACGGGCCTCGAGTCCACCATTTTATAACTGTTAAAATCGCTAACCAAGAACTTCTTACTAGAAGCATTTTCAGCGATGTACTTGGACTCGAGGGAATCCCATAATTCCTTCACACTTGCCACGTTTTGGTAGATATCAAAAAGGGAATCGCACATACTGTTTAAGATGTGTCCTCTGCAGATATAGTCATCATTCTCCCACTTACTCCTTCTCCTTGTGTACTCCAACGTCTCATCCTCCATCACTTCTAGCATGGGTGTACTCAGCACATACACAACCTTCAGAGCGGTCAGCAGAAAGTGCATCTTTTTCTGCCAACGTCTGAAGTCAGTGCCTTCAAACTTCTCCAGCTTTCCAAACTTTGATGTCATCTCTTTCACAGAATCGGCCATGATCGACATGTCGAGATACCAATTCGATTGTTAGGGATCGGGGGAAATTTGGTCGATCAGTTGACCGGATTTCTTGAGAATCGTGTAAGTCACTTTCCGAATTGGTATTTCGACCTTATCCCTGGGTTGCACGAAATCCAATATGGGATAAGACTCAAGAACACTCACGTTTTTAGGCACAAAAACGAGCCAAATTTGCTGGAGAGTATATATGATTGTTTAAAATCGTGTGTCTAAAACGTAAGTTTATACGGTATATATACTAGTCCCATTCGTAAAATAGGAAATAACGGAAAATGGCAATGATTGTAAATCACTATCAATTATAGTCGATTACAATCAATTTTGCTAAAATTAAGGGCAGAAAATAACTGAGCATTAAATGTTCAGTAAATGCAGATTTAGTCCAAAAATAGACACCAAGAGCTTCGGGTCCAGAGACGCCCATCAGATGCTCTGTTGTGCCAAAGAGGCTCAGAGGCTTTGACGTGCCAAAGAGGCTCAGAGGCTCTGCCGTGCCTTAAGAGGCTTTGTCGTGCCAAAGAGGCTCAGAGGCTCTGACGTGCCTTCAGAGGCTCTGACGCGCTTTCAGAGGCTCTGATGCGCCTTCAGAGGAGCCTTCAGAGGCTCTGCCATGCCTTAAGAGGCTCTGACGTGCCTTAAGAGGCTCTGCCACTTGGATCACCGCCAGGGGCGTTGCCCCTTGACCCCCGCCATTTCATCGTGTTCGGGATCAAACTCGTCTTATAACAAGTGTGCACTCCACACCACCTAACTTGTATTAGATCACAGTTTGAAACCCATTAGTACTCGTGTTATAACCAATTACACTTAAATGCCTGGTGACACTAAAATCACCAACACATTCTGTATTCTTTACTTCATCCCCTTTTGGATGCATTCTACTAGTGGTGTACGTTGATGACATTGTGATTACTGGTAGTGATGAGATTGGGATTAAGAAGCTGAAAGATTTCCTTGCGTCTCAGTTTCAAACAAAGGATCTAGGTCCGTTAAAATACTTCTTAGGAATTGAAGTATCTCGTACTCGGAAAGGGATCTGTTTGTTTCAACGGAAATATTGTTTGTATGTATTGAATGATTCTGGGATGATTGAAACAAAACCGTGTGAGGCCCCAATGATTCCGAACATGAAATTGAAAGCAGACAATGGAGATCTATTTGAGGATCCAGAAAAGTACAGAAGAATTGTGGGAAAACTAAACTACCTGACAAGGTTTAAAAAAACGGAAACGAGCCTCGAGACGTTTTTTTAATAGGTACGCGAGGCGTAAGCCTCGAGGCAGTCGAGGCATAAGCCCCAAAAAAATAAAACAAAATAAATCATAAATTCACAACACTTGAAAAAAACATAATTTTTATATTTCCATACCAAAATAACCAAACTATAGAATCCATAATTCAATAATACTGCTAATTATAAGTCTTAAAGCATCAACTTAAATGTTCTAATCATAAGTTCATGAAACATTATCCATCCTAAAACTTCCATAATCAAGTCTATTATCATCATCATCTTGGAGAAAAAGTGAGAGAGGGTGTACATCAGTTCACAAGTCTTTCTTGGAGAAAAAAGTGAGAGGGAGAGTGAAAGTCGTATAGAAATGAAAAAGGGATAAATGGAGTGCACCTTTTTTGATAGGTAGGCTTAAATAGGTATGGTCTATACTCTATATAGGTTATTAGGTTTAAATATTAACAAGGACAAAATATTTTTGACATAAAGAAAAGAAAGGACAAAAGAAACTAAGAATGGACAAAAGAAGTCAAAGGATAAAGATTAAAACAAAAAACAAGAAAGGGCAAAGAAGCCAAAAAAAAAAAAAAGACGTCTTCCAGCAGGGTAGCAAGTCAAAGAACGTGGATGGATGCTATAGGGATGTGAGGCGGACGCCTCTAAACCGCCTCAGCGCCTTAGCGCCTTACCGAACCGCCTCATACTCGAGGCGTACGTGATGTTCTAGGGGTGTGAGGCGGCGCCTCAGATACGTTTTTTGGGCGCCTCGCCTCGAGGCGTCCGCCTCGACCGTTTTTTTAAACCATGCTACCTGACGATTACGCGTCTTGACATCGCTTTTCCGGTGAGTGTTGTAAGTCAGTTTATGTCATCTCCAAGAACTCCACATTGGGAGGCCGTTAGACATATACTGAAGTACCTAAAGGGTGCCCCTGGTCTTGGCATTCTTTATCAAAATCACGGTCATCATGTCATAGAAGAGTTTACAGATGCGGACTATAATGGAGATCCTACGAACAGGCGGTCTATTGTGTGTTAGTTGGAGGAAATCTAGTCTCGTGGAAAAGCAAGAAACAGAATGTCGTTTCCTGGTCAAGCGTTGAATCTGAATATAGGGCTATGGCCCAAATCACTTGTGAGCTGATATGGTTGCGTAATCTGCTAGGTGAACTTGGGTTTGCTCAATCTAAACCAATGAATCTATATTGTGATAATGAGGCGGCTATCCACATTGCAAATAATCCTGTGTTTCATGAGAGAACACAACATATTGAAGTGGACTGCCATTTTACTCGTGAAAAGCTAGAAGATGGAACCATCTCAACTCCCTTTGTTCGAACAGGAAGTCAACTTGCCGATATCTTTACCAAAGTTTTACCTGGTTCGCGGATCTCTTCTATCAGTAACAAGCTGAGCATAGATTCAGCTTGAGGGGGAGTGTTAGAATGTAAAATATGTAATTCTTTACTTAGGCCCAATTAGCTCTTGGGCCCTTAGGGTTTTCTCTTTTAGGGTTTCCTTTTTTTTCTAGCTTTCTTGCCTATATATATCCTTGTACTCTTTCATTGTATTTATAAGAAAATCAATAATATAATCCCTGATTACAATCAGAAACACTACGATCAACAAAATCATTCCGGCCACAAGTAGAACACTGAATTGTAGAATGAGATAATTGAATCAATTGCTTTATTGTATAAATCTTGCATGGAAGCATGGTTTAAAAAAACGGTTGAGGCGGACGCCTCGAGGCGCGCCTCGAGGCGAGGAGTCCAAAAAACGTGCCTGAGGCGCCGCCTCACACCCCTAGAACAACACGTACGCCTTTCTTCTGAGGCGGTGCGGTGAGGCGTTGAGGCGGTGGTGAGGCGTACGTATGAGTTTGGCGAAGGAAAAGTAGAGTTTTCTCTTTTTTTAGCAAAGGAAAAGTAGATTATTTTTTGGTCTGATCCTTTCATATCTTTGTCCTTAATGTCCATATATAAAAAAATAGTGTTTGTCCTTTATTTTGTCTTTTTTTTGTCCTTTATTAATATTTAAACTTAAAGAACTTACCTATTTAAGCTCTCCCTATCCCTATCAAGAAGAAAGGTATACTTTCACATACCTTTTCATTCTCCCTCTCTTTTAACATAACCGGTTTGCATTCTCCCTCTCTACTTTTTCTTCTTCACTCTCCCTCTCTACTTTTTCTCCAAGAAACAAAGGGACTCCGACAACAGTACTCCGGCGGCAGCAGTAATGTTTCATGAACTTATGATTAGAACTTTTAAGTATTAAATTGATGCTTTAAGACTTATAGTTAGTAGTATTATTGAATTATGGATTCTATGGTTTGGTTATTTCGGTATGGAAATATAAAATTATGTTTTTTTCTTAAGTGTTGTGAATTTATGATTTTTTTGTTTTATTTTTTTAGGCTTACGCCTCGCGCACCAATTAAAAAAACGCCTCGAGGCTCGTTTCCGTTTTTTTAAACCTTGCATGGAAGTACAAGTTTTTGGTTATTCGAAGCAAATTGATCAACTATATCACTACGTCTATCAGTACTCCTATGACAATCAGAGACTGAAAATGATTTTGCTGACTCCATTTCTTCGGTGGATTTCTTTTTCCTCCATTTAAGTTTTACTTCAGATCTTTTAAACCTCATATCTGAAACAGAAGATTTATGCTTGTTAGAACTATGAGAATATTGAGTTTGTTTCTTCTTAGACTTAACAGTGTTGCTTCGTTTTTGTGAGTGCTTCTTCTTCTTACCTTTAGTGTAGTAAGCACTTACAAGAACTATGTCAACTTTAGTTGACGATTCACCAACTTCAAATACACTTGGTAACTCTTCAGAATTAACAACAAAGTTAGTATGATCTGGAAGTTTTGCATTAAAATCAAACTTATCCAAACATTCATCAGAACATTCCTCATAATCCAAGAAATCAACTTCATCAAATAGATCATCATCATCTAAAGATTGAGATGCTTTGGAAGATTTTGGAAACATGAAATCATTAAATTCTTTTGAACACTGTTTTTTGATATGGCGTTTGTTCAAAATCTGACGGTGTTACTTTGCAAAAGATATCACCAATAAAAGCTTTGCAAGAAGATGCATCTGAATCAGTAGAGTTATTCTCACAAACTCTGTTTGATTCTGATTTATCTTCTGTTTTTTATAACAGACCTTGAATCAGTGTTCAATAAAACAGTAGAAAACACAACTTTCTCTAACTCAACGAAAATTCTTTCATCTTCTAAAGTTTTCTCAAGCTGATAAATTTTGCTTTCTAAGATGAGAGAAGGAACATAAATTTTTCCTTCAGTAGGCTTAGCCTCCATCTCTTCAGTAGAATAGTTGTTAAAATAATCATTTGAAATAAATGTTGATTGATCAGAAAGATTATTCTCATTCAGTTTGTCATAACAGAATGGTAGTTGCATTTTGAGTGTGTTTTTCTTGTTCATATCTTCCTTAGCTTCTACCTCTTCAGATGACTTGGTCCATCTGACTTTCAACTTGGGGTGTTTATCAACCACTTGTAGAAAATCAAAATTATACAAAGCAGGCTGTTTTGAAATGCCTTTCTTCAAATAATTTGGGTTGTTATACCCAATTCCCCAATAAGCGTTGAAATATGTAAACTCTTTTGGTTTGTTTAGATGAATGGTTTGGTCAGTTTGGCCTCTAGCGTAAAGCTTTGCTTCCAAACCACTTATCTTTGTTTTTAAAGACTTGTTTACAGATTTTAAATCTTTATATTTTCGAACAAACTCTGTCTTCTCAAGTTCACACGAGTTGAACTTAGAATTTGCTTCAGATATTTGATTTTCAAGAAAAGTCTTATGTTTTTCAAAATTGCTGACGTCGTTGTTCAAAGAATCAATCAACATTATTTTCACAACAATATCCTTGTTGAGATTAAATATTGTTTGACGCTTTTTCTCAACGCCTTTTTCCTTTTTAAGCTTTACCTGTACATCTTGAAGCTCAATCATCATGGATTCCATCTTTTTAAGAAACTCAGGTTCAGATAAATCATTTACCTCATCGGATGTGTACATCTTTTTAAGCTCATCAGATTCATCATAGGTAACTTTCTTGCCCATGAGACACATGTGAGCAACTTCATCTCTTTCATCTTCTAAATCTGTAAGATCAAGCCAATGATCATCTTCCGCCATCAGTGCTTTACCTGCTTCCTTCTGCTTTGCCAGCAACATCTTATTCTTGTAATAATCGAAGTTACGCACTTTCGACTTTCGGCAATCTTTGGCAAAGTGCCCAATCTTGCCACAGTTATAACATTTCACTGGCTCATTTGTCTTATTCCCTTCATACTTGTTGATATACCTCTTCTCCTCAGGGTTTCTGTCATCAAACTTCCTTTCTTCATATCTCTTCTTTCCTTCCACTCGTTCCTTGTGCTCGTAGTTTCGAGACCCAGATGAGTACCTCTCGCTATTTGACCCTGGCTTCTTGTATAATTTCTTTTGGAATGCCCTAGTCAGTAGAATCATAGCTTGTTTCAAACTCTCACCATCATCTGAATCTGAAACTGCACTTTCACTTTCTTGAGAATTAGAAACAACAATCTTCTTTTTCTCTTTCTTCTCTTTTATTTCCACAACCAAAGCTACCGGATCAGGTTTCTAAGTCTTTTTCTTTTCTTCTCTCATCTCTTCTACTTCTTCCTAATTCTGTTTAAGTGTCTCATATACCTCATGAAGTGGGATGTCATTGAGATCCTTCATCTGTTTCATCTCATGAGTGAATTTCTTCCATTCAGGTTGTAAGATGTTGAGGAACTTGACATTATTGTCTATCTACTTCGTCTTAACTTTGTTCTTTGCCAGCTCATTCAACAGTGATACAAACCTATCATATGTAGCTTCAAAGCTCTCTCCTTCCTTAGCTCTAAATTATTCATAACTGTTGGTACAATTTTCTACTTTCATATCCAATTTTAGAACCCATCATCATCTTTTCAAGCTGATCCCCCATCCTTTTGGTTGTTGCTTTATAGCTATCAATCTTAATGTAGATGTCATTCGGGATGCTTTGGAGCAGGAGAGATCTCGTTTGCTTGGCAGCTTTATACCTTTTCTTTTGTTCAGCAGAATATTTTGAAATGTCAAATCAACCTTCTTTGTCGTTTGCTCTCTTGGTTCATCACCATCTTCGCTGTCAGACGAATCATCATCTGGAATCTCCACTGTAATAGGCTCACACCTTCATCAATGGACTCGCCATTTTCGTGTCGATCAATAAAATCCAAAAATATGTCCTTCCATTGCTCATATTCTCCCCTTGAATAGCACAGGTGTGGCTTGACATCAGTAACAATAGCCAATGCATCCTTGGAAGTCATCTTCAAATCACTTGCTTTGAACGTTAACAAAAATTAGAAACTTTTCTCAAAATCTGAAACTTGTCAAAAATTGACCAAGTCTAGAAGTCGCAGACCAAAGGAAACACTTGTTGCAAACCAAATACCACTTGTCACAAAACACTGGTGATGAGCTTTACGAGTTCTTCATATAGACGAGTTTGTTTCACAATTTTGGCCACAAATCCTTCAATTCTCTGAATTAGTTCACAAAATTTTGCAGATTTCTTCACGACCACCTTCTGAATCAATTTGTAGTTTATGATTTCAAGTAAAATCAACTCCGAATTGAAATTCGATCCGAACTCGGTATTTTCCAACTTTCGAACAAAAATCCGAGGTTTTAGACACTTTAGAATAAGAATCACAGTTTGCTCGTGTGACAATAATTCGAGTACACATCTCCAGCTTTTCAAAATCATATTGTATGCCTTAATCCAATAAACGAGCGATTTGTTATGATTTTTACAAACAACACGAAATTTTCAGAGGGAAATTCAGCAGATTTATAAATAGAGTTTGGTGTTTCTAGCACATTCAAATATCGATTTATCATATGTAAAACCAAAAGAAGACTCACGCGAGAATTCACATGATCAAACGATCGACTAACACATGATCAAACAATCAACTGATCGAACGGGAACACAAATACTTTGGTGGAAGTAAAAACACATTATTCACCAAACCGAACGGCACAACTCGAAAGAACAACAAAGAAACCATACGCATTCAACAAATCAAATAAATGCAATTGGAATTAGGAATTCATATACATAAATAACCGATCTAATAAACACAAAGAGAGGAACATAAAGAATCCGTACCTTAGTTAACATCTAAAAATCACCAATAAACTCCATTAGATTTCTTCAACAACTCTTTAAAATCACGATCAAAACTTCAAACACGAACTCAACCTCAAACCCTAATATTGATGCTTGAAACTCCAAAGGTTTCAAAATAATTCTCTCTCTCTCTCTCTCTCTCTCTCTCTCTCTTTTGTTACCTCCACGATTTTAGTGCTCAAACCCATATGATAGATATTAAACCATAATCCCATAATCCCAATTTGATAGGAAGCTATGCTATGATCACAATGAAGGTTATCCAAAAATCTTCCAAGTTTTCTTTATTGACAAAACTAACCTCTCTAGTTTTATAAGGCTTCCAAATTTGAATAATTACATTTGCTTATTAATTTTTTAAATTTTTTTTGGGATATTCCACTAGCTGTCAGCTAGGTCAGAGAAGGCAGACAAAGGCTTCCTTGCTGTCTGCCATTCAAAGGATTTCTCTGAAGGCTAGACTGTTCCGTTCAAGTTGAACTTCAGAGGGACATTACCTGTCATAGGAGTTTTAGGTGCATCTCCTAACATGATCACACCTTCTATAACTCTCAAGAGCAGTCTTCTTCTCAGGCTACTTGCGCAGATACAGGAAATCTTCTAAGCTGTCATCTGCCTCTGCTACTTCTTGGATAAGCTACACAGTTGCATGAGACCTGGCACTGCTGCCATGGCATCCCATGTACATGCTTATCTCCGGTTGAAATAGCCAATGGTCCTAGCATTCATGTTGGAGAAATAGGATTCACAAAGAGTTTGCTGTGCTTTAAGTCTCTCCTTTGTCTTGTATGCCCAACTTTTCCTTTTCGTGAACTCTTAAATAAATTTTTGGTTATTTTTACGTCCCTTCTACCATTTTCTTTTTCTATTTTTCGTGTTGATGTTTATAGGTTGCTGTTCCCTGAAATTTATCTCAAATGAATCTATATGTGGCTTTTCTTTACTAACAAAATTGTGGTTCATAACAAATTCTTTGCATATTTCTTCAAATGTGGATAATTGTATAATTCAATGCAGATCAGCAATACTTCTAGATGTTATTGCAGCAAGTGCTCTTGTAATATATTTGTCTCGTATAATTTTGGGATACAAACAGACGTGGGATAGGTATCAAGTAAGTCGCGAACTGCTTACAACTTCTTTTGAAGTGCTTGCTTTTAGTAAGTAGTGCCTTGAATTTCGGAATCTCATTTTTTAAAGGTTTTTTTTCTAGCTTTTGGTCAACAGAACACTCTATGAGAAGACTCTAGCCAGCGGTTTTGGATCCGTACACTTTCTTTTGGATGCTTCTGAACAGCAGCAAGTAAGGAATTCTCATACATTACTTCCTCCATTTCAAAAGAAGAACAATCCTCTGCATTTTAACATTTCATAGACTATCATTCAAGTTCTAATTTGTAAATATTTTGCTTTTTGAAGTTTTGTTTCGAATTAAAAGTAATGTTAGTTCCTTCTCTGGGATGGAGGGGATAGTTGCATTGTTCCTAGTTAGAAATAAATAACGACATGAATAGTGCCATATGTGAACTTAAATAGTTTGCTTAACTATTAAGGGTCAATTGGGACAATATCAAAACATCTGCAGGTTTTCTATTTAGAGATTATTTTTGATAGACTGTTAGGGTAAAGAAATTTCAAGAAAAACATGTCAAATAGATGTTTATTAAACCCTATGAAAAAGGTAACCAATGGATATTCATCATTGGATAGTACACTTGCATGATCTACAGGCTGCTAGCTTAATTTCTTTTACACATCAATCTTTATAAAACATACTCTTTTGTTATCCCAAATCTAGAGTTGTACAAGTTGTTTATGAAGGCAAATGTGTAAGGAAATGTCAGTTATTAATGGACATTAGAATCTGTGAGCAAAAAAATGATTTGAATATGTGATACACTGGTCAAATAAATTAAAGCTAAATAGAACAGTGGCCAAGAAATTTCTTACCCTATCATATGAGGGCCAAACAACCATTTTTCTTATATAGTCTAATACTTGCCGTTTGAATCTTATGTGCAGTACAAGGAAGCCATTTTGGCTTATGCCATTTTACTCAAAGCTGGGAGTACTAAGGTTCCCGTTCTATGCAAATATTATTCTATTCTATTACAATTCAATGTTGCTTGGATTTTTTTTATGGCGCTAGAAGAACCTTATGGGAATTCCAGATAATACTTTTGGATCAACAATAGAGTGGTGAAAAAAGGCTAGATATTTAATGTGTCTTGCCATTTGAGCATCCCAAACAGTTTTACCTCTGAAGACTCTTGATAAACCAAACCAAGTCAAATATACCCGGTATATCCCACCCGAAGGTAGGGTCTGGCGAGGGTATGATGTACAGATACCATACCTCTACCCCTGGTGGGTAGAGAGAATGTTTCCATGAAGACCCCCAGCCTGTGAAATATTTTTTTCAGGACTCTTTATAAAGCATCCAAAACACATCAACATTTGGGACATCTGCTCTGTTGCCGTCCTAAAACTCTTCTAAACATACTTCCTCTGCACATGTGTTATTATCTTTTTTTTACTTTTTTCCCTCATGTGTGGACTAATCAAAATTTCCTTTCCCTTGTAAAAGGTTACTTTTCTTGATATTGTATCAAACGTAGAAGTTAATTTTGTACTATAGACCAACTATGCTTATTATAATTTTGACTTCTAGTAAACTCTAGTTAGACGTTATAGGATGCTATCTCAAGTGTCCAAATGTCCTTGCCAAATACATTTATTGGATGATTTTTGGTCCTGTGATGTCTTTGAACCTTCCAAAAAGGCCATTTACTTGTTGTGGGTGTTGTCTTGAACTTTAAACAAGAGGACAATATCATTATTACAGGAACTGGTACAACAAATTAGAAGGAATATAATGGCGTTTAAAATGTTTTTCCGCAGGCCACTTTTGCAGATAGTGCTCAAGATCAGTGTGAAAGATTTATGTATGATGTGTTCAAAAAGAAGGTAACATGACTAGAGTAGTTGTTTTTACAAATACACTTGGGACTGTTCAAAATACCGCATAATCTGCCTGCACCACATTGCACGGAACCACGCGGTTTAGAACCTCTGCCATAGGTTTGCGGTTTGTATATTTTGTACTGCACTATGTGGTGTGGTTTGCAGTTTTGAATTACTCAAACCATGGTTCAAACCGCAACGCATATTATTTTTTTCTATTAATTAGTTTTTATATATAATTATATGTATTTTTATTAATTAAAACATATTTATTAAGAATTGTTAAATTACTAAAAGACTCTAACTAATAATATCGATCCAATTGTGCAAATTTTTGTAAGTTGTGTTTCATTAGGCTTTTTGAAAAAAAAATCTTATAGGTTATGACTCTATTAGTTATTTAGATTAATAAATAAATATTTATCAATTAGGGGGTTTTCTCTTTTTGATTTACGAAGTTAGGTACATACAAAACGCATAAACCCTAATTATTATCAGCCAGGGGTTTTAAGTTGGCCAATTAGTCGTTTAGTACAAACCTGCATAAACCACACAGCACCATGCCGCATTTTGTGGTGCAGTATTTTGCGGTTTGAGGCATCCCTGGTTTGGAAGAATGCTCAAATCGCACATGCGGTTTGGTTTGTGGTTTTGGCTCTAAACCACACCGCTAACACTCCTAAATACACTGCCAGTCTTCTGAAAAAGAGCTACACTGAGTTAAGATGTCAAACAGATTATCTTAAACTCCAAAATTGTTGTAACAGGTGATACACCTATATAATGTCAGTTTTACATCTTCAAAGAAGGAAAGAAATTCTGATTAAATTTTCCAACTGAAACGTAGGGCTGCACACGGGTTGAGTTTGCCGGGTTGGAGTCATTCAGACTACCCAACCCAATTTTTGCGGTTTGAAAAAATTTCAACCCAACCCAAACCATGCGGGTTGGGTTGGGTTGGTTGAGTTGAAACTTTGGTACATTATTTTACCAAAGTAAAATCAAAATGAGAACATACAAATAAGACTAACAAACTCAAAGATGAAAGTTGAAGGTCAAGCAAATAAGAAAGTAAAATTACAGTTGAAATTGTGATATAGTTATGAATAAAGCTAATTACGGGTCGGTATAATGTCTAATGTACATATATTAGTTAAAGGACTTAACAACCATATTAAATTCATGGTACAGAAAGACATCGGGTTGGATTCAAATGGCCGTAACCTAATACCTAAGGTTTGACTGCAATAATGAAAGCATAGCTCTTTTGTTTGGAAACATGGCATGTGCTTTTTTTTTTTTCGGGAACAGAGAGAGCAAGCTTTCTGATCGTGTGCATTTTGCAGGTCGAGATGCCAATCGACAAAGCTGTAAATACATTAATGAGGTTGGATCTTGTTATTGAAAAAGAAGTTGGTGGAAGAGTTGGATTACTACCAATTCCTTGTGTTCAGGCCTACACGATCCTTAAACATCGTTGGAACAGTTTTGTAAGTTAAGTTTGTTCATACTTAGGTTACACATAACAAGTATATGATTGACATTTTTCAAGAAGTTGATGCAAACATCATCCAAGATGGTTCAAAGACCCTTTGAATGCATTCGCTACAAACGTAATAAAAAGATAGAGTTCAGCTAGTGCGACATATGAACGGATGGAGCAGTGTTTATTCATGTCTTGAGCCTTCACTACATCAAAATTGGGTTTATAGAATGCTTAAAATGTCTAAGGGGCCGTTTACCAAACGCTTACCCGGGTAAGCGCTTACCAAGTCATAGGACCTTATGGATGAAGATGGCAATGACCAAGAATCTTACCGGTAAGAACTAAGGCAAGGACCAAGAGTCTTAACCTGGTAAGTGATGGCGAAGACTCTTACCGCGGTTAGCGCTTACCGGGAAAACTGTTGCATACGATACTGTTTTGGTGGACTAAAATCTTACCCGGTAAGTAAGTGATAGTGTTAAATTTTACCGGTAAGCGCTTATCGGGAAAATTGTTGCATACGATACCGTTTTGGTGGACTAAAATCTTACCCGCTAAGTAAGTGATAATGTTAAATTTTATTGGTAAGCGCTTATCGCGTTTGGTAAACGGCCCCTAAGTGTCTTGATAGGATTCTTTATAGGATTTAAGTTTATAGGACCAAATTATAAAGCATCCTATCTAAAGTGTTACAATGGGTTTATAGGACGCTTTTAGGCGTTTCAGCAAGTTTTTTAGGACGCTTTAAAAAAGTGTCGTATTAGACATTTTATAGGACCTAACCATCTTTTCATAGGACTTTTTTTCAAATGGTGTCGTATAAAATAAATAATACGACAATTTTTTTTCCAAAAACATCCTTAAAAAACTTGTTAAGACGTCCAAAAATATTCTATTAACATATTGTAAAACTTTTAGATATGACGTTTTTTTGTTTGATCCTAATAAACTGAAGTCCAATAAGGTATCCTATTAGGATGCTTAGATATTTTAGTGTCCTATAAACCTAATGTTGTTGTAGTACGAGGTAGTTCACCTTTTGATCATTCATATTAGGATCCATGTATCACGTGTCAACCGTTTGAGATCATACGTTTTTGAGCTTTTTGTATAAATCAAACCAAATGGATCTCTAATTGGGTCTGGACTCTCGAGAGGGTAAAATATATGCAGACTTTCTTCTAACCCCAAGGGGGAAAGATTTATTTTATTATGCTATGTGATGTTATATCAGTTGATTGTTGAGAATGCCATTATACACTAACTAGGTAACTGAACCGTGCGTTGTGCGGCGTATACAAATGTTATATATAAATATAAATACGACAAATATTAACTTATGAACATATTATATCTGAACTTATCTATTATGTAGCAGTAGAAATAAATGTTTATCAAATTTGGAAGTAATCAAATTAACAAAATATATTTTGTGAAATTAAAAAAAAAAACATTGTAAATCAAGCGTAGGCATGTAGAGGTTTATTGATGAAGATCTTCATAAACATATCTTCTACTTAGTTGAAAGTCGTCCGTAATTGCTTTTGCTTTTGCTAACCTCAAACTTTTTAGACAATATAGAACATCCTCGCTCAAGAGATATTATCACCGAAAATGTAATTAAGTCATTTAGTAAAATATAGTATTATTTAAATAATATGTATAATGAGTTGTTATGACTTGAATTGAATCATATTATTAAATTTTTTTTTATTAAATTGTATTATGTATCATGGAATCATCCTTCATATGAGTTGAGATTTTTGTGTCATTGTTAATCATTTTTTACCCTCATTTAATTTTTAGTTAATTATTGTTATTGTTTTTCTCTTGTACATTGTTGTCTTCTTATTACAATAATGAATGATAATCCTTACTACATAATGAGTGAAATATCATTAAATATAATGAATGATAATGGTTATTTAGTTATCCTTACTACAGGGGCGGAACACAAGCTTTTCAACCGCAGGGCCGGACCTAATATACTATATAATTTTTAGTCCTTACCAACACTGACGGACCCAAGAATTTCTTTCATAGGGTAGGTTGACACCATATTTTCAAGTACGGTTTTTATTAACATATCTTCATTTTTTACCAACGTTCAATATCGACCGTTGTGTTTTCAGCCTAATTCCGCGTTTCAAGGTTTTTTTTGGTTATTTTTGCTTGATTTCGAGAGATTTTTAAGTTTTTTTTAATCGATTTCGAGAGACCATTTCGGTATTTTTGTGAATTGCAAAAGATTTTTTCGGTTTTTTTGGTTGATTTTAAAAGTTTTTTTTGTTGATTACGAGGTACGGTTGCAATTCTAAAATAATACGGTTGTACCTTTTAAAACCTTATTGGACTCATCCTAAAAACTTTGATGGACTGTGTTCTATCAACAATTCAAACAAGTGAACAACCTAAAAAATTTCAAACAATTTCAAATAAACTTAAACTTAGCTAATCAAATAATCAAACAACTTCAAACAAAGTTAAACCTAGCTAATCAATTAATCAAACAACTTCAAACTTAAATAAGTCAAAAAGTCAAAAATTGGTGTACCTATTCGGCTATTCCATCAGTTATCAATAAAATTTAAGAAATACATATTAGAGAACTAGTACAAAAACCATTGGTGAGTTTTCAATTTTGTTGGACTCAAATCTCAATTGGACAATGTACTTAATGAGTGGGAGGGCCCAAGTCTAATTTTTTTTTTTTATCACATGCAGAAAACTAATTCAATGCTTCATGGGGTGGAAAGCATGGGGGGGGGGGGGGGGGGGGGGGGCCTTGGCCCCTAATTGTCCCCAAGGAGTTCCGCCCCTGCCTTACTGTCTTAAGTATTTCATTTATGTTTATTGAGGACTAGAAATGTACTTGCACAATGCAGAGTGATACATCTCGATTTTAATGTTTCATTTTATTTTTTTGTCTTTGTCGATTTTATAATACGATTTTGTGTGGTTTTGAAAAACGATAATGTTTTTTTAATAAATTTGTTTAATTTAATTTAATTTAGGTTTAATAATGATGTAATTTATTTTAGGTTAATAATATAATGCTCTTTATAAAATAATAATTTAGCATTCTGTTAAAATTCCATTATTATTCTAATTATATTATAGATTATTTATATTTAAAACGAGATGTTTATCCTGTATTTGATTATGTTTATCAGTTAGTTATGAATTCAAACATGCAACTTTAAAAAATATACTTATGCATCATTTACTTGTAATCTTGAATTTTAAGTAATATATGCATCAATAAAGAGTACTTGATGCATACAAATTTGTTTTTAAGAGTTTTTTCAAATGCTTTATAATATAGTATAGATAATAAGGATATTTTTATTTATTTAAAATTAAAGTATAAAATTTATTTGATAGCTAAAATCCAATAGTAACGGACATTTTGTTTTATCACATTAATATGTAAACTAAATATTATTAATTAAATAGACATAATTGATTGTCAACGATATTAATTATAATATAATTTCATTATTGTAATCGTTGGTATTTGGCTATATCTTATAAAAAATGGACTCATTTAAAAAAATAAAATGTAAATAAATATAAAAACATATGTGAGAATAAACAAATAAATAGACTCATTTAAAAAAATTTAAATAAACATAAAACATATGTAAATATAGAAAATAAATTAATAAAAAATGGTTTGAATAAAAAAAACCTTTTTAATAACAGTTTTCATTTATAACCCTTATTAACTAAAAGAAGTAAATAAAAAATAAATAGACTTATTTAAATAAAAGTTTTGATTCAAAAGTATTGTTAGGTTACTAAAAAGATTTAATAAAAAATAAAAAAATCAAATAAACATAAATGTATTTCGTTTAATATAAGTTTTGATTTATAAACATTGTTAGGTTAGTAAAAAAATAAGAGGATTAAATTCAAAATAAAAAAAATTCAATAAACATATATATATGTTTAAATAATATAAAAGAAGTAAATAAAGTCTTCGTCAGAACCAATGGTGGCTCGTGACTCGTGTGTTTGGTGCTGGTTCGATGTTCTCTTTTGGAGCCTTTGGTGGTCCGTGTTCTTGTTGATCTTGCTTTAGAGATGGGTTTGGTCTGTTTGTTTATGTCTGTATTGGCTTCTTGTGGCCTGGTATGGTGTCGTTTCTAAGTTTTTCTGTTCTGCCGTTTGGCTTTGGGGGTGGCGGTTTGCCATAACGTTTGTGCTTTTGTAACATCCCCCGTCCCTGTAGTCCGGAACAGGTGATGTCATGAACGGGTGTTAACATAAATACACAACTAATTCAGAGTTATTAATAAACTCTAAACTTATATTAGATTCCAAAATATTACACTTCAAAAAGTGTTTATAAACTTAGAATGTTTATATGATAAAATGAGTCTAACAACTCCAAAATTTCACGCTCAATCTCAAGTCCCGTCCCCGTAAGCATCACTTCGAACCTACCGTGTCAGAAAAAAAACACGGCTGAGCACAGGGCTCAGTGAATGGATTATAATATAAGTTCGAAAATAACAATAAACACATCGATAACAAAGCAGAATATTTAAAAATTCAATTCGAAGAAAATTCTTGAAACTGAAGTTCATAGCAAAAGAAATGTTCAGTAATATTCAAAATAAAAATCAAGAATCTCAAGAACGGTTCACACTTTAATTTCAAAACGTAATATAAATAAAGTCTGTCAATTCCTGTTGTGTTTGTAGGGTGATCAACCACACGAACTATTGGGTCGGCGTGCGGGCACACACACACAAATCCCCCGTGAATTTTACCACAGTCACATATTCTGTGGGTAAAAGTTCTAGGATCGATCCATCCGCCTTGGAGCCAACAAAGTCGGCCTAGTCCCCAAAGTGGGTTCACATAAGCCACTAATGGGCCTAACTCTGAGTTCACCTGCAGGACACCATGACAACAAAGCCGCCATAGAAGGCATCCCAAATAATGTGCCCATTTATTGGGTTGTTCTAAAAACAACGAAAACTAAACATATGTCACTGACCCGAATGGCGTTCATAAAAATCAAGTTCAATATAGTTCACAAGTTTCATAACCAATTCCATACGAGACACATTTTAATAAAACGTCAAAAGGTTCAAACAAATGATTCATAACTCAACTTCAATATGAGACAACAAAACTCGAAAACGTTCAAACATAAGATTAAAACCACAATCAATGTGTGTGTATGTGCACATTTCGTTGATCACGTTCAGTTGATCAATCACAAGGCGGTGAACCACTTTTAGGAAGGGTTAACTACAACAACTAGTTGCCCATGAGTCAAAGGAAGTGAAATCTATACCTTAACCAAATTGAGGTGTATCACGCGATCAACCGAGACTCAGGACGAAGTTTAATTCCTTCGATTGCCTATTTAAACCACGAATTATTATTACTCGCATAACATAAAACTTAATGGTTATCATCCTAAGCTTAATCACGAAACGAAACTTTATTCTCTTAGGCACTAAACCGAAGACTAGGTGTGCGGTTAAACATTTAGATACAAATATCATCGTTTTGATTATAAACTATATCCTTTTGTAATTTTGACAAACCCAAACATTTCTAAACATGTATTTGATTATAAACTTGCAATAACACATCATAATCTACCAACCAACTTCAACTACCCTAACATACTAACTTAAATAATTTAAGAAGAAATTTATACCTCTAGGAAGGATTCGAAGAATAGATTCCGAATATTTAATTGTTTCGTTGATTTCTTCAACGAATCGAGAGATAATCTAGAGAGAAGTTTGAGATTTTTTTAGAGAGTGGCGGTGATGGTAATTTAAATGAAGAAGACGATGTAGTTAGCTATACTCTTAATATATGTATTTTTATTTATTTATTATTTTTTTATATATATAACTATAAAGAGTTTAGTTAAATGACGGGTTTAACCCCTTAACTATCGTTGGTTGTCATTTTGATTATGGTTCAATTCGGGTAAGAAATAATTACATGTTTTTAAACCGAGTCTTACAATTATTCCCCCCACCCCCCTAAAAGAGATTTTGTCCCCGAAATCGAATTTAGACAGAAAACTTACATCGATTAAAGAACTCAGGGTACTCCCGTCACATGTGTTCCTTAGTTTTCCACATCGCCTCACGTTTCGAGTGATTTTTCCAAAGAACTTTTACAAAAGGAATCACTCTCTTCCGCGTATCTCTCTCATCACGATCAAGAATCGCTTCAGGTTACTCACGATAAGACAGATCTGGTTCTATACGCTCTAAAGCATAATCAATAACGTGTAGGGGATGATAGTTGTACCCTCGAAGTGAAGAGACATGGAACACATTATGGATATGGGACAATTACGGAGGTAGAGATAACCGATATGCCACAACTCCGACCCTTTCTAGAATTTCAAAGGGACCAATGTATCTCGGGCTCAACTTTCCTTTGAGACCGAAACGTCTGATACCGCGAGTTGGGGAACCTTCAAGAAAACTTTATCTTTTGGTTGGAATTCGATAGGTCGTCGTCGCTTGTCGGCGTAGCTCTTTTGACGAGCCTGAGCCTCTTTCCTCATTTGACGCGCAATCTCGACCTTCTCGGCAGTAACTTGTACCAATTATGGGCCTTCGAGAATATGTTCTCTGACTTCATTCCAACTAGTCAGTGTTCGAAATTTTCGGCCATAAAGTGCCGATACTCGACTGTCAACTATTATTATTGGAGAACTCGATCAGGTACAAATAGATATCCCAACTTCCATGCCATTCCAACGCACATGCTCAGAGCATATCCTCCAATGTTTGAATCGTACGTTTAGATTGTCCACCAGTTTGCGGATGAAAGGTTGTACTAAAATTCAAACATGTGCCCCAAGCTTTATGTAAACCTTCCCAAAATCGAGATGTAAAGCGTGGGTCTCGATCGGAGGTAATCGATACAAAAGTGCCATGGAGACGTACAACCTCACGTTGGGATACTTCTGTCAATTTATCAATTGACCAAGTTTGTCGGATAGGAAGAAAATGAGCTGATTTCGTCAGCCGGTCAACCACTACCCAAATTGCATCGTGTTCCAAGGTCGTGCGGGGCAGTCTGACTACAAAATCCATAGTTACGTGTTTCTATTTCCATACGAAAATGTTCAACGATTGGAGAAGACCACCCGGACATTGATGTTCACTTTTAACTTGTTGACAAGTGAGGCAACGAGATACAAAGTCCGTGATATCTCACTTCATTCCAACCCTCCAGTAATGGGTCTTTAAGTCGCGATATATTTTTGTGTTACCCGGGTGAACAAAAAACATAGAGTTATGAGCTTCAGTCAGAATCTGATCTTTAAGTTCCGAGTTATTTGGGACACAAAGACAATCCCGAAACCACAACACATGATTATCATCGATTCTGAACTCCGAATTAACATTCTCTTGTGCCTGTTGGAAGTTTGCCCACAATTCACTATCGTCTTGTTGGGCTTCTTTGATTCGAGAGATTAGAGTCGGTTCTACCATTAGATTCGATAGAATTTCCGTTTGTGAACTCGGATAGATTTCCAATCCGAACCATTCGATTTCCAAAGCCAACTCTGCAGGAACAAGTAAAAAAGAAACATGTTCCACGGTTTTACGACTTAAGGCGTCGATGACTACATTAGCCTTACCCGGATGATACTGTATATCAACATCATAATCCTTTAGATGTTCGAGCCACCTCTACTGACGTATATTTAATTCTTTTTGAGTAAATATATATTTAAGGCTCTTGTGGTTGGTGAAAACTTCACATGTCTCACCGTACAAATAATGACGCCAAATTTTGAGTGTGAAGATAACCACATCCAATTCGAGATCGTGAGTGGGATAATTGACCTTATAAGGCTTTAATTGACGTGACGCATATGCGATCACTCTATCGTTTTTCATAAGAACACAATCGAGACCTTTCTTTGAAGCATCACTGTAAACTTGAAATCCGCCGGTGCCAGACGGTAATACAAGAACATGTGCGGTAACCAATCGATGCTTTAGTTCCTCGAAACTAGATTCTTGTTCGGAACCCTAATTAAATTTGACTCATTTTCGGAGTAATCGGGTTAACGGTAGAGATATTTTAGAAAATCCTTCAATAAATCATCTATAATAACCGGCCAGACCCAGAAATCCACGAACTTCATATACGTTCGTAGGTCGAGGCCAATTAGTGACGGTTTCAAGTTTCGTTGGATCGACTTTGACACCTTCTGTAGAGATTACGTGTCCGAAAAAAGACACTTGATCAAGCCATAATTCACACTTGGAACGTTTTGCGTATAACTTTTTCGTTCGAAGAGTTTGCAAAACGATTTGAAGATGTTGATCATGTTGCTCTCTTGACTTTGAGTATATCAATATGTCATCGATAAATACGATAACAAAGTCATCGAGATAATCCTTGAAAACCCGATTCATAAGATCCATAAAGACCGCTGGAACATTAGTTAGCCCGAAAGGCATTACTAAGAATTCGTAGTGCCCATAGCGAGTTCTAAATGCGGTTTTCAGAATATCACTGTAATGACCCCCGTCCCGAGTGATCTAGGACATTTTCGTTACATACATATAGAAACACATAAACTCAAAAGAACCTCATTCGCAGAAAGAGGTTGGGAAAGTATTAAGCATGCTAAGTATTATTTACATTACACTATACAAATCCAAAAGCTTAGCATAACTACAAATTCATAACCAAACGATAAAGCGTCACTAGGAAGGATTATCCTAAAAAGTCGCTTGTGTCGCTCTCGTCACTTTGCCCCAATCCCGATTCTACATCATGTACCTGCCGTGCAAAGAAAACACACGACTGAGCGACATGCTTAGTGAACGGGTTATAAAAAAAATAACAGTAATCCAAAGAACAAATCAATAAAATTAGGTACGATGAAAATAAATTAACCATTGAAAACAACTTGGTTGAAATATATACATTCAATGAATTGATAAACCGAAACCAAGATGATCCAAAATATAACTCGAAAACAACCACAAATCCAAAACAACGGAAGTCAACATCAAAGTCTCAAATCATATAACTTCTTAATTCCGTGCAACAAGGACACATTGTCTGTTGGTAGGCCAAACCATCCGGACGGTTGGGAATTAGGGGTACGGGCACATACCGCCTAAGTCCCACCATAGATTTAACCACGACCTCAAGTTCTGGAACTAATTCTAGGATCGATCCATACGCCCTCGGGTAGCTTGTTCCGTAAAGGCTGGGTACAAAGTATCGTTCGTTGAAGACGCTATAGTCTTTATAGCCACTATGGTAGCATCCCAGACAAAGGTGCCCCAAGTCTAGTGTCCGGAAAATAATGTCCAAATCATGAAATTCAGCTTCATTAAAACGAAGCTTAATCGAAGAAGAGGTTTATAGTTTCTCAACATATTTCAGTTTCGAAAAGTCACATAAAAGTTCTTAAAATAAACTATTGGATTAAGACACATAAATTCATATTCGATAAAAGTTCGGTTCCAAAAAGATAAAGGTTATCCGGAAAAATCCATAATAGGAATCACAAAAGGATAAAAAAGCATGTTATATAATCATAACACAACAACTAAAAACAAACTGATCAAGGTTGAAAACAATATTCCAGATAACCACTTCACATACCCACTTTTGTGGATATTTTGATTCATATTGAATCCTGTGGATGAAATGACCACATCAATAGGTCATTTCCGTATCAAAGAAGATTGAATTCGTACCTGACATGATCCCTTTCCTATCTTTATAGTCTCTTGCAAATCCAACACCAATTCTTTGAATTATCGGTAACGAAATTTGCAATTCTAAGCTCACACAAGACACAAGGGTCCTAAAATTGCTTATGAACCTCCCAAAGTGATAATAAAATCCTTAGGACACTTTAAACATGATAAACATAAATTTATATGCCATTTAGAACACTAGATTTTATTTTCAAAGAAGAACACATTCTGGAAATTTAACAGTGAGTTATCATCTTTCTGATGTCTCAAGTTTCTGACTTTTACTCCTATTTAGAGGCCAATACAGAAGTTACCATCTAAATGAAAGTTATTATGTGATCTCTTAAGAATCTAGTCACTTTTTTGGATTCATATCATTTGGTTAATCCATCAATTTTCTATGAATTTTACAAAAAACAACATGCTGATCCCGAGTACAGGGTGACCAGTCCTAAAAACACACTGTTTTGGGCCATTTAAAGTCAGAATTTGATCATGGTGTGAACTAAAAAGTTGTTCTAGACACTCTAACCATTATGTTTCATACACCTCATTTGGATCAACCATTTATTTTATACGAATTTTTGAACTCATTAGACAGAATCTGTTGAGACATGCAACTTCTATTGAAGCATTTCATCAAACACATGGAGGACACAACTACAAATTAGAGCTCAAAACTATATCCATGGTTCCAAATACCAATCCTTGAACTTGGTGAACCAATTTAACATGGATTCATCATTATTTGAACATACAACTTCATGCAAATCCTAATTTCAAGATTAAAGACCCAAAATCAAAACATAACTTCAAATTTTTTATAGATTTTAGTTAAAATACATGAATCCATCCCTTTTAACAACCTAATTTACTAAAACAAAAAAAAATACACATACTTAGTATGTGTTCTATCATAAAAACCAGAAATTTGAAGGTATCAAAGGATTACCTTAGTGTTAGATACTCCAATTCTTGAATGTTACACCTTAAGCTCTTCAATTCCTCAAGAAATTGTTGATTTCTCCATTTCTCTCTCTAACTCTCTCTTCCTCTCTCACTACACGATTTGGGTATCAAGAAACAAATCGGTATTTGATTTTTATTTTATCATTATATAAATACAAGTTTGAGCCATTATTTAATTTGGTCCCCTCAAACTTCTAGAAATTTCAAAATCTATCCTAGTCATAACTTTTCTTAAATTTCATGTTTAATATAAGTTTTTAATTGACTAGTTTTGGCCCCTCAACATGGTCATTTTTAAATCTAGAGTCTAAGGTACTAACAACGATGCATAAGGTACAACTTAATTATGCACACATTTATACATAATTCGAACTACGGATTTTTGGGGTATTATAATCACAATCTTGGATACAAAGTTGATGGTACCCGGACCAAAGATCAATTTTGGAAAAATATCGTGCCCTTGTAATTGATCGAACAGATCGTCGATTCTCGGTAACGAATACTTGTTACGAATCGTTACTTTATTAAGCTCCTGGTAATCAATACGAAGACGCATCGTACCGTCTTTCTTTTTGACAAAGAGAACTGGAGCTCCCCAGGGTGAGACATTGGGTCGAATGAAACCTTTCTTTAATAAATCATCGAGTTGAGTTTTGAGTTCCTTCATTTCAGTTGGAGCCATTCGATAGGGAGCCATGGAAATAGGAGAAGCTCCTGGGACTAGATTGATGGTAAATTCGACTTCCCAGACTAGTGGTATACTCGGTAGATCGTCGGGAAACACATCAAGATATTCATAATCAACAAGTATGAGTGCATAAGTAGGGAATACCTGTTCAGGATCTTGTAACGAGGTCAAAAAACCTTCGTTACTTTGCAAGTATACTGCTTCACAGTAATAGAGGCTAAAGCGCTAACATCTTCTTTTGGAGTACCTCCTTAGAAGATTGCCTCTGGTTTGTCAATATCCCCAAACAATATTTGTTTGGCGTTACAGTCTATAGTTGCACGGTGGTGTGACAACCACTCCATACCCAATATTAATTGAAAGTGGGACATATGCATTGGAACTAGAGTGATCTCCCATGTGCGATCTCCAATAAATAACGGACAGTTTGAAAATCGAGTTAACACACAAATTGAACCACCCATATGGGTAGATATCACAACTGGAAAATCGGTGGTTTGCTCATAAGGTTTTAACCGGTATTCTAATTGTTCAGAAACAACAGAGTGTGTTGCCCCGGTATCAAACAAGGCATAAACAGATAAATCAATTAAGTTAACATGGCCTAAAATCATACCCGCTTGAGATTTGTCGCCAGGTAATGCAAAGACTCGCCCACTAGTAGTTGCTTGTTTTCCTTTTCCTTTACCAGTTGTGGTCTGAGCTTCAGGACAATCTTTGGTCATATGCCCTTGTTCTCGAAAATTAAAACACAAACCGATCATCTTTAGACACAGACCCGACCGATGTCGAAGATTGCACCGATCAGAAATATTAATTGGGCTAGAAACATTTTGACTCCCACCGCTAGAAAACACTAGAAGTCGTGGCATGAATTGACTTGAACTTTTATATGGGTCAATGCTCGACTTTGACTTTACGGAATGAGGGTTGCTTTGGAAAAATTCGGGTCCACGTCTTTTATTGTCAACACGTGAAGCTAACCATTGTTGTTGTGACCGATCAATATTCTTCGCTGCTTCGGCTACCTCAGTAACGGTATTAAAAGGATGATTCAAGAGACTATCCTTATACTTCGAGTTAAGTGTTCATTTAAACTTATCGGCTTGTTGCGCTTGTGTGCCTACGGTATTTCCTGCAAAACAAGAAAACTTAAGAAAATGAGCCATGTAGTCGGTAACGGTTTCTTCCTCGCCTTGTTGGATCGTTGAATATTATCGCATATAAGCATTGCGATCTGCCACCATAAATGAGCCATGGTCTGACGGACCACATCAACAATTTTTGGTTGACTTGTACCCCCCACTGAGTTGGGATTTGAGTTAACCTCAGGTTGAGATCTGGACTTGCGTGGGCGACCACGTCTCGACATTCTACCACAGAACAATATCAAGATCAAAATTCAAAATAATTACGGATTGAAAATCAGTAAATAGAATTAAATTCTAGTCTACCCATTCTAATGTCTACCCAATCCTCACAGGTCAAACCTAGTTAATCTACAAGTCGATACCTATGCTCTCATACCACATTTGTAACATCCCCCGTCCCCGTGGTCCAGAACGGGTGATGTCACGAACGGGAGTTAACATAAATACACAACTAATTCAGAGCTATTAATAAACTCTAAACATATATTACAATCCAAAATATTACACTTGAATAAGTGTTTATAAACTTAGAACGTTTATATGATAAAGTGAGTCTAACAACTCCAAAATTTCACGCTCGATATCAAGTCCCTTCCCCGTAAGCATCACTTCGAACCTGCCGTGTCAGAAAACAAAAACACGGCTGAGCACAGGGCTTAATGAATGGATTATAATATAAGTTCGAAAATAACAATAAACACATCGATAACAAAGCGGAAGACTTAAAAATTCAATTCGAAGAAAGTTCTTGAACCTGAAGTTCATAGCAAAAGAAATTTTCAGTAATATTCAAAATCAAAATCTAGAATCTCAAGAACGGTTCACACTTTAACTTCAAAACGTAATATAAATAAATTTCGTCAATTCCTGTTGTGTTCGTAGGGTGATCAACACACAAACTATTAGGTCGGCGTGCAGGCACAGACACACGAATCCCCCGTAAATTTAACCATGGTCACATATTATGTGGGTAAAAGTTCTAGGATCGATCCATCCACCATGGAGCCAACAAAGTCAGCCTAGTCCCCAGAGTGGGTTCGCATAAGCCACAAATGGGCCTAACTTTGGTGGACCGAGTTCACCTGCAAGACGCCATGACAACAAAGCCGCCATAGAAGGCATCCCAAATAATGTGCCCATTTATTGGGTTGTTCTAAAAACAACAAAAACTAAACATATGTCACTGACCCGAATGGCGTTCATAAAAATCAAGTCAATATAGTTCACAAGTTTCATAACCAATTCCATATGAGACATATTTTAATAAAAGGTCAAAAGGTTCAAACAAATGATTCATAACTCAACTTCAATATGAGACAACAAAACACGAAAACGTTCAAACATAAGATTAAAACCAAAATCAATGTGTGTGTGTATGTACACATTTCGTTGATCACATTTAGTTGATCAATCACAAGGCGGTGAACCACCTTTAGGAAGGGTCAACTACAACAACTAGTTGCCCACGAGTCAAAGGAAGTGAAATCCATACCTTAACCAAATTGAGGTGTATCACGCGATCAACCGAGACTCAGGACAAAGTTTAACTCGTTTGATTGCCTATTTAAACCACGAATTGTTATTACTCGCATAACATAAAACTTAATGGTTATTATCCTAAGGTTAATCACGAAACTTTTTTCTCTTAGGAATTAAACCGAAGACTAGGTGTGCGGTTAAACATCTAGATACACATATTTCCATTTTGATTCTAAACTTTACCCTATTGTAATTTTGATAAACCCAAACATTTCTAAACATGTATTTGATTATAAACTTGCAATAACACATCATAATCTACCAACCAACTTCAACTACCCTAACATACCAACTTAAATAACTTAAGAATAAATTTATACCTCTAGGAGGGACTCGAAGAGTAGATACCGAATATATAATTGTTTCGTTGATTTTTCCAATGAATCGAGAGATAACCTAGAGAGAAGTTTGAGATTTTATTTAGAGAGAGAGAGAAGATTGATGATGGCAGTGATGGTAATTTAAATGAAGAAGACGATAGTTAGATTTACTCTTAATATATGTATTTTTATTTATTTATTATATTTTTATATATATAATTATAAAGAGTTTAGTTAAATGACGGGTTTAACCCCTTAACTATCTTTGGTTGTCATTTTGATTACGGTTCAATTTGGGTAATAAATAATTACATGTTTTTAAACCGAGTCTTACTATTATTCCCCCCCTTAAAAGAGATTTCGTCCCCGAAATCGAATTTAGACAGAAAACTTATATCGATTAAAGAACTCAGGGTACTCCCGTCGCATGTGTTCCTCAGTTTCCCATGTCGCCTCATGTTCCGAGTGATTTTTCCCAAGAAATTTTACAAAAGGATTCACTCTTTTTCGTGTACCTCTCTCATCACGATCAAGAATCGCTTCAGGTTCCTCACGATAAGACAGATCTAGTTCTATACGCTCTAAAGCATAATCAATAACGTGTAGGGATGATAGTTGCACCCTCGAAGTGAAAAGACATGGAACACATTATGGATATGGGACAACTGCGGCGGTAGAGCTAACCGATATGCCACAACTCCGACCCTTTCCAGAATTTCATGAGGACTAATGTATCTCAGGCTCAACTTTCCTTTGAGACCGAAACGTCTGATACCGCGAGTTGGGGAACCTTCAAGAAAACTTTATATCCTGGTTGTAACTTGATAGGTCATCATCGCTTGTCGGTGTAGCTCGTTTGACGAGCCTGAGCCTCTTTCCTCATTTGATGCGCAATCTCGACCTTCTCGGTAGTAACTTGTACCAATTCTGGGCCTTCAAGAATACGTTCTATGACTTCATTCCAACAAGTCGGTGTTCGAAATTTTCGGCCATAAAGTGCCGATACTCGACTACCAACTATTATTATAGGAGAACTATTGAGGTACAAGTAGCTATCCCAACTTATATGCCATTCTAACGCACATGCTCGAAGTATATCCTCCAATATTTGAATCGAATGTTCAGATTGCCCATCAGTTTGCGGATGAAAGGTTGTACTAAAATTCAAACATGTGCCCCAAGCTTTATGTAAACCTTCCCAACTTTAGTTAACGGTGTGAATCCCAACTTGCAAGTGTATGATTAATCAACGAAGAACAATCACAATGAATCACAAGTTATGGTCATATGTATTGATCGATAAAGCTCAAAGGTTTACAGAGAGAATTGATTGGAATACGTGTTAACCTAAACTGACCATTAACCTAAAATTAGATTAAAGCTAAACATTATATACTTAGGGCTTAGACCTAACAGGCCCAAAGCCTATTTAACACAAAAAGCCCAATAACAAAATAATAGAATAAATAAATTACATTTCACACCCCTCTACTTCAATTCAACATTTAAAACACACCTAACAATCTCCCCCTTTGAACTGAAGTTCGTAGTCTCTCCGGTTCGAAACATGCGTCTTCCGAAGGCCAAAGTGTATCTCGAATATTCTTATCAAATTTCTGTACTCTAACCTTTCAAAAATCAGTTTCAAGGCTTTAGACACAAGTTTTCTATAATTGGGTCCAAATGATTTTGATATTTATCGTCTCGAGAAATCATGGCACGAAGTTTGTCTCTAAGAATGTACAGAGTACCATCACAGAATCTGGCAATCTGGCTGAATCTGATAAAGCGCATTTTACCTTCAATGTTTGGGTATGTCATGCCAAGCTCTAAAAGTTCCATCACTGTGTAGGCTGGAACATCCTTATTGTTTTTTGGTAGACTCAGATCAGCTTTGAATAAATTGATATTGTCTTGATGGATTTCAATACCTTGTAAGTCTTCAAGATAAACTAACTTCATTGTGCTTACCATGATCGCTTTACAGCAACCAGTGCATCTTGAATTACTCCCAGACGTATGGTTCGCGTCTTCATGTCACGTAGCAAAAACAAAAGATCTGGTAGCTCTAGATTCTCAAAGTCAAATTCTGAGAATTTCCATTGCTTACCATCAGCTCTAGTGACAACGAAAGTCGGAAACCATATTTTGTTGGAACAGTCAGTACCAATCTCCTCGATAGATTTGATTATGAGCTTTGTTCTAATTCCTCTGATTGGTCTATTGGGGTTCCCTCTTAGAGAGAAATATTCGTATTGTTTCCGTCTGTTCAATGACCCAATGCCATAGATGAAAACCTTATCATATATTCGAATCCAGTGAACAAAGATCCTTTTTTGAGACTCTTCAAGAAAGGGAACATTGATCCAAACTCTTTCCCATTTCAGTGGTAGATCAGGTCGAGCATTTACGGCTTCACGAACTAGAGTTTCTAACGTATTTTGATCGGGGAGATCTGGTAGTACTGAAGAAACTGAACGAAGAGGGATGACATCAGAAAGTGCCTCAGCTGACTAAAACTCTAGTCTTATCTGCTCAAATAAGCTATCATAGTCTCCTTGTTATATACATTCTTCATCATCGAATGTGCACAATTCACTGACTCCTTCTTGGAACATGACTAAAGCTCTTTCTGATATTACCGGTTCAGCTGTCTCATCAACATCTGCAAATAGATCAATTATAGACAAGTTTTTGACCTTATCAGGTGAGACTGTACCTGCTTCACAATTGACTAATTCTGTGACCGACCAGTCTGCCTATAGTGACTCGAATGTGAAATAACTTATGTCTGTGCATCATCGATCTCCATATCATGTACTGATTCTGCTTCCTGAACCCCTTCAGATGCCCTTTCCTGTGCTATTTTCGGCTGGCTACCGATCTAGGAGGTTGCTGTCCTTGCTGCTGTGTCATTGATTCACTGGCGTTTCTCCCGTTCATGACGATCAGGATGACATCGGTCGTCATGTGGACGTTTGGAAGAACCGGCTTGAGTGCGGAAAGAGTCCTCGAGTACCTTAACTGTTGGAAAGGGAAAATAACGAAGACTGGAATTCGACAGAAATGGAATTCATCTTCTCGGCTAGATCTTGGAAACCTGCTTTGACTTCGTCTTTGAAATCACGGGCTTCAGACTATTGGCGAAGAATGGCAATAAGACTTGCATCGTCAGGGGTACTGTGAGATAGAAGATCGACCTGCTAGGTACTTGTCTTTCAACATTTGGAGAACCGTTTGTTGGAACTCCTCAGCTGATTTGCGCTGATATTCAAGTTGGCGTGAGATGGAACCATCGACAACCTATAAAGGCTGCTGCAATAGTTCTGGTGTAATAAATGTGGGTAAACTAACACTTGGGTCACATAAACTTCCAGTTGTGGTAACGACTGTTGAAGTCGTACCGCCTACGTTCACAGCTGGCGTGATGATAGATGTGGTAGGACTTCCAGCCAATCCTCGTGGAGCACCACTTGTGGGTGTCACTATGGCTATTTCAGTTGGGCCACACAGGCTCATAATAACAGACTCAGAATATGTTCTAGAGTGTATAGGCTCTAGACTCGATGCGTGAAGAATAGAAGTCGATGACCGGGCTTGGGACCTATCTGTTTCAATACCTTGACTCTCCAAGTGAGAGCCCGGTAGCGTATGTGCTAAGTCCCCGTGAATATATGAAACAACCATCTGTTGTGAGATGGTTGAGTGGTCGGGTGGGGTTTGTGCTTGCGCCGCTGGGTCCACGACGTCTTCTTCAATGTCTCGTCCTAACACAAGGGATTTGACAGTAGATGTGGCTACCCGGATAGATTTGGCTTTGATGCTCAATCTTTCAGTATTTTTCTTAGTTCGCCCTTCTCTCACACTGTCACTTTCATTTTCACTCTCATTTTCAACTGAAACTCCTTCCGCTTTCCTTATCTATAGAGTCAACTTGGGAAAGGGAAGGTACGGGGGTAGGATGGTGTGATGGTATGGGGGAGGTAGGTTAAGGTGAGGTGGGTGTAGGTGATGGTGGTGATGGTATATGAGAGGTGGGATGAGGTAAAGAAGGTGTAGGGGATGTGTGGTGAGAGGGTGTAGGAGATGTGGGTGTGGGTGGGGCTGGTTGGGATTTGGAAGAGGAATGGGATGGTGAGTTGGGTTGGGGGAAGGTTGGGTGGATGAGATAGGAGATGGTCAATGACCGGTTCTAGTAGGTGCGAGACGAAATTGGTTTCGGTCAGCGTCTGATTGGGTGGATTCAGATGAGGAAGAAGATGAAGAAGAGCCCGACAGGTTATGACCCTATGATGCGTTACTCTCAGTACCGGATAAAACTTGGTCATTGATGACCGGTACATCATGGAGTGTAGATGAAGTATTAGGGTTAGGTTCGGTTGGTCTTACCTCACTAGCAATAGCTTGGTCGTCCACGACACCTCTCACGTCAGAACCCCTCACGATTTTTACTCTCGGCACACCTTGTCTGGAAGTCCCTACATTCCGGACTTTTGGAAGTCTCACTCTGTGACCTTGATGTCGCTCGGGTTGTTCTCCCTGGGTAGGTCCTGCCGGTGCTGGCCGAACCATCAGAGCTTGTCGGTCGTAGATTTCCCTATAAGCTAACACACTTAGTTCCGTGGGACGAGCTTATGCTAGTAAGTTATTGGGTATACGCATCGGGTCAATATCAGGATTAATTTCTTGCTCGAAAACAATGAGGCGCATACAGTGATGAGTACATACCTTATGAGACATCCGTCGTTGAATGGTGGGGTTGCTGGTCATCAATCGACGGATGGCAAGTTGAAGAAACCTCATGTAAGGAATGAAGTTCCGTCGCCTGCCAGTGTCTTTGTCTTGAACATTCTAGACCTTCCATAGAAGACGGGCGAAGTCGACGTGTATATGATAGGCGACGCCGTCGAAGAGGCATAGGAAGTTGGCGCTGCACCGTTCAATACCTTTTGTCTTTGACGAGAGACAACGGTTGAGAATGGTGAAAAATGTGAACCAGAGAGGCGTGAGATGGTTGCGATGGAAATCCTTCAATTTTGTGAGTGAAGTCTCATAACCGAGTGCGTGAACCTCTCTGAACAGTTGCTCATAAGATATATCTGGATCAAAAGTTGCTCGTCCTTGAATGATAGCATCCGGAAGACGGAGAAGCAGTTGGAGACTGTCGGGAGTGAGTACCAACGGGGTTGTGTCTACGAGGGCCTCTAGTTTTTCATTCTCATTCCGATCATTAGATATGTATCGGATGGTGTGCCATGTCTGCTGAAGGTAGATCATGGGAACATCGGCAGTAGTGGTGAGAGCATGATAAAATGGATGGCGACTAAGTATTTCGAGCACGAGTGGATGGTGACAGCCGAAATTTTCGAAATCTATCGAGAAGTTGTTGGGAGTCAAAGTCAGGTAAGAGTTGGGGCTTATAAGAGCGACATCAGCAATGGGATCGATTGGATCAGTCACTGGATCAATTGAATTTTGTGCCATTTGTTGACCTGAAAACTTCGAGAGTTAGCGTACCAATTTGGCAATAGATACTAGAAAAGAAACTAAAATATCCGGTTAAGAAACGTGAACACGGTTCAGATTTCATCCCGGTATCAAAACACAGTCTGGTAGGACACGGACTGGTGAAAGGTTTGGCGGTTTAGAGGTCATGGCCCGGGGTGGTTCGGAGGTTTGGAATCACGGCCCTGTGGTTTAGGACCACAGTTCGATGGTCTGGGACAACTGCTCGGTGGTCTGGGACCATGGCTCGGTGGTCTGAGACCACGGCTCGGTGGTGGTGCGGGCGACGCGGGGACCTGGGTGGAGCCGCGACACAGGCGGTGCTAGGGCACAGGACCCGAGAGTAGAACCACGACCCGGGGGGCATAGGAGTCGGGCGTCGGCGGTGCCAAGGCCCGGGTGGGACGTGGTGCAGGGCGACATGGGAATGGGGTTGTGACTCGGGGGTTGATCACCTGGGGGAGGCCCGAGTGATATGTGATCAAGGGAGACCCGGGTGTGTGGCTTAATAAAAGTCGATCAAATAACCACCTCAAACCATTATCAAATATCGAAATTCAACCTTTAATCCTAACCCATAAACGAATAGACAAACATCAATCCAAAACCCATTAGTTAAATCGAATGAAATCAAGGCCTAACCAAAAGTTACTAGAAGTCGATTCAACCTGTTAAAACAAATTGGAGCAATTTACCTTAATCTAACACAAGTAACCTTAAATTAGCCACACATAGCCAATCGATTAACAACCCAATCAAATAAAACCAAATCAGGTATTGCAAACAACTCAAAATCTAACCTGACAATAAAGGAATCAAACACCCTAAATCGAGATAGAAAAAATCAAGTTAAGTCAACCGATTTACAAATAAAAATCGATTAATTAATGTGGAAAACTAAAACACATAAAACCCAAATCGAATTCACCAAATCAACAGAAACTTAACAAAACATGAATTCAAATTAAACTACCTAAGCCAACAGTTCTCATTAAATCGAAATAGACTTAATAATCGAAATCAGAATCGCGATTAAAGCAGATATACGATAAAATCCCAAGACTAAACAAGATTGCACACAAACCAATTAAACCCTAATCCGGAACCAAATTAGCAAAAATAGACTACTGAACTCAATCTCGCACGAAGTTGCATACGGAATCGAAAATGACCCGCAACCCAAATCGATCGAAATAGAAATCGAATCTAAGTCTAAAACCCAAATCGATTTAGTCCCAAAAATGATTGAATCAATTAAAACTAAATCGATTTAATCATTAACCCAAATTGAAATCAGATATATTAACATCCCACATGAACTTAATCAAATCAGTAACCCCAATCAATTTAACCTACCCGAAACGACATTAATCTAACAATCAAACCATAGCAACTGATCAATCGATAAAGTCTAAGTCTAATGAACCCTAACTCTAATCTAAATTAGTCAGGAACAGACCCTAAACAAACACACTTGATCGAATAAATTGGAAATTAAATAAGCAATCCTTCGAAATTCATCTAACCCAATATGATGTGGCGGTCGATTGGAATCGTCGACTTCTTTGGCAGCGGCGACGTTGCGCCACGGGGATGGAGCGGCGACGACGAAGAACCCTAAACGGGTTTATTGAGCCCATCAGCCGGGGGGGGGGTCGTCGACGAAGGCGGAAATTGAGTTGGGGAAAAAACCCTAACCGGGTTTGGTCGGTGAGGTACCACGCCGTCGACGATGACGGCGGGGACAGTGGTGTGTGGCGGTGGTGGTCGTGTACACTAAAAAACGAGAAAGGAAGAGGGAGAGCGTACCTGGATGTCGATCGAGAGTGATATTAGAGAGACGTGAGCGAGATCCGGGGCGAGTGAAAGAGAAAGGCGACACGAGAGGGAGAATTCGAGAGATAAAGATTAAGATCGAGGGGGAGCCGGGGGGTTCGGGGTCTCTTAAGGCGAAACCCACCCGGGTCTAGGGATTTAACTCGCCTGGGGCTGACTTGGGTCGATAACCCAGGTACCCGGTGCACCGGGTAGGGTTGACCCGGTTGATTAAAATAATTAATTAAATTACTATTATTTTTTTAAATTAAATTAATAAATAATAAAAATAAAATAAAAACATTTAATTAATTAAAGAAAAACTTAACTAACTAAAAAGAAAACTTTTAAGAAGATTTAAATAGAGAACTCCCCCTAAATAAATTACTGTGAAACTCCCCCTCAACCGGAAACCATTTCTAGAGTCTTTCTCCCCCTTGACTTTTGCGAGAAGTCAGATTAACTGAAAAACACTCTTTCTCCCCCTCGAATGATGACAGGGAAAGGAAACTTACCTGATTTCCAGCATTGTAACTCCCCCGACACTTATGAGCAAACGTGAAGCACAACGAATAGACCAGAAATAAGAACACATGCACCATAACGAAACACGCAGACAAACGTAGAAACACGTAAACAGAGAACGAATAAACGAAATCTAAACTGAGAATACATAAGTTTAAGAGATTTTGTGTGCGACATAATGAGAATATAATGAGCATGGAGTGTTACCTTTACCATCCAGATGGTAAATTCTGGATGGAGAATGATATAGTTCATGTTTACTATATAGAAATTGTGTCAGACGCATGAAGCAACCTAAACTTTCAGATTTAGCATACCAAGCTTGGACACAAAAAAATTGAAGCGTTTTTCGTCCAAGGGTTTTGTAAAAAGGTCTGCTAATTGAAGGTCTATATTCACAAAATCGAGTTCGATCGTACCTCGTTCGATATGATCTTTAATAAAATGGTACCAAACATCAATGTGCTTCGTCTTAGTGTATTGGACAGGATTACTAGTAATTGCTATTGTGCTCTTCGAGTCACAATAAATCGGGAACTTGGAGTAGTGGAACCCGTAATCTTTCAGTTGTGTGCGCATCCATATCAATTGAGAGTAGCAACTCACGGCAACAACGTACTCCGCTTTAGCTGTGGAGGTGGACACACAATTCTGCTTCTTTGATGCCTAACTTACGAGTTTGTCTCCAAGAAATTGCACATGACCCATAATACTATTTATGTCCAGCATACATCCTGTGTGATCTGCATCAAAATAAGCAACTAACTCGTACCCGGTATCCTTGAGATACCAGAGACCAAGATCAGCAGTACCTTTTAAAGTAACAAAATATTCTTTTAACAGCTATGAGATGAGACTCTTTAGGCTTAGACTGATATCACGCACACAGACATGTAGAGAACATAAAATCTAGTCTACTAGCCTTTAGGTACATTAATGATCCTATCATGCCTCTATAGGTCGTTGAATTTACTTCGTTTCTGTCAGGATCGGAGTGTAGCTTAGACCCTGGTGCCATAGGAGTTTTCATGGGATAACTGTTTTCCAACTTGTATTTCTTTAAAATATCTAAAATATATTTGGACTGATTAATGAAAAACCAGTGGAGAGTTGTTTGACTTGAAGTCCAAGAAAAAAGTTCATTTCTCCCATCAAACTCATTTGGAACTTAGACATCATTAAGGCAGAAAAATTCTTACAATATTGCGGGTAAATATAATATCATCTACATAAATATATATGAGTATGATATCAACCTTTTCTTTCTTAATAAAAAGAGTGGTATCGATCTTACCTTTCGAGAAGCCTGACTAGACTAAGAATTGAGATAAAACATTGTACCAGGCTCTTGGGGCTTGCTTGAGACCCTAAAGGACTTTGTCCAGTCGGTAGACATGAGTCGGCTTATCTGAATCCACAAAGCCTTCTGGTTGGAATACATACACCTCTTCTTTCTTGATGCCATTTAAGAAGGTCGTCTTCACGTCCATTTGAAAGACTGTGAAGTTCTTGTGTGCTGCATATACCAGAAACACCCTTATAGCCTCTATCCGTGCTACGGGTGCAAATGTCACGTCATAGTCAATGCCCTCTTGTTGTCGATAGACTTTAGCCATAAGTCTCGCCTAACTTCGGACCACTATTCCGTTTTCATCTCTTTTGTTCTTGAAGATCCATTTCGTTCCAATGATGGTCTTGTTGCGAGGCCAAGGTACGAGTCTCCACACCTTTAAGGTTTCAAACTGGTTCAACTCTTCTTGCATCGCTATAATCTAGTCCGGGTCCTTAAGGGCTTCAGAAACAGTCGATGGTTCTATCTTGCTCTGAAACATCGAGAACAAGCAGTCGTTGGTGGTCATGGACCGTGTCTGAACTGGGGTGTTCAGATCGCCAATGATCTGGTGTAGTGGGTGGTCCTTCATCCAATGGTGTGTGTGTGGAAGCGGTTATGTGTTTTGATCAGGTGAAGAGTCGACATAGTTTCCCGACGGAATGCCTTGAACTGATTCGAGAGATGGTTATGAACCAGATGGAATGGATGCTAAGTTTATTGAGGGAGGAGCTTATACTGGGGTCGAGGTTGACTGTTCTGGGGTGACGGTTGAAGATGAGGGACCGCTCGGATCTTCAGGCGACCTTGTCTCGGTAGATCCTTCAGTAGAGGTCGACGTCTCGGCACCGACAGAATCAATTGGAGGAGTGGAAAAGCTTGGTTCATCAGTCGGGATGACAGGGATTGGTGGGTCAACTTGTGTGGTTAAGGCCTGAGAAGTTGATGATCCTGATAGAGAGAGAGAGAGAGAGAGAGAGAGAGAGACAACGGTCTCAACTCTTGCTCCATCGACCCTGTTTGTGATAGAAGAGATACGCTTATTAGAACCAAAATATTCATCATAAAAACACTGAAATAATGAATCCAAATCATTCGAAGGTGATTGCGATGTAGACGCTTGATTTGGTGGGGGCGGTTGATGATCTGAAGATAAAACACCGGTTAGTGCGGGTTCTGAACTGGGGTGTTTAGAAGCCAAATCTTCTAACTCGTCGAAGGTGACATTGACACTCTCCGTAACAGTTTTGGTTATTTTTATGTAGACTCTGTAGACAACAAATTCAGAAGAGTAGCCGATGAAGATGCCTTCGTCGGATTTTAGGTTGAACTTTCTGAGATCCTCTCTGTCGTTTAGTACAAAACACCTGCATCCAAAGGCATGAAAGAACTTTATATTAGGGACGCGGTTGTTTATTATTTCATATGGAGTCTTTCCAAACCGTTTGTTGATAATGGATCGGTTTTGGGTGAAGCAGGCAGTCGTAACGGTTTTGGGTGAAGCAGGCAGTGACAGCTTCGATTGAGTCAACATAGTTCGGGCAACTTCTAAGAGTGTTCGGTTTCGTCTTTCAATGACTCCGTTTTGCCGAGGAATGTGAGATGCCGAGTAGGTGTGAGTGATTCCGATAGACTCGACATATGTACTCAATACCCTGTTCTTGAACTCCGTTTCGTTGTCGGTTCTGATGGATTGTGTCGTCAGCTACAGATTGACTTGCACACTCTTCAGAAAAGCGATGATAAGCTCAGGAGTTTCATCGTTGGTTCAGAGGAACTTGACCCATGTATAACGTGAGAAGTCGTCTACCATGACAAGAACATATTTCTTGCCATTTATACTCTGGATGCGCATCGGGTCATGCAGATCCATATGAATCAGCTCGAGGGATCTCATTGTGCTCGGTATAGCCTTAGGTTTGTGTGAAGATTTGTTCATCTTGCCCATCTCGCAGGCCGCACAAAGATGCTCCTTTTCGAATTTGAGTTATGGCAATCCTTTAACTAACCCTCCGATAACTAATTTGTTGATGTTCTTGAAATTCATGTGGGAAAGTCGACGATGCCAGAGCCAGTTTTGTTGCAAGCAGGCTTTGGACAAGAGGCAAACCTCTTTGTCAGGATTGACGGATGCCAAGTCAATTGTATACAGGTTAGACCGTCTTGTCCCAGCTAAGAGCTCCGTGCCATCATTTGTGCGAATATTGCATCGTCTGGCTTTGAAGTTGACTTCCAGATTCTTATCACAAAACTGACCGACGTTGAACAAATTATGTCCTAGTCCTTCTACATACGACACTTTCTTGATCGTGATGTTGTCTCGCAAAATATCTCCATATCCCATAATCGGTGAGAAGTGATCGTTGCCAAATCGAACCGTGCCACAATACTTGTCGGTGAAATTTGACAATAGCTCCTTTCTTCCAGTCATGTGCTTGGAGCAACCAGAATCTAAATATCACACGTGACTAGCCTACAAAACCGATTAACGAGGTTTAGGTACCCATTCATAAATAGTACCAGATTTAGTTACCCACTTATAAACAGGGCCTTTGTGACGTTTAGGTGCAAACGAGTAAGAATTAGGAGAATAAGAATTATACATGCTAAACCTATCAGATGCAATATATTTATCAACAAAATCATTCCATTCACACCAATAGCAACAAATATTATCATGGGCTATATTAATAAAGTGCTTTACTGAGTCTGAATTAACTTTGCATGGAAAAGGAAAACATTGCCCAAAAGTAGCAGCCTTATTAAAAACACCATGAGAAATATTGTTTTTCCTATCACTAGAAGCGGAATTAAATTACTTCTTCTTGTCCTTTAATGACTGCTTTGGTACCCAAACTTGCTTAACTCCCTTTTGTTTGAATTGATTATCTAAAAAATCAGTAAAGCGAGGGTCAGAAGGGTGAAATTGAGATGTACTTGAGTTTTGAGATTTTCCAGATTTTCGTCGTTTATGTGAACGTCTTTTGGATTTAGATATAGATTTAGCTTGAGAGGCATTCTCAGGAACGCGTTGAGAGGTGGATTTAGAGCTTTTGCCCATATCCATGAGATCTGGAAAAATCTTATTCTTCTCTTTATCAAGAAACTCAGTATGGCTTGGAAGTTTAGGATCAAAATCAAACTTGTTCACATCATCATTCAACCATTCCTCGGAATTCATTAGGGCATAAAATAATTCTTCGTCAGATTTTATGTCCTCTTCTAGATTCGGGGAGTCACAGGAATTTGGAGGCATATCAAAATGTATATCAGTTACCCCTATGAAAGCTTTGCATGAGGATGCTTCTAATATCACCGACTGAATTTCAGAATGACTGACTTCAGGAACAGAGGTATCCTTACACTTAGTTGAGGTTTGGAATTTAAGTTCCTCAATTTTAGAAACTAACAACTCCCTTTCCTTGTCAAACGAACTCATAGCCACTTCCAGATCCATTTGAAGAATCGTTTTATCATGTTGTTCTTGTAAAATCTCAGTTGCTAGAATAGACAACTGTTGTGTCAGCTTTTGAATTTCTGTTTCATAAAAAGTTTTCTTTCATTTCCAAAATATTTTTCATGTTGAACCAATTTCTTTTCTAAAACTAATGATGGAACATAAATCTTTGGTTCAATAGGTTTTAAATGGATCTATTCATTAGATTAGCTATGAAAGTAATCGTTAGAGAGTGTTAGTTCTCTCGTACGATAAATCGCATTGAGTTCGTCATAGACGAAAGGAAGTTGCATTTTGTCCATCCTTTTTCTATTCAAGTCCTCCTTTGCCTCAACTTCCTCTGGAGATTTCGTGAATTGTATTTAATATTTTGGACCAAGATGCATATATTCAAACTTGTACAATGTGGGCGCTTCTGACAAAGCCTTGGTAAGGTAGCCAGGATTATTATATCCTAGGCCTTCCTTTTCTTCGAAAAACTTCAATTCTTTGGGTTTGTTCAAGTGAATGCTGTGTTCAGTTTGTCCAAGTTTATACAGTTTGAGTTCAAGATCTTTCAGTTTATCAAGTAAATCATTCTTTTGAACTAAAGTAAACTCATACTTATTCATGTAATCTTCAGTCTCACTTTCAGACTTTTTAAGCTTAACTGACAAATCAGATATTTGTTCATTTACTTGAGTAAGAACTTTATCATTATTTAGCAAAGGTGCTTCTAGTTTGGCAACAAGAGCTTGTTCATTTTATAAACGATCAGTTAGATCTTGTAGCTTGAGCATCATTATTTGCATCTATTCTAGTAAGGCAGTATAAGTAGAAGAACTTACCTCAGAGCTATCATTTGAAGATTGTGAGGTGCGATCATCAATGTCTAAGTTGTATGCCTCAGAATTCTTAGCCATGAAATTTAGGTGGGCATGAGCTTCTTCTTCCTCTTCATTGTCGGTGAGATTCAACCAGTGATCATCTTCCGCTAGCAGTGCTTTCTCGACCTCCTTTTTCTTGGCTAGGAGTAAATTGTTCTTGTAGTACTTTGAATTCTTGACAACTGGTTTCCGACATTCATGTGCAAAATGACCTGTCTTACCACAATTGTAGCACTTAGGTGGCTCGTCAGTTCCCTTAATCTCTAATTTGGCCTCAGTTGGCCTTTTTGCATCAAAGCGCTTGTTTACTTCATACTCTTCCTTGTACTCATGATGTTTACCCCCTGTAGCGTACCACTAATTGTTGGGAGTTGAGCACTTGAAAAACTTCTTCTGTACGACTTTGGTTAGGAACAACATACCTTGTTTGATGTCTTGAAGCTCTAGATCTACATCGCTGTCATCATCATCCCCGTCTGATTCACTCGGATCCCGTTGTTTCCTTGGCATTCTAGACGTTCTTCTTTATCTTTTATCATAGACGAGTGCAAGAGTATACGTTTGTTTCTCAACTTTTCGGTTTGCCTCAACAAATTCTAAAACCTCTTCTTCGTTTTGCTTCAGAATCTCATACACCTCATGCAGTCCGATTTCAGACAAGGCCTTGTTTTGCCTTATCTGAGAGGTGAAACGCTTCCATTCCGGTCGCAAGTTGTTGAGAAACTTAACTTTGTTCTCAATGACTGTTTTGTGGATTTGGTTCTTGATGAGTTTGTTTAGCAGGAGACATAACCGATCATAAGTCTCTTCGAGTGATTCTCCTTCCCTGACTTTAAAATCTTCATAGTTGTTGATGCGGATGGTAACTTTTAGTTGATTTCCAACCTTGGTTCCCATCATCATCTTCTCTATTTGTACCCACATTCCTTTGGCAGTTTCTTTGTAGCTGTCAATGGTGGTGTAGATATCATTCAGAAGACTTTGAAGCAGGTAAGATTTTGCCAATTGGTCACCTTTAACCCGTCTTTCCTCTTCATCTGAATATTTCTATTTTTCTTTCACTTTAACTCCTGCTGGTATAGGTGGATCCGCGTTTGGTAGAGGAGGCGTGTCGGAGTAAAATATGGTTGGTCCATTGGTGAGAGAAGCAAGAATCTCCTCTCCAAGATCATGCCATGCGATAAAATCAAGAAATTTGTCCCGTCACTTAGGATATTTGTTGTTCAAGTTCCTAACTCAATAGAATCACACACAATCAATGTAGAAATTGTTCTTTATTGATTGATCAAAGATTACAACAACTCCATAGATTCATATCCGTATTTGTTGCGTAAGTCTCTCAAGCTCTCTGTGTGTGTTCTTTATAGTGTAAAATTGATCTATGTTATGCGCGTGTACATACTATACAAAGACTTTGACCTCCTATTTATATGGTCAACATGACCAATTAGTCTAACTAAGCCTCAGGTCAACTACTTTGACTTTACAACTCAAATACAATGTAAACACTTACACTTTTACACATTTACATTTATGACCCACTTTTAATCTTGAATACAATATAGTTCTAACAATCTCCCCCTTTAGATTCAAGATTAAAATTTTTTTGACACTAATCTTCAGGTCTTCTTTTTGTTGCAAAAACTTCAACTTTTCAAATCTTGAACAACTTTGACTTTCTCCATAAAACTTTTAAAATCTTCAAAAATTTATCATCTTCAACAATCTCCTTCACTTATCGCAAAAATGCAATTTCAGATAATCTCGTCATCAAACTTTACTTTGACTTTATCTTCTTGACAACTTTCTCTTCTTTTTTGATAATCATGATCCTGACTTTGAAATCTTGAATTATCTTCCCCTTTTTGATGAATTACGAGAAATCAGAATCATCAAAACATTTCAACGTCATCTCTGTCTTTAAAATATCTCCTCCAAATATCATGGTAAGCACAGTCTTCATGAGAAACAAAGATAATATCCCCTTTGGAAAAATAAAAACAATCTTTGCCAAAGAAATTTGATCTCCATCTAATCTGATTTGAAATTCTGTCGTCAATTCATAAGATGTATTCATCTGAATCTTTTCAAATTCAGACAAATTATGAGTGGTAACCCTCAATCAACAGATGAAACAGTTAATATGCCTGTCAGTAGCATAGAGCCACTGTGTACAACAAATGCACATGGGAAAACAGCTTTTTGATGTTCACTCCCCCAGGGCTTCCATTCAATCATTGAAAAACCACAAAGTAATTTTCTATGAATGTTAAGACAAGAAAACATATTCCTTGTGTGCTCGTGCAAGTGTAGCAATGATGGAAGCATTTAAAGCTTAAAACAGGCTTAAAGTATGTAAACCGTTGAGACAACAACAGATATTACATAGACTCAATGTGCATGAAAAAAGGGTCGAAAGTCGGGCAAATTTCCTTCTTTTTCAATATTATCATCTTCCAAATGAAGATCTGATAGAGTATGTGCTGCTTCCCCAGAAAAATATGAAACATTCTTTTGTTAAGAAAAGAATGAGTAGCTGGTGGGGTTATATGCAATAGTTGGCATGGGCTAGTTGCCTTTTTCAATGAAGTTCACGAAAGAATTGTGAAACAATAGATAATGTGGCTGCTCGGCTCAGAAAAAAAATTGGTGTAGAGTTTGATATTCTTTCTCTGATCTCTCACCCTCTTTCTTTTAATCATTTGAGCTCACTTTTAACCAATCTATCTTTTACATTTTACCTCAGCACACTCCCACACTCTATTCTTTTGACCCCTTTCCCCTCAATCACTAAAGGATTACTTCCGGGGTAGGAAACACCGGTTAACGTGAATCCATGGAAGTCTTTTAAGCGCACACACTGAATCCCATGTATTTTGTCCTAAAAATGTGTTGCTCAACAATTATCTTGACAAATAAGCACAAGATATCATTATCAGAAAATGTATGCTCATCAAAGATAAGAACAAAATTTGAGCATTTTTAACATTTAAGATCTCTCAAAACAAAGAAATTGAATGAATGAAATGAATTCAAGTTAAGTGTTTTGAGAATCTGATAATGATTCGATCAGATCAAATATCATGAAGACAAATATTGGGATATCGATGAATGAATATTTGTTTATATGAAAAAGATATAAACAATTTGACAATGAAAACACAATTAATGAAATGACGTCCGATTTCAAACAACAATGAATTTCAAACGGAAGTATTACCATCGAAAGATTTATCTTTTGAGACATGGTAATAACAAAGTCAATGAAAATACTGAACCAGTGTGTATGAATACTTGACAGTATATAGACAAAATAATACACAAGTATTGATCTTTTGGAAACACACGGTCAGATAAACAATAAAGCACTTGATATGAAAAACATTTAAAATCACACTTCGAAATTAATAAAACGTTTGAGAACACGAAGTGGTTTGAACGTTTAAGAAAACATTTTTCACATTCGAAAGTCGTTCTTCTTTCATCATGTGATAGAGATTAAGATTAAGAATGATATACCTTCAACGTAGAAATCTTAACTCCCCCTAAAATGAATATTTATCTAGTAATCTCACTTTAACAAAACATCAGATACTCCCCCTATGTATCTGTATAAAATCAAAATATTAGTAGAGAACAATATAAATATAACAATTAATCATATTTCTCTTTTCTATTATCTCTCCTAAAAAAAAATATGACAGTGAAAATTTAAACAAACTCCCCCTCAAATAGACAGTAAAAACTTCTTAAAAAATATATCATTTCAGCATCCTTAAGAAGAAAAACATTTAAGGCCAGGTTCTGAACAGAAATATCCAGAAGCCATAGTCACAAAGTATTACCTGCAAAACAATAAAGTTTTTGGTAATCATTATAAAAATGATTCCTCCTTAGTCAATATTGAAGAATATAAGCAACTGTTCTTACTTCCCTTAGACACGTTCAAATAAGCAATTAATAAGAATCAACTCCCCCTCAGATCATGGATAAGAGTTCAAGCAGACATATTCAACATACCGAGTTTGCTGATCAGGAAATTAAAGCGTTTTTCATTAACGGTTTCGTGAAGAGATCAGCCAATTGATAGTCTGTTTGAACGAAGTGCATTTCAATATCGCCTTTCTCCACATGATCTTTGATGAAATGGTAATGCACGTTGATATGCTTAGTCTTTGAGTGTTGAACAGATTAGAAGTTATCGCAATTGCGCTCTTGGAATCACAATAAATAGGGACTCTCTTGTAAGAGTATCCAAAATCCTTCAATTGTGTTTTCATCAAGAGGACTTGTGAACAGCAGCTTGCAGCAGCTACGTATTCTGCCTCAGCAGTGGATGTAGACACGCAATTCTGCTTTTTGGATGTCCAACTTACAAGTTTATCTCCTAAAAATTGACACGATCCAGAGGTTCTCTTCCGATCAAGTTTACAGCCTGTATGATCAACATCAGTAAATGCAGTTAAATCAAAACTAGAATCCTTAGGATACCAAAGGACTAACTCGGGAGTGCCTTTTAAGTATCTAAGAATTCTTTTCACAACAATAAGGTGAGATTCCTTCGGTTTAGCATGATATCTTGCACAGAAACAGGTAGCAAACATGATATCAGGTCTACTTGCGGTGAGATACAATAATGCCCCGATCATGCTATGGTACGTTTTCTGATCGACAAATTTACCGGTTAAATCTGCGTCCAGAAGCATTCCGGTAGCCATGGGTGCTTTCATTACAGAACTCTCAGTCATGTTAGACTTTTTCAAAATGTCACGAATATATTTCGACTGGTTGATAAAGATACCGTCTGGGGACTGTTTCACTTGAAGACCAAGGAAAAATGTCGGTTCACCCATCATCGACATTTCAAATCGAGTCTCCATAATTTTTGAAAAGTTTTTACAGAATTTAGGATTGGTAGACCCAAATATTATGTCATCTACATAAATTTGTATCAAGATAAAGTCCTCACCTTGCTTCTTTAGGAATAGAGTGGTATCGATTGTACCTTTCTTAAATCCCGAGGCAAGTAAGAATTGTGTGAGAGTTTCGTATCATGCTCTTGGTGCTTGTTTTAATCCATACAACGCCTTGTCAAAAACATATACATGGTATGGGTAGTGTGGATCGATAAATCCCTCAGGTTGTGCAATGTATACTTCCTCATGTAATATACCGTTTAGAAAAGCAAATTTCACGTCCATTTGGTAGACAGTGAAATTCTTATGTGCTGCCTAAGAAAGAAATATTCTGATGGCTTCAATCCATGCAACAGGAGCAAACATTTCATCATAGTCAATGCCCTCCTGCTGACAGTAACCCTTCGCGACCAATCTAGCTTTGTTACATACGACAACTCCAACCTCATCTTTCTTATTCCTAAATACCCACTTTATGCCAATCACTGATTTGTCTTTTGGACGTGGGATTAGCCACCATACCTTGTTCCTTTCAAGTTGAAGTATCTCATCTTGCATTGCAAGGATCCAGTCAGGATCTTGAAGAGCTTCAGATACCTTTTTCGGTTCTAAGGAACTAAGGAAACTTGAATAAAGACATAAATTTGTCGATGTTGCACGCGTCTTCACTCCACTATTTACGTCACCAATAATATTGTGAAGAGGGTGATCTTTTGTCCTTCGAGTTGTCCTAGGGAGAGGTTGAACAGACACTCGTGTGATTTGCACGTTATATTCATCAATTATCGTAGGAACAACCTCAGAAGTTGTTGGAACTTCTTGTACTAGTGTATCTGAAGAAAGTAATTCTGGTGCAACAGAGGAAGTACTCGGGACTTCTTGTCCAGAATTTGTATCTGCAGAAGCAGAATCAGGATTAGTATTATTAGAAACCTTAGGTGTAGATGTACTTGAAGAGGTTGTTGTTGCGACCGGTTCAGAAGTTCCAGATAAATCATCAGTTATGATAGAAACCTCTGAAGTTGATGAGGACACACCTGATTTGTCAAAATATGCACAGATGTCCATAAAAGCATCAAAGAATAAAAGATCTAACTCAGATGTAGAAATTGAAGAGTTAGATGACTTAGTCTGTTTTTGCTTGGGTTCTATTCCATTTTAACAGAAGCCTTTCCTTTAAGCTTGGGTTCTGAACTGAGTTGTTCAGAAGTCAGTATAGAGTTTTCATTAAATGAAACATGTATGCTTTCCATGATAGTCTTGGCCCGACGATTATAAACACAATAGGCTTTTGACGTTAGAGAATAGCCGATAAAATAGCATTCGTCTGCTTTCTTGTCAAACTTGCCAAGATTATCATGGTCATTAAGAATATAACACCTGCAACCAAAAACGCGTAAAAATTTAACATTCGGTTTACGTTTGTTAATAAGTTCATAAGTTGTCTTATTAAAGCGTTTAATCACAATCGTCCGGTTTTGAGTAAAACAAGCGGTTGCAACGGCTTCAGCCCACAGGTATAATGGAAGACCAGAATATGCCAACATGGTTCTTTCCGCTTCAACTAAAGTTCTGTTTTTCCGTTCAACAACGCCATTTTGTTGCAGTGTGCGCGCGGCTGAGAAATTGTGAGAAATCCCAAATGAATTGAGATAGCTTTGAAGAATTTAATTTTTAAATTCTGTGTCGTTATCGCTACACAACTTCTTGATTGGCAATTGTAGCAGAACTTGTACTTTCTTTATGAAGGTAATGATCAATTATGGCGCATATGATTTGGCTCGCAGAAATTCCAACCATGTATACCTTGAGTACTAATCAATCATTACAAGGATGTACTTTTTACCGTTGATTAATTGAGTACGCATCGGGCCACAAAGGTCCACATGAATTAATTCCAATGGCGTTGTGCAAAAGGATTCAGTCTTTGGCTTGTGGGAACTTCTTTTCATTTTCCCCATTTCACAAGCAGGACATAGAGAATCATTCTCGAAACACATCTCAGGAAGATCTTTGACAATGCCTTGTCTCGCCAACATATCAATAGCTTTAAGGTTTTGATGAGACAAACGTCGATGCCAGATCCAACTTTGTCCTTTTGAGGCTTTAGCAAGTAAGCACACTAAACGTGTTTCCGAAAGAGTTGGAAAATTTACCGCATATAGATTACCATATCTTTCTGCTCGAAATATCTTAGAACCGTACGGATCCTCAATGTGACAGTGAGTTATAGTAAACCGTACTTGATACAAACTACCACATAAATGAATCGTGCTGAACAAGTTGTGATCAAGTCCTTCAACATATAATACTTTGTTGATGGTTACAGTGCCATTTGTAAGCATGTCGTGTCCTCTGACGTATCCTTTAAGCTCAACATTTGCAAAATTAACCATTCCCACAGGTTCTTCCACATAATTATGCAGTAAGTGCTTGTATCTTGTCATATGTCTTGAACAACCAGAATCAATGAACCACAAATGACAGGCCCGCAAAAGCAACATATTACTTCTTTTTAGGTACCCATATCCAGATGGGTCCTGATTTGTTAGCATCTTTCAGTTTCTTAAAATATCTATTTTGCCCTTGATTCTCCATTCAAATCTTGGTTTTGGCAACCATTTCCAAATCATATTTACATTCAAAGCATTAAATTCCTTTTTCTTTGAAGAATTAGTAGACTTAGCTTTGAAAATGTGAATGTGTTGTGTTGAGGAGGCAGAGTCAGATTTAGCTTTATAAACTCTTTTAACATGCTTTGGTTTGGGAGGAATGGAGTAAAATGAGAAAGAGTTGTCACCACAGTGATTACAGATAAAGTTCTTACGAGCAAATGTCATTATTTTTTATTTATCAAAAGTGGTACATTTATTGGCACAAAATTGACATTTATTTGCTATAGAACTATTACATGTAACACTATCATCATTAGTAGCAACAGTACAAACATTTTCACTCTCTTTCTTATCACAAACTTTATTCCTCCATTCTCCTTTAACCAATTTTCCATTCAAATCTGAAACATCAAAATAAACTTTATTAGTTTTCTTCTTAGAGAGTGAATTCTTTTTAGTTATTCTAGAAGTTTCACCTTTTTCGAAAACACTTGGCAAATATTCAGAACAGGAAGAATAAACAACTTTAGGCTTAGCAAGAGTCACAAACTCTGGATTCGATCTAACATTCCACGTTTTGTCATCAAAATCCTTTTGTTCATTTAAGTTCTTTTTAAACAAATCATTTTTCAAAACATTTATTTCTTTACAAAGCTCTTTATTCTCTTCTAAAGATTTATCAAGTTTAAATCGAAGATCGCAATTTTCATCTTCCACTTCTTCAAGGTCTTTTGTAAATCTTTGATTTGTTTTTTTAAATCAGATGTTTGATGAATCGTGAAGTCAGACGCAAGATTTTTCAAAATTGGGACAGGATCTGAAGCATTCATCATTTCTTCAAAAACTTCTTCAGTCATGTTCTCAACAAACTCATATTGATTATCAGAATTCTTGACACTTGAAGACTCTTCTACCTTCTCTCTACTTGAAGATTCAGAAGCAATAGATTCATAAAAGATATTCTGATCATAAACATCAGTATAAGATTCATACTCATCATACTGACATTTGGTCTCAGGTATGACTTTATCTTCATTGACTGATTCAGTTGAAGAAGGTGGGGAAAATAATGATTTGAACTCTACAGATTCTAATTTTTTATTTTTGTAGCTCTTATTCAAATCATTATATTTAAATCCCACCGATTTAAAACTTGATTGTGAATCAGTGCAACTAGATTTATCATCGTCTATTACTTCCTTGCCTTTTGATGGAGTTTCAGATATAGGAGTATCAGCTTTCACAAATGTGTCTCGAATATCTGGAATCTTCTTTACAGTAGAACCCAATTTATCAAAGTTATACAAATTCTCAGGGACTCTTTTTAAAACATCATTTTTTGAAAAACCTAACCCCAGTTTTGGATTGTAAAAACGAACATCCTGGAGTTTGTTTGTGAGAAGATTCAAAGTTTGTTCAGTCTGTCTTCTTTTCAAATTTAAATCTTCCAGTTGTTTAATCTTGCAATATGCCTCGTTTCTTTCTTGGAAACAAACTTCAAATTTGATTTTGAATTCACCCTTTTTAGAATTTAAATTAACTAAGTCCTTTTCGAGTTCCGAGATCTTCGTTTTCAAAACTTCTTTTTCCTTTTTCAAAGAATCTTTTTCTTTCTCTTTATCCTCAACAACAACTTTCAATAATGCATTTTTGTCTCGAAAATTCATCATTGATTGTCGTTCAAAACTAAGTTTAGTTTTTAACAATACAAATTCAGATTCCATGTGCTGGATTTGTGCAAGTAAAGATTCAACAAGTTCAGGATTTTCAGAATTGACACTTACCTCAGAATCTCCATCTGAATGCTCAGAAACAGGCTCAACATCATCTTCAAGTTTTGCCATCATAAATACCTAGGTAAAGTGGGCTTCTTCTTCATTAGAACTTTGGAACAACCAGTTCTCTTCCTCCACCATTAACATTTTCCCATCTTCTTGTTTATTTGCAATCAACGACTTCTTCGCATAATATTCTGAGTTCTTTATGTGCTTGAACTTGCAATCCTTCGAAAAATGACAAAATTTACCACAATTGAAGCACCTTCCAGACTGTGGATCTATTTTCTCTTCTTTATTCTCTTCCTTCTTCTCTTCTCTCTTCCTAAACCGGGGCTTGTACTTATAAGACTTGTCTTTCTTGTGACCTTCATATTTGGACTTTGAGTAATACTTCTTTTTTTCAAAGCTCTTGTTGAATTGCTTGGTTATGAAGGCCAAATTCTCAGCAAACCTCTGTATATCATCATCTGAATTCACCTCAATCTCCTCAACTGATGATTCAGAACTTGACTTCGGAAGTTCAGACAAATAAGCCTTGGAAAGCTTGGACTTGGACTTTGAAGCAGAAATTGACTTACCCAACTTCTTTTCCGCAATTAGAGCCAATGAATCATTCACCATCTTCTTTTCATCGCTCAACATCTTCACCTCATCCTCATGTTGAGATAAAGTAGAGAATATACAATTTACATTTTCTTGAGCCATGTTCTTTAACATTTGAAGGTTGATGGCATAGCTCTTCCACTCTGGGTTTAAGTTCTTGATGAACTTATAGTTGATTTCTGATACTGATTTGTTCATGCCATTTTGTCTCAAATCATTCAAGATCACATTGAACCTATTGTAGGTTTCAATCAGTGGTTCACCTTCCTTTGCATGAAATCCTTCATAAGCATTTATACTTTGATTAAGCTTTGCTTGAATGGACCTATCAGTTCCCTGGAATTGCCTTTCCAATTCATCCCACATGACTTTTGCAGAATCTCGAATATCTGGACGATTGTAGATATCGTTTGGAATAGCCATGGTTAGGTAAATTAGAGCTTCTTCATCTATCTTTGCTAATTCCTTCTCCCTCTCACTGAAGTACTGACAATTCGATCCTTTTACAGTGCGTAGAACTCGAAAAACCAAAAACTCACAAAAAGATCAAAATCAAACAAAATCACAGTGAAATTATGTTTCTAACCAATACAATTCGATTCAATGATGCTAAACGATCAACATACAGTCAAAAATTCACACAATTACAGTTTAAGACTCAAAAAATCGATCAAAAAAATGAACAAACTGGGTGCGAAGAACATTTTGGTTGATTTGTTGAATCTAGATCTAATACCACTTGTTGTTCCAGTTCCTAACTCAATAGAATCACACACAATCAATGTACAAATTGTTCTTTATTGATTGATCAAAGATTACAACAACTCCATAGATTCATATCCCTATTTGTTATGTAAGTCTCTCAAGCTCTCTGTGTGTGTGTTCTTTACAATGTAAAATTGATCTCTGTTATGCGCGTGTACATACTATACAAAGACTTTGACCTCCTATTTATATGGTCATCATGACCAATTAGTCTAACTAAGCCTAACGTTAACTACTTTGACTTTACAACTCAAATACAAAGTAAACACTCACACTTTTACACATTTACATTTATGGCTCACTTTTAATCTTGAATATAATATTGTTCTAACAATATTCACCTCTGAATAGGACGAGTGGTCTGGTGTCCATACCTATAGCCAAAGCCTCGTGGGTAGACATGTTCACACATTTGCAATTGATCGTGAGACGATCGCGATTTGATTCAAGAAAGGTAATATGGAACGACAAACACTCTATGACGAGAAAACGGAACTTTAAGATGAGAATAATATACGACTAAGAAAGACATATATTAAAAAAAATTAAAGCTAACCAGAGAACAGAAAGGAAACAGATACTAAAATACAGATCACCCGGGTCTGGAAGTGGGTCGGGAGACACCCGGGTCTTACTATGAATCGGGTCCGGGTGGAGTATAAGGCAACCGAGTCTAAGGGGTCGGGTTTAATAAGGAGCCGGGTGTGGGAGGGAATCTGATGAGGGAGTGATGTTGGAGGGTCAGATGACTCGGGTGTGAGGAGTTATTCAAGCGAGAGATGAGGTGGGTAAGGCGGGTCTGGGAGGGATGCGGGGGGTGAGGCGTGAGTGGGTCTGGGAGGAATACAGGGGTGTGAGACGCGTATATGGATGTCGGATGCGGGTGATGTGTAAGGCAGGTGTGGTGAGCCGAGGAACTAGGTTCGTGACTTAAACGACCCGTGTGGGTAGCAGGGAGGCGGGCGTGGAGGGAGCACCCGGACTATACAAGTGAGCCGGGTGCGGCGATATAAGGGAGACCCGGGTTAGGGGAATCACCCAGTTGTAGATGAATACTACGAATCATAAGATGAAACTTTACTAACCACTTAATCTAACACAACAAAAGATATTAGAATGAAACAAACTCAAAGATTTAGCAAAAATCAATTAACCCAATAGCTCAAGAACAGTCGATCGACATAACTCAAAGAAAGAAAAATTTACCTTTTATAAATCAAATCTTCGTCTCTTCGCTCAGATACCAATCATGAATCCCAATTTGCAAGTGTATGATTAAACAACGAAGAACAATCACAATGAATCACAAGTTATGGTCATATGTATTGATCGATAAAGCTCAAAGGTTTATAGAGAGAATTGATTGGAATACGTGTAAACCTAAACTGACCATTGACCTAAAATTAGGTTAAAGTTAAACATTATATACTTAGGGTTTAGACCTAATAGGTCTAAAGCCCATTTGACACAAAAAGCCCAATAACAAAATAATAGAATAAAGAAATTACATTTTGCACCCGTCTATTTCAATTCAACAATTAAATTAAACACACCTAACAGATGGGTTTAACCCCTTAACCATCTTTGGTTGTCATTTTGATTACGGTTCAATTCGGGTAAGAAATAATTACATGTTTTTAAACCGAGTCTTACAGCTTTTTCTTGCGTTTTAATATATTGCCTGGAGGTTTCCGCTAAAAAAAGTAAGTAAAAATAAAACTATAATAGTTTAGTAAATGTTGGCCATTGATAAAAGAAATTTATTAAATAAAAAGTTTAGATTAGTAAAACCGACAATGAAAAATAATAAAGAAAATAAAAAGTTGTACTCATTTAATGCAACATTTTATTTTAAAAAAAATTCAAAACTCTACGAAAATTGTAAAGCCTCTATGGAGGCCTCTCCTTAATCCTCTCTCTATTGCCTAAATAAAAGAAGTAAATAAAAAATAAATAGACTTATTTAAATAAAAGTTTTGATTGATGATTGTTAGGTTACTAAAAGATTTAATAAAAAATAAAGAAAATAAAATAAACATAAATGTATTTCATTTAATATAAGTTTTGATTTATAAACATTATTAGGTTAGAAAATAAGAAGAGTAAATCCAAAATAAAAACAATTCAAATAAACATGTATATTTAAATATTATAAAAGAAGTAAATAAAAATAAAAATATATTATTTTAGTAAGTATTAAATAAACTTTTGGCTATTGAAAAAAAATTATTAAATAAAAAGATTAGATTAGTAAAAGCAATAGTAAAAATAAAATAAAAAAATGAAAAGTTGTACTCATTTAATTCAACATTTTATTTTAAAAAAATTCAAAACTCTAGGAAAATTTAAAGCCTCCATGGAAGCCTCTCTTTAATCCCCACTCCATTGTCTTTATTTATATACTAGTGACCGCACCGTACGTTACGCGGTTTTCGAAAAATAATTTTAGAATTTCTTAGTGATCATATTTTTAAATTTAATTCATTTTCATTGTATAAATATGCCTTATTTTATATGGTACACATATCAAAATATAGACATTCTATCTTCAATCACCCTATCAATTATGTTATTTTTGTGTAATTGTAAATTTGTAATCATATTATCTACAATATCAACAACAATGATAACTAAAATTCTCTCAACTTGAGTGATTATACACTTGATTCAAATTAAATTAGCATATATAATACTACTAAATGGAACAATATTTAATCACAAAAATAACAATGCAAGTGTAAAGTTGTGTTGTAAAAGACTTTAAAAACAAAATTAAATTATATGGGATAAAGTGTCATTTGCATAATCCAAGGGAATACCACAATTGAAATGTGCAACTTGCATTAAAATTAACTTCAATGTTCTGCAATTGAAAACAAAAAATATTGGTTAATATTAATAGTCAATGATGTATTTTGGAAAAAAAAATTAGTAAAGAAAATAATTTAAGCGAGACACATATTATGTGAATATAAATTTGAATAATTTATAATAAGTTTGATAGATTTTTACCTTTATTCAATTGTAATTGGTTGGAGAGATGGTGTTAAATACTTCATGATAAACTATATTTTTTTTATCATTTTACGATCCTCAATTTCTTCATCAACATTAAGAACGGTTAGCCCTTCATGTGATGTAACTCGAGAGACAGCAACATATAGTTACCCATGTAATATAACAATTGTAACGGGAGTAAAATGATAAAAAAAATATAGTTTATCATGAAGTATTTAACACCATCTCTCCAACCGATTACCATTGAATAAAGTTATTATCAAACTTATTATAAATTATTCAAATTTACCAAAGTTCTCTTGTGTACCTTATTAAAACTGTCCCATTGGTTGCTCCACTATTATCAATTATCATCAACTTTTGAGTGGTGTTATCATCTTGTCATGCTCGGTGATTGTCCAACAATGATCAACAAAGATAACAAAATCAAAAGCATAAACATCATATAATAAATAAACATCAACAATAGAACCAATACAATATTTAAGTTTTAAATAGCTAAAAAAGACTGAATGTAGGGAAGCCAAAGGAGATCCACCATTCAACTTTTCATCTTTGCCACATAACTTCTTTAAGAGAGGCCTCAAACTCAAAAGTGAGTTTTCTTATTGTTTGGAAGTCAGCAACTTTAGATGCATCGTTAGGAACAATCTGGCATCACAAACATTAGAGGTGATTATATGAAATGCATAATGACACTCTTGATCTTATTACCCCACAACCAACAGGATTATAAAAAGGTAGATAATTAAATACAAAAGCACTGCTTGTATATGGAACTATCAAGTTTCTTCTTGAACAAAAACCACTATATATTTACATATATCAAATAAGAGGTCAATTTGCACTAATCAAAATTCAAAGTTGTCTCAGGTTTGGAGGCATTTACCATATAAAAGAGCTTATTAGTGTGACCTATATGCTATAACCTCTCTTTTAAGTTGTCCCTTGTACTATGAATTTGCAGTGGCCATTTTCGACAATATTCCAACCACAAAATGCACATCAATCTAATTTTTCATGCCAAAAAAAGCCTGTTGGTGATGAAACTAACCCTAACATAAGTCTACATCATTCAACTGGTCTCACCATCTCTGTATTATTCGCATCTTCATCACCAATACCCACTACCCCATAAAACTGTCACACAAATCATTATCATCATCATCATCTCATACTGACACCACCCAAACAGATGAGGCAACAATAGATAACCAGACTTCAATGAGCACCCAAATAGGTTGAGGAAGTTGATGGGTTTGAGAATCAATATTTTAATTAAAAACAATATTTTAAACAAAAACGATCAGAGATGCAAAATTACTTACCAGAAACACTGAAGTTGATCTGATGAGTGTGCCACAGCAAGACAACGACAACTCACGGCAAGGACAATTGATGGGAGGCGGGTGGTCGACGGTGACAGAGGCGGAGCAGCAAAATGGCAGCAGCATGGGGTAAACAACGGACGACGACTTTTAGATGAAAAATATCCGTCAGTAAAAAAAATGCTCTGCAAGAAAAATCTAACAATCATCAACGGTGGATATTAAACTTTTGTCGATGGACATCCATTAACTGTAGATAAATCAAACAACAAAATTCCAAAATTTCACAAAAATAGAAAATTAAAACTCAAATTTATAAATCAAAATCTGTAAAAGCATTGAAAAATATAATCATCATTGTTCAAAAGAAAGTAACTTACATAACACAAATTTGTGCAATTTTGTCAACCCTAAACCAAAAACGGTTTTCTAAGCCCTAACAATCAACTATATGATATAATCAGCTTTCTTTAGCTTTCAATTACACAGAACAATATGTAGAAACAACAAATAGCAAGTAGAATGAAGAAAACAGAAGTAAAAAAAACACAATAGGTGTAACACCCGTGATTTTGGTTAACCCTTAATTCACCCTTATCCGGTTAAGCCATGATTATAGATCTTATCCAAATGGTGTTTGTGGGTTTTGAATTTCGGACCGAGAGCACGTCGGGTCGAAAAGTCGGAATTTTGACCTTCGGAGGGACCTGGGCGACTATGCCCGCGATTGTGACAGAATGTTACTCTCGTGGGGCATAATCGTGGGAGATGTACCGTGGCCCTCCCCCTTCGGGCGACTATGCCCGATGACTATGCCAAGGGCATAGTCGCGTGGCACTATCGCCGACGGCCCTTGGTCGTTTTTAAGCAGCTTTGAGCAGCCCCTCTTCATTTATCTCAACCCCCTTTCACCGTTTTTCTCTCTAGAAACCGAACCCCAAACCCTAAAATCGGTTTTATGCATCCAAGATACCAAATCTATTAGGTTCCAAGTGTTCCTCTTTCCACCCATCAAAGATTGGAAGCTATGGTCAAGAAGCTTCATCTTCACTTTCAACCTCAAGTCCATTTTGGGTTTTCTAGGTTTTCGTCAAAACCTAAGTGGTAAGTATGTTATTTCCATTTCCAAACCTTGTATTTGGCTTATCAAATCTCGGACTTGTTAGTTTTGGGAGAAACTAGGGTTTTGATCTCGTTGGGGATTTTGGTGTATTATGTTTGGGGAATGTTTCTTTATGGTTGGATGTGGTTATTTACAGTTGAAAATGTGTGGATCTAGGTTTTGGGAGCTCGAGTTGAAGATTTGGATTGGGTGTCCTCGGAAAGTCTCATCATCAAAAAGGGTTTTGGAAGCTCTCGGCTTGAGGATTCAAGTGGCCTTCGAAAGAGCTCGTTGGGAGAAATCTAGATTTAGCCTAAATCTAGCGAGGTGGTTTCAAGTTGATTTGTGAAAACGTTGTACATGGCAAAATGTCTATTTTAAAGTGTTTATGTGTTCTACATGAAATTATCAAATGTTGGGTTTGTTATTCCTTGTTTTTCTAGTTTCTAATCACAAACAAATCAACAAACAAGATTCAATCAAATTACCTGTTTGATTCAAACTCCAAATCTCAAGATTACAAACTTTCTCTCTCTAGAACTCTCTCTCTCTCTACAGAACTCTCTCTGGAAAATGTACAACTGAATACTACTCTATTTGTTAGTTACAATTCTAAAGATTACAAAGACAAGAAGGTATTTATACCTCCATACAATAACAAGAAAAACAAATACAAAATATTGACTTTGACTTTTATTACAAATAGACTTTGACTTTAATGAGAGTTAACTTTTCCAGCTTTGACTTCTTGTACTTTGACCTTCAGTATTCTTGATCTTGTATCCAACAGATTTATGCTCTAACAGGGTTATTTGCTAATCTTCGATTATTGGAAGTATTTAACTTTACAACTTTGTGTAATACCCACATTTGGGATTTTTGGTCATTCTGATAAATGTGTTACAAATGAATGTGTTTTGAGGTCTTATTGCATAAATAGATCTTTGATCAAAGAAATACGCTTTTAAATGTTTGTCGGGTCTTATGCATCGTTCATGAAATGGAATGTTTTATAAAGTATTATTTGCGCTGTTATGCGAGGTACTCGAAATAATGTCTATAGTCTAATTTTATGATTTTCATTCTGATCAACAGTTAAATTTGGAAAATGCATATTTTGTGTTGTGAGGTATTTGGAAAATATAAGAGTATAAGTTCATTTGGAAAATGGGTGCCTCAACTAATGTTGAGTTTTGAACTAATCTTACTTTAGTCGTAGTGTTTGCATATCCGTTGGTCGAGTGCGTTTTATTGTATTTTTATTTCATTTACCAATGAGTAAATGGGCTGCTAAGCCAGCAACTTGGTATTTTTATTTTGATTGGGTTTTAGGACAATTGTCCAGTTTTGGTAGCTCGACTTCGAGCCTTGTTGGCGATTTTGGATGAGGCACGTTAGGTATCGGATGAGATGTAAATCCTTCGTGCTGCACGTTAAGGTACCGGATGAGGTATAAGTCCTTCGTGCTCAAGTACTACGATTTTGGATGAGGCACGTTAGGTATCAGATGAGATGTAAGTCCTTCGTGCTGCACGTTAAGGTACCGGATGAGGTATAATTCCTTCGTGCTAAAGTATTACGATATTGGATGAGGAGCTCGACGTAGGAACCCGACGGGGTTGAACTCGAGTTTCCGTGGGTGTACATTTAAAGCCACTAAGCCTGACATCCCTTGTGTGTACTTTTGTTTATATGACTAGTCATAACAACATAAAATGGGCTAACTTTGTGGACCGTTACATTTTATGGAATCGGGAATCCCCCGTCACCGAAAGGAGTTGTTTTTGGGTATTGAGTTTTATTATCCAAGTTTTCGGTGGCGTTTTGTATAATTGGATTTTACCCTTGATTTATGGGTTGAGTATTATGCCCCACCCGTGTTTTGGGTGTTTTGGGATATAAGGTTTAACCGTATCTTCATAAATGGAGAGTTCAATTTATATTTATGCTTTGAGTGAGTTTGGGGTTAAAGCTAAATTATGAATGGGTGGCTTACATTGTTATCATCATCTTTGTAGTAGTTTGGTTTGGAAAATGTTCAAATTGGTGTTCTTTGTCTAAAATGCATATTTTGGAAAATGAGTCGTTTTCATATGTAAGACGTATCATATTGAAGGACTATGACTTTAACCGCATCCTTTCTTTTTAAACGATTATTTTATATATGTTGAAAACTCTTGAGCTCACTAGGCGTTAAGCCTAACCTTTTTATTTGTCGGCATGTGCATCAGGTTCCAAGGTTGGGAGTTGGTTCTAGCAGTCCCATGAAGAGTAGAGCCTTAGCTAGATTCGAAAGTAAGTATTCGCCAAGGTCTTCCGCTTTATGGAGATAGTAACTATGCCTGGAGATTGGTAGCACCCGTACTTATCTTGGACTTTTGTATAGAATAAATGTTGTATTGAGGTTAGATCCTAAATTGTGGTTGCAGATGATCCTTTTATTGATGTATTTAGAAAATTTTAAATAAGTTGCTATTTCCAGATTTGAGGGTGTGACAAGTTGGTATCAGAGCTTAAGTTTGAAAGAATTAGGTATTGATCTTTGGATGCCTAGACTCAAACTAGAGTTCTTATAAGTAGTTGTAAGTGAAGTTGCACATTAGGTACCCTAAGATAAGATATTTTGAGGATTGGTCGAGTCGCTAGAAACGGGAAACTTGTCGAGGGTCGCAAGGATAGCTATGTACGATACGTTCATAATGGCACCTGGCCAGTGTTATGGTGAACCTACATGCTACATGTGTACACTTGCGCTACCTTGGTGTGATGACCGTTGGGGTAGTGAGAGAGTTTCTAAGCGAGTAAGCTAAGGAGAAATTGATGCTTATATCAATGTCACTTGGGAGTGATAGTAAGTGCGTGGAATGCATTAAGTTGACCATCTTGGGCCAAAATTTTTGGTTGGAGTAGAACCGTGAGTTTGATAGACCGATTATATCTCGATGAGAATTCGTAAGCTTATCAAAATTAGTGGGATTGCGACTTTAAGATGTTTAATGCATCCAGATGACAATAGTGTGTCGGGTTATTGAGAAGCGCAGTCCTAAGATGTTGTATGCCGACTAAATCCATGCATAAGACTTATTTCTAAATAAGTTTGCATAAATTGTTTCTCATGTTTTCAAAACATAAAGTGATTTATGTTGCAAAGTTTTGGTAAAACATTTAGCACTCATCAGATTTTGAACCGTGAGCTTAAGCATGCATGGAACGGTTTTGTTGCATGTGATTGCAAATTATATTGAAAATCTCTCCGTCCCTGTTTTGTGTTTAACGCTATGTTGGTACATCATAAGATCCGTGTTTTGATGCCACATGGGGCATTGGGCAAGTAATTGTAGAATTTTTAACTTTGACATTGGATCTCCTCCACGTAAGTTAAGGTTTTAAAGGAAGAGTTGTTACCACGTTCTTGAGTCTAAACTTTCTTTGGAATTTTGAGTCTGCGCGATTCGCATTGAATTTTATGGAAAATTATTTTACGACATTTTGAGGCGCGTGAGTGTACTTTGTGATGTGTGAGTTTTAACTTTATTGCGTGTAGATTTACGAGCTTTTTGGGCGTCGTGTCTCATGAGAGTTTTGTTAAAAAGAGCCACTTTATCGTATGTTATGGTCTTGGAGTTTTAACATTCTCAGACTTATTGTTGTCTTATGTTTCATGTTGGCAAATGGAAATTTTGACACCGCTTGATTTTACCGTCAATGAGTTTATGAAAGTTTAGTTGGGTTTATGGCGTTTTATTTTATGACCATTCGAACCACGTAATAAAAAGAAATTTTGGAACGTGTAGACTTGCATTATTGTGTGCATTAATTTACGAGTTTTGTTTAATACTTTGTTTCATGTGAGTCTGGCATCTACATTTTTGCAACCGTAAGAGGCACCTTGAAAATCCGAATGTCGCATGATTGCATCTTGAGTTTCACACGAGTATGCGTGCATACTTTTGGGTTGAATCTGACTTTCACTCGCGTGGGCAAATATACGAAATATTATGTTGTCTTGTATTAAATTTTTAATCTAAGCGTGCTTCGCTTGTTGACCTTGCTGTTATAAATTTTCCGTAATAAATGAAATGAATTTTCGAATTGCATATCGTTGTAGTTACCATCTAGGTCAAATGTGTTTCATTGATGCGACTTAAAGTTTTAAACTTAATTTGAGAATTATTTGCATTGTTATCATTTCACCGAGCTTTGGGGAATAAACTGTTGCATATGAAGTTGTTAATAATTTTATGTCGCAATGACTCTTGGGTTGAGAAGTCAGAACTTTAAAGTTAATTTGTGAATATCTCTTTTTGGAGTTGTACAACTTTTATTGCACACGTCGTGGTGCATGAACCTATTTTCACGATTATAGTGTAAATTGTTACGCATGTTCTATTATTGTCTTTATTTACGTATGTATCAAACAAATGAATTTGGGAAAACGGTTTCATATGCGCGGTAGTAATGATCAATTTTGAAACCTATCGAATGATCGGTAGTGCATTTTTACTGCACGTTTGATCGTTAAAAAGCATATGTATTTGAAAGTTTTATATATTTCAAATGGGCATACCAGTTGAAAAACCTTGAACTCATTAGGCCTATAGATTTATAACCCGTCGTGAAAGGAGTAGTATTTAAGGACCGAGGGAGTCCTTGGGATTTGAAGCGTCGGATGATCCGACTCGCGGTCAACCTTGGATCTTGGGTTTCAGTCTTGAATCTGTGCGCGTTTGTTTTATGGAAGTAGTAGATTTAAGCCTCCCCGAATAATTAAGGAATGATTTTATACTTGGGAAATCCTACGGGATGAGATTTTATGAGTTAATCTGTGTTTTTAATTTGGATTCGGCTTGGTTGGTTGCTCGTCGGTGTGACATTGTGGTATATGTTGTTGGTATATCGTATTGGTGGTTTCCACAATCAAAGAAATTCCTGGCGGTTTATTTGTTGGAAATGTGAGATTGTGATTTTAGTATTCGGTTAAGTGTCGACCTTAGTGCGGCTACCCATCTGGAATGGGATTTTGGGACGGGATGTCCATGTTTTCGAGGTCATCACTTAGCCCTAGGTGTCGACTTATTTTCTTGAGGTCATTGGATATTGGAATGTTTTAGAAGTATCCCGATTGGATCATGGGATGATTGACCTTTCGGTGATGAAATTTAGAAGCCGGATTAAGTATTGATGATTATGCACCTTTGTGTAAAAGCATTTCCATGGTGATAAAAATTTTATGGAAGGAATGTTGTAAGGTCGGGGATGGAACGGATTTGAGTAATAGCCGAAGTCGGACTAACCAGTTACTTGAAGGACGCATTGGTGCACCTTGGAAGGGCGTCATGTTTAGTATTAGGAGTGGATCAGTAGGAATCTGAGGATTCATGGGAGTTTGGATTCGATCTTCGACCTGGAGTTCGGAACTGTGTAGATCCGAAGGGAATTAGTCGGAGAGAAGTTGGGGTCACAAATTACAGGGAGGTGGTAATTGTCATCCAAGGTTGGGAGACGACCGTAACCTTGAGAGTAAAGGTTACTCTGGTGAGTTAAGTGTCGGCTCGGTCATGAGTGTGATGTGCCCACGAAGGGCAGTTGGCGTGCGTAGCAGTGCAAAGGGCATGATAACGGTGTCGGAAGAAGGGTTGAGGGAAATCCCTCCGCAGACAAGGTTGCACAGGAATCTAGATTTCGAGGACGAAATCATTCTAAGGTTGGGAGGATTGTAACACCCGTGATTTTGGTTAACCCTTAATTCACCCTTTATCCGGTTAAGCCATGATTATAGATCTTATCCAAATGGTGTTTGTGGGTTTTGAATTTCGGACCGAGAGCACGTCGGGTCGAAAAGTCGGAATTTTGACCTTCGGAGGGACCTGGGCGACTATGCCCGCGATTGTGACAGAATGTCACTCTCGCGGGGCATAATCGCGGGAGATGTACCGCGGCCCTCCCCCTTCGGGCGACTATGCCAAGGGCATAGTCGCGTCACACTATCGCCGACGGCCCCTGGTCGTTTTTAAGCATCTTTGAGCAACCCCTCTTAATTTATCTCAACCCCCTTTCACCCTTTTTCTCTCTAGAAACCGAACCCCAAACCCTAAAATCGGTTTTATGCAAACAAGACACCAAATCTATTAGGTTCCAAGTGTTCCTCTTTCCACCCAACAAAGATTGGAAGCTATGGTCAAGAAGCTTCATCTTCACCTTCAACCTCAAGTCCATTTTGGGTTTTCTAGGTTTTCGTCAAAACCTAAGTGGTAAGTATGTTCTTTCCATTTCCAAACCTTGTAATAAGTTATAATTGCTCCATCGATGTTTCCCTAGTATTTGGCTTATCAAATCTCGGACTTGTTAGTTTTGGGAGAAACTAGGGTTTTGATCTCGTTGGGGATTTTGGTGTATTATGTTTGGGGAATGTTTCTTTATGGTTGGATGTGGTTATTTACGGTTGAAAATGTGTGGATCTAGGTTTTTGGAGCTCGAGTTGAAGAGTTGGATTGGGTGTCCTCGGAAAGTCTCATCATCAAAAAGGGTTTTGGAAGCTCTCGGCTTGCGGATTCAAGTGGCCTTCGAAAGAGCTTGTTGGGTGAAATCTAGATTTAGCCTAAATCTAGCGTGGTGAGTTCAAGTTGATTTGTGAAAACATTGTACATGCCAAAATGTCTATTTTAAAGTGTTTATGTGTTCTACATGAAATTATCAAATGTTGGGTTATTTGCTAATCTTCGATTATTGGAAGTATTTAACTTTACAACTTTGTGTAATACCCACATTTGGGATTTTTGGTCATTCTGATAAATGTGTTACAAATGAATGTGTTTTGAGGTCTTATTGCATAAATAGATCTTTGATCAAAGAAATGGGCTTTTAAATGTTTGTCGGGTCTTATGCATCGTTCATGAAATGGAATGTTTTATAAAGTATTATTTGCGCTGTTATGCGAGGTACTCGAAAGAATGTCTATAGTCTCATTTTATGATTTTCATTCTGATCAGCAGTTAAATTTGGAAAATGCATAATTTGTGTTGTGAGGTATTTGGAAAGTATAAGAGTATAAGTTCATTTAGAAAATGGGTGCCTCAACTAATGTTGAGTTTTGAACTAATCTTACTTTAGTCATAGTGTTTGCATATCCGTTGGTCGAGTACGTTTTATTGTATTTTTATTTCATTTACCAATGAGTAAATGGGCTGCTAAGCCAGTAGCTTGATATTTTTATTTTGATTAGGTTTTAGGACAATTGTCCAGTTTTGGTAGCTCGACTTCGAGCCTTGTTGGCGATTTTGGATGAGTCACGTTAGGTATCAGATGAGATGTAAGTCATTCGTGTTGCACGTTAAGGTACCAGATGAGGTATAAGTCCTTCGTGCTTAAGTACTACGATTTTGGATGAGGCACGTTAGGTATCAGATGCGATGTAAGTCCTTCGTGCTGCACGTTAAGGTACCGGATGAGGTATAAGTCCTTCGTGCTAAAGTATTATGATATTGGATGAGGAGCTCGACGTAGGAACCCGATGGGGTTGAACTCGAGTTTCCGTGGGTGTACGTTTAAAGCCACTGAGCCTGACATCCCTTGTGTATACTTTTATTTATATGACTAGTCATAACAACATAAAATGGGCTTACTTTGTGGACCGTCACATTTTATGGAATCGGGAATCCCCCGTCACCGAAAGGTGTTGTTTTTGGGTATTGAGTTTTATTATCCAAGTTTTCGGTGACGTTTTGTATAATTGGATTTTACCCTTGATTTATGGGTTGAGTATTATGCCCCACCCGTGTTTTGGGTGTTTTGGGTTATAAGGTTTAACCTTATCTTCATAAATGGAGAGTTCAATTTATATTTACGCTTTGAATGAGTTTTGGGTTAAAGCTAAGTTATGAATGAGTGACTTACATTGGTATCATCATCTTTGTAGTAGATTGGTTTGGAAAATGTTCAAATTGGTGTTCTTTGTCTAAAATGCATATTTTGAAAAATGAGTCGTTTTCACATGTAAGACGTATCATATTGAAGGACTATGACTTTAACCGCATCCTTTCTTTTTAAACGATTATTTTATATATGTTGAAAACTCTTGAGCTCACTAGGCGTTGAGCCTAACCTTTTTATTTGTCGGCATGTGCATCAGGTTCCAAGGTTGGGAGTTGGTTCTAGCAGTCCCATGAAGAGTAGAGCCTTAGCTAGATTCAAAAATAAGTATTCGGCAAGGTCTTCCGCTTTATGGAGATAGTAACTATGCCTGGGGATTAGTAGCACCCGTACTTATCTTGGACTTTTGTATAGAATAAATGTTGTATTGAGGTTAGATCTTAAATTGTGGTTGCAGATGATCCTTTTATTGATGTATTTAGAAAATTTTAAATAAGTTGTTATTTCCAGATTTGAGGGTGTGACAATAGGGGCAAAATGTTGATGAAGAACATAGAAGCAAACCTAAAAAATGATTTTGTTGATTAATGAAGAACATATCGAGGAAGTCGTACCACGAGCATATCGCAGGGGAGAAGACCAGATCAAGAGATGAATTCAACGACAAATGAAATCGATTAGGGATTTGCAGGTTACCTGATGGAAATCGATGTGAACAAATGAAAATCGGTTGAAATCAGTGTCTATAGAACCTACACTGATTGAAATCGATGTGAACAAATGGAAATCGGTTGAAAACGGTGGAAATCGATGTGGGTATATATAGACATTCGAATAAACATTCCTTAAAAAAATTAGCAAGCAAATAACCAAAAGTCCTAAAGTTCATCAAATAATCAAATCCGATGAAATTAATGGGCAAGCACACCATAATCGAAAAAATGTCCAATCCTTTTTGCCAGAATTATCCACGAAGAAGACTCTGTAATCTAGAGTTTCAGGCCGTCCTTCCTCCTTGATCTGGACATGGGGTTGTAGAGAGCTAGTTGTACATGTGAATAACCCTTTACTTGAAACTAATTTGTTGTTGTCGGTCTGATACAAACTAAACTGCTCCAGATGATCCTTTGGGTTTCACGGGTATAGGGTAAAGAAATTGATGGGTTTAAGGAGAATTAATATTTTACATATTATAAATAAATTAAAAAGTTAGGAAAAATGAGAAAGCAGGATTTGTCAAATGTTGTATTGTAGAGGTGCCACATAGGACTTCCAACATCCTACTTTTATATAGATATAGATTGATATATTGATATTGATTGTTAGGTTAGTAAGAAGATAAGACGATTAAATTCAAAATAAAAAAAATTCAAATAAACATATATGTTTAAATAATATAAAAGAAGTAAATAGAAATAAAAATACATTATTTTAGTAAATGTTAAATAAAGTTTTGGTATTGATAAGAAAATTTATTAAATAAAAACATTAGATTAGTAAGCAATAGTAAAAAATAATAAAGAAAATAAAAAATTGTACTCATTTATTTCAACATTTTATTTTAAAAGAATTCAAAACTCTAAGAAAATTCTAAAGCTTCCATGGAGGTCTCTCCTTAATCCTCTCTTTGTTGCCTTATTTATTTGTTTATTTATTTATAGAGGAAAGTTCAAATGAAAACTCAATTTTCATTGTGCACGTGAGGACGAATCTCAGCTCCTCCATCTGTATTGATCTAACAACTCATATTAAATAGAATTTTTAATTAAAATTAGATTAGGGGTAAATATGGAAGATAATTTAAACCCATGCCTACCATATTTGACTTTTTATTTTCTTTTTTAATTAAAATTTTTTACCCACTTAAAGTTTAAAATAAATTATCTTAAAAATTACTAATATTTAAATCAAACAAATTACATTAAAAAACGAGAATTTCGTGCTCTTCGATATGACATCCATCACGATATAGTTTTTTTTGTTGTTTTAACCGTTTTTTACGTGAAATGCTATATATGTGTTGTATTGATTATGGATATTTATGTACGCTTAAGTGTGTACAACATCTCGACTCCCTAAGTCTGTAACTCGACATCACCTTCTTCAACACTTGCTTCAACGTCGTAAGGCATCGCGCTTTTCATCACCGTAACCCAACACCCATCGAGATGAATCGAGAACCTATTGAGTTTCTCTTGTGTACCGGGGAACAAAAGAGAGCATGTCACGTCTCCACACCTTCACGGGTCATTCATGTATTATTCATCATGAATAATGTATCATTTAGGATGAAGAATACAACATTCAGGGTAAATAATACACGATTCATGAATTCGTGTATTATTCATCCTGAATATTGTATTATTCATCATGATTAATGAATGGGACGTTCACATTTGTTATTCATACTGAATGTGAGACACCCGGGGATGCGCATACATATTCATAATGAATTAAACCAAATTTTGGTTGTGAATTAGGAAAACAAAAGAGAGTGTGCCATGTGTCCAGACCTTCACGGGTCATTCATATATTATTTATCATGAATAATGCATCATTCAGGATGAATAATACAGTATTCAGGGTGAATAATACACGATTCATGATAATAATACATGATTCATGATGAATAATACATGAATCATTAATTCGTGTATTATTCATCCTGAATAATGTATTATTCATCATGAATAGTTAATGAATGTTCACCTTTGTTATTCATACTGAATGCAGACACCATGGAACGTGCATACATATTCATAATGAATATAACACATATATAACATTTCACGTAAAAAACGGTTACAATGAAGAGAAAAAAAAAACTATATCGAGATGGATGTCATATCGAAGAGCACGAAATTGTTGTTTTTTTGATGTAATTTGTTTGATTAAAATATTAGTAATTTTTACGATAATTTATTTTAAACTTTAAGGAGGTAAAAGTTTTTTAATTAAAAAAGAAAATCAAAAGTCAAATAAGGTAGGCGCTGATTCAAAATTGTCTTCACATGCACAATGAAAAATGAGCTTTCATTTGAACTCACCCATATATATATATATATATATATATATATATTAATTAGGAAAGGTATACGATGATCTTCTATAGCTTATCCTGATCCTAATATAATGATCATGTAATAGCACTTTTTGTTTCTATAGCAAAACATCACCGTATGGTATATATTGTTTTAATAGCAAAACATCACTTTTTGTTAGCTTCATAGCCCCATATGATTAATTAAGGTATGCACTGTAACACCCCGAATTTTGGATTATTATCTATCTCGTGTTCACATTAATTTTTATATTTCGTTCTTAACAAATTACCTTAGATCGGTCGCGAACTCGAATTGAATTCTGTCGGATTTTGAAGTAGGGAGGCACTCAGCAAGAGTGTCCGGCGATAGTGCCATGGGGCATTATCGCATGTCACAATCGCCGTGGGCAACCAAAGCTCGCGGTACACTCTCAGCGAGAGTGATCGGCGAGAGTGCCTTGTCACTCTCGCGGTGTCATAATCGCGAAGGGATAATGGGATTTGGGCCGAAGCCCGTGGTACATTCTCAGCGAGAGTGCCCTGTCACTCTCACGATATCACTATCGCCGATGGGGTATTTACCCTATTAATTGCTGGCCGAACTCTTTTCGCATTTAGAACAACTTTGGTTTTTGAGAGCAGCGATTTTGGGCATCCATAGGTACGATTTTCTCCTCTCTTCTCCATCAATGACATTTAATGATCTCCCATCTAACCTTTGATCATTAAATGCAAACCCTAGGTTCTCCTACCTCTCTTTTGATCATTAAACCGCAAGATCTCCAAGCTCCAAGTCTCAAGTCCTCTCGGATTCTACTTTGCAATCCATTTGGTGAGTCTTCTATCCTCTATTATCTCCTAATGTGTTCTTAACTGCTGATAAGATGATTTGAGGTAATTTGAAATTAAACTAAAACTAGGGTGAGAGTCCCTGTTCTAGTTTCTAATTGCAATCAAATCAACAAAACAAGAATTAATCAACTACCTGTTTGATTCAATTCAACTTCAAAATGATTACACGATTTGTTTTTCACTTTCTCTCTTTAGACGTCTCTCTCTCTCTCTACAATTCACTCTCAGATTACTCTCTAGATTTCTACTTCAAGTTACAACTCTCTAGATCTCTTCTCCAAGTTACAACTAACAAGAACAACTAACACTACTATTTATACCAACAACTAAAATACAAGGAAAAATAAAATACAAAGGATTTGACTTTGACATTTTATTACAAAGACTTTGACTTTTTAATAAGAGTTGACTTTCTCAGCTTTGACTTTCTTGAACTTTGACTTAGGCTTCATGATCTTGTATCCAACATAATTCATGCTCTAATAATCTCCCCCTTTGGATTCAATGTAACTGTTGAAAGGTCTTGCAATTCAGTCTTCTCTTTTAAACTCTGTCAGATGCAATCTCTCCCTTTAACATTGTAATCTTCCCAAGTCTGTCTTTGAAGAATATAACAATCTTCCCAAATATGATAAACAAGGTCTTCAACAATCTCTTCAGAACTATCACAATACTCTTTCAGACTTCGGAAAGAAATTATCATTAGATTCAGCTCGGATTGCTTTAACAAATAATGTTCAAAGAAAATTTCCTCAAAATCAGCACATCTTCAAATAATTTTGATTTTGCTTGAACAATCTTTCAAACTCTTAAACTTTGAACTTTGTCTTTTTAAATCTTTAACTCTGAAATTTCTGACTTGGACATTTCTTTAAAATCATCTCCCCCTTATTGATGAAATGAGCATCGATATCATCAAAACTTTCATCAAGAAATGTCTTTATCCGATCTGACCACTGATCTATCAAACTGAGCCTCTGACTATTAGACAATTCGAACAATGTATTCATCCAGATATTTTCAAATCTAGACAAAATAGGAATGTAACACCTGAATCAACAAATGAATCAGTTAAAATGTCTGTCAGTAACACAAAGTCACTGTGTGTAACAAATACACATTGTAAAGGAGCTTTTATGATGTTCACTCCCCCAGGGCTTCCATCCAATCATCGAAACACCACAAAGGCAATTTCTATGAATGTTATGACAAGAAAACAAATTCCTTGTATGTTCGTGCAAGTGTAGAAAGAATTAAACACGGATGATTGCTTATAAAAGGCTTAAAATTGTGTAAATCACTGAGACAACAGTAGATAAACACAGACTCAATGTGCATGATTGAAGTACGAAGGTGGGTCAGACTTCCTTCTTTTTTTTCAATATCTAGATTTTCCAAATGAAAATCAGATAGATTATGGACCGCGTCCCCAGAAAATATGAAACATTTCCTTTTTGAGAAGAAAATGAGTGCTTGGTGGGGTTAAAATCAAGAGTTGGCATGGGCTAGTTGCCTGTTTCAATAATGTTCACGAAGAATTGTGAAACATTAGTAATGTGGCTGCCCGACTCAGAAAGTAGTTAGTCCAGAGTTTGATATTCTTTTACTCTGATCGCACACCCTTTTTCTTTTAATCATTAAGCTCACATCTAACCAAACTCTCTTTTCCATTTTATCTCGTCACACATCCCACACTCATTTCTTTTAGACTCCTCACACTCAATCACTATGGAATAACTTGGGTTTAAATCATTGGTTAAACGTGAATCCATAGAAGTTCATTTAAGTTATAGCACAAAGAACCCATATTTCCTATAAAGATCAATGTTGCTCGATATGGTTTAACTTGAACAGTTAAAGCGCAAATACAAGTCAGATGTATATATGCTCAGAATATAATCATGAAGATATGAGAATTTTTAAACATTGAAGTATTTTCAAACAAGTATATTGAATGAATGAATATGAATGCAAAAGACTTGTTTGAAAATCTGACATTGTATGAAAATGACCAGAAATGAATGATATAACAATCAAAGCTTATGGTCAAGAATAATGGATATTGTCTATATGAATCAAAATACAGACAATCTTGAAATGAACGTTTCGAAATGAAATATCGCTCAAAATTCTTTAAAATACAAGCGGGGTGTCTTACCATCGAAAAATATGTTTCAAATTTGAGACATGGTCAGAACATTTTGAACAAAAAGTCAAACCGGTATGTGTGAATACTTGAAAGTATATAGAAAAGACAATACACAAGTATTTATCTTTGGAAACACACGATTTATAATCATTTAAGCACAAGTAATTCTTGAAAACATTTAAAATCACACTTCCAATTCATGAAATCTGTTTAAGAATCGGGAAGTGGTTTGAACATTTAAGAAAATGTTTTCTTATGACTGAAAGTTGTCCTTCTTTCAACCATATATGAGATTAAGATAAGAAATTATCCTTTCAATGCAGTCTTAAATCTCATGAAGTCAACTGAAGTCATAAAGATATGATCTTGATAGCTTCTCTCATTCTGCACAAGTCTCAAAGTCAAGTCAAAGAAAATTTTATTCACAAAAATTTATTGAAAAGTAAATGACATAAAACAGTAAAACGATTAAAGTACGAGTTTTGATCTGAAATAATAAGAAATCATAGTCTTAGTCCTTTAACTTGTACACTCCCCCTAAATTCATGCATCACAAAAATTTGTCAGTTAAGTAAAATGCAGAAATTAGATAAACTCCCCCTCAAAAGAATATTGATCAACTTAGAATCTTTACTCACTCTCCTTGAGAACAACAACAACATGTTAAAGTGCAGATATCCTTTCAGAAATATTGATAAAGAAATGATGAAAAATTACAATAAAAGAAACTTTAATAGGTAATTACTGATTAGACTTTGAGATTTAGCATACCAAGCTTAGATACAAGAAAATTAAATCTCTTTTCATCTAAAGCTTTGGTAAACAAATCCGCAAGTTGATAATCAGTCTTTACAAAGTAAAGTTCTATTGTACCTTTTTCTACATTATCTTTGATAAAATGATACCTGACATCAATGTGCTTTGTCTTAGTGTGCTGCACAGGATTAGCTGATATGGCGATAGCACTCTTCGAGTCACAATAGATAGGCATTTTGTCAAACTTGAATCCATAGTCTCGCAACTGTGTCCTCATCCACAAGACCTGAGAGCAACAACTGGCAGCAGCTACATACTCTGCTTCTGTAGTCGATGTGGATACGCATAATTGCTTCTTTGATGCCCAGCTAACGAGCTTGTCTCCAAGGAATTGAATGTGACCTGAAGTTCTCTTCCTGTCCAGCATACACCCAACATGATCTGCGTCTGAATAAGCAGTCAGTTGAAACCCAGTATCCTTAGGACACCACAGACCAAGATCTGAAGTCCCCTTCAGATACCTAAAAATCCGTTTGACAGCAGCCAAATGGGATTGTTTAGGAGCAGCCTGATATCTAGAACATAAGCATGTTGAAAACATAATATCTGGCCTACTTGAAGTAAGATACATTAAAGAACCTATCATACCTCTATAAGTCCTAACATCAACACTTTTACCCAAAGGATCAGTGCTAATATTAGTACCTGGTGCCATTGGGGTTCCAATTGGTTAACAATTTTCCATTTTGAACTTTCAAAGAATATCCAAAATGTACTTAGATTGATTAATGAAAATCCCCGTTGAAAACTGTTTTACTTGTAATCTGAGAAAGAAATTTATCTCTCCCATCATACTCATTTGAAAACGTGACACCATGAGGTTAGAAAAGTTTTTGTAGTATTTAGAATTTGTAGAGCCAAATATTATATCATCAACATATATTTGAATAAGTATAATATCAACTTTTTCCTTTTTGATGAACAAAGTGGTATCGACTTTACCTTTGAAAAACCTGACTTGACCAAGAATTTAGATAGAACATCATACCATGCGCGAGGGGCTTGTTTCAAACCATACAGGGCTTTATCCAAAATGTAGACGTGATCTGGCTTATCTAGATTTACGAATCCTTCTGGTTGAGACACGTATACTTCCTCCTTAAGAATGCCATTCAGAAAGGCCGTTTTCACGTCCATCTGATAGACTGTGAAATTCTTGTGAGCTGCGTAGGATAGAAACATACGGATTGCTTCTATACGCGCTACTGGAGCATACGTCTCGTCGTAGTCTATGCCTTCCTCTTGTCGGTAACCTTTGGCAACAAGTCTTGCTTTATTCCTTATGACAATACCATCTTCATCCTTCTTGTTTTTGAACACCCATTTAGTTCCTATCACGGTCTTTCCTTCTAGTTTTGGAACTAATCTCCAGACCTTCAGGGCTTCAAACTTATTTAATTCTTCTTGCATAGCAGACACCCAATCCGAATCAACAAGAGCTTCTGATACTCGAGTAGGCTCTATTTTGCTGAGGAATGAGTCATGCAGACATTGATTCAAGGTTGCTGACCTAGTTTGCACTGGCTTGTTAAGATCTCCAATTACTTGGTGTAAAGGGTGCTCTTTGGTCCAGCGATGCTCATGAGGGAGTGGAATAGATGAAGATTGATCATGGTTATCATCTAAAAATCCACTATCAACTTCTTCATTTTGTATAGTAGAAGGGAGTTGTTCAGTTGAAGGAAGTGATGCAGAAGTTTCAGTAGGAACAACTTGGTCAGTCTGTTGATCTGTCCTTATCCTACCCCCTACTGATGCAGTAACTTCTGGTTCTTCATTAACATATTCAGCTTCAACTGAAGGAATATGTGTTTGAATTTGAGCTTCTATCTGAACCGGGGTTAAAAGATCAGTTGAAACATCTGAAGCAGTTGGAGGATTTGTCATTGAATCATCAGACCTGTCAACCACAACAGAATTAGGAAATTTAGAACCTAGAAACTCATCATAGAAAAATTCAAATAACAAATCTAAATCAGATAAATGACTAGTAGACGAAGAAGCACCATCTGATTTGTTCCGTTCAGGTATAGGTTCTGGACTGATTGACCCAGAAGCTAGAACTCCAGTTATCACGGGTTCTGAACTGAGTTGTTCAGAAGCCATTTCTTCATCAAATGTGACGTTTACGCTCTCGACTACTGTCTTTGACTTCTTCAGATAGACTCTATATGCAGCAGATGTAGAAGAATATCCAATAAAGATGTCCTCATCAGCCTTAGCACTGAACTTGTTCAGACTCTCTCTGTCGTTACAAAACACTTACAACCAAATACATGAAAATATTTGATGGTTGGTGTTCGGTTGTTGATCAAAGCATACGACGTCTTCTGAAATCTGCGGTGTATCATGGAACGATTCTGAGTGTAGCACGCAGTCGAAATAGCTTCTGCCCACAGAAATAGAGGTAAGTCAGATTGGCTGAGCATAGTACGAGCAGTCTCTACTAGCGTTCGATTTCGCCTTTCAACTACTCCATTCTGTTCGGGCGTACGAGCAGCAGAGTATGATGTGATATCCCGACCGATTCGAGATAATCTTCAACAGTTATGTTCTTGAACTCTGTGCCGTTATCAGTTCTGAGAAGCTTGACTGTTTTCTACCGATTCACCTGGGTCGTCTTCAGAAATGTAATGAGTACTTCCGGTGTCTCATCTTTTGATCGTAGAAATTTGACCCACGTGTATCGCGAATAGTCGTCCACGATAACCAACACGTATTTCTTTCTGCCTAAGCTTTGTGTTCGCATCGGACCACAAAGATCCATATGCAACAACTCTAGTGGAGAACTGGTACTAGGTTCAGGCTTCGATTAATGTGGAGCTCTCTTCATCTTCCCTTTTTCACATGCTACACATAAGTGTTCTTTCTCATATCTCAGCTCATAAAGTCCATTCACTAACTTTCCACTGACCAACTTGTTAATGTAACGAAAATTCAGGTGCGATAAACGCCTGTGCCAAAGCCAACTTTGCTGCATCGAAGCTTTTGTTAGTAAGCAAACCTGATTGTCATTCTGGACTTATGAAAGATTGATGGTATAGAGATTTGTCTTTCGATTCCCGACTAAAAGTTCTTTGCCGTCTTCAGTACGAACCGAACATCGCTTAGCTTTGAAATTGACCTCTAACCCTTTGTCGCAGAATTGACCGATGCTAAACAAGTTGTGCCCTAATCCTTTGACATAGCTCACCTTCCTAATCGTTATGTTGTATTGAATGATGTCACCATATCCTAAGATTGGTGAAAACTGGTCGTTCCCAAAACGCACATTGCCGCTGAATTTCTTTGTATAATTAGACAATAAAGCTTTCTGCCCGGTCATATGCTTGGAACAGCCGCTATCCAAGTACCACATATGTCGGGTCTGCAAGAGAAATCAGGAAATAACAATTTTAGGTACCCATTTAAACACGGGTCCTAACAGATTAGCACATGATTTTGGCATCCATTTGAATATGGACCCTCTTTTGTTTTGAAAACTTTTAAAAATTTTTGATTTAGAAGAATAAACATGATAATATCCAAACCAATCATTAGAATTATGATGATAAGCAAAATCATTCCACTGATAAGTATAAGAATTAGTAGTAGTAGGAGATAATTGGAACAATTGCTTATTAGAATATCGCTTGTAAGAAGTTACAAGGTTTTTATTTATAGAAGCAACAGAACCAACTATATCAGACACACTATATCAGACACACTACTAGCAGGTGTATCAATAAGTACATCAGGGACTGATTCCGCCTTCTCGTCACTCTTCCTTTTAGGTCGCCATTCAGATCTTGCTTTTGACCTTTTCTTTCTTATATCTGAAACATAAGATTTAGATTTATTAGGAAAGTCAGATTTCTGAAATTGATTTTTCTTTTGTTTACCAGTGTTATTCTGTTTCTGTAATCGCTGTTTCTTATGTTTCTTACCCTGAGCATAGTAATTAGCAGTTACAGAAACTGATTCACCAACCTTAGTTGATGATTCACCTTTTTCATGAACACTTGGTAAAGCTTGTCCATTTATCACAAAAGTAGAATGATTTGGAAGTTGAGCATTAAAGTCAAACATATCAATTTCTTCTATACACCCTTCATCAGAATTTAGAAAATCATTTGCAGACTCAAATAAATCATCAAAATCAGTCTCAGAAGTTTGAAGTACTTTAGAAGATGAACACACATTAGATTTAACATGAAAATCTATGTTCTTTAACACTGTAGAAAATACATTTTGTGTTAGATCACTCAAAATTCTTTCATCAGATAAAATATTTTCTAACTCAATTATTTTGCTCTCTAAGACAAGTGGAGGTATATAAATTTTGGCTTGAACAGGTTTTGCCTCCATCTCAGTAGAAGAATAACTAGCAAAATAATCAGTTGAAAGAAATTTTGGTGTTTTAGAAAGATAACTATCATTCAGTCTTTCATAACAGAATGGTAGTTGCATTTTCTTCAAATTTATTCTTTTCTCATCTTCTTTTTCCTCAACTTCTTTTGATGCTTTGGTGATAAATTTGGGTTTCAAATGAGGATATTCATCAGCCGCATACATATAATTTGCATTATATAGACCTGGTTGTTTTCTAATAGCTTTTTCTAAGTAATGGGGATTATCAAACCCTAATCCCCATTTTTCTTTAAAATCGGCATCTTCATCAGGTGTATTCAAGAAAATAGTTTGATCTGTTTGGCCTCTAAGATACAATTTTGCTTCCAAACCATTTACCTTTTTCTCTAAAGTCTTGTTTTCAACCTGCAATTTAAAAGCTTTTAGTACATATTCTTGTTTTTCAGAATCAGACTTAGATAATTGTTTTTCAATATCAGAAATCTTATTTTCAAAGCAAATCTTTTCATTTTGAAAAACAGAAGCAGATTTGCGTAGAGAATCAATTAAATCTTTGTTCCCAATAACTGATTCATTAAGTTCAAAGATTTGTTGATTTCTCCTAGCAACTCTTTCTTTTTCCTTTTTCAGTTTTAATTGAAGGTCTTGAAGTTCGACCATCATGGCTTCCATTTTGGTCATGAAATCTTTTTCAGTTAAGTTCATTACCTCATCAACAGTCTCATCATCAGAATCATCATCTTTCTCTTCTTTTCCCATCAAGCATAAGTGAACAGTCTCTTCTTGTTCTTTTTCCTCATCAGAATGATCCAACCAGTATTCATCTTCAGCCATTAATGCCCTGCCAGCTTCTTGTTGCTTGGCCAAGAGCAATTTGTTCTGATAATACTCTGAGTTGCGAACCTTTGGCTTCCGACATTCTTTTGCGTAATGTATGAACTTGCCACAGTTGTAGCATTTGATTAGATCATTAGCTGGCTTGTCAGTACTGGTGTAATCATTCACAAACTTTTTCTTCTGTTCTGGTTTCTTCTCAATAAATCTGTTTCCTTCTATCCTTTCTCTATGCTCATGGTTCTTGGAGCTGGACGAACAATATCTCTGAGAATTGGATCCCGGCTTCTTGTAAAACTTCTTTTGGAAAGCACGGGTCAGTAATAGCATAGCCTGCTTGAGACTTTCTCCATCATCTCCATCAGACTCTGATTCTGATTCAGAACTTGAAATGACTATCTTCTTCTTCTTCTTCTTCTTCTCTTTCTCTCCGGCCACCAATGCTATAGGATCAACAACTTTCTCAACTTTCTTCTTCTCACTTCTTTTCTCTTCTACCTCTTCTTCATTCTGTCTCAATGTCTCATAAACCTCATGTAACAGAATGTCACTCATATCCTTCATTTGTTTCATTCGGCGAGTGTGCTTTATCCATTCCGATTGCAAGATGCTAAAAAACTTGACGTTGTTCTCTATTTGATCCTTCTTTACCTTGTTCTTCGAGAGTTCATTAAAGAGTAGAACAAATCTTTCATAAGTCTCTTCCAGGCTTTCATTATCTTTTGCTTTGAACTCTTCATATCTGTTGATACAGTTAGCTACTTTCATTTGGTTTCCAACTTTAGAACCCAACATCATTTTTCTTAACTGATCCCACATTGATTTGGCAGTTTCATTGTAGCTATCCATTTTCACATATATCTCATTAGTCATGCTTTGTAAAAGCAAAGATCTGGCTTGTTTATCAGCATCAAACCGTTTCTTCTGTTCATCAGAGAAATTAGCATACTTTTTATCCACTCTCCTTGTTCTCGGAGCTCCATCTGAATCATTACCACCAACAGGAATCTCCTCAGTAGGTTTCTTCATTGGGCCTTCTATGATAGATTTCAGAATGTTCTCTCCATTTGATTGTCTATTAACAAAGTCCAAAAATCTATCTCTCCATTGTTCATATTCTCATTTGAACAGCACCGGAGGCTTGACATCAGTTCCAATTGAGAGAGCGTCTCTGGAAGTCATCCTGTTTGTACCTGTTTGAAAAGATATGCAATAAGAAACTAGAAACTGATCGTTAGTCCAAATATAAAATCAGAAGAATAGAAATAATACGAAAAAAAATAAATTTTTGAAAAAATTGACTAAGTCCTTAAACTCGCAGATCACTATTCCCAAAACTCGCAAAGTACTATTCACGAAGAAACTCCCAGATGCCTATTCGCGCGTTTGAACAAACTCGCTAACCACAGATTGCGCGAAACATGAAACTTGCTAGCTGAAGTTCGCGCAAATCTTGAAACGCGCTAGAAGTTGATGGCGCAAAACTTGAAACGCGCTAGACGTTGGTTGCGCGAAACACAAACTCGCAGGACGAAAGTAGCATGAAATATCAAACTCGCAAGAGTTTGCGCGTTTAAACACTTAGACAAAATTTCGAGAAATTCAAACTCGCACGTTGACTTGCGCGTTTTCTGAAACTCGCAGATTTAACAAACTCGCAGATCACTGTTTCGAATAAACTCGCAAGCTTAGACTTGCGCGTTTGTAGAACTCCCTGATGTCTACGTGCGCGTTTTAGTACTTAGAAAAATTTCTCCAATCTTCAAACTCGCAGACTTCGATCTGTGCGTTTCTAGAACTCCCAGATAACGTCTTGCGCGTTTGAGACCAAAATCTCCAACTTGCGCGTTCTTGCGAAGAACTTGCGCGTTTTTTGGATCTTGCGTGTTCTTCACTTTCCTTGCGTGTTCTTGGTCTGATCGATCAAAAACCAATCTAAACTTGATTTCTGAATATAAAACTTGTACAATTTCTTCACGAAGCCATACTAAACACAATTACAATACTGAATTTACAAAAACAATCAAAAAATACAGTGTTCAAGTGCAATTACAGTGTTCGACTTCGAAAAACTCAAAAACTCAACAAAACTCAAAATTATCAAACAATTATAGTGCAATTATCGAATTAAACCATACAGACTCGATCAAATACACTATACGATCATAATCTGGTCGATTACAACTTGAAATTCGCACTATAACTTGAAATTGATCTAGACATTGATGAACACAGTGTCGAACAAAACTTTCTTGATTTGATTTCAAATGGATTTGCTCTGGTACCAATTGAGAGTCCCTGTTCTAGTTTCTAATTGCAATCAAATCAACAAAACAAGAATTAATCAACTACCTGTTTGATTCAATTCAACTTCAAAATGATTACACGATTTGTTTTTCACTTTCTCTCTCTAGACGTCTCTCTCTCTCTCTACAATTCACTCTCAGATTACTCTCTAGATTTCTACTTCAAGTTACAACTCTCTGGATCTCTTCTCCAAGTTACAACTAACAAGAACAACTAACACTACTATTTATACCAACAATTAAAATACAAGGAAAAATAAAATACAAAGGATTTGACTTTGACATTTTATTACAAAGACTTTGACTTTTTAATAAGAGTTGACTTTCTCAACTTTCACTTTCTTGAACTTTGACTTTAGTCTTCATGATCTTGTATCCAACATATTTCATGCTCTAACATAGGGTTTTATGAATCTTACTAGCATATAATTATTCATGTTAATGGAAGATACTTAATGTTATTAGAAGTACTAAATGCATGTTAAACCATAAAAGGAGTCATACATGAGTAAGGAACCATCCCTTTTATCGACGGGTTTTTGAGTATATTATTATGTTAGTGGTTAAACTTGTACTTGTTCTATGATGTTTTTTTATGAGAAATGAATTGGGTATATGCGAATAAATGTCCAAAGGTGTATTATCATGTCATAAAATGGAATATATTATGCATATGGTGTATTATTTTATTTGGTCGACACGGTCATCGAGTAAATGTCTATTTCCTTATGCATGAGGATTTAGACGACATATTTGTATATGGTGTTAATTGCTGGCCGTTTGGGCACTAGCAAATAGACAATAGGGGGCGTAAGTCCCTGAGTTGGAACTCCGCTAGATTGGATAGGCACCCATGTCTGTAAGCCCTTGAGGTGTAACTCGACGAAGTAAGCACTAGAGGCATAAACGGTTTGAGAATTGTGATGTCTGGTATGGCATGGGAACTAGAACCGGGATATGTAGTGAAATCCAATAACATCACGGGTGACCCCATTCACGTGTTCTCATCACCTAAGATGGTAATGGGTCTCCCCCTTCTTTCAAGAGTTATATATGTTATAATTGTACACGGAAGGAAACATTGTCCCGATTGGGAGTATTGGCATTGATTCAATCTACGGGTATTCCGGTAACATTTAATTATATTGTACATGCTTACATTATAAATTGTTAAGGGTTTGTCACATTCTAGACTTTGGCCTAACACTTGTGTTCGTATTTATTGCCTCATAGGTTCTGCTAGTGGTGTGCATAGGGCACCTTGATTCGTCGGAAGCACACCTAGGAACTTCCATGGACCGGGCATTTTTGGGATTTTGAGAGAAGAACATTTTGGGAGACATAGCAACACCCACATTTAATCTAGTAGGATATTTTATACTAGATTGATTAGGTTGTTGTGTATTATATTCCATTCCATCGCTACTAAAATCTGTTACAAACTAACCTATGTCGTTGGGTTTTAGTTGTACATATTTACAGGGTCCTAAATCATTATTTATAGACTTTATATTGCCGAAATTTTCCGTTTTATTTTACCCAAATTTTAGAGTGTTACAAGTTAGTATCAGAGCACTAGTTTAAGTGAACTAGGTATGTAAACTCGATGCCTAGACTTAAGCTGAGACCATTAGGTTATGGATTGTGAGTTTTGGGTAGAACGTCTAAGATGGGACGACCTTAGAGTCGACAGAAACTACATCGTTGAGAATTGTAAAAGTGGTAGTGAGAATCTTTATGTAGTGTATGTTTATAATTTCAATTAGCTACTGTTATTATGAATGTATGTTTATGTGAATATGCTTGAATTACTATGATTATGACGATCAATGAACCGTATTATTATGTTTTTTGTGTAAATCCTGTGTTGCCCATCTCTCACTCTCTCTCGATTGTGTGGCAGACCGAAATGGTAAATACTCGGAGTCGACCGCAGATCGATGGGGAAATGCATGAGGATAGTTCGTCCAACCCGAATCCAGTGGTCAGGGCGGCGACTGTCGTCCTTCCCAATATGCCGCCGATATTCACCGGAGTGGTGGAGCACGTACTGAGGGTGGAATTGGCGTCTTCAAACTCGATCCTTCGAGAGGCCAACCCTTAAGCCGACATGATGGTCAGTGTTATGAAAATGGTGACATCGACCATGGAAAAACAACAAGAGGTATTTCTAAATATGTTAGAGGAGAGAGATGCTAGTCTCCAGAGACCAGAAGGGATTGTGAAGAATGCGATAGCCGGTTCGGGTGGTACCGGAGGCGAGAATCGTACTGATGGATTGGTAACCCTAGAGATAAGGCAAACAAGTAAGAGTTGTTCCTATAAGTCCTTCATGGGTTGTAAGCCGCCAGAGTTTGCCGGGGTCGATGATCCCGTGGCTTGTATGAAATGGTTAAGGGAAATCGAGTACGCATTTAGGGCCTGCGGCTGTGAAGAGAGTAAGAAGGTGAATTTCGGCTCCCAAATGCTACGGGGTGCGGCTCTAATCTGGTGGGATGTCTACACCGCAACTATAGAGGTGTCGGTTTTAGCAAAGATGTCTTGGACAATATTCAAAAAGAAGGTTTTGGATGAGTATTGTAATGAACAAGAGATGGATTTGTTAGAAGAGGAATTCCGAGCTTTGAAGAAAGGAGATTTGTCGAATCTTCATGGAGAAGTTGAACCTTGTAGGGCATGTGGCTCCGACCGAGAAGGAGAAAGTGAAGGCCTATTTGAAGGGTCCACCCACGGACATGGGGTCAAGGGTCCGCAACTCAAAAGCTACAAATCTTCGAGAGATCATAGAAGAAGCCAAAATCATGGAAATAGTGTATGTGAAAGACAAAGAAGAAAAGTCAAGGGTCGTAGAAAATAGGAAGTGGGAGAGCCTACCAAGTTCGTTCAAGAAACCGAAATTCCATCAAAATGTTAGAAGCTTTGATAATCGCCGGGAGGCGAAATGGTGTTCCAAGTGTAAAAGCAAACACTTTGGTTTTTGCAACTCCAATCCCAACCCAGCTTCATGCTTCAAGTGTGGCAAGCCGGGTCTCACTAATCCGAACTGTCCTATGCAAGGGACAATCTATTATGAATGTAAGGAGGAGGGGCACGTGAAGAGGGATTGCCCCAAGCTAAGGGGAAGAGCAAGAGGAGGAAACTCATCGATCCAACCAAAGAAGGAAGCCATCCCTAAAGATCAAGGGTGGGCCTTCCAAATGACAAGAGAGGAGGTGAAGGAGACCACCGATGTGGTGTCGGGTACGTTCTTACTCAACTCCCTTGCTGCTAAAGTGTTATTTGATTCCGGTGCAAATTTCTCTTTCGTATCCCTTGCATTTTGCAAAGCTGTGAATGTGCCTACTCGTACCCTTAATGACGCCTTGATAGTAGAAGTAGCAAATGGGGATCAAGTGGTCTTGCGAGAAATTTTGGAATCATGTCATTTAGAAGTTAGTGGTGAACTCATTGAAATGAATCTAATTCCCATGGCAATCGGGAGTTTCGATGTGGTGATCGGGATTAGCTGGTTATATAGAACACAAAGCAGAGATTTTATGTTCGAAGAAGCTCATCAGATTACCGACCTCAAGCGGGGATTTCGTCTTTGTGTACGGGGAGAAGCGTAAGGGTGAAGTGACTCTCATTTCATCCATCAAAGCAAGAAGATGTCTAGTGAAGAAATGTCCGTTGTTCCTCGCCTACGTATTAGATGCCAAAGCGAAAAAGAAGAAGATTAAGGACGTGCGGATCGTCTGCCAAGTGGAGTTCCGGATCGATCTGGTACCGAGAGCGGCACCGATTGCCCATGCACCCTACCGCCTGGCTCTGACCGAAATGCAAGAGATGATGTCTCAACCTCAAGAATTGCGAGAGAAGGGATTCGTGAGGCCAAGCTCTTCGCCTTGGGGAGCTCCGGTATTCTTCGTTAAAAAGAAGGATGGCTCGATGTGAATGTGCATCAACTACCGAGAATTGAACAAGGTGACCGTGAAGAACAAGTACCCGCTACCTCGAATAGACGATCTCTTCAATCAGTTGCAAGGATCCGGATGTTTCTCCAAAATTGACCTCCGGTCGGGCTACCATCAAGTGAAGGTTAGAGAAGAAGACGTTTCCAAGACCGCCTTTAGAACCTGATATGGTCACTACGAGTTCTTAGTTATGCCTTTTGGGCTAACTAACGCACCAGCTGTGTTTATGGATTTGATGAACCGGGTTTGCTGACCCTTTAGAGACAAGTCGGTTACTATATTCATCGATGACATCTTGGTGTATTCGAAGAATGAAGAAGAGCACGAGCGACATCTCAGAGAAGTGTTGGAAGTGTTGAGGGATGAGAAGCTCTACGCCAAGTTTTCCAAGTGTGAGTTTTGGCTACAAGAGGTTCAGTTCTTGGGTCACGTGGTGACAAGTGAAGGAGTAAAAGTGGAACTATCAAAGATTGAAGCCATGACGAATTGGGAACCACCCAAGAGTCCCACAAAAATTCGGAGCTTCTTAGGTCTCACCGGCTACTATCGGAGGTTCATGCAAGACTTCTCCAAAATCGCCTCTCCATTGACGTCTTTGGCCTGGAAAAATGTGAAATTCCTTTGGACCGAAAGTCAAGAGAGGGCCTTCCGAACCCTACAAAAGAAATTGTGCAAGACACCAATTTTGTCCCTACCCGAGGGAATAGTAGATTTTGTGGTCTACATAGATGCGTCTAAGTTGGGTTTAGGGTGTATCTTGATGCAAAGGTGCAAAGTAATAGCCTATGCATCAAGGAAATTGAAGGAACATGAGAAGAATTACCCAACTCACGACCTTGAGGTAGCGGCGGTAGTGTTTTCTTTGAAGCTATGGCGACACTACCTTTACGGTATGAAGTGCACCCTCTTTACCGACCATAAAAGTCTAAAGTATGTCTTCGACCAAAATGAATTGAATGTGAGGCAATGGAGATGGCTCAAACTACTCAAAGACTATGATTGTGATCTCCTATATCACCCTGGAAAGGCCAATGTCGTGGCGAATGCTTTGAGCCGAAATGAGTACGGTAGTAGCATTCAAGCTACTTTTTCTAGAGTGGAAGTCGTCTAAAGCTTAATAGACAGAATCAAGATATCTCAGTCAGAAGTATTCCTGGAAGCAAACCTGCAAGGCGAAGCTATGGTGAAGCAACACCTCCAACTGACAGAAGATGGTAGAGGTTTGAAGTTGTTCCAAGGCCGGATCTGGGTACCAAAAATTGGAGTATGCCGAGACTTACTATTGGAGGACGAGCATAAGTTCAAGTACTCAATTCACTCGGGGAGCACAAAAATGTACCGAGACTTGAAACTTAATTATTGGTGGACAGTAATGAAGTTCGACGTAGCTGGATATGTGGAACAATGCATAACTTTCCTGCAAGTGAAAGTGGATCACCAACGACCTTATGGTAGTCTGCAATCCTTAGAGATACCAGAATGGAAGTGAGAACACATCACCATGGATTTTGTAACCAAGATACAGAAGACCTTGAGGAGTCACGACACTATTTGGGTTATTATGGACCGTTTAATTAAGAGTGCACACTTCCTGCCTATGCGAGATACCCTCTCGATGGACAGATTGTCAAAACTCTATATAGACGAGGTACTCTCGAGGCACGGAGTGCCACTTTCTATTGTGTCCGGCTGGGATAGTCGTTTCACTTCCCATTTTTGGGATAGCTTGCAAAAGGAATTGGGCACTAGAATAAAGTTGAGTATCGTGTACCATCCCCAGACTGATGGACAGAGCGAGAGGACTATCCAAACTCTCAAGGATATGTTAAGGCCGTGCGTGATCGATTTTGGGGGAAGTTGGGATTCACATATTCCGTTAGTGGAATTCGCTTACAACAATAGTTATCACTCGAGCATTGGGATGGCACCGTTCGAAGCATTGTACAGAAGAAAGTGTAGGACGCCCGTGTGTTGGCTAGAAGCGAGAGAGAAACAGTTTGTCGGACTGGAAATCGTGCAAGAGACGGACGACAAGGTGAAAAGCATTAGGGAGCGATTGAAAGCGGCCCAAGATTGTCAGAAGAGCTACACAGACAAAAAGAGAAGGTCAGTCGAGTTTCAAGTGGGAAAACGGGTAATGTTGAAAGTCTCACCGTGGAAAGGGATAATAACGTTTGGAAAACATGGGAAGCTCAGTCCCCGTTTCCTTGGACCTTTCACCATCATTGAACGTATTGGACTTCAAGCCTACAAATTGGATCTTCCACCCAAAATAGACGGGATTCACCCCACTTTTCATATGTGATACTTGAGAAGATGTCTAGCCAAATAAGAGAGTGTTATTCCCTTGTTAGAGATTAGGGTGGATAACGACCGGTGCGTGGAAGAGCCCGAGTTTATCCTAGAAAGGAAGACAAAGAAGCTACGACACAAGGAAGTGTATTTGGTTAAGATTCAATGGAAGCACCACCATGGAGCCAACATGACATGAGAATCTAAAGAGTATATGAAAAGGCGTTATCCTCACTTATTTATTTAGTTAGAGATTTCGAGGACGAAATCTTTTCTAAGAGGTGTAGGATTGTAATACCCCGAATTTTGGATTATTATCTGTTTCGTGTTCACATTAATTTTTATATTTCGTTCTTATGAAATTACCTTAGATCGATCACGAACTCGGATCGAATTCTGTCGGATTTTGAAGTGGGGAGATACTCAACGAGAGTGCCCGGCGATAGTTCCATGGGGCACTATCGCGTGTCACAATCGCCATGGGCAACCGAAGCACACGGTACACTCTCAGCAAGAGTGATCGGCGAGAGTGCCCTATCACTCTCGCGGTGTCACAATCGTGAAGGGCCAATGGGATTTGGGTCGAAGCCCGCGGTACATTCTCAGCGAGAGTGATCGGTGAGAGTGCCCTGTCACTCTCGCGATGTCACTATTAGGGGTGTTCACGGTGCAGTTTGGTGCGGTTTAGGGCAAAACTGCACCGCATATGCGGTTTGAGCATTTTTCCAAACCGCAAACCGCACCGCATTTTGCGGTGCGGTGTGGTGCGGTTTATGCGGTTTGTACCTTACGCATTTTACACCTACAATTCAATGACTATAAGTTCAAAACTTCATTTTAAAATCAACGATAATGTGATCGTAGTCCCTAAAAATAAAAATATTCAATACGTCTGATTCTAAAATAAATATTATACAAATATTGCAATTATTCTTATATACACATATGTGTGTTTAATATATAAAATTAAAAAAATATACATATATATAATGTGCGGTGCGGTGCCGTTTGAACCGCGGTTTGATAATTCAAAACCGTAAACCGCACCACATAGTGCGGTTTGGTAAAAATGCAAACCGCACCACAGACGTTCTAAACCGCACTTTGTGGTGCGGTACGGTGCGGTGTGGGAGGTTTGTAGGGTTTTGCGGTTTAGATGAAAACCCCTAGTCACTATCGCCGACGGGGTTTTTACCCTATTAATTGTTGGCCGAACTCTTTTCTTAGTTAGAACAACTTTGGTTTTTGAGAACAGCGATTTTGGGCATCCATAGGTACGGTTTTCTCCTCTCTTCTCCATCAATGGCATTTAATGATCTCCCATCTAACCTTTGATCATTAAATGCAAACCCTAGGTTCTCCTACCTCTCTTTTGATCATTAAACCGCAAGATCTCCAAGCTCCAAGTCTCAAGTCCTCTAGGGTTTTGCTATATTATGGTTTCTACCTTGCAATCCATTTGGTGAGTCTTCTATCTTCTATTATCTCCTAATGTGTTCTTAACCGCTGATAAGATGATTTTAGGTAAGTTGAAATTAAACTAAAACTAGGGTTTTATGAATCTTACTAGCATATGATTATTCATGTTAATGGAAGATGCTTAATGTTATTAGAAGTACTAAATGCATGTTAAACCATAAAAGGAGTCATACATGAGTAAGGAAGCTTCCCTTTTATCGATGGGTTTTTGAGTATATGATTATCTTAGTGGTTAAACTTATCTTACTTGTTCTATGATGTCTTTTATGAGAAATGAATTGGGTATATGCGAATAAATGTCCAATGGTGTATTATCATGTCATAAAATGGAATATATTATGCATATGGTGTATTATTTTATTTGGTCGACACGGTCATGGAGTAAATGTCTATTTCCTTGTGCACGAGGATTTAGATGGCATATTTATATATGGTGTTAATTGTTGGCCGTTTGGGCACTAGCGAGTAGACAATAGGGGGAGTAAGTCCCTGAGTTGGAACTCGGCTAGTTTGGATAGGCACCCATGTCTGTAAGCCCTTGAGGTGTAACTCGACGTAGTGAGCACTAGAGGCATAAACGGTTTGAGGATTGTGATGTCTAGTATGGCATAGGAACTAGAACCGGGATATGTGTTGAAATCCAATAACATCACGGGTGACCCCATTCACGTGTTCTCGTCACCCAAGATGGTAACGGGTCTCCCCCGTCTTTCAAGAGTTATCTTTGTTATAATTGTACAGGGAAGGAAACATTGTCCCGATTGGGAGTATTGGCATTGATTCAATCTATGGGTATTTCGGTAACATTTAATTATACTCTTCATGCTTACATTATAAATTGTTAAGGGTTTGTCACATTCTAGACTTTGGCCTAACACTTGTGTTCATATTTATTGGCTCACAGGTTCTGCTAGTGGTGTGCATAGGGCACCTTGATTCGCCGGAAGCGCACCTAGGAACTTCCATGACCGGACATTTTTGGGATTTTGATAGAAGAGCATTTTGGGAGACATAGCAACATCCACATTTAATCTAGTCGGATATTTGATACTAGATTAATTAGGTTGTTGTGTATTATGTTTCATTCCATCGCTACTAAAATATGTTACAAACTAACCTATGTTGTTGGGTTTTAGTTGTACATATTTACAGGGTCCTAAATCTTTATTTATAGACTTTATATTGCTGAAATTTTACGTTTTATTTTACCCAAATTTTAGGGTGTTTGATTCGTAAATCGAGGGCTATATATATAGAGTAAAGTTCAGGAGAAACCCCCTTAAAAATGAAAAACTTAGGAACACCTTCATAACTATTCATCTATATGATATGCACATGTGCATACAAGTAATTGAAAATGTTGTCTGGTTTTAATGCATGTATGCATGTTATGTACATGTGCATATTGGACAAATTACTTACAATTACTTGTATTTTCAATTATTTTGTATGTACATATACGTACCATACAGAGTAATTGGTTACTAGGGTGTTCCTGAGTTTTTCATCTTTTTTATAGTTTTCCCTTTAACTTGACCCTATGTGTGTATGTGTGTGTATATATATATATATATATATATATATATGAAGGTTCAAATGAGAACGCTAACTATTTAAGAAAACAAGAAAATAGCAAATCATGTAAAAAATTACAGTGATTTTACATTAACGGCAAAAAATGGATGCGGGTTGCTTTGACCACGACTTAAGTCGCGGGCCAACGTCACCTGAATCATATATGATTTTGTACGTGAATCATGTATGATTTTGTACATTAACGGTCGTTCTCGTGTTTTCATAAATAGATCGTGTTATCGTTTGAACTCACCCCTATATATATATATATATATATATATATATATATATATATATGTAGCCATAGGTTCAAATGAGAAGTCTTAAATATATGAAAAAGAGAGAAGCCATCCTAGCCCTTCCACTAAAAAAATAACAATCAAGATTTGAGGGGCTAATCGTGCAATATCAGATAATTGGGTTGCATGGTAACAATTATGTGAAAGATAAAGGCGTAGTTTTGTAACTTTTACGACTACAACAGAGTAAGCGACAAAAAAAATTAATATGTTCATATGTGAACCCGTATGGTTCATATATGAATTATATGTGCATATGTGAACCCGTATAATTTAAATATGAACTAGTTAACTATTTTTGGTTCTCATATGATATCAATTGTTTTGGGTCCTCTTCACGTGTGAATCTATTAGACAGTCAGAAATGAAATAGTAATGCATAAATGAAACTGATTTAGTTCGTATTTTCATTGTTTTGTCCATATTGTGAACCTGAATAATATATATATGAACTATTTAATTGATTCATAGATGAATCTTAGATTCATATATAGCATTATAGTTTTAGGATCATAATCAACATCTTGCTCAAGATCGCTTTCTGGATTTAGATTGATATTGAAAGAATACAAGATTTGATCGACAAAGAATCAAGAAATTTGATAATTTGGATAACCTAGAAATGCGATATATGATCGAGAAAGAATCGATGATATATTTCCATAAAATCGGATTTCATTTGTTAGAATCGTTAATGGATATCCTTACGTTAATCTAATTTTGTTAATTACAATCTTAAATTGCTAGTTACCATATTACCCTTCATTTAAAAAAAATTGATCATTTAATCTAATAGTTAGGCTTCTCCCATACTCATATATTTGAGACTTCTCATTTGAACCTCTCCTCTCTATCTGTGTGTGTGTGTGTGTGTGTGTGTGCATGTGATAACTCTCATTTTGACTGTTATTTACACTTCGTTAGTGTGTCTTTTTATTCTCTTTTAGTGTGTGATTTCCCTTTTTGTGTTTGCACTTCCTTTATTTATTTATTTTCATTTGGAGTTGTTGAGGATAAAAAATTGTGTTTAGTGGATGTGTCGTTTTTGGAGTTGATGAGTCACTATGGCGAGTCACCACTATGGTGAGCAACTGGTGGAAGATTTTGGCAGCAGACTTATTTCCAATTCTGTGAAATTAGGTGCATATTTCAGCTTTAGTAGTCAAACCTGAGATTTTAATGGAAGTGAAGAAAAAAGAGACAAAAAAATCAAGACAAATTGAGGAAGAAGACAATCTTTGTAATGTCTCTTTCTCCCCTTATCAAGTCTCTTTCAAAGAGAATAGATCAAGCTTGAGGAAGAAGACAAACTATGAAATGTCTCTTTCTTCCCTCTCAAGTCATTTTCATCTCATCTCTCCCCTTCACCTATTTAAAGGGAGTTTAGGCACTTCATTTGGAGGACGATACACCATCGAGATTCAACTAAGAATTTCTTTGTACATGTATTTGCTTTTTAATTAGTTTAATTTTACGACAATTTATTTTCTGTTCATCACTGTGGCGAGCTTGTGACCACAATGGTAAGTTTTATTTTAATGCAATTTATGTTTGAGCATTTCTTTTCTTTCATTATGTCTTTACTTATGAGCAGTAGCTAAACTCTTTTCGATACGGGTGTAGGCCAAACCCGAGAGATTAAAATGTAACACTTGGGTGTTACCACATTTTTGCTAACTCTCCGATTTGGTCGTTCAAGTTGAAGCTTTAACTCAATGCGGATAAGTCGATCACTTGTTTGTGTTGATATTAGATATTTGACTTATAGATGGGCAGATTCGAAATATGGCTTGGGTGATGCAAGGAGGTTTGAGAAAATCATCAATAATCACATATAGATATTGGTTTTTGCATAATTGTACAAAGGTTCAGATGTTGGTAGAGTTGCTGTGTTATAGAGATATGTACATCTCTCCATACTCGCAGAGCTAAGATCTTAGAGATCTACCTAGTAAGGTTGACAAACCGAAAGTTAGCATTTGTGGATACTTTATGAAAAAACATAACCACAATCTACACGATGTAGCTTTGAGAGAAGGAAATTGCGTGGGGCTATACTGTAACCGGTTTTGTCAACCATTTAAGTTATTATTATACTTTCGGGCTACACCCGTACCTGCTTTTTATTACATGTTAATTTAAATCACCAATATTCTCTAAAAACACCAATTTTATAAAAATCAAACTTTACCCCGAAAGTTCGTGGAAATCTCAGATTCTTAGTAGACCAGTCCTATGGATAAAACTTTTTGTAACTTACCATTATATTACTTGTAATCAAACTCAATAGTTGGTGTGCACTTGCACCGCTATTGTGCCACATTGGCATGTGAGTATTCTTGCTATCAGTGGGCAAGTTCAATTAGAAGCCTAAAATTGATTAGGAACCGTTCACAATGCAACATGTGGCATATTCATCAAGAATATGGATATATTATTCATCCAGATGATAAATCTAGCAAACCATGCAACCTAGATCCTAGCCCTACATGATGAAATCAATTGGTCAATATTAATTACACCCAATTTCGAATTATTTATATATAACAATCAAATTAATTTAATTGAAACTGCTCATTTCAGGGTTAAATCAGTAATTTCATCAAAAAGCCACTCGGCGTTAAACATGGAAACATGGATTCGTCTCTATCATATCCCTAAAAATTTGAATATTTTTAATACAAACAATAAAGTTGCATCCAAGAGCATCATCACCAAGAAGAAAGCGGTTTCTGCAGAAACAAACCCAGACTGAAGAAATGGCTGAACGCAATCATTCTCCAAGTTCACTAACATTGTTGATTCACGAATAAGTTTGGATTTGGACGATGAACAAAACAAGAACCGAAATCAGAAAAAACCCGACCAACCCAATCAACCCAATCCGAAAAAACCTAAAAAAATCAACCCGAGGTAATCTAACATATAATCGATATGAAATTAGGGTAACCCGAATCTATTGGGTTGATATTGGGTTAGGCCCAAAGTAACCCGACCAACCCGATAACCCGATAAAAGTTTTAGCGACTTCTCTAAAATTATTTTTATTTCTCTTTAATATGTATAATTTACCAAAAACAACTTGGCAAGAGAACATTCAACCCGATTAATCCAACCCGTGAGCACCCCTAATGTATTGTATTGGGTTCCGAACATTTACATTACCTCATACAAGTTTGTAGATGAATCTCTGTGATCACATCAGCAACTTTGAACATAAAACCTGAATATGATAATCAAAGTTTCTGGATGAATTTCTTGATGTAACAAATATAGTTTCAACGTCAGCAACATCTTGATCATCATTCACTTAATGCAGTTGGCATCATAATGGACTTATGCATAGCGGGTTTTTTTTGTCAATATACTAGTTTAACTTCATTATGGCATCCTTCCTAGTGAACCAACATGTTGATTCATAGTTCAGAGCATGAATCATTTCATCACTTAGAATGAAACTGAATTCATCAACTAGTTGCATATACTGAAATATGGTACACGTTGTGAAAGGGGATGATACATAATGTAACACTGTAACAAGTAGCACAAGGTGAAATACCTTTATCATCATCACCATCACAAACACCAACTACATCGGTCATATCTCCAACAACATTGCGATTTTATCCTTCATGAACATCCTTCCCAGTGGTAGCCACAAACCCAGTAAATGAACCAAAAATAATATGACATCTTCTTTCACCGCTATTTCACTGCCTTTGTTGGTAACATCACAGACACCATCTACGCCAATTACATTCGATGCATCAACACCATTGTTCACATCATGAATATGCGAAAAAGGAGAATCCACAAATAAACCCAAATATTGAACCAAGCATTAAACCGCTATCGCATATTTCTGGAAAGACGGGTTGTTTGCCTTTATCAGTATGTGTTAGGGAAAATTGTGCCTCACAAATGTAAATGCTAGCGAGTGATTTCTAAGGTCCCAAATGGATAGAAATCCAAGTGCACAATTAACCCAACAACGAATGCGGATAACAATAATCTAGATGTTGCACAATAACTCTCTAATGTAGAATAATAAACCCACGAAAGTATAGATAGTAACAAAAACGTTATTATCTATAATTATAGCAAGTTCAAAACAAATAACACCGTGATTTAACGTGGTTCCACTATCGGTGTGATAGTGTACATTCACCAAAGAGAGAGAGCAAGAATATTATTATCAACCAAGGAATATTATAAGGTGCTTGTACAAGGATCTTGAGATCCACGATCGCCTAACTAAAACTTTCATGAAACACTGCCGAAAATCAAGAACACTCTCAACCTCAAGAATATATTAGGGAGAGTATTTGGTGTTTAGCTAGAGAAAGCTTAAGAAAGGGATGATGAATAATGAAGAGGATGGCTTCTATTTATACTAGTGGGAGAAGTAGGGGCTAAGTTAACTTAGTGACTAAGGCTTGGATATGAGAAGATGAGGTTAAGTAACCAAAACTTAAGGGCTAAGTCTTGGCCTTTTTTTTTTTAAATTTTGTGTAGCATATGTAATATATTTTAAATTTTGTTCCAGATTCGGTAACCCTTGATACCATCTGTATAGCCGAGCAAAAATCCTTTGGTGGCTTTAGGAGTCAAATACATGTATTTATTTCAGATAGATGTTTCTTTTACCTCTCCAAACCTCTTCCGGAATCTTTCCCCCGATGGCCGAACAAGGTAACCTGTTAATGATGTGCATCACGGTGTGAAGTGCTTCGTCCCAGAAAGATTTGGGGAAGTCTGATGTCGACAACATACATCGGAGCTTTTCAAGCAAAGTCCTATTCATCCGCTCGGCAACCCGATTAGATTGAGGGTCGCCTGGTGTGGTGTAGTGACAGTGGATGCCCTTACGCGAACAAAAGTCTTTGAAGTTACCACTAGTAATTTCTCCACCGTTGTCAAATCTCAGCACTTTCAACTTCTTGCCAGTCTCGACCTCTACTCGTACAACCAAGTCTTGAACGTATCGAAGACATCTAACTTTAACTTCAACACATACACCCAAAGATTATGTGAGAAATCATCAATAAACGAAACGAAGTATTTACCTCCACTGAGGGATGGAGTACTGGATGGTCCCCAGACGTCTATATGAACTTAATCGATGATTCCTTTAGTGTTGTGTTTTCCAACACCAAAAGAAACACGTGTATGCTTTCCTTTGACACATCCCGAACAAAACTCCAGGCAGGTACGACGACTTTAATGAGTTTTCGCTTGCGCAAAATCTCCAAGTTCTTCTCGGATGTGTGTCCCAAAAGAATATTCCATAAGCGAGCAACATCGAGATTCTTTGAGCTTTCAGCCACACACGATTCAGAAGCAATAGTTTCGCCAATCAAGTGGAAAAGGTTATTTTCACCCCGTTCGCCTTTCATTACGATAATACTCCCCCGGGAGATGCGCAAACTCCCGTAGTCAATCCGAATCTTGCAACTCAGTTTGGACAGTTGTCCAACAGAGATCATGGAACGAGTCATGGATGGAATAAACTTGACATTATTCAAAGTCCGAATACACCCATCGAACATCTTGATCTGCATAATACCTTCAACTTTTTCGAAGGTAACACACGAAGTACTATTTCCCATATATATACTGTTACCTTCAACTTTTTCGAAGGTAGAGAAGCAGTCCCGGAATGGTGTCATATGGCAAGATGCACTAGTATCTAACACCCATCGCCTGTCACCTTGCGGTGGTGTAACTGTGGCAGAGAAGCCATCTTTCTCCTCTTCGGCTGCAACAGCTGATGATTCGGCGTTGTCTTTGTCTTTGTTTTTAAGACTCGGACAATCTTTCACCCAATGACCTGACTTGTGGCAATAGTTACAGTTGCCACGTGTCTTTGATTTCCCACGAGATCCAGTCCAACGATACTGAGAGCGCCCACGATTTCTTCCTCTTGAAGACTGCTGATCGTCTCGGCCTCGTCAGCAAATAGGCCTTGACTGCAATTGTTCTCCCTGGGATTGTTACCGATACTTATTTGAATTCTTTGATCTTCAGAAATCATTCCTGTTTTCACATCAGACAAAGAAAGAGTTTCTCTTTCATATATAAAACTGTTAGTGAATTGGGAATATTTCTCGGGAAGTGAATACAACAGGATCATAGCAAGTGCTTCTTCATCTTTAGCAAGAAGCGCATCCGTTGCCTTCAACTTCATAATGATATCTTCAAATTCGGTCATGTGAGCTTTAATGGTTGTGCCTTCCTTCATTTTGAAGAAGAGACACGACCGCATCAGTAAGAATCTGTTGGTCAAAGTTTTCTTGAGATATAAATTCTCAAGCTTGCTCCAAATACCTGCAGCTGTCTTTTCAGACACAATCTCAGATATAACATTTTCTCCCATAGCCATATACAAAGTAGTAAATGCCCATGATTCCATTTCTTTAGCCTTAAGTTCAGACATGTTAGGGTCTAACTCGTATTTAGCAAATACTACGGGATGGACTCCATTTTCCTAAGTACAACAGATGTTGTGAACTGCCATTTACCAAAGTCACCGTCCCCATTCCAAGTATGTATACGAATCCCAACCCCGGACAAATTAAATGTACCTTCTTGGTATGGTTTTTGGGATTGGTTTAAGGAACCGACACCAAATGGATTTTCTACGTCACCCATAGAGAAAAAAATGTGCAAACTGGTTTATGTATATTTTCTACACAAACCCAAATCTAGATCCGAAAGCTCTAATACCAATTGTTAGAGAAAATTGTGCCTCACAAATGCAAATGCTAACGAGTGATTTCTAAGGTCCCAAATGGGTAGAAATCCAAGTGGACAATTAACCCAACAACGAATGCGGATAACAATAATTCTCTAACCTAGAATAATAAACTCACGAAAGTATATATAGTAACAAAAACGTTATTATCTATAATTATAGCAAGTTCAAAACAAATAACACCGTGATTTAACGTGGTTCCACTATCGGTGTGATAGTGTACATCCACCAAAGAGAGAGAGCAAGAATATTATTACCAACCAAGGAAGATTACAAAGTGCTTGTACAAGGATCTTGAGATCCACGATCGCCTAACTAAAACTTTTACGAAACACCACCGAAAATTAAGAACACTCTCAACCTCAAAAATATATTAGGGAGAGTATTTGGTGTTTAGCTAGAGAAAACTTAAGAAAGGGATGATGAATAATGAAGAGGATGGATCCTATTTATACTAGTGGGAGAAGTAGGGACTAAGTTAACTTAGTGACTAAGGCTTGGATATGAGAAGATGAGGTTAAGTAACCAAAACATAAGGGCTAAGTCTTGGCCTTTTTTTTTTAAATCTTGTGTAGCATATGTAATATATTTTATATTACAACAGTGTGCTCCATCATTAATCGAAATACGTAAAGAATTGATACGCTACTTAAACTCTAAATCTTCAATCATATAAAACCCAAATCGTTGATGAATATTAGAAACTGAAAAGATAACTTCCCTAAATAACTGCATGAAAAAAAGTAATGTTAATCCCTAAAATTAAGCATGCTGATTTTTCCTAAAAATAATTAAAAAGAATACTAATTACGAATTGCCTAAATTGCCCTTGTGAAAAATTATTAAAAAGAAAATATTGATCTCCAACATAGGGGTGCTCAAAAAACCGACCAACCCGATCAACCTAACCTGACCAACCCGGAAAAAAATCAACCCGAGGTAATCCGACATATAATCGATACAAAATTAGGACAACCCGAATCTATTGGGTTGATATTGGGTTAGACTCAAAGTAACCCGACCAACCCGATAACCCGATAAACGTTTTAGGGACTTCTCTAAAATTATTTATATTTCCCTCTAATATGTATAAGTTACCAAAAAAAAAACTCAGCAATAACGAGCAATGTAACTCATAATTAAGAGAACATTATTGGAAACTTATATGTAATAATTAAATATTTAATGAACTCGTATATTCTTTTGAATGATGTATCGTATTTCAAAGAAATTTTTCCTTTTATGTTTTTAATATTGTTTTTACTTTGTTTAAACACAACCCGACCAAACTGACCAACCCGAACGGGTTGGGTTGGGTTTGGTTGCACTTTTGTTTGGGTTGGGTTAAAAATTCTCAAACCGCCAACATTAGGTTGGGTTGTTGAAATGCATTCAACCCGATCAACTTAACCCGTGAGCACCCCTACTCCAACATAAACAATCGGATGGCTATAAAGTGGTTTGTATGGTTTGCCAGATAGTTTGCAATTTAGCCTTGGCCATGGTCGTTTATTTTACAAACCACTTCATTAGTAAAAACTGTACAAACCAATCCCATCCATTGATTTATTTGATCTATGGATGAAATGAAGGAGTGCTATTTTGTTATAACAATTTGCTTATTTATTTTTTATTTTCAGTATCAATTATTGGTATGGCGATATTTCTTGTAACAATTTGAATATTTATTTTTTATTCATATTTTTTCATATTTTTTCGGTTTCGCAGTTGTTTTGGTTTAAACCAATTTCATCCATGAAACCTGACATGAAATTAGAATAAAATCCAATTTCATTCACATTGCTGAAACAATGAAATAGTGGTTTCATATTTCATTGATAGAAATAATGAAAATAATGGTGATTTCATGTTTCATATTTTATTGTACGACATAAATCCAATAACTGGGATTCAGACATACGTTTCATTGATGAATACAAAAATCATCAACTATAAGAAAGAAAAAAAATTGAGTGACAAATATATTTTGAATAAAAAAACAAGATATACACCAAAAAGGTGAAATTCTTGACGGATATTATAGAAAACTAAAAAAAAAAAAAACTGGAAAGCGTTGAAGGATTATGTGTCATCATCAAAAGAAAGCGATTGACAGAATATTTTCCTACTATTAGAATTTACCATAATAAAGATTTACTTTTCTTTGTAAACTTATCCCTATTTAAAGGGCTTATGATTAATAAGAATTACAGACTTCTTCTCTCTGTCATATTGTTATTCTCTCTATATTGATTGTTCTACAACATGTTATCATCACGTTGCTCGACTAGAATAATTTTACAAAGTAAATTTAGGGTTTCTACGGTATTGCTACCGATTTGAGCATGTACATTCTATATATGAAGATTATCAAATCCAACACCAAACATAAATCATTGTTTTTGCTATGAGATAATCAAGATATTGCCTTGTTATGCTACTACTTCATCAATTGAATCAGGTATACTTACCTTTTACATTTAATATCCTAATGAACTTTTGATACCCTGGTAAACCGATTAACATTATGTTATTGCACATCTATGGTTTCATGTTTAAAGTATATGCTTAATTAATATTGTGAAATATCTACGAATTTGTTTAAATACATTAGTTTGTTTGTTTTGTGATTAAACGCCTCTTGAAAATGAAAAAAAAAAAAAAGAAAAAAGAGAAAACATTTATTTTTGTTCAATTTATCATGGCGGAGAAAAAAGAAGAAGCCAAAATCAATATGGTTTATAATGATACACATAAAACATTTTTTTTTATTGTGAAGCATCACTCGACTAAGATAATTTTACAAAGTAAATTTAGGGTTTCTACGGTATTGCTACCGATTTGAGCATGTACATTCTATATATGAAGATTATCAAATCCAACACCAAACATAAATCATTGTTTTTGCTATGAGATAATCAAGATATTGCCTTGTTATGCTACTACTTCATCAATTGAATCAGGTATACTTACCTTTTACATTTAATATCCTAATGAACTTTTGATACTCTGGTAAACCGATTAACATTATGTTATTGCACATCTATGGTTTCATGTTTAAAGTATATGCTTAATTAATATTGTGAAATATCTACGAATTTGTTTAAATACATTAGTTTGTTTGTTTTGTGATTAAACGCCTCTTGAAAATGAAAAAAAAAAAAGAAAAAAGAGAAAACATTTATTTTTGTTCAATTTATCATGGCGGAGAAAAAAGAAGAAGCCAAAATCAATATGGTTTATAATGATACACATAAAACATTTTTTTTTATTGTGAAGCATCATGGATTTCTAATGCCATGATTATATCTTTTGAAATCTTCTATATGTATGTCAATTTATATATTCATTATTATTTTACATTGGTTAATCAAATAATTTATATATTTGTTTAAATATTTCTAAAATATACACTTTTATCATATATGTTTGTTTTATAACAAGTTAATTTAAGATATGATAATTTATTTAATTCAATGATATGTGTTATTTAATATTCTAGTTGCTATTTTAAACCAACTATATATGGATATGTAAATACATTCCTATTATTTATATTATAATATTCAAATATTATATTAGTATTTAAGTATATTTAAAGTCCCTTGAATTCTTAGTACTCATATTTGCGATTAAGGATCATATAATTGTTAAAAAGTTTTGTAGTTTATTTATTTTGACATTAAATTTTTTATAAAATTTAATATATAAATTTAAATGTTTATCTTTAGTTTCTACTAATAATTCTTAATTCTGTAATTAAATTTTGGAAGTTACACTTCCAACCTCCATATTTTGGTATCTTATCAAAAGCTCCCCAAATACTATTAAGACACTAAAGGATGTTTGTTTACCTCTTAATGGTTTCATTAAGAGGCAACATCTGAATCGCTAAGAGGTAAATCTTGTTTGGCAAAAAAAAGTGTTGCCTCTTAATGGTTCCAAAATCCTCTTAATGATTTTGTATCCTGACCCTCTCTTAACCATTAAGAGCCTTGATTTCATTATGAACAATTAGCAAACAACCATATTTAATTTTACACTATATCATAAAAACCTCTTAATCATTTAGACCACTTAATCATTATGCACTAAATCATTCAGCAACTGCCAAACAACCCCTAAAAGTAAATTTGGCTTTATTACAAAACCAAATCTCTTAAAACACTATTAAGGTATACCGAAAAAATCTTTTTTAAGTAGGAAGAAGAGTTCCCCGAAGAAGTTGACGGCCGAATTCAAGCAAAAAATGGGATAACCTGAGAGGGACTTAGATTAATCGATTCAGTGGGCGAACTGATTCTACCCTATGTTAGAACATTTATGTGAATGCTATTCTGATCATAACTAATACCGTTGATTCAATTGGCATTGACATAATAGGAATATTTCACATTTCCTGCTGAGATCCCAAGTCTCTAAGTAGGCCCTCTTGGCCACCCACGACCTTGGCTTTTTAGAGAATCCCGCTCCTATCTCTGTTCATATGCCAAACTCATATTCATTTTGGCTTAATGACAAAAACTCTATAATTAATAATGTTATATTCAAATTTAATAAATCGCAAAATATAGATTGAATTTTGTCAAACGAGTGTAAATTGCCCTAAGATTTGTAAGGACTTAAGAAATCCATGTGATTCCCCTACTACCTGAAAATCCAATAGATTGAGTGATTTCATTTTGCAAATTGAAATATTGATGAAGTATTATCAACAAAATGTAAGCATACAATAATAAAATATTATTATGATAATGAAATTTCATACATAATATAATGATTATAGCTCGTGATTCATTGTTTTAGAAAATCATACATTATCCCTTATATACGTAAATGGTTGGAACAACTCATCCATGATTCAGTGTCCTAAACTCAAAAGAACTTGAGTATAAACATGAATATTCAATGTAAAAACTACTTTTGTCGGAAAAGTACAAGAATATACCTAAAGTCCATCAACTCCCTATTGACCCTAAAACTAACCTTTTGAAAAGGTACAAGAAAATACAATCATGTTTTGAGACGACGTATAAATCCTAACTTTCATAGGAATACCTTTACTAGAAACCCCCAAAGAATTACGGGATGCCCCGAAAAGGAGAATCGGGAGTTTTCATGAATATATACTTCCTAAACTAGTATTACAGTGGAATGAAACCCACTTACTCGGTTACAAAAAGGTAAATGATTTCAACAAAGAAATGTTATGTCCCAAACGCGTCTCAATCTATGTGGCAAGGAACTCACATAAGATGACATGATTCCTAACATGATTTCCACCTTTCATATATAAATAAATATTAATGAACCAATATAAGTTGAAATGTAACATTTAGACAAACTCATCAACCTATTGCAAATGGTTGAGAGACACAACAAGATTCTTTCAAATAACAACACCAAATATGTTGGGACAAAGAAATTTTCCGAGATCAATAATGAAAATGTTAGAGGTGGAAACAACTCTAAAGAATCGTAAGTGAAAGAAAATTTCTCACACGTGTCATTTATATACCACGTGAACGAAATAGTGGAAAGTGTCAGGGGGATGATAATTGTTAGGAAGGATTTTCCAATCTTTGTAGCAGATACAACTACTACATAGTTGATAAGGGATAGTCAATGAAGATATACATTAACTACTGTTCCTTTTTCTTACAAAACAAATAGGGCGAACAAGTATAAAATAAACTATATCAAATCTAAAATTGACTGAGTATAAGTTTATTTGAATGTGTTTTAACTATCAAATTAATTGCTCCTGCAAATATACACTCGGGTATGTCAAGAAATACATCAAAAACAAATATAAAACTCTCAATGTTCTTCGTTCCATGTAGGAATGTATCGAGGAGAACTTGACTGTTTTTGTGACATCTCAAACAATCCTAAGAAATAGATATTATTCATTTAATTAATTATTTTTAATTCCTCCAACCAAACACTTAGACGATGGACTGTCACTTGTTGTTTAATGACACGAAATCAATCACTAAAACACTATATACATCAAACCTTGTTCAAATATTTATTTGAAATGGAAAACCATATTACGAGCGGAAATGGATATCTATATAAACTCTAACAAATATGGAAGGAAACATATATTAGAGAAGCTAATGTGTCAAACTAGTGGATTATCTAGGTCACTGAATCATATGTTGTCACCAATAATGAACTTTGGGATATGACATAATGATCCTGTGTTGAAAAATACACATAAACACATTTTCTCGAGTGAAAGAAATGATCCAAAATTGCAATTGTTGACTTCTACAACATAAGAAGCAACACCACCATCGCAACATGCACTCTTGAATACCTAGAACTTTTGCAAACCTTACTCCTTAAACCACAATATGAACAAGGTTATCCTAAGCTAAGGACATAATACAAAATATTCCATTCTTACAATGAATAGAAAGTAATGCTTGTGGACCTATACATCCAGAATGCGGGCCATTCAAGTACTTTATGGTTCTGGTTGAAGTTTCGACATGATGAACACACCTCGTATTAATGTCCACACAAAACGCTGCACTCCTAGGACCAACTATACAACTAAGGGCTCACCACCCTAATCATCTCATAAAGTCTATATGGCTTGGTAATACTAGAGAATTTACATCATAAGGATTTGATGATCTTTGCTTCGGTATTGGGATCAATGTAGAGCATCCTATACCCCCATGTGTATACATAAAAGTGGTCTCACAAAAGATGTCAACAAAAGGACATAGATGGTAACTAGGGCATTGGTTATGCATACCAATTTACCAATATCTACTTGGGGTTATGCAAATTTTCATGCAGCTTTACTTATTTGTTCTTAGACCCACTACTAGTCAACTAATATCATGCATATCGGTTGGTAACTGGATATAAGCCTGATCTTTTAAATTTATGCATTTTTGTTTGTATAGTATATGTGCCAATTGCGCCCCCACAGCGCACTAAAATGGGTCATTAAAGACTATTAAGTATATATGTTGGATATGAATCTCCAACAATTATCTGCTATTTAGAACCTTTTACGGATAATCCTTATATTACATGATTTGCGAATTGTCACTTTGATGACAGTCTTCCCGTCGTTAGGGGGAGATAGGAAAAAGTATTTTCCAAGGGAACGACAGGAACTGTCATGTAATGTTCCAACCCTGTCTATTTTGATCCCCAAACTTCACAACGTAAAGTTGAAGTCAAACGAATCAGACTCGATACCTGATACGTCAAAAATTATTCTAAAAGTGAAAATATCACACATACGAGCTGCTAATATACCCGTAAGGTTAAAAGTCCCTAACAGAGTCACAACGCCATTGGAAAGTGCGTTGCAGTCACACATAGTGGAGGTGTGGTTGAGGTTGTAGCTACTAACTAGAAGTGGTGGAAGCTACTTGGTTCGATGGATACTATTCTAAAGAAAGAGAATAGAGAGGCGCATCTATTTATCATCAACACATAAAACTCTCTTAAGATTATCTATAATTATAATTATGTCCATGGATCATCACTAGAGGATGCTCCAAAGTTAATATGATTCTAGAGATGAAAGAAAATCTCAAATGAACTATGAGAGTACATATGAGTCGATGGACAACTCATATATACTCATTGATGACTTATTCGCATATACTATTGGTCATAAGATGATAGAGCACAATGACATCGAGCCACACTCATTTGAATAATATCAACAAAGAGCATATTGACCTAAATAAACAATCCAGAAAGAATTATATTCTTTGACAAATGATCGAGTATTTGGTCTGGTAGTGCTAACCCACCAAGTGTAAATCCCGTAGGACATAACTAAGTCTTTGTCATAAAGCGTAATGAGAATAATGAAGTTCTAATGTTTAAGTCTCTCCTTTGGCGCAAGGTTTCTCACAACGCCCTGGATTGACCAAGATAAGACTTACTCTCTCATTATGGATGTTATGACGTCCGAATAATTTATTAGTCTAGTAGTTTTCGAATGACTGTAAATGCATCTCATGGATGTGGTTACTGCATATCTGTGTGGGGATCTAGATTTAGATATATATAAAAGTATTCGATGATATTACATTATCAAAATCAAGTAACTCTAAACCACAAAATGCTCTTGCAATAAAAGTGAAACGCTCATTTTATATAGTGAAGCAATCTATACGAATGTTGTATAACCACCTAAGTGGATACTTGATTGGGAAAGTATATAATAATGATGAATTGTGCCCTTGCGTATTTATTTAGGAAAACAAGTTCTAAATTTCCAGTGTAACTCTATATGTCGATGTTATGAACATAATAGGCACTCTTGATGAAATAAGAGAAACAACAAACTACTTATTTTGAGATGAAAGATCTTGGGAAAACATGGTTTTGTCTAGCTATTTGAGCTAGAACAACAAGTTTGTGGAATATTAATCCACCGATCCGCATGTGTCCAGAAAATGACCAGGCGACTTAATATGGACAAAGTGCATCTGGTTAGCACTCCCATGATCGGTCGAAGTGTTGGATATAAAAAGATCTAGCTATTTCGTCTAAAGGATGATGACGAAGAGGTTTTGGGAGCTGGAATTCCTGTTTAAGTTCAATAAGGGCATTATTGTTCTTAACACAATACACTTGACCGTATATTGTATTTCTTAGTGAACTTGTTAGCTAGATTTAGCTTAGCGCCAACGCAACGTCATTGGTATGATATCAAATTAATCTTTTGGAACCATTGACATAGACTTATACTTTCCCTATAGAAAGAAAAATGGGATTGATAATGAAATTTCAATACCTACTTAGAATATAAGCATCAAAAGTACTAGCTCTTATAGAAAAACACCAAACAATGTCTTGGTATGTCTTTGCTAATATTAGGTATGTGTCTGATCCATACAATGGTTGTTCCTAAACTAGATAATGAATTACCACAGGGAACACTCCGATTTCTTGGAAGTAAGCTAAGCTAACCATTGAAACTACCTCCTTGAACGACTCCAATAATATTACTCTCCATGAGACTGTTTAAGAGATGTATATGATTAAGAACTGTCATTACACATATTAGAGGAGCTAGTGATTTTAAGTTCAACCACTATCCTACTTACATATATGGAAATAATGCATCATGTATCGAATAAATGAAAGTAAGATACATCAAGGGTGATAACAGAAAGCATATTCTGCTTAAGTCTCTATGCAATCAGCAATAACAAACTCTCCTCTATATTCAAGTGAATCAAGTAAGATGTCAAGAGAAAATGACACATTTACCAAATCATATATTGGGAAGCATGTAGAAAGTAAATGCAAATGTTTTCCAAATCCCTTGATTAATGCACGAATCAGGGGGAGTAGTAGACAAAGCGGGAGCCTACTATACATGTGATGTTGTCATGTTGGTATGTTGTGCTCTTTCCTTCAACCAAGGATTTATTTTTCCTATTGGGTTTTGTTCCTTGGTGTAAGGTTTTAGTGAGACAACAATCTATATACCATGACCTAACTCTCATGATTGATGTACGAATCTAAGAGAAAATTAGACTAAAGGAAAAGTCTATGTATTGCAAAGAAGTTGGTGTGTTGTACTCTTTCCTTCGTCAAACTTTTATTTTTTTCCCTCTAGGTTTTTATTTTGGCGTAAGGTTTTAACGAGACAACAATTGTGCACCATCACTTCACTCATTTGACTCGGCACAAGGGGGAGTGTTGAATGATTATGTGCCATCATCAAAAGAAAGTGATTGACAGAATATTTTCCTACTATTAGAATTTACCATGATAAATATTTTCTTTTCTTTGTAAACTTCTCTCTATTTAAAGGGATTATGATTAATGAGAATTACAGACTTCTTCTCTCTGTCATATTGTTATTCTCTCTATATTTATTGTTCTACAACAGAAAGTAATTAAATCATATAACTACCTAAAATATCCTATTTTATCCATTTATCACTAGAAACTCAAAACTACCCGTATAGTTAAATTAATTTTGCCATAATTAACAAAAACTAAAGCCAAGATAGACGGTTAGATGGAGCTTGCATAGTTTGTACTAATAGGGTGGTTTGCAAATGATTCGCTTAATATTATATATATATATATATATATATATATATATATATATATATATATATATATATATATATATATATATATATATGGTCCCCTTCTTTTGCTAACCAACCCATTGGTGTTAACCATGCTAACCAATTATTAGCCAATCAAATTTGAGTATTCTTTTTGGTAGATGTACACGACTCATAATGAATAAAAGGGTAAAATTGGTATTTTATAATAATATCCATATTCCTATTTTCTTTCCTTATTTCTCTCATATTTAATAATGGAATCTTCATTATTTTATTTCCTTATTTTCTCTTATTTATTCATGGTAGTTATTTAATTCTTTTTTTGTAATTCTTTTTTTGACAATAATTTTTTTTAAATTTTGAAGAAGATACACGATTTTTGTCTATAATTTACTGCATAATGTGTAGAAGTGCACATAAACCGTGCACGAGTGCACCGTGCACGAGTGCACCGTGCACGAGTGCACCGTGCACGAGTGCACCGTGCACGAGTGCACCGTGCACGAGTGCATAGTGCACATAAACTATGCATAAGTGCACAAAATGTAGAAATGCAGAAGTGCATATTGTGCAGAAGTTCAGAATGTTGATAAGTATAGAAAATCAAAAGTTCATTATTTTGACTGTGCAGAAGTGCATACCGTGTAGAGTGTGCATATGTGTAGAAGTGCATAAAGTGCATATATGCAAAACTATGATTGTGCAGAAGTGCACACGTTGCATAATTGCAGAATGTGCACAAGTGCAAATATTAATGATTACATTTAGAGGCTTATGTGCACTTATGCACATTGTTTCGCTCTGTTCGAACTCTGATAGATTTAAAAAACAAGGGTTTCAAAATCGAACTTTAGATCTGTTCAACCCCAAATCGAACTTTAGATCTGAAACCCCAAAATCGAACTTCGGTAGAGAACGGGGTTTCACCCGGGGGTCGAAGAGAGAGAGAGAGGGGGGGACAGAGATCTGAAACACCAAAATCGAACTTCGGTAGTGAACATGCTTCCGTATTTTGCCATTCGTGTGTCGATAAACGGTTCTGGGTTCTTGGTTTTGTAAGTGGATATCAGTTGTAGCGTCTCTCCGATCAACGTAACCCCACGTTTTCCGGCGGCAGATGATTTTCCGGCGACTAGCGGTGGTGGTTGTTCGGAAGAGAAGGAAGGTGATGGTGGAGAGAGAGAGCGATGAGAAGAGAGAGAAAGATGTAGCAGTCCATTGATTTTACTCTCAATCAATTTTGGGGGTAATCCCTAATTTCTCTCCTTGTTTTTTGGTAACACGTGGTGTTTCCTTATAAATGGTTTTTTTTTACTTTTTTACCCTTGTGCTCATATGCAAAAAAAATTCCAAACCGTCTAAATTTTAATAGTTAAATTGAAAATTTGATTTATTGTGGACCATAGATGTTAACAATCAACGGATGAGATCGGTTAGCACGGTTAACACCAATGTCGTGGTTAGCAAATGAATGGGCCTCTCTCTCTATATATATATATAGAGAGAGGGGGGGAGAGAGATATTCGTTGGGAAAAGGGGACGGAGCCCCCGGAAAAATTTTATCCAAAATAAAAGAAAAATACAAATTACGAGGGGCATACCCCAAGATTTACAAATTGACGACCCAAAAAGTGTTTGGGAAAGATCCAAAGAAGAGGCCTAACTCTAAGACCCACATTAACATTTTTAATCCAAAATATCAACATATAAACCCCATAATAAAATCCCAAATGATGGCCCATCAAGCAAAAAAATAAAAAGCCCCATCAATATGGTCCAAAATGAAGCAAGAAGCCCAATCATCAACTTTTTGCAAGCCCATCTGAATGTCCTTATTATTGGGTGACCAACCTTATCCCATAATAGAAAAAAGAGAGAAATCCCATTCCGCACTATGTTGAAGACCTAACTATCAATCCAAGTAAAAAAACCAAATCAAAGCAAGCCCAAACAGGATTAAAGACCCAAAAATTAGAGAAATCCCATCTAAAAGTAATAGCCCAAAAAATATTGATATCCCAATGCAAATGGCAAATACGATCCACGTAGACAATGTAACACCCCAAAAATGGGACTAACAAAAATTTCCGAAAGGTGGAAATATGGTATATAAAATTGCCAAGGCAGTGAGCTCATAAAAAGGAACAATAAATGCCTGTCAATTACAAGTTCGTAATTAGAAGCGACAATAGATGACAACTCTCTAATCTAATTCTAATTAGACATAAGATTACAAAAAGGTTGTCAACTAAGTCCACAAGAATAGTCTTCATTATTGGCATCCCAAAAATGCTCCCAAGCTCGCCACTACAATCATCTTAGTCTCCTTGGCGCTCACGCCACTAGAACCTGAGATACATACCAACAATCAAGTGTTAGACCAAACGGGTCTAGTGAGTTACATGAAAACATGGCATACATATATAAAGCATGTTATGAAAATTATATTGTTCCAATCACCAAAGTCCATAAGGTCCATCATGGGGGAGACCCATCGCACCAATGAGTTTTACCTCAAGTCAATGTACCTTGATGTTCACTCGTCTGAGCAACATCCCGAAGGCCCGGCACACTTGAAGACTACCTCCCAGGCATTACTCCAAATGGCGGAGGTCTAGGTGCATACCATTATGGTGGAACCTAAGACTTCATTCTCCTAGCACTTACTCATGGTTTGTTCTATGTACGTACAATGTCCGTCTCCATACATAATTCTATACCCATAAGATACATGTATAAGACTTCCACAATGCCAAGCATAATTTAGGTACAAAACTCTAAAGCATGCAAATATTCCAATATTACTCATGACTCATAAAACACGTATCATTAAGCCCGATACCAATAATAATCATAACATTATCATCCATGATGATAACCAAGGCTATATCTCCAAGAATCCCTATAGTGACAGTTAGGTCAAAACTTATCAGGTGGTCAACTTTTATGTAAACAAGAGATGTTAAACAAGTAAATGTACAAGGTATGTATCTCATTTGAAAATATGAAGAGAAAACTCACTATCTAGGGCTTTACACAAAACCCTAGAAAACTTGGAAGAACCGTTGAAGTGGATGGAGATGATGAGGACTTGAAGTCTTGAAAACTTGAGGTAGATGGAGCTCAATAAATGATTTCACCCACCAAACTTTGCAATAAATGATGAGAGGTTTTGGAGAAGAGGAAAATCGCCCAAACCCTAGCTTCTCTCGTTAAGGATCTGATACTTGTGATAGAAATGAGAAGGATCGACCAAAATGGGGGTTTTAGGGCTTACAGGTCGTCCCGCGACTTGTGTCGCGACTTGCACCCGCGGCATAAGTCGCCCGTGTGCTCCAATACGTAGACTCCAGTGAATTACGCGGCTTGTGCTGCGACTTCCACCCGCGGCGTAAGTCGCGCAGCTCCCCGAATGCATGCACTCCAGTGAATTACGCGGCTTATGCCGCGACTTCCACTCGCGGCGTAAGTCGCGCAACTTACTGCCCCAAGGAGGATTTGATCTAAAACTTCCAATTCGACATCATGAAACTAAAATAATTGGAAATAGAAATTAAACAATAAGTTTCCTATTTCGATAAACACATATTCGCAAGATTAACAAGGCCTTAAATTTCTTGAAATTCCGGATGTTACAATCCTCCCCACCTAATTTGGATTTCGTCCCCGAAATCGCCTTTATACAAATAAATGAGGATATATTTTCTTCATGTCCTCTTCCGATTCCCAAGTCACGTTAGCACCCCGATGATGTTTCCATTGAACCTTTACCATGGTTACTTCCTTGTGTCGTAGTTGCTTTGTCTTTGATTCTAGGATAGCTTCTGGTTCTTCTACACATCGGTTGTCGTTGTCCACCCGAATCTCTATCAGAGGAATGACGCTTTCTTCCTCGTCTAGACACTTGCGAAGATAACAAACATGAAAAGTAGGGTGAATTCCGTCCATTTCCGGTGGCAAGTCCAAACGATAAGCTTGAAGTCCGACTTTTTCCAAAATAGTGAAAGGTCCAAGGAAACGGGGACTAAGTTTCCTGCGCTTCCCGAAACGAATGATCCCCTTCCAGGGCGACACCTTCAACATGACTCGATTCCCTACTTGAAAATCAACCGGTCTTCGCTTTTTGTCCGCATAGCTCTTTTGTCGGTCTTGGGCCGCCTTCAATCGTTCTCGAATAATCTTTACTTTATCCGCCATCACTTGAACAATTTCCAATCCCGCAAATTGCTTTTCTCCCGCCTCGAGCCAACACACCGGTGTTCGACATTTCCGCCCGTAAAGTGCCTCGAATGGGGCCATCCCGATGCTCGAGTGGTAACTATTATTATAGGCGAATTCCACTAATGGCATATTTGAATCCCAAGTCCCTCCGAAGTCTATGACGCACGATCGAAGCATATCCTCGAGAGTTTGGATCGTCCTCTCACTTTGTCCGTCGGTTTGGGGGTGATATGTCGTGCTCAGTTTAACCTTCGTGCCCAACTCTCTTTGCAGTCCATCCCAAAACTTAGAAGTGAACCGGCTATCCCGATCCGAAACTATGGACAATGGGACCCCGTGCCGAGACACCACTTCGTCAATATAGAGCTTAGCTAGTTTGTCCATCGGTAACGTCTCCCATATTGCCAAGAAATGTGCACCACTACCCAAATAGTATCATGGCCTTTCAAGGTCCTCGGTAGTTTTGTGACGAAGTCCGTCGTGATGTGTTCCCACTTCCACTCCGGAATGGTTAATGGCTGCAAACTCCCATATGGTTTTTGATGTTCCGCTTTGACTTGAAGGCATGTAACGCACCTTTCCACATAATTGGCCACGTCGAGTTTCATCACCGGCCACCAATAGTGCAATTTTAAGTCTCTATACATCTTGGTGCTACCGGGATGTATAGAGTATTTGGACTTGTGTGCTTCCGCTAAAAGCAACTCGCGGTTTCCCCCGACCTTCGGTACCCAAATTCTTCCTTGAAACAACTTAAGGTCGCGGCTATCCTCCGATAATAATTCCCTTTGTCTCACCATAACCTCGGCCTTGAGGTTTTTCTCACAGAGCGCTTCGGCTTGGCTCCTCTTGATGTCCTCCATGAGACTTGACATCACCTCAATTCTAGCAAGTGCCACCTAGCTTTCCCCTCTGTAACTCTTTCGGCACAAGGCGTCCGCTACCACATTTGCTTTACCGGGGTGGTAAAGCAATTCACAATTATAATCCTTCAAAAGTTCCAACCACCTTCTTTGCCGCATGTTGAGTTCTTTTTGATCTAAGATGTACTTCAAACTCTTATGGTCGGTAAATAATTTGCACTTAGTCCCGTAAAGGTAGTGCCGCCATAACTTTAAAGCAAACACCACTGCCGCTAGCTCCAAATCGTGGGTAGGGTAATTCTTCTCGTGCTCTTTGAGCTGTCGCGACGCGTACGCGATTACCTTCCCTCTTTGCATCAAAACGCATCACAATCCCAACTTAGAGGCGTCACTAAACACTACGAAGTCTTCGGATCCTTCGGGTAAGGATAATATCGGTGCTTCGCATAATTTCCTTTGAAGGGTTCGGAAAGCATTCTCTTGCGCCTCGGTCCAAATAAACTTGACGTTCTTCTTTGGCAATGACGTGAGCGGGGACGCGATCTTCGAAAAATCTTTGATAAACCGCCGGTAGTAACCTACCAATCCCAAGAAGCTTCTGATCTCCGTTGGACTCGTCGGCGGCTCCCAATTCATCATCGCCTCTATCTTATCCGGATCCACTTTCACTCCGTCCTTGGACACCACATGGCCTAAGAATTGAACCTCTTGAAGCCAAAACTCGCATTTTGAGAACTTTGCAAACAATTTCTCCTTGCGAAGGATTTCCAAAACTTCTCGTAGATGTTGTCGATGCTCCAACTCGTCACGAGAATAGATGAGGATATCGTCGATGAAGACTATAACCGATTTGTCTAATAAAGGTCGACATACTCGATTCATCAAGTCTATAAACACAGCCGGAGCATTAGTCAACCCAAACGACATAACGAGAAACTCATAGTGACCGTACCTCGTTCGGAATGCCGTTTTCGATGTATCGCTCTCCTTCACCCGTACTTGATGATAATCGGACCGCAAGTCTATATTTGAGAAACATCCCGCTCCCTGAAGTTGATCGAAGAGATCGTCGATCCGAGGGAGTGGATATTTGTTCATCACGGTAACTTTGTTGAGCTCGCAGTAGTTTATGCACATCCTCATAGACCCATCTTTCTTCTTCACAAATAATATCGGCGCTCCCCACGGCGACGAACTCGATCGTATGAATCCCTTCTCAAGTAACTCTCGAAGTTGCGTCATCATCTCTTGCATTTCCGTCGGGGCTAAACGGTAGGGAGCACGGGCAATCGGAGCGGCTCCCAGAGTAAGGTCGATGTGGAACTCCACTTGTCGTTCTGGTGGAAGTCAAGGGAGATCGTCCGGAAAGACATCCACGTAGTCGCACACCACCTCCACTTCTTCCAACCTCTTCTTCTCTAGCTTCGCGTCGATCACATAAGCTAAGTAAAACTCACACCCCTTGACTAGGCTCTTGCGTTCCTTGAGTGACGATATGATCATATTGGTCCTTCGGTTCTTCTCTCCGTAAACTATCACTTCCCCACCCTTAGACAAGGGTACCCTAATCATCTTCATAGAACAAAAGATACCCGCGTCGTGCTTAGCTAACCAATCCATCCCCACTATCACATCAAATCCTCCAATATTGGCCGGTAACAAATCTATGAAGAAGGATTCTCCATCTAACTCTATGGTACACCCTACATAACAACCCCGAACTACCATGTGCTCACCATTGGCCACTTCTACTACTAGTGCATCATTCAATGAACTAAAAGGAGTAGTGAGGTTCTTGCAAAAAGGGGTAGACACAAAAGATCTGTTCGAACCGGTATCGAATAAAACACGGGTAGGTAGAGAGTTCACTAGAAACGTACCCGACACCACGTCCGCCGCCTCTCTTGCTTCATTAGCTGTCATCTGGAAGGCTCGACTCGGCGCCTTCGGTTGAACTTCTTTCTTAGAAAAGGCCCCGCTCGACGCCCCTTGGTTACCCTTTGCTAGCTTAGGGCAATCGCGCTTGATGTGCCCCGGTTCCCGACACTCATAACAAACTCCCCTTGAGGGGCAATCTCGACTCATGTGGTCCTTCCATCCACACTTGAAATATTCCATAGCTCCAGAAAATGGCCTCCGATTACAAGGCCCGAAGTGCTTGCTCTTGCATTTGGGGCACCACCTCGTCTCTCGTCGTTGATCAGTGTTCCTCCACCCGGTGAAGAGTTTGGAAGGTCGCGCGTGCCCGGTTGGCCCCTCCCATTTACGCTTTTCGCCTTGCATTTTCTTCTCCTCTCTCTCTTGTAGGAGATCATCTTCTACCAACTGATATTCCTCAATCACTTCCTGTAAAGTAGCCTTTTGGGTGTTTCTCACGCCCGTCTTCATCTCCGCCGGTAATCCCTTCACGAATGCCTTTATTTTGGACCCTTCGTCCGTTGCCAAATGCTCGACCAAACTGAGCTTATCCAAAAATTGTTTGGCGTAATCGGCGACTGACAGATTACCCTTCTTCAAACTTCGGAACTCCTCCTCTATCTTGTCAAGCGCTCTCTCGTTACAATATTTCTCCATGATTTTCTTCTTGAATGTTGTCCAAGAGAGCTTGGCCAAAACCTCTGGTGTGAGCGCTCTTCGGGTGACGTTCCACCAACTTAAAGCATCCCCTCTAAGCAGTTGAGAGGCAAACTTGACCCTCTGGGAGTCCGCGCACTCTCTTGATTCGAAATCCATTTCTACATCTTGGATCCATCTCATGCAGACTAACGGGTCGGTCGTCCCAGAGAATTCTGGAGCCCGACTACACAAGAAGGTTTTGAAAGAACAACCTCCTTCCTTCCTCTCATCAGCTCTAATCGCATGTTCCTCTGATCCGGGTGTATTATCAACACCACCTGATCCCACCACTGCATTGTCTCTCACTATCTCATGCCTCGGTTACTTGCATCCCTGTCCTCAAATGCTTTCATGAGTTTCTCATCACGTTTGTCCATCGCAGAGTTCATCATCCGCATTATGCTAGCCAATAAGACCGACTGAGGGTCCACCTCTTGGACAACCGGGTCCGCTGTTTCCAAGTTCACTTAAGGAATCAGATCTATGATCCCCTCTAGCATTGGGGGTATCGGCGGAATGACCTGGTTCGTCGCTTCGTTTGCTCGTAGAGTAGCCTCCGGGGCGGTTACACTCGCCTCATTCCCATCTTCGGCTGCCCCGACCCGACTCCTTGTGTTAACCATATTGAACTGTCACACACAATATGGTTCATACCGGTTAGTTCTTTATAAGATAACCAGTTCAAAACGTACTAATACAAGGATTAATCATCATAATAACAACTTCAAGTATACTCACATAATCATAGATTCATAACAACACTGGCCAAGTGAGAATGTGAACGTATTTTACACAATAATTCTTGTCATCACCATCATAAGTCTCAATCAATGTAATTCCGAAATTCTAATACTCTCTCCCCACCTCAGAATGCTCTACCCAAATGGACAGTGATTTTATAAGTATATCCAGTCTAAGTCTAGGCATGCTAAGGTCATCACCTAGTTACTTAAACTAGAGCTCTGATACCAGCTTGTAACACCCCAAAAATGGGACTAACAAAAATTTCCGAAAGGTGGAAATATGGTATATAAAATTTCCAAGGCAGTGAGCTCATAAAAAGGAACAATAAATGCCTGTCAATTACAAGTTCGTAGTTAGAACCGACAATAGATGACAACTCTCTAATCTAATTCTAATTAGACATAAGATTACAAAAAGGTTGTTAACTAAGTCCACAAGAATAGTCTTCAGTATTGGCATCCCAAAAATGCTCCCAAGCTCGCCACTACAATCATCTAAGTCTCATTGGCGCTCATGCCACTAGAACCTTACATACATACCAACAATCAAGTGTTAGACCAAACGGGTCTAGTGAGTTACATGAAAACATGGAATACATATATAAAGCATGTTATGACAATTATACTGTTCCAATCACCAAAGTCCATAAGGTCCATCATGGGGGAGACCCATAGCACCAATGAGTTTTACCTCAAGTCAATGTACCTTGATGTTCACTCGTCTGAGCAACATCCCGAAGGCCCGGCACACTTGAAGACTACCTCCCAGGCATTACTCCAAATGGCGGAGGTCTAGGTGCATACCATTATGGTGGCACCTAAGACTACATCCTCCTAGCACTTACTCATGGTTTGTTCTATGTACGTACAATGTCCGTCTCTATACATAATTCTATACCCATAAGATACATGTATAAGACTTCCACAATCCCAAGCATAATTTAGGTACAAAACTCTAAAGCATGCAAATATTCCAATATTACTCATGACTCATAAAACACGTATCATTAAGCCCGAATACCAATAATAATCATAACATTATCATCCACGATGATAACCAAGGCTATATCTCCAAGAATCCCTATAGTGACAGTTAGGTCAAAACTTATCAGGTGGTCAACTTTTATGTAAACAAGAGATGTTAAACAAGTAAATGTACAAGGTATGTATCTCATTTGAAAATATGAAGAGAAAACTCACTATCTAGGGTTTTACACAAAAACCTAGAAAACTTGGAAGAACCCTTGAAGTGGATGGAGATGATGAGGACTTGAAGTCTTGAAAACTTAAGGTAGATGGAGCTCAATAAATGATTTCACCCACCAAACTTTGCAATAAATGATGAGAGGTTTAGGAGAAGAGGAAAATCGCCCAAACCCTAGATTCTCTCGTTAAGGATCTGATACTTGTGATAGAAATGAGAAGGATCGGCCAAAATGGGGGTTTTAGGGCTTGCAGGTCGTCCCGCGACTTATGCCGCGACTTGCACCCACGGCATAAGTCGCCCGTGTGCTCCAATACGTAGACTCCAGTGAATTACGCGGCTTGTGCCGCGACTACCACCCGCGGCGTAAGTCTCGTAGCTCCCCGAATGCATGGACACCGGTGGATTACGCGGCTTATGCCGCGACTTCCACTCGCGGCGTAAGTCGCGTAGCTTACTGCCCCAATGAGGATTTGATCTAAAACTTCCAATTCGACATCATGAAACTAAAATAATCGGAAATAGAAATTAAACAATAAGTTTCCTATTTCGATAACCACATATTCGCAAGATTAACAAGGCCTTAAATTTCTTGAAATTCCGGATGTTACAGACTATCCCAATAACTTTAAAATGGCCCATTTCCAATAATTCCATCCATTTTTTTATTGGGAGGCCCAAACATAAACTCCAGACACCCAAATCAACTAAACCAAATAATGGCCCAATCCTGTCCACTTTTTTAGGAAGCCCAAATTTCTACATACTTCTTCCCAAAATTTAGTCTAACTTTATGTTTACTATTAATCACATAATTCCTCCACATCAAAGAACCATATATCCAATTTTTACAGGCCATACGAATCCAAAATCTAAAAAACCATCCCCAATCCATAAAAAGTCGTGCAAATATCTTCAAAAATCAATATAATCCACCATATACCTGCATTATTCTTTAGCGACAAATCACACTGAGTTTTAGTTGCAAATTGGCCCTATGCCTTTGCAACATCCAAAGCGGCAAGAACAGGTTTGAGCACAAAGCTCACCAACTACAAGTCATAACCAAAAACATCCTCATTACTCCTAATCTGAATCCTCAAGATGCACAAAGACCAGGATGAAGACCAAATAAAATGAGATAGGAGCAACAGTTGGCCCAAAGAAAGGAATTCCAACCAAAGGAGATATACAAACTCAAGAGCTGATCACATCTAAAAATACAAGAATGTCTCAAAATGGTAAAATCGTTAGCCAGATCAAAGATCAACAGCCAAGCCAATACCATGAAATTAAAGAATGAGACAAATAACTTCACAATGGTAGGATCAAAAATTAAATTGATCAACCACCAACTAGAAGTATAGTATATAGACCAAAGAAAGAGGGAGAACAAACACACACACACACACACCTAGAAGGGAAAAGTGATCAACAAGGAAATCCAGTTCTGCCCGTAACATATAACATAAAGTGAGAACCATATATATCTCCAACATATACCATACCAATTGACAACAATGAGAATATACCAATTACTATTACTGTAGAACCAAAACCAGAAGCCAATTTGGCCAGAGGCCATTGGTATGTTCAAACCAGATCCCATCCAATGACAATAACTACCACCCTTAACCACAAGGGTTGTGGCATACTGGTTAAGGCCCTGGGGGATGTGGTGGAATATCCCACCTGCCCAGGGTTCGAATCCATGTGTACACAACAATTGTGGCCACTGAGGTTTAATCAGGGCTGATGTCTTAATCAGGGCTAATGTCTTACATTCATAATTTTCCAAGGGATTAGTCTAGGCATAGCCTAGGACACCTTTCCGCCCCCCTCCCCAAAAAAAACTGCCACCCTTATTCTTCTAGATCTAACAATACACCTTTTCACTCTAAATCCAAAAAATATGAAGCTAATATGGCAGACCATACCAATCACAATTAAGTGACTCAAACCAAAAATGACCAATGTCATATGTGGATCTTAACAACAGCAGAGGTAAACAACATATGTATAAATTCCCCTTATAACTCCAAAAAGGATTTGGCCAATACAGACTAAAATTATGAAAGATATATGTAATGGCCAAAGGCCAAATTACATACCCAAAAAGGAGCCAGAAAGCAAGACCAATAAACAAAGAGAGGAGAAAACATTGGGTTCGAGCCCCACTCGCAGCATTGTGGCCACGGGATGAATACCCGCGGGCCATAGGCATGTTTTCTAGGAGATTAGTCCGGGCCCAAAGTGGTCTGGGATACTCCTTTACCAAAAGAAGAAAATAAAGGGTCTAGGCATGATAAGAATTATACCTCTTACAAGACTGAGATTTCCAACAACCTTCCAAGATAGGTGACATGTAACAACAATGGAAATCTGAGCAAACATGGAACAGATGAAGTCTCTCCAATCCCAATAATTGTGGTTTTCCCACAGCCAAATCACAATCAGAGAACAAATCCAAATCCCATATCAATTATACATCTTGATTTGTAACCAAAATCCATAAGAGATAGCAAAAGTACAGTGTTGCAGGCAGATATGAGGTTAATGTTGATCCATAAACTAAAAGAATTCCAACTTATCCCTCCAATCCCTTACAACAAAAAACTGCATCATCCAACCCCAATTCCCAATCCAGAGAATCCAATATCCACAACCCAACCTTATAAACCTTATAAGGACATTCTTTTGTAAACCTTATAAAGGTTGTAAGCCTTGTAAACCAATCTAGACCATTGATTTAGGCGAAAGGGTATTCTTCCTTTTTTTCAATTTTTTTAGGTAATAAGGGTAGTTGCAACCGTTTTAATCAGAGACATTCAAAAGATTCATCTACGGCTACGGATTAGTTTCATGGTTTGTAAACTTTTTTTGGTTTATAAATGGATTAGCGTATGGTTGGTTCCGGTGATAAGTTGAGGTCAACGTGAGAAGCATGAGAAGTGGTTATCAACCGTTGCATGAAAAATGGATGCACATTAGGATGAGATGCACTGAGATAAGATGCAACGAGATGTAACAGATCAATTCCCTTCTCAGGCGCAATTCATCGGAGGGAATGAGATTAAAAGTGATCGACGGTTCAGATCCACTTCTCACGCTTCTCACGTTAACCTTAACTTCTCACACATTGGTTGAAAATTGGTTAGCACGGTTAGCACCAATGTCGTGGTTAGCAAATTAATGGGTCTCTCTTTCTCTCTCTCTCTCTCTCTCTCTCTCTATATATATATATATATATATATATATATGTATAGGGAGAGGTTCAAATGAGAAATATTAAGTGTGTGAGAAATAGAGATATAATCCTAGCTCATCATTTGGTCAACATTTGCGGCTTTGAGTGTGAAACACCAGATAATTCCTCGCCTAGTCTGCAGAAGATAGAGGGGTAGTTTCGTAAAATATGCGAGATGAGTTCATATGTGAATCAATTAATTAGTTCATATGAGAATCACAAAGGTTCATATGTGAATATGTTAATTAGTTCAACTGATTCACATATGAACCTACAGTTAATTAGTTCATATGTGAATTAGTTAACTAGTTCATTAATGAACCACAAAGGTTCATATGTGTCAAAAAGAGTTCATATGTGAGTCACACAAGTTCACATATGAACACGTCCCGCGTATTTGTAGAAGTTACGAAACTGTCATATTTCTGGAAAAACCGCAACTTTTGACCGGTCAAAGCGTAATTTTTGACCAGTCAAATCCGATCTTCGCCATATGAATGACTAGGATTACTTCTCTAATTCTCACACACTTAGCATTTCTCATTTGAACATATGGCTATATATATATATATATATATATATATATATATATATATATATATATATATATATGACGGTAATCAAATGAGAACCACAAAAATGTTGAGAACCTTAAGAACCAATCTCAACCATTTAATCACTCTAATCTAACAACCTTAATTAATTTATAATTAAGGAAGGACGTGATGGTAATTTTCATTTTCTTGATTATTTTTCACTTCCCTTTTTAATAGATATCAAAATTGAGAATAAATTATAATTTTATTTTTATTCAATCTTATGCGATGTAATTTATATGTAATAATAAGATATTTTAATTTTCATTAATTGATAATAATCTTTTATATTTCATTAGTTTTATTATTAATTTAATTTTCACTCGCTTACTTTCTCTCATATACATTATTTAATGGTAATGTATAAAAACATACATCTTTATAAAATATATTTGACTATTTTAAATAACAAAAACATCAAATGGGAAAAGAAAATATAGTAAATATAAAACTATTGTAATTAAAACGTCACCTCGAATTCTGAAAACACCAACGTTTTATTTCACACAATGAATAATACAATGTCGCTAAAGTTAAAAAAAAATTAGTGTTGTTTGAGATTGTGAAAACAAAACCTAGTCGATGTAAAATGTGATGTGAAAGTGAAACACACGAGTCTAATTCGTCGGAAAGAGACTAAGTCATCAGAAAGAGACTAATTGGGTCATAAATAGTCTGATTTGACCTTATTTGATATAATGAGATATGACGTGTCTTAGTGGTCCGTAATGGCTCATAACTGGTTCATTTTTTTTGAAGGGAACCTCGACAATATTATAAAAAAAGAAAGAGAGGCTTTGTTGCCAAGAAAGGCATGAAAATTGACTCATTTCATGTTTTGACTATGCATATGTTTTCGGTTACAAACTACACCTTGAGAAACCTTTTAGACATCTTTTTCTTTTCCAACAAATTTGGTAAATTTTCAAGGATGGAGCTTATTTTCCCAAAGTTTATTTGTCAAGATGGTATACCTACAGTTGTATTTACTTCTCGAAGTCTGCGATTAATGCGATGTTCTACCTAATTTAGAATATGATTTTGATTATATGTTTGATTGAGGATGTGACATCTGTAGTTTGTGTAGATTAATTTATAGCAGGTTGCACCTTTGTGACATAAAACTTGTACATACACACATAATGCTGAAAAAGAGCACAATATAGGGAAAGTGTCATCACAATCACATACAACATTCATATTGATTCAGAAACATTAATAAACGAAACTCTTGGGACACTATTCTTATTTTTTCTATTAGTATGTGGATTATGGCACATATGTTCAAACCATTAATTGCTTCTAAGATCCACAAATATGTTGCCTTAAATCTTACAATCTGCTACTGCTTCTAATGATCATACATACTTATTATCCAAAAAGTTTGTTTTGTTTTATATGTGTGTATATATATATATATATATATATATATGTATGTATGTATTAGAGGGCATTTTTTTGGCTTTCTGCCATGGGCATCCGAAATATCAGGACTAGCCCTGAATTAGATGTTGTATTTGTTTCTGTCTAGGTTTAGTTGCTGGAACAGTTTTTGAAGAATCAGAATTTCTATTCTCGTCCTGTTGCTGCTGTTTTGGTATCAACCTTGTTTTAAAATGATTATGTTTAGGGTGCAAGAATGGTTTATTCTAATATGGTTGTGTTTAGATTGTAGTAGCAACAAATGGAACTGGTTCATTTTGTTCTTAGTGGTTATAATGGGTTTGTGTCTCTATAACGAGGCTAATTGGTCATAATAGGATTAAGTGGGTCATAATGAGTATAATTTCACCTTATTGGATCGAATTGGGGTATAACGGGTCTTAGTGGTCCGTAATGGCTCATAAGTGGTTCAATTTGTTCTTAGTGGGTATATTGGGATTGTGTTTCCTTAACGAGTATAATTTGTTGTAATAGGACTAAGTGGGTCATAATAAGTTTGATTTGTCCTTATTGGATATAATGAGCTATAACGGGTCTTAGTGGTTTGTAATGGCTCGTTATTGGTTCATTTTTGTCGTACCGGGTATAATGGGCTTTTGTCTCCTTAACATGTCAAATTGGTCATAATGGGACTAAGTGGGTCATAGTGAGTATGATTTGACCTTATTGGCTTTAATTGGGGTATAACGGTTATTATTGTTCTATAGTGGCTGGTAATTGGTCTTTTAGTGGGTATATTGGGTTTGTGTCTCCTTAACAAGTCAAATTGGTCGTAATGGGACTAAGTGGGTCATAATGAGTCTGATTTGACTTAGTTGGATATAGTGAGGTATAACGGGTCTTAGTGGGCCGTAATGGTTTGTAACCGGTTCATTTTGTTCTTAGTGGTTATAATGGGTTTGTATCTCCACAACGAGACTAATTGGTCGTAATGGAACAAAGTGGGTCATAATGAGTCTGATTTGACCTTTTTTTAGAGGAAAAACTCCAGGCAAATATATTAAAAACAAAAAAGAAACAAAGGTCTAGGCAACCGCTAAAACCAAACTAAGGCAAGCCTTGGTTAACACTCTAAGGATAGCCACAACAACCCAGAAGAAACAAAGATAAATAGACCCAAGCCTCATAAAAAAGATAATACAAAACCAAAAATCACACATGATGTGATCTAGCTCAACAAGTGTGGGTTTGAACACGTGTTGCCCGATCGTTCTATTGGTTTCTAGGATAGTTGTGGTGGAACTGTGACCCGTTGTCTATAGAGAGACAAGAACCTTGGTATAAGAGCACGTCACAATCAACCCACCAAGTTGATTGATAAGTGTTGAATGCCACAAGCTACATAATAACTTGATAAGTTCTAAAGTTCACAAAGAACTAAAAGAGTTTAAAACCCACAATTTCATTCAAATCAAAGGTGTCTTCAAAAGATTATAAAAGCAACCTATTTATAAGATACAAAAGACAAATCAAAAGACTTAATTAATACCTTAGATTTAATTTTTCAATCACCTTAAATTAAATGAATTAAAGACATGACATTAATTCATTAATCTAGACTTATTTCATTTCTTTATTCATTACACTTATATGACCTTTGATAACCTGATCTTTATTATAGGACCAAAAAACGAAATGGGCTTCTAAATGGTTCCAAATATGACTAAAGTAAAAGGGAATGCTCAATTAGGTTGCCAAAATGATGATCCATGAAATGATTCTTTGGATTGGCCCAAAATATGGTAATGTACAAGAAATTAGCTCTTTAAACGATCCATGATTGGCCCAAGTTCTTCTCCTTGTCATGTAAGCCCACTTGAGTTTTCATGAGCTTCTTGTACTTGTATACAAGCCTTGATGAATCATATCATTCCTTCTCTCTTCAAAAAGATTCGTCCTTGAAATTGTATTTCCCAGATCTAAATCAAGCAATTCTCAATTAATGATCTAACAATATCAAGATTCTAGAGAGAGAGTAGAGAGAAAGGCTCTAGTCATATGTATATTGATTTAACAATGAATGCGTACAATTGATCTAGTTACATGATTAAGCAAGACCAAAGGTATTTATACCACAAGTCTATACAAGACAAACTTACAAGACTAAGCACCAAACTACTAGATTGACTAATCTAGACTTTGACAAAGTTGACTTTTCTTCACTTGACTTTTCTCATTAAATCTTGGATACAATAATACACTAACAATCTCCCCCTTTGTATTCAAGATTTAAAAAAAAATTGATTCTAGTCTTCAGCGCTTGATTCTTCAACTTTTATCTCTGACATTCTTGGACTTTGAAGCTCTTCCTAAAGTTGTTGAAAAATTTGGAAAAGTCATTCATAATTAGCATCTTTGAATAGTCAACAAGTCTTGTAGACGAACCATTTGAAGTCTTGAAACAATACTTTGAAAACTTCTTTAAACTTCTTTGAAACACTTCATCTTTGAAACATTTGAAACTTCGAAGGATCTTTGAACTTTGTATCTTCATCTCTTTGATCTCTTGACCGTCTTCGGAAAAACTAACTTTCTCAAATCATCTTAATTTGGACTTGTCTTCAGAATCTTTTGAGAGTGATTTCTTTTCATCAGATTTGAACTTTCAGAAATACTCCACAAATCTTGACTTTGAACATTCTTCAGTACTTTGAAATTGTTTTGAAATTGAACTCTGTAGATTTCTCCCCCTTTTTGATGATTGTGAGCTTCATGATCATCAAAACTTTCTCAATTTCAGCACTTTCTTTGAATCTCCCCCTTTTACAAATATTCTCCCCTTTTGAGATACATTTAACATTCTCTGCACTTTGATCTGAATAGCTGAATCATGAACTGTATATACCCGAATCTTTTCAAATCCAGATATAATGAACGTGGTAACCCTGATTCAACAGATGAAATAGTTAGGAATGCCTGTCAGTAACATGGAGTTACTGTGTACAATGAATGTATAATTTAAGGAGCTGGTTTGATGATGACTCCCCAGGACTTCCATTCAATCATTGAAAAACACAAGGTTTATCTATGAATGTTCTGACAGAAAAACAAATTTTCTGTGTGCTCGTGCTTGTGTTATGAAAGAATTTAGCACAATGATTGTGTTTCATAAGGCTCAAATTGTGTAAATTGTTGAGACAGCAACAGGTATTACACGGACTTAATGTGCATGAAAGAGGTGCGAAGGTGGGGTAAACTTCCTTCTTTTTCAATATCTAAATCTTCCGAGTGAAGATCAGATAGCAGATATGTTGTGTCCCCAAAGAAAATGAAACATTTCTTTGTTAAGAAAGAAACGAGTGGTTGGTGGGGTAATTGCAAGAGTTGGCATGGGCTTACTGCCTATTTCAATTATGGTCACCAAAGAATGTGAACCAATCAGATTTTGTGGTTGCCCGACTCAGAAAGTGGTTGGTGCAAAGTTTTGATATTCTTTTAACTCTGTTCTCACACCCTCTTTCTTTTTAACATTAAAGCTCACTTCTAACCAAACTCTCATTTACATTTTTCCGCTCTACACAATGAGAAAAACTCAACCGGATGAGTTATCTCCCCCACTCTTTCATTTTATGACCCCTCACCCCTCAATCACTCTAGGATAACTTCCTGTGTAGGAAACACTGGTTAACGTGAATCCATGGAAGTTCTGTTTAATCTCACACATGAATCCCATGTAAGTCCTAGAAAGAATAGTAGCTCAACAGTTTAGCTTGAACAGTTAAGCTCAAAATGATAACAGTGTCAGAATGTATACTTATGAGATTTGAGCAATTAAACTTTGAAGATTTCTCAAAACAAAGATATTGAATGAAATGAAATGAAATCAAGAAAATGGTTTTGAGAATCTGACAATGTATCAATCAGATCAAATGAAATGGTTAGGGTATCAAAGAATTGGATAATTTGTTTATATGAACAAATATAAACAATGTAGCAATGAAAGCACAAATTTGAAAAGATAATTGATGCTCAACAACATTTGAAAGCAAACGGGAGTATTACCATCGAAAAATTGGTTCATTATGAGACATGGTAATAACAAATTAAAATGAAGTATTGAACCGATGTGTGTGAATACTTTACAGTATATAGAAAAGATAATACGCAAGTATTGATCTTTGGAAACACACGACCAGTTAAACATTAACGCTCAATTTTGAAAAACATTTAAAAGCACACTTCTAAATTCATGAAATCTTTTGAGAACCAGAAGTGGTTTGAACATTTCAGAAAGTGTTTTTCATGTTCGAAAGTTGTTCTTCTTTCAAACAATCAAAGATCTAAGATCAGAAGATATTTACCTTTTAGTTCCCCCTCAAATCATGATAGAATGATTTAGGTCTATTAAGCTCCCCCTGGATATTTGCAAAATATCCATGTATGAACATTAAAGAATGGGTCCTGATCTGTCATATGATCAGAAGCCACAATCTTGACACTTAAGTTCGGGTTTTGAACTGTTTTGTTCAAAAGCCATTGTCTTTGACATTGAAGTCCGAGTTCTAAGTTGTAGTACTTAGAAGTCAATCATCTTGCTCCCCCTAAACCTGTGGTACCTGCGAAACAGATTTAGCAGGTTTTGGTACCCATTGGTATTTGGGTCCTGGTATGTTAGATTTAATAATACACTTCTCATTAGATGTATATCTTTTAAAACCAGAATTCTGAGAAGTTATTTGTTAGTGCATTGAAAGTTTGGAAAGTAAATGTATTATAAACTGTAATTGTATAGAGCTTAAAGTGTAAGGGCTTGTGCTTACATGTTGTAGAAAAGGTGGTAGGTAGGATTAGTGGCACTATAAATAGATGGTTAAGGCCTTGTAATCATTTGATAATTGCAATTTACAAAATGTAGCCTTTTAAGAATTCTTTCTCTCATTAGTGTAGTTTTCCATTTCTAATAAATGTTCAATAAATCCTAATCCTATCTCATCCTACCTAATCATATACAAACACTTGAGATGTGAGAGATCATGGACCTACAATTGGTATCAGAGCCTCACGAAGAAATTTTTCTCGTAACGATCGAATATCGACATTTTCAAGCGTTTTAAGCCCGATCTAATCTTCGCCGGAAAAACGAGTTCGCCGGAGAAGACATTGTTCATCGCCATAAATTGAGATTTTGATCAAGAAATCGAAGTATTGGATCTGTTGAAAACCACCTCGCCGGAAAAACGTTTTTTCAACGGAAAACTGATTGTGTTGCCGGAGTTCATTCAAAATCCTCCAGATCTGTTTTTGTTTAAGTTTGTGATCATTTGGCATATGATTAACAACGATTTACAGCAGTTATTCGAAGTTTCTGTGTTGTTTTGAGATGTTGTAACAAACTCGCCGGAAAGTTCAAACTGTCGCCGGAATCTGGAAATTTTCGCCGGAGTTCTTATGAAATTTCTATCCAGATCTGGTCTATACATTATTTTGATCATGGTTATGCTAAGAAAAGGAAAAAGAAAAGTCAAAGTTTCATGATTTTATGTGAGGAAGAAGATGAATAGTACACTTAACGGTTCCGTTAGTGCCGTTAGTTTTTTTAACAAAATTGGTCCAAATTTGTTAAATTTAACCAAGTTTTGTTCCTCATCCCTTGGTGAACGATCCATCGTTCCCTCTTCGAGCGACAAGTTTACGACTCTCAAACGGAAATTCCTATTCGATTCGCGTTTTAACGACGAATTCGTGGTTAAAAACTAAGTTTTGCACTCGGTTGTCATTTCATAATCCACACATATCATTCTTGTGGGTGTTAAGGAATGTGTTGGGTTTACAAAAGTCAAAGTTGTCTTGGTGCACTTAGTCGAGCTTATAGACTACCTCGAATTCGGTTTTAAAATTGAAACCGCAAGAGTGAGAGCAACAACAAAGGGGGAGCCGAGCCTTTGATTGCCAAAGTTGCGCCAAAGTTCATCAAGTTAATCAAGGGGGAGAGGATTTAAAGCTTCAAGAAGGATGATTTACTTTCACAAACTTTAGGGGGAGAAAAATCATTCGTTAGTATTAAGAAGGATCATTTATGATTCTAAGAAATATACTCCTCCGTTAGTATTAGAAAGCAAAATCATCGATCTTGAAGATAAAATAGAAGATCAAAATATTTTAAAGGAAATTGAATCTGATATTATTCTTTCTTTCATGACGTCTAGTCTTGAAGAAAAATTATTTTCTCAAAAACCAGATTCTATTTCTAATCTTTCTTCTGATTTTAAGGAAAACAAAAAGGAAGTTTCCAATTTTAAAATCTTTTCTCAAAATAAATTTGACTCCGAGGTAAATTCAGATTTATTAGTTGATCAGATTGGTTGCTTAGGTGAAATTATTTCTTCTGATTTAAATATTTCGTCTAAAATTCTTGATGATTCTTTTACGCTAAATGATAAGTATTATAAACCTAAACGTAAAAGAAGACGGTCAAAGAAGTCAAAGAAACAAGATAAAGTTCTTTCTGACAGTTCAAATTCTTCTGATTCAATTCTTACAGATAGGACTTTGAGCAAGTCAAAGAAACAGATCTGGAGAGCGAAGCGGACATCTACTGATTCTATGACTGATGAGGATAAATGTGTAGACAGAATTTATAAAAGTGATTCATTTGCTACTTGTAATAAAATTTCTAAGTACTCAATAAAGCAAATGATTCGAATTTCAAAACATGTCTCATGTTCTTCCTCTGATTCTAGTTTAGATGATTATGCTTTGTATTAATCTGATGATTGTGCTTATTATTCTGATGATATTTTTCGTGCTTCTCTTATCAAATTTTCTAACTATATCCCCACAAGAACTGCAACTAACAAACACGGGCCCAAATTCAAGTGGGTACCCAAATCTAAATCTGATTTAAAGTTGCAGGCATCTCATGTCAAGGGGGAGTAAGAGAAAAATGGATTTTGAACACAGCAGTTCAAAACCCGGACTTCATTGACAACATATTGGTTTCTAAGTACATCAGCTTAGAACCCATTGTTAGGACTGAAAGTCCTGAGTGTTGAAAGTGGAATAAAGTATTTATAAGGGTTCATTCTGTAATTACTTGATAGTTGTTTTAATTAGATGGGCCCAAGCCCATAAGCCCATTATGATTGTAAAGCCTAAGTATATAAAGGCTTAATTATCTCATAATTAGGGTTAGAGATTTTCATTAGAAAGATTTTTTAAGAAGTTCATAATTCCTTTAATCAGTTTACTAGTTGTTAGGTTTACATATTATCAGAAATTCTCTCTGTAAACCTTAGCCCTTTGAAGTTTATATTAATCATATAACTAGTTGCTGTGGCCAATATCTTGTTCATCATTGTTCTTATATCTGTTGATTGCACTGAAACTGGGATCTACAATTGGTATCAGAGCAGATAGGCAAAAAGGTTTGATCCAGTAAAAAGGTTTGTCTGAAACCCTAAGATCAATTATTTGTGTTAATTACTTTACTTGCATTGTTTGATTGTTAGTGGTTACATTATGTGTTATCTGTTTGATCGATATCTGGTTGCTTTTGGTTTTATTCGATCGATTTTTTTTAAAAATCAGTAAAATTTCTTTAGTTCGGTCGAATAATTTTCTGGAAATCCTTAGTTCGGTCGATTATTATTAGGGTTAATTTCTGTTCGGTCGATAATTGGTATCTGTTTATTGTTAATCGGTTGAATCGATTTTTGGTTGATTTTTGTTTGTTTCTTTCGATAGAAGGAGAAGGATCTGGGTTTTGGTTTCGGTCGAATCCCAGAAATTCTTCGGGTTCTTCGGTCGAATTCTTCGTGTTCTTCGGTCTTAATCGATATATTTGTGTTTATCTGGTATTTTGTGTTTATCGTATTTAAACTCTTTCGACCTGAGCATTCGACCGGATACTTTGTACTCCGGTCTTACACCTTCGACCGAATAAGAGTATTCCCCGGTCTTACCCATTTGACCGGACACCTGTACTCCGGTCTTGCTCATTCGACCGGATACTTGTTTACTCCGGTCTAACCTTCGACCGGATAGTTGTAACCTCCGGTCAAACCCTTCGACCGAATACGTATATCCCCGGTCCTATCATTCGACCGGATAAGTGTATCTCCGGTCTTTCCATTCGACCGGGTATAAAAGGTCAAATTTTTTTTTGTCTCACGATCTTTTGCAGTGCATTTATTTTAGCCCCCGTACTTCAAGGATTCAGCGTGTCATTTGTGACCCTAAACTTTCAAGTTTCACATTTTGTCACTTTTGGTCCCTGCACTTTCAAGTTTCATCTTTCTTCTAAGCCGGATCGAATACAGTCTAGTCAATTCGTACAAAATGGTGAACCCACCAATGCTGCGGTCCAAAGGAGAATATGAAAGGTGGAAAACTGATTTTCTGGATTTTGTTGACGAACATGAGGTGGGCCCCTATATCAGATTATCATTGACTGAAGGAGAGAACCAATCCCAAATTCCGCCAGAAGCTTCTCCTGTGGAAAAGGAACAAAGAGAGAGGTCCAATAATAATGCTCGAAATTATATGAAACATAGTATTTCGTGTGCATTTATTAGTGACATATTTAATGCACTTATTGGTCAAATAGATTCTAACAAAATGACAGGAAAAGAGCGGTGGGATTGTACTGAATGGTTGGTGTTAGGGACAAAGGGTTTATTAACAGGAAGAGAATTGGAAGCTGAGAACTCTGAGCTAAAAGGAAAGATCTCTATTTTGGAAGCTAAAACTCAGCAAACAGTCTCTGTTAAAAGTTCTGAGGAAAAGATTTCTGAACTGAAAGATGCAAATGCAGATCTTCAAAAGCGTTTATCTGATTTGGAGCAACTGCTTGCTAAACAAAAATCTGATTTTGAGACTAAAGAGAAATCTTTCGCAAAGAAGTTCTCAGAATTCTCGAGAAAATGTGCTGATGAGAAGAAAGAAGTTGAGCTGAAGTGCATAAAACTTTCTCAGCAAGTTTCTGATTTTCAGAAAGTAATCATTCTTGAAAGAGAGAAGTTTGCAACAGAAAAGAAAGCCATTGAACAAAAGAATGTTAGCGTCTTCAAAGAAATATCCGGCCAAAGAAATGATGCTGAGAAGGGATTTGAAGAAGAACGAAGCTTGTTTGAGATGGAGATCAAAAGGCTTACTGCCAAGTTGTCTGAACTATCTGAGAAGGCACTAAAAGAGCAGAAAACGAGTCAGAGTTCACGAAGAAGATTGACCTGCTTGTTCAAGAAAGAGACAACTTCGCTTCAATGATTAAAGTGCTTGACAAGTCTGTATCAAGCTCAAATCAGAAATCTGTCTCTACACAAAGGTCAGTTAAATCTTTTGACCGGATTCGTAAAACTAACCTTTTCTATGATAGCAATATAGATGGTTCAGGTACACACTCTAGAATAAAGAGATACATAGATGAGGAACTGGTCTGGAAGAAGAAACCAGTTGAAGATGAGCTGAAAGAAAAAGAATCATGTGTACATGCGGTAAATGCCAAGAAGAACAAAGCGACTAAAAGTAAACCTGATCATATCTACTCGAGAGATCAATTACTCAGGTTATCAGGTAAGAAATACCACTGTTCTTATTGTCATACACATGATCACATTCACAAAACCAGTGATCATTTCTGGTATGGTTCTTATTCTATATCCCCCACAAGAACTGCAACTAACATTCGAGGACCCAAATACCAGTGGGTACCAAAACCGAAAACTGATTCTTTGTTGCAGGCACCTACTGTCTAGGGGGAGTAGAAGAACGATGGCTTCTAAGTAAATCAGCTTAGAACCTGGACTTCAACGAAGTTTGGCTTCTGACCACATGACAGATCAGGACCCGTTCTTCAACGTTCAGACTTGGATATGTTGCATATATCCAGGGGGAGCTTAACATACATAATACATTCTATCATGTTTTGAGGGGGAGCTTAAAAGGTAAATATATTCTAATCCTAGATCTCTAATTGTTTGAAAGAAGAACAACTTTCAAGCATGAAAAACGGTTTCTGAAATGTTCAAACCACTTCTGATTCTCAAAAGATTTTATGAATTTAGAAGTGTGATTTTAAATGTTTTTCATTTTTGAGATATAATGTTTAACTGACTGTGTGTTTCTAAAGATCAATACTTGCGTATTATCTTGTCTTTATACTGTCACGTATTCACACACACAGGTTCAGTACTTCATTTGTAGTTGTTATTACCATGTCTCATAACGAAACAATATTTCGATGGTAATACCCCCGTTTGATATTCAATATCGTTGAGCATAAATCATTATTTTTAATATTGTGCTTTCATTGCTAAATTGTTTATATTTGTTCATATAAACAAAATATCAAATTCTTTGATACCCTAACCAGTTTATTTGATCTGATTGATACATTGTCAGATTCTTAAAACAATTCTTTTGATTTCCTTTCATTCATTCAATATCTTTGTTTTGAGAAATCTTCAAAGTTCAATTGCTCAAATATCATGAGCATACATTTTGACAATGTTATAATACTTTTTGAGCTTAAATGTTCAAGATAAACTGTTGAGCTATCATAGGAATTACATGGGATTTGTGTGAGAGCTTAAACAGAATTTCCATGGATTCACGTAAACCAGTGTTTCCTACCCCGGAAGTTATCCTAGAGTGATTTGAGGGGTGAGGGGTCATAAATCAAAGAGTGGGGGAGATAACTCGTCTGATTGAGTTTTTCTCATTGTGCTGAGTGGAAAAATTGAAAAGAGAGTTTGGTTAGAAGTGAGCTTTAATGACAAAAAGAAAGAGGGTGTGAGAACAGAGTTAAAAGAATATCAGAACTCTGCACCAAACACTTTCCGAGCCGGGCAACCACATATTCTGATTGGTTCACATTCTTTGGTGACCATCATTGAAAAAGGCACCTAGCCCATGCCAACTCTTGCATTAACCCCACCAGCCACTCGTTTCTTTCTTAACAAAGAAATGTTTCATTTTCTTTGGGGACGCAACGTATCTGCTATCTAATCTTCACTCGGAAGATTTAGATATTGAAAAAGAAGGAAAGTTGCCCCACCTTCGCACCTCTTTCATGCACATTGAGTCCGTGTAATATTTGTTGTTGTCTCAACAGTTTACACATTTTTGAGCCTGATCAAGCTAAGTAGCTTCAATCATTTCTACACTTGCACGAGCACACAAGAAATGAGTTTTCTTGTCATAACATTCATAGAAAATTACTTTGTGGTTTTTCGATGATTGAATGGAAGCCCTGGGGGAGTGAACATCACAAAAACTCCTTTCCAATGTACATCCGTTGTACAAAGTGGCTCCGTGCTACTTACAGGCATACTAACTGTATCATTTGTTGATTCAGGTTTACAAATCTTCTATATCAGAATTTGAAAAGATTCAGATATATACATTTCATGAATTGACGGATACTCAGATCAAAGGACGAAGAATATCAAATTATCATAAAGGGGAGATCAAAGAAAGTGCAAAAAATTGAAGAAGTTTTGATGATCATGATGCTCACAATCATCAAAAAGGGGGAGAAATGTTTACAATGTTCAATTTCAAAGTTTTAAAGAAAGAAAGTCAGTTCTGAAGACAGTCTAGAGATCAAGGAGATGAATATATGATTTTAATGCTAAATTTGTTTGTCTGAAGACAGTGAAGATTTCAAAGATTGAAGATTTCAAAGATTGTATTGATTCTTTCCGTATCATGTGGTGTCTGCTACAAATTTGTTTATCATTCCTCCTACGAGCTGATTGAAACAAGTTCTTAAGCTGAAAGTCTATTCAACTCGCGGTTCAAAGACAGATTCTGTGTTTTAAACTGAAGAAGCAACGTGGAATGTCAAGTAACTCTCACATTAATTTTCTTGTGTGCTGATCCGATGTGATTGAGTTTTTACAGCTGAAAGCTGCTTGATAGTGCGTTTAGTCGAGGCTACTATACATTGAATCTGGTTACAAAGTTGAAACTATGAAGACCAAGAGCTTTATTCAAGGGGGAGTGTGGAAAGTCATGAAGTCAAGCAACACCAAAGTTCTTAAAAGATTCAAGAGGGAAAGAAGATCAAGGCCTAAAGTTATTCAAGAAGATAAATGCTTTATTCAACTTTAGGGGGAGATTGTTAGGACTGAAAGTCCTGAGTGTTGAAAGTGGAATAAAGTATTTATAAGGGTTCATTCTGTAATTACTTGATAGTTGTTTTAATTAGATGGGCCCAAGCCCATAAGCCCATTATGATTGTAAAGCCTAAGTATATAAAGGCTTAATTATCTCATAATTAGGGTTAGAGATTTTCATTAGAAAGATTTTTTAAGAAGTTCATAATTCCTTTAATCAGTTTACTAGTTGTTAGGTTTACATATTATCATAAATTCTCTCTGTAAACCTTAGCCCTTTGAAGTTTATATTAATCATATAACTAGTTGCTGTGGCCAATATCTTGTTCATCATTGTTCTTATATCTGTTGATTGCACTGAAACTGGGATCTACACCCGTACTTCAAAGGACTATGAATTCTAGACATGTCAGTCTAGGACTCACTCTTCATAGCATTAAGCTTCTGACTAATGAGAAACTGTGAGTGCATCTATTCTATTCCGCTGCATTTATCTCTAATAATGATGTTGTTCTAGTTTTCTCTAATGTTTTAAAAAGAATCTGAGCATTTCAATTCATCTCCTAATTTTGTTCAACCCAAAATTTTTTCCAAAAGAGACACAAATTTCATTTTATATTATGTGGAAGATGATATTATTGAATTATATTTTGTTTCAACTGAATATAAACTTGCCGATCAAATATTTCTATTTTTAAATCTCGACATGTTGTTTTAAAAGTTTAAACCTTTACAAATTTTATTCTATAAAGTAAAAGTTTTACAATTTTTCTTTCTTTTGAATAAAAGGTGTGTTTAGGATAAATTTTCAAGTTGCTTTGTTTATATTAAAGTTTTTGTATGTTCATTTTTCAACTCTAACAAAAGTCAAAAAGTCAGCAACATGTTTGTAGCTTTTGACTCTGCTTTAAAGTTGTGTGATTCGGAATATTTATAGTTTACAATGCTTAGAAAACCTAAAAAGTCGAAATTTTGGATTGTAATGAAAATATGGGCTAAGCACTTAGACGTAAAACCTTGTGTTTGAGATGATTATTAAATTCTTATAAATCAGAAATCTCTAAGTTTAAAAGTTTGTACTTGTGACCTTTCTGGTTTGGGAAAGTAAGTTCTGTGGGATGCTTATCATCTGGTCCCCTAAGGTCATTTGATCCGGGAGTGATCGAACCCAAATCCTTCTATAGAATCAGATAGAAAGTCATGTTCTACTTGTATGAATGGGTTTAGGATGTGTCGATGTAGCCTTTCTGATTCGGGAAAGTAAGTTCCAAGGGGTGCTTGACACCTAGTCCCCTAAGGCCAACTGGTCTGGGAGCAACTGACCCAAATCCTGCAATAGGGTCAGATAGAAAGTTATGTTTACGACATGTTCTTTACTTACCGAACTTTTTGATTAAAAGATGCCAAAGTGCACACACTTAAAAGATGCCAAAGAGCACACTCATGTGAAGATGTCAATGTGCACAATGCTAAAAGATGCCAATGAGCACACATCTCATGATACTTGGTGATATGTTTGAGTTGCGATAAACTTGTAAATTTGTGAAAGTCTTAATTTTTGATGGCTTAGTGTTAGTACATGCAAAGTTCTCTATAATATTTTTAGAATTTCATTTTTTCTTGAAGCTAATCAAAGTTCGCATGCAAGCACACGGAATAAATACCTGGAAGTTTTTGAAACTGAACATGTCTTAACTTGATATGCAATGAAACTTGTTCTTGTATCCAAATACATACATTTGATTTCATCTGATGGATTTTATTGTGATATTTTACTAAGTAGAATTTTATTTGTTTCTGTTTAAATTTTTCTATATTTAGTCGTTTCAAAATACATATTCAGTATATTTTCTTTCTACTTTGATGTTTCATTTCTTGTGTTCTCATTTTTTCTTTATAAATGGGTTGGTGCATTATTCAAGGGGGAGTGAATAAGGAGAAATTTTTCTTAATGACCATATCTGTTTTTGAGGGGGAGTATTTGATTTTCTATATAAATGCTAACTTGAATTGTCAAATTTAGTGCATTTGTGTAGGTGGAGTCAATGGGCTTAACAGGTAAAATTTGTTTTTTCAGACTCCAAGTCAGATTTGCGTCACAAGTGGGTCGAGCAAAGCTCATTTTGCGCCAACAGCTTCAAGCGCAAACCGAACTTTGCGTTTCCTGCATGTCGCGCAAACCTCAATTTGCGCTTCTCTCTGTTAGCGCAAATCACACTTTGTGCCACCAACTAGTAGCGCAAACTTTTTCTATTTTCTCCGTTTCTTTGATTTTGTAGATCTTACGCTGTCTCATCTCCAACATTTGCATGACCTAGTTGACCCAGATCATCAAGGTCATGAGGGGGAGAAATCAGAGAAGTCAAGGAGAAGTTAAAGAGACAAAGTGCTCAAATGTTAATCTGTTGATCAAGATTCGCTAAAGATTCAAAATTTCTTCAACTTTATTTGTCTTTTGCTGTTCAAGCTCCGATCACCACAGCTTCTTCAAGATCATTTAAAAGAGGTGTGTCGTCTAGAGCACAAGCTGATGAACCGACTATTCTTACAAGTTTAGTTCAAACCGGTCCAGACTTGTCAAGGCAGTAAAGACAACAGATCTTAAAAGATGATGAGAAGAAATTTGTTTTAAAAGTCAGAAAGCTTTGCAAAGTCGCTTAGTTGGTCCATGCTGATTTAGAATATTGATTTTTGAAGACCAAAGCGCCAATGATTACTAAGGGGGAGATTGTTAGGTCTGATTTTGTAGTAATCATTGTATTTATTTTCAGTAGTCTTAACTGTGCTTATTATGCTTATCTGTATTGGTTAAGACCTGGGGTATTTAAGTCCCTTAGGTGCTTTGTTGTTTGTAACTTTGAGATCACTTTTTGAATAGAACGTAAACTTTGGAGCTCTCTACTTTCTCTCTCTACTTTCTCTTACTAGATTTAAACCGATCTTGGACTTTCATTATTCTATAAGAACCGTACCAGTTGTGAGCAGATTCTTTTTGAACGAAGTCATTCTCTCCATAGTAAGAACAACAGATCTTCCTTTGAGCAATCCTGATCAGATGATTAGTCGAGTAATATATATCAGAATTACCAAAAGATTTACCTTTATGCACACTATTCTTTTTGGCATTTGTTGTGGATTTGAATGATCTGTCATTCTTCTTCTCTTCATCAAAATCTTTTACTCTCTAGACCATATGATTTTTCTTCGAATTCTTTCCAAGAGATTTAACATAAAAGTTTGTTGAACCATCAATAGATTTGTCATAATATAGGTTAGATGGTCTGATCTGATTTGAGTTAACAGTTTGTGATTTGACACTGTTCTGTTTGAAAACATTTTTATCATGAATAGAACTTGAAGTTGTTTTGAAAGAACAGACTGATTTTGTTGAGTTATCAACAGGTGATTGACTAATCACATCAGCTGTTACTTTATCTGACAATTCAATGTTTGCAGCTTCTAAGTCTTTTATCTTTTTAGTCAAAATGTTTCTTTCAACATTAAGTGTGTCAAACTTCTGTTTCAAATCAGATTTGGCCTTCTTTTCATTTTGAACATCTGATGACAGAACAGTTAATCTGGATGTGAGCTTAGATATTTCAGATTCAAAATTTAAACGTTCTTGCTCAAAATCCTTTTCCAAGTTCTTGGTCTTCTCTGAAATATCCTAGAAAATCCCAGTATTTCTCTTTTCTGCGTTTTTCTTTTCAAGCTCATAAGACTGCTTCTTTTCTTTGAAAATCTGTCTTTCTCTTTCGAGCAAGTCTTGTAAAGTAGAAATATGTGTGGGAAGTTCAGTTATTTTGTTTTCAAGAACTTGTCTTTCTTTCGCAAAAGTGTCTCTTTCGGTTATTATTATCTTTTCAAATTCCGACACTTGCTTAGAAAGTTTTGAACATTTCAGCTCCAAATCCTTTTTCTCTTGTAGTGTTTTCTTTGAAAAATCAGACATCTGTTGAATTGAAGATGTCTCCAGTTTTGATTTTTCTTTCTCTGCTTGGATGTTTTTCAGTAATTCAGCATTCTTAGCTTCCAACGCAGAGATCTTGTCTTCAAAAGCCTTAAACTTGTGTTGAAGCTCAACTGATTCAGCTTGTAGTGCAGATGACATTTGTTCAGTTGTCTTCAGTTGGCTTTGAAGATTCGCAATCTTTTTCTCTTTGAGTTTGATTTCTTTTTCACATGTTTTAACAGTGTTTTCTTTTAAAGAAATTATTTTCTCTTTCTCTTTAATATCTTTCTCTTTCTCTCTAATTTCTTCCTCTTTTGCACTAATGATACCTGCAATATCAAATTTAACAGTATTAGTACACTTTATACAGTCAGGAGTTTTATCAGAGTTTAACAAATTAAAATTCAACTCCTGAATCTGTTTAAGAAGCTTTGAATTCTGATTTTTCAGATTGTCTCTTTCTGCTTCTAATTTCGGTATCTCAGGCATGTACAAGACTGCCATATCTCTAGCTGAAAGTACAGTATTTCGTCTCTCGTCTGTCTTTGGCATCTTGAATAGAATGTTAGCTTAAAAAATGATTGTCAAAAATCAGAAAATTATGACCACTATCAAAATATGTCCCCCTCCGCAGACTTCTGACATATTTTTCTCTTGAAAGAAATGTTTGAATAAAATGATCGTTCCCAAACTAATTAGAAAAGTTGACTGAAAGTCAAACTTGGATCACCACTTGAAAAAAAAATTCAGAAATTTTCTATCTCTGGAACTCGCAAAGCACTAAACTCGCAGACCAAGTGAACTCGCAAAGTACTGTTCACTGAGAAACTTGCTAGACGTTATGTGCGCGTTTGAAAAACTCGCAGGTCACTGGTAGCGCGTTTCAACACTTAGAAAAAAATTTCAAGACTATCAAACTCGCAAGCCTCTACTAGTGTGTTTCTGAAACTCGCAATCCTCTTCTAGCGTGTTTCGCTCAAACTGGCAAGCTTTGTCTTGCGTGTTTCTGAAACTCGCACGACTCTGTTAGCGCGTTTCTGACCAAAAATCAAATCCTTTGACTTGCGCGTTTGATGATGAACTCGCAGGCTTTGCGTGCGCGTTCTTCAGACTCTTTGCGTGTTCTTCAATTAATGAACCTTGCGCGTTCTACGGATGAACTTGCGCGTTTCGTGGATCTTGCGCGTTTTTGACACTTGTTCACGAAATTGATCCAAAAATCGAATCAATCCTGCAAAATAATTCTTGAAATTTCACTAGTATACTCGAAATGCATATTTGAACATTTTTCTATCAATCCAAAATAGCTAAAAACATGAAATTACAGTGCAATTGATCGAAATACAGTGTTCTTGAACTTTTTCAAGAAAAAATCAAAAATCTACAAATTCAAACAATCCAATGGTTAATTCGTGTACAAGTGTGAATACAAAGTGTTTTCTAACACAAATCGATCACAACTATTACAGGAAAACACACTAATTTCCACAAATCACTAAAATTTTCGATCAAACAGTGAACGTCCAAAAACGAATTCGTGAAAACCAAAATCTTTGAAATCAATCCAAATTTGATACAGTGATCTTTCTGAATATGTTTGGTCTCGCTTTGATACCAATTGAAATTGTATTTCCCAGATCTAAATCAAGCAATTCTCAATTAATGATCTAACAATATCAAGATTCTAGAGAGAGAGTAGAGAGAGAAAGGCTCTAGTCATATGTATATTGGTTTAACAATGAATGCGTACAATGGATCTAGTTACATGATTAAGCAAGACCAAAGGTATTTATACCACAAGTCTATACAAGACAAACTTACAAGACTAAGTACCAAATTACTAGATTGACTAATCTAGACTTTGACAAAGTTGACTTTTCTTGACTTGACTTTTCTCATTTAATCTTGGATACAATAATACACTAAGGTGCCGTTTGTTTTTTAAGAGGTTTAAAGTCTGAAGTCTTATTTTAGTTATGATTAATAAGAGATGGTGTGTAAAAATGTCTGAATGATTCAGACTTAAGAGTCATTAAGAGGTTTTTAGAAAAAAACAAACAACCCCTAACAGTCCTGAATCTTCATCTACATGAAAAGCAAAGGAAAAAAAATCTTTTTCTATTCCATATTTTTTTTCTTTTTCAACTTTTTTTCCTACAAAGAAAGTAAGAAAATGAAAGTAACTAAAACAAGAAAGTTTTGAATGGTTCCAAATATGACTAAAAAAATGGAATGCTCAATTGGGTTGCCAAAATGATGATCCATGAAATACTTCTTTGGATTGGCCCAAAATATGGTAATCCTCAAGAAACTAGCTCTTTAAACGATCCATGATTGGCCCATGTTCTTCTCCTTGTCATATAAGCCCACATGAGTTTTCATTTGTTCCTTATACTCGAATACAAGCCTTGATGGATCATATCACATTTAATCTTAGCACATTGTCGAAAGAAGGCTTCTTCCTCCATGCATGCTTTCTGGTAGGCCAAGAGAATGTGTGCCAAATCCTCCTTAAGTAACTCATTTAACGGGTCCAAATCACAAGCCGTTAGAATAGCATCCAACTCGACTTTGAGACTAGCTACCTTAGTCGACAGGTTCTCAAAAGAAGTCCGGAGACAACGGGTGATCACAACAAGGTTATCAAACTTAAATCCCCAAACATTCTTCTTGTTCCCCTCCTTTAAACACTAAGATGGCCGGAGAGTGATCCGAGACACCCCGTGAGAGAAACGAAACTGTTGCATCAAGAAATCGGTCCGTAAATTCGACATTAGCCATAAACCGATCCAATTTCCAAAGAATACCACCTTCCTTCTTTGGTTTTTGACACCAAGTGAATTGCATCCCTCTATAACGAATGCCGAATATCTCGACATCCTCTATACACGCATGGAAGTCATCCATATCCCTATTTCGGCGTGAAGAACCATGAAACCCATCATGAGGGAAAAGCATCGTATTGAAGTCACCCAACACAATCCACGACCTATCACCTAAACATACCGTGAACTTCCTTAGGCCCGACCAGAGGGCCAAACGTGCCAAGGCGGTATTGGCTCCATACACTACCGAAGCAAAAATCAGGGATTACTCCCCTCGTATACGCACCTCCAAATTCATAAATTGAAGATGCGACTCAAGTACCATAACATCTAACATGCGGATATCCCAAGCAACAATTATATGGGTACCATGGTCTGAGTATAAATGATTAGAAACCCACTCCCAGCGGCCAAAAAATTTCCTGCAAACCTCATTAAGTGCGGTGCATGACACGTGAGATTCAACAATAGCACATAAAGATAGACCATGACTATGAATTAAACTCTTAACCTCCCGCTGCTTCACCGAGGCATTCAGACCATGGATATTACATGAAACAAACTTTAACATGACGTACCTTCATTTGATGTCGAGTTCCCATCCAACGTTGCATGAAGGTGGTCACTCCCCATGCAAGCTTGTCGCTCATCTCCTAACAGAATGTCCTCCATGCTCGAATCATCCTCCACTTCCTCGTGATCACTATTCGAAAGAACACTAAACTTATTAGATAAAGAAGGCGTGTTAATAAACATACCACATCGTGGTTTATTCATTGATCGGAAAGTGTTCATAACCGAAACCATAGTGGGTACCTTAACATGCACCGGTGACCCCAAACCAACCGTCCTTAGCGGTCCATTACTTTTACCTTCCTTATCCTTACCATTCGAGATATTATGAACCCCCGTATCAACTCCCTTGTCCTTGCGTTCACGAGTTGCTAAATGATTCGGTTTTACCACTTTCGGAGCTCCTCCACCATCCATCGATTGGGCACCATCTTTAGGCGCTTGCTTCTCCTTTTCCATCGTAGTTCCATCGCGAGGGTTGCCCCAATCAATAACAATTCTGGTTTTAGTCTTGTCTTTCACATGACCTTTCATTGCTTCTTTCCAACGTTCATGAACCCGTTTGCATCACACTCAACTTTTTTCCCCGTAATGGCCTCCTAACGAGCTAAGGCCGCTTTCACACAAGATCCTGCTTTATGGCCAAAAACATTTCAATGCGTACATTGAACCGGCTCCCAAATGTATTCCATGCCAACCCGTACCTTCTCATCTGATCCGCCATTAAGGCTCGGGATAACCACTTCCACTTCACGTTTTAGCTCCCCAATCGCCCAAACATCTATGAGCACCTTTGCAAACCCTGGTCGTCCCCAAATTTTGTCACACATGGTAGCGGTGCATGCGTCCATTTGTTTTGGCAGTCTTAAGGCACTAGCGATTCGGCTCACACCTTAACAATTGAAGGATACTAATGGAATGTTACACAACTTCACCCATAAAGGGCATGAAGTGTGCTCCGGTTTATGAAGACCCTTTGTTGGGTCCCAAAAAAAAACAAACAAAGGTACCCCTTTCACCATCAAAACTCCTTTTTCCACTACCTGATTACGACCACCTTCATCATTAAACTTAAAGAAAAAAAACCCTTCTCATTCATCATCACATCACAAAACCTGTACTTGCCTCACGCCGAAGCCAACCATACCATTTTGTGCCAACAAACCGAAACATGCACCCCTTCCAACGAATGCCATGCCACTTTAAACGAATACTACGAAAGAGTATTGAGCCCCTTCCAATAAGCCTTATCATGAGCTAGATCATTTGCAACCGGAACCGAACAAAGTTCTAACCCCGGACATCGCTCCCTTCACACAATCGACCACTCTCCGTCAAGCTCATCAAGAACTTGTCTAACCGACGAATCTGCCATGAAACCACTAGCATATATACACTGGTAAGAAGTATAAGAAGATAGAGGGCCACACAGTAACCGTACATCCTCCTAAGCATGTGTGTCCCGACCATCTCCAATCGAAGTAACAAAGAATTATCGAACATGAGGCCTCAAATCCATTAGTTTCCTTAGCACCCACGGCGAAGTTGGTTTTTTACGAACCACGACCAAGTTGGTTCAAGATCCATCTCACCCATAATTAATTCCGATGAGAAAGGATATCCCGAATATGTTTGGCAACCAAAGAAAGTCTTATAAATCCAAGCCCCCCCCCCCACTAACAATCGGTTTGCATACGTCTCCCCATGAAATACGACACCGTCCCCTCGAACTTTGACCTTGAGACACATAAGATCTCGAAAAATTGCTTCCAATTCGTGAATAACTCCTGATGGTAAAATAAACACTGACATCTAATAAATTTGGAGAGCTTGGAGCACCGATATGATTAAATGACTCCTACCTCCATAAGAAAGGAATTTCAATTTCTAGTTATGCACCCGAATGTTTACTTTCGTCACTAAAGATACAAAGTCTGCCACCTTCAACCTTACCGAAGAAAGTGGTACTCCTAAGTACCTGCTCGGGAAAACCCCTACGCGAAAAGGCAAAGAATTGAGGATGGCCTGCTTAGAATCCTCCGCCACATTTCCAAAGAATAGCTCACTTTTCGCAAGACTTGGAGAGTATGATTCGACCTTATTCACTCTAAATGGGGTATAACGGGTCTTGGTGGTCCGTAATGGCTGGTAATTGGTTCATTTTTATCTTAGTGGGTATATTGGGTTTATGTCTCCTTTATGAGTCTAATTCATCATAATGGGACTAATTGGATCATAATGAGTCTGCTTTGACCTTATTGGATATAATAAGGTATAACGGGACTTATTTGTCTATAAAGGCTCATTCTTGGTTCATTTTTGTCTTAATGGGTAGAATGGTTTTATTTTTTGGAAAGGAGACGGCATTCCTGCCAATTTATAAAAAAGTAAAAACAATACACCTAAATGTTGAGGGACTCCCTCCCAAAAAAGAAGAAGTCTCCCCTCCATAAAGGACAGGCCTAAAACAGAGAGGAGAACTTCACTAAACCCCCACAAGCAAAGTTAGCAAACATTACATACCAAAACGCAAGTAACCAAAAGGTACAAAGCGAAACATACTCCCAAAGCATAGAGAACAAGATACAAAAGAACCAGAAGGCAATCACAAACCCCCAATGGAATAAAGGAGACTCATTCAAGATTAACCACATCAGACTTCAAGTAATAGCATGATCCCCTCGGATGTCACCCCCTATAGACGAACCACGGTTTGACTGGGTAGAATGGGTTTGTATCTCCTTAATAAGTCAAACGGGTCAAAATTTGACTAAGTGGGACATAAGGAGTCTGATTTAATTTTGTTGGCTCTAATTGGGGTTTAATGGGTCTTAGAGGTCCAAAAAGGCTCATAATTGGTTTATTTTGGTCCTAGTGGGTATATTGGGTTTCTTTCTACTTAACGAGTCTAATTGGTAGTAACGGGACTATGTAGGCCATAATGAGTATGATTCCACCTTATTGGCTCGAATTGGGGTATAAAGCGTATTAGTGGTCCGTAATGGCTCGTAACTGCTTCATTTTGGTCTTAGTAGGTATATTGGGTTTGTGTCTCCTTAACGAGTCTAATTGGTCGCAATGGGGACTAACTGGGTCATAATGAGTCTGATTTAACCTTATTGGATATAATGAGGTGTTGGGAAGGGGTGCAGAAATCGATGGAGAGGAGAGAGAGTGGTCGAACTTGGATAAGAATGTGAGATCGTGTGAGAGCTCACTTTCCTTAAGTGATATTTCGACCCTATTCTTCCTGGGTATCACGAAATTCACTCGAGGATAATCTCAAATTCACCGGTATCGATTTAGGCATAAATCAATCCTATTTAAACACCAAGAGAATTGTAACTGATGTTATATTAAAACCGATAATAATATCCCATTTAATGGTATTGATTGTTGGACATGATGGAGGCGGTTACAAAGAGATTTGGGGGTTACAAAGAGATTTGGGAGTTACAAAAATGAAATTTGAAACAGTGCATGGCGTGGGTAGCCGCACGGGTTAACCTGCGGCACAACCTACCCGGGCCTCTGTTTCAACCCCACAAATCAGTGCACGACGCGGGTAGCCGCGTGGGTTAACCCACGACACAACCCACCTGGTGCACTGTTTCAACGCACAATCCAGTGCACGGCGTAGGTAGCCGCGCGGGTTAACCCGCCTGATGTACTGTCTCAGTTACAAACTGATAAACCACCAAACGACCGTCCAACTATCCCGGGTCATAGTTAGCCTACACGAGTGTGCACTCCACACCTTCTAACTCGCGTTATAGCTTAGCTACAAACCCCATTATTATCATGTGAATCCAATTACACAAAATGAACCGATAAATTCACTAAAATCACCAACATTCCTCCCCAATTTTAGTGCAATCCTTGATTCACAAATAAAAATTTAATATAGGAAACAAACTCATGCATAAATGAAAATATCTAAAAGATTGAATTTCCATCTTAGTATATTACACTTTTCAAATATTCGAGAATCCGGGTGTCCTATGGATTGAACCCTTCAACCCATTTGAGTACCAGAAAATAACATACACATGAATTTAAAATTTTCTAAAGTTTAAAGCTTAACACTATACAAGCCATGTGTCCTTATTCATTCGTGAGTGCATCAAAGCCAAGTCCAAGCTTCTTGAAGCAGCCACACTTCGCACTCATATAGGTAGTTCCTTTCATCATGCACCTGCACATGCACTTTTACAAAAGAACAATTACCTCCTTCACTTGCAGTACCGAGCACATACCTTGGGATGATTATTTTGTGCTCCAATCCCTTAGAGTGAGCTTTCCCATTGAATTCAACTTCTAACGTTGGTGATTCAACTTGCATCCGAATATCCCTCTAATATTGAATGAAACCTGACATATGACAAACCGTAATCAATGGTTTTCTTCAAGTATTTAAATACTCGTCTTATCACTTACCAATGATATATACTAGGATTGCTAGTATACCTACTCAACTTGCCTACGGCAAAAGCGATATCCGACCTAGTGTTTGTCATGGCAAACATCAAGCATCCAATAGCCTTTGAGTACTCGATTTGTGACACCGCTTCACCCGAATTAGGAATAAGCTTCACACTCGGATCAATTGGAGTACTCACCGGAGAACAAGCAAAGCAATTAAATTTCTTTAATAATTTCTCAATGTAATGATATTGCGTAATTTCAATCCATTTGTTCTCACGCTTGATCCTTATTCCAAGGATCACCTCCGCCTCTCCCATATCTTTCATGGAGGAACTTGAAGACAAAAACTCTTTGGTTTTATCAACTTGATTTTGGTCGGTGCCAAAGATCAACATGTCATCAACGTATAAGCAAATGATTACTCCCTTACCGGATGTGTCAAATTTGCTATATACACACTTGTCCGCTTGGTTTAACATAAAACCGTTGGACAAAATAACCTCATCAAATTTTTGATGCCATTGTTTGGGTGCTTGTTTAAGCCCATACAATGATTTTACAAGTTTACATAGCTTATGCTCCATCCCGGGCATAACAAAACCCTCCGGTTGTTTCATGTAAACTTATTCCTCCAAGTCACCATTTAAGAATGTCGTTTTGACATCCATTTGGTGAATCAATAAATTGTGGATAGCTCCTAAGGCTATCAACAATCTAATCGTGGAGATTCTTGCAACCGCGGCATAGGTATCAAAATAATCGATGCATTCCCGTTGCCTAAAGCCTTGGATTACTAATCGAACTTTGAACTTGTCGATTGATCCATCGGCTTTCATCTTCCTTTTGAAGATCCAATAGCATCCCAATGGTTTACAACCCTGTGGCAAGTCCAATAATACCCAAGTATTATTCCCCATGATGGAATCCATCTCATCATTTATTGCTTCTTTCCAGAAAGCAATATCTTGAGACTTCATTGCCTCATCAAATGATTTTGGATCTTCCTCAATACTATAACAGTAAGAGAATTGTGACCCAATCTCATCTCTTGATCCCTCTACCAAGTACACATGGAAATCGGGACCAAAGGATTTTTTATCCTTCCTCTTTTGCTCCTTCGAAGCATCGGAGATTCGGTTGGAACAATTGTTTGTTCTTCAACCTCACTAGTTACACTAGTACTTAGAATAAGGTCTTTTGGCCTAGGTATTGAACAGAATCTAGTCTCATCAAATAATGCATCTATCGATTTTATAACGGTGTGAATCGCTATAAAATTATTAGGTTCAATAACATAGAACCTATAGGCCTTGGAATGCTCGGCATATCCAACAAAGATGCAATCAATACCTTTCTCACCCAAAGTTTTCCTTTTGGGTTCGGGTAGTCGAACAACCGCCCGACAACCCCAAACTCGAATATAACTCAAGTTAGGCCTTTTCTTGAACCAAAGTTCATATGGGGTAATATTGTTCCTTTTATTGGGAACTTGATTCAACAAGTAACAAGCCTTCAACATGGCTTCACCCCAAAATCCATCACTCAATCCTGAGTAGGATAACATAGAGTTCATAATTTCTTTGAGAACTCTATTTTTCCGTTCCACCACACCATTTTGTTGTGGTGTATAGGGCGTCGTGGTCTCATGAATGATTCCTACGGATTGGAAAAACATGGGGTCGTAATATTCCCCACCACGATTGATGTGTAAACATTTAATAAACCGTTCATTTGCAATTCAACCTCCGTTTTATAAATTTCAAATTTTTCTAACGCTTCATCTTTTGAATGCAATAAAAATACATAGCAAAACCGAGAAGCGTCGTCAATAAAAGTAACGACATACTTTTTATTACCAAAAGACGGAGTTGATTGCAAATCACAAAGATCACTATGAATTAATTCAAGCAACGACGAATCCCTTTTCACATTAGGAAATGGTTGTCTAGTGATCTTTGTCAACATGCAGGTATTACATTTTTCGGTTTTAATGTCAAAAGCTGGAATAAGACCGTCCTTTGACATTTCAACCATTCTTTTAAAATTAACATGACCAAACCTTGCATGCCATAAAATAGAATCAACACAATTCTCATTTGCAACATAAACAGAATTTGAAACAAAATTATTTTTATTCAAACTCAACATAAACATGTCATTTAAGAATGGGAGCATTTGACTCGTTCCCCATGTGTAGCATGAATCCGTCTTCAACCGGTTCTAAAGAGGTGAACCAACGTTGATCCTTGCACACATGACTCAAGGCACCCATGTCAATCCACCAAACATCATCATCATCCTGCATATAAAATGATTCGGATATTAGTGGTACATAATTCAAATTGAAGTTAAAACCAAAGTTCATAAAATGACCATGCCGTAGGTGTTGATCCTTGGATCCTTGCCCACCACAACTTGTGCTTGCTCCATTCTTATTCTTGACAACCCGACAATCCCGATTGAGATGGCCGGTCATGCCACAAGTCCAACAGGTTAATTTAACCTTTTTGTTGGGCCCTTTCTTGGCTTCATTGAACTTGCATATTCCCTTGAAGTTGTTGGATTTTCCTTCTTCCACCATGTTCACCAAAGGGGCATAAACCACTTTTATCTTAGATTTCTCAGTCTCTTGCGCCCGAAGAGATTCCTCTATGCGCAAGTGACTACTGAGTTGTACAAGAGACAACTCTTCCTTCTTTTGTTTCAACATGTGTTTGAAATCTTTCCAAGAGGGGGGCAATTTATCAATTATGCTCTATACGGAGATGAATTCATCCATCTTCATATTGTGTTGAGCATATTGGCCTAAAATGCATAGGAGCTCATTATATTGCTCCATCACAGGCCTCGATTCCAACATTTTGTAATTATTAAAATTACTAACGATGAACTTCTTACTAGAAGCATCCTCCGCCATGTATTTGGACTCAAGAGAGTCCCATAGCTCTTTGGCAGATTCAATATTTTGATAAATGTCAAAGAGGGAGTCACACATACCGTTTAAAATGTGGCCACGACATATGTAGTCGTTGTTCTCCCATTTGCATTGACGTCGGGTCATCTCCAACGTCTCGTCTTCCATCACCACCGGCATCGGAGTGCTCAACACGTAGACGACCTTCAATGTTGTCAGCAAGAAGTGCATCTTCTTCTGCCATCGTCAAAAATCGACGCTTTCAAACTTCTCTAGTTTGATGAACTTGGTCGTCATATCTCTCATGGATTGATCACTCGCCATATGTCTCACGATGAGAAAATATCACTTAAGATTGTTGGGGAGGGGGTGCAGAAATCGACGGAGAGGAGCGAAGAGTGGTCGAACTTGGATAAGAATGTGAGATCGCATGAGAGCTCGCTTTCCTTAAATGATATTTCGACCCTATTCTGCCTGGGTATCACGAAATTCACTCGAGGATAATCTCAAATTCATCGGTATCGATTTAGGCAGAAATCAATCCTATTTAAACACCAAGAGAATCGTAACCGATGCTATATTAAAACCGATAATAATATCCTATTTAATGGTATTGATTGTTGGACATAATGATGGTGGTTACAAAGAGATTTGGGAGTTCCAAAAACGAATTCTGAAACAATGCACGGCGCGGGTAGCCGCGCGGGTTAACCCGCGGCACAACCCGCCTGGGCCTCTGTTTCAACCCCATAAACCAGTGCACGGCGCGGGTAGCCGTGCGGGTTAACCCATGACACAACCCGCTCGGTACACTGTTTCAACCCACAATCCAGTGCACGCACGGGTAGCCGCACGGGTTAACCCGCGGCACAACCTGCCCGATGCACTGTCTCAGTTACAAACTGATAAACCACCAAACGACTGTCCAACTATCCTGGGTCATAGTTAGCCTACATGAGTGTGAACTCCACACCTCCTAACTCACGTTATAGCTTAGCTACAAACCCCATTATTATCATGTGAATCCAATTACACAAAATGAACCGATGATTTCACTAAAATCACCAACATGAGGTATAACGAGTCTTAGTCGTCCGTAATGGCTCGTAACTGGTTCATTTTGTTCTTAGTGGTTATAATGGGTTTGTATCTTCATAACGAGTTTAATTGGTCGTAATGAGACTAAGTGTGTCATAATGAGTATGAGTTCACCTTGTTGGATATAATGAAGTATAAAGGGTCTTGGTGGTCCGTAAAGGCTCGTAATTGTTTCATTTTGGTCTTATTGGGTAAAATGGGTTGTGTTTCCTTAATGAGTCTAATTGGTTGTAATTGGACTAAGTGGGTGAAAATGAGTCTGATTTGACCTTATTGGATATAATGAGGTATAACGGATCTTAGTGGGCCGTAATGGGTCGTAACGGGTTCATTTTGTTTTTTAGAGGAAAAATCCAGGAAATATATAATAGGAAGAAACATAAATATAAGCGTTTCAAAGACAAAACCAAGACAACCATGGTCACATCACCAAGGTAGGCAACAACAAGCCAAAACAAAGACAAGGAGACGGAGATAAAGCTCATACAAAAATATAAGCAAAAACCATCCCACAAACACCTACACGACGAAACAACAAAAGCAATCATCAACCACCATTAGAATTCATCGTTGAGATTTTGATACTAAACTTCCATGCCATCCGCAAAAGAATCATATCCATAATCTCTCTCACCATCTCTGCATCCGTGCGACGCTGATCCGTGAATAACCTTTGGTTTCGTTCCTGCCCCGTTGTTGCGAGGGAAAGATTTTGAACCAAAAGAGTCTTTGTTGATATTTATATCAATCACTAAAATCCTGAATCTCGTTGTTTACAGCTTCCAATGAGTGTTGAAGTGGTTGAAATGTTGATCACGGAGTAGAAGGAAGACATAAAGGTGGAGAATTAGAGAGGAAGAGTATATTAATTTGTATCCTGTGATTTGAAGGTTAAAAGCCACCTCTGTACAAGTATAATGGTTGTGAAGTAAGTTTTGGAACGTGTAATGAGAAGTGTATTTAACAATGAGCATTTAACCATTAGACTCCATAAAAATAGTCCCTAGTCCTCACTGATGAGATGATCTATCATGTGTACATCCTGGATAATAACAAAGGTTTCCACATTGGTAGCAAGATCCCAAATCTTTATGAAAGCAACATTAGCCTCACCCATAGGAACATCCACATCAAATTTATGTTGCATGATTGGATCACTAAGGGGCCATTTACCTAAACGCTTACCGACTAAGCGCTTATTCGGAAAAGTCAACACCCTCACTTACTATACTCGGTAAGGTTCTAATCCATTATAATGGAATGGATGCAACAATTTGTAAGGGTCGGTGGCAGTTACAAAATCGTATTTCAAGTGATTTACGGTCCCAAAAGTGATAACAATAAATCACGTGCAACTGACCCGTTACAACAAATGTGGAATAACGAGATCTAAATATTGTATATTTTGGTCTATTGATTCATACCGATCCACAAACGTAAATATAGCAGTTATCGAATATACGATTAAATTTAACGAAACAGCAAATAAATCGAGACAACAAGATTTAACGAGGTTCCACTATCAGTGTGATAGTGTACATCCACAGGGAGAGAGAGTGTTAGCGCATAAATCTGTTGGATGCAAGATCAAGTATTCTGAAGGTCAAAGTTGAGAAAGTCAAAGCTGAAGAAAGTCAAATCTCATTAAAAGTCAAAGTCTATTTGTAATAAGTCAAACTTAGTTGTATTTGTATTTGTTGTTTCCTTAGTATTAGGTGTTAGTATAAATACATTTTTCTTCTTGTGTTTTCAGTAGAATCAAAGGGTTGGAAGTTGGAAAATTGTAATATAAAATTTGAGAGAATACGTTTTAGAGAGAGAAAGAGTTCTAGAGAGAGAAAGTGTAAATTGTGAAATTCAAAGTAATCAAACAGGTAATCTTTGATTTGAATCTTGTTTGTTTGATTGTTATTGTTTAAGAAACTAGATTTTGGAACACACAATTGGTATCAGAGCAGATCCAAAGGTGAAATCAGATCAAGAAATTCGAGAAAAGCTTGGTTCGTCACTGTTCTTGAGCCGAAAATCGAAGTTTGAGTTTGAGTGAGATTTTGGAGCAGATTTTGTTTAGGAATTGTTCTAAAAGTGTATTAGATCGAGTCTTTGTAATTCAATTTCTGTATTGCATTGTTAATCACACGAATTTTGTGATTTTTTGTTAAGTTTTTGTACACAAAGTCGTAAGTCACTGTTTCATCAATCTATGTGATTTGTAAGTGTTTAATTGTAAAAATCGTGTATTGTAACTTGTTCTTGGGTAGATTCCAAAGGTTCGTTCAAAGTTACAGATCGTTTGAACAAGAAAAGATCGAAATCAGATGGAAAAGTTAGTCTTTGGGTCGACAGAAGGAAGAACGCGCTAGATCTCTCAAACGCGCTAGATCTCTCAAACGCGCAAGTTCTTCGTGAAACGCGCTAGTTCGTCGTGAAACGCGCAAGATTCATAAGCTAGAACGCGCAAGTCGAAGGAATAAATTTTTGGTCTAAAACGCGCAAGGGCTATCTGCGAGTTCTAAGAAACGCATTAGTAGTGGCCAGCGAGTTCTACAAACTCGCTAATCGAAGCTAGCGAGTTTCAGGAGGAATAGTGATTAGCGAGTTCTTCGACGTGCGAGTTTGGTGGTTTGCTAGTTCTTCGACGTCCGAGTTTAGTAAACGCGCAAGCCTCTGTTAGCGAGTTTCAGCGTGAACAGTTTTTAGCGAGTTTAGGCACTTGCGAGTTTCATCATCTGCGAGTTTGATCTGCGAGTTTGCCTGCGAGTTTGCTTGCGAGTTTGCCTGCGAGTTTGCTTGCGAGTTTATCTGTGAGTTTGCTTGAGAGTTTATCAAACGCGCAAATCTCGATCTGCGTGTTTCTCAGTCTGCGAGTTTTAAGCTTGAATAGTGACTTGCGAGTTTCTATACTTAGAATATTTTCTGAGAAATTTTCAAAACTGTAATATGGCCTTTAATAGTGAAAAATTATTCTCTAGGGGCGCTGCCCCTCGACCCCGCAAGGGCGTTGCCCCTTGACCCCACCCGCTAACCGGGAGGGCGGGACCCCCGTGCTAAGTCTGCGGAGGGGGACAAAAGTTCTTTCTGTGATCAAAATCTCTGAATTTTTTTTTCAAGATTTTTCTTGTGATTTCATATTTTGGACTAACGATCAGTTCTAGTTTCTTATTTGATATATTTTTCAAACAGGTTTAAAGAAGATGACTTCAAAAGATGCACTTTCCATTGGAACCGATGTCAAGCCTCCTGTGCTGTTTAAAGAAGAATATGAACAATGGAAGGACAGATTTTTGGATTTCATAGACCGACATGCAAATGGAGAGAATATTCTTCTATCAATAACAGAAGGTCCTATGAAACCGATCATAGTTCAAGTACCTGTTAATGAAGATTCAACTGATAAGTCAATGATGATGAGGAAAGAGAATTAAAGACAGAACCATCTAAAGTGGATTTATCAGAATATTCTGAAGAACAAAAGAAACGGCATAAAGCAGATAGGCAAGCAAGGTCTATTCTACTTCAAAGAATTCCTAATGCCATTTACATCAAGATTGATAGCTACAAGCATGATGCTAAGAAGATGTGGGATCAATTGGAAAAGATGATGATGGGATCCAAAGTAGGGAATCAGATGAAAGTGGCTAACTGCATCAATCGCTACGAGGAATTCAAAGCCAAAGAGAATGAAAGTCTGGAAGATACATATGAACGGTTTACTGTGCTTCTGAATGAACTGACAAAGAACAAGGTGAACAAGAAGCAACTGGAAAATAATGTCAAATTCCTTAGCATTCTACGACCTGAATGGAAGAAGCATACTCGTAGGATGAAACAGATGAAGGATCTGAATGAGATTCCTTTACATGAAGTGTATGAGACTCTGAGGCAGAATAAAGAAGAAGTAGAGGAAAAGAGAGCTGAGAAAAAGAAAGCAGAAAAAGTTCCTGATCCTATTGCTTTGGTAGCCGGAGAGAAGGAGAAAGAAAAGAAGAAGAAGAAAGTTCTTACATCTTCTGAATTTGAATCTGCATCAGATGGTGATGATGGTGAAAGTCTGAAGCAAGCAATGATTTTATTGACCCGTGCTTTTCAAAAGAAATTCTACAAGAAGCCGGGATCAAATTATCAAAGGTATTCTTCATTAAGTTCTAAGAACCATGAGCATCGTGAAAGAGTGGAAGGAAAGAGATATGAAGAGAAAAGATATATGGAGAAGAAACCCGATGAGAAGAAGAAGTTCATGAATGATTACACTGCTGCTGAAAAGCAAGCAACTGACTCAATCAAATGCTACAATTGTGGCAAGATGGGTCATTTTGCAAAAGATTGTCGGAAGCCGAAAGTTCGCAATTCTCAGTACTATCAGAAGAAGTTGCTTTTGGCAAGACAACAAGAAGCGGGTGTAGCTTTAATGGCTGAAGATGAATTTTGGCTAGATTATTCAGAAGGTGAAGAGGAAGAAAAGGAAGAAAATGCTCATCTATGTCTCATGGGAAAAGAAGTGAATAATGATGTGTCAGATGACGAGACCGCTGATGAGGTATTAAACTTAACTGCAAAAGATTTTATTACTAAAATGGAAACCATGGTGGTTGAGCTTCAAGATTTACAAAATAAATTGAAACAGGAAAAAGAAAAGGTTGTTAAAAGAAATAATAAGATCTTTGAGCTTAATAAGTCTGTTATTGTGAACAAAGATCTCATTGATTCTTTACGCAAGTCTGATTTTAATTCTAAATCTCAAGTAGATTGTTTTGAAAAGAAGATTTCTGATTTTGAAGCTAAAGTTTCTAAATATGAGTTTGAGAAAAGAGAATCTGCACTAACTGTTCATAAACTGCAGGTTGAAAATAAGGTTTTGAACAAGAAGGTAAATGGTCTGGAAGCAAAACTTTATGCGAGAGGTCAAACAGATCAAACCATTTTTCTCAATGCACCTAATGAAGAGGAAGATGTTAAAGAGAAATGGGGACTTGGTTTTAAAAACCCCCATTATCTTAAGAGAGCTATCAGAAAACAACCAGACCTCTATAACTATGATTTTCTGAAATGTGCTGGTAAACATACTCATTTAAAACCCAAATTTGTTACCAAATTGTCAGACGAAGTTGAGGCCAAAGAAACTGAAAATAGAAAGAATAAAAAGAAAATGCAACTACCGTTTAACTATGTAAAGTTAAATGATAGTTATCTTTCAGAAACACCAAAAGTTCTTTCAAACGATTATTTTGTTAATTATTCCGCTTCTGAGATGAAGGAAAAACCTGCAATTGCAAAGGTTTATGTTCCTACATCTATTCTTGAAAGCAAAATAGTCGAGCTTGAAAATGTTTTATCTGATGAAAAACTTTTGGTTGATATAGAACAAAATGTATTTTCTACAGTTTTAAAGAACACTGTTTTTCAAGTTAAATCAACAAAGTGTTCTACAGTTTCAAAGGCATCTCAAACTTTCTCTGATAGTTCTGATGACTTATTTGAGTCTGCAAATGATTCTTTTAATTCTGATGATGGGTGCATGGAAGAATCTGATATGTTTGATGTCCATTCTAAACTTCCTGATCATTCTACTTGTCTTAAAAATGAAAGAGTGTTACCAAGTGATGTTCATATTGGTGAAACATCAACTAAGGTTGGTGATTCAGTTTCTGTAACTGCTGATTACTATGCTCACGGTAAGAAACATAAGGAACAGCGATTACAGAAACAGAAATACACTGGTACACAAAAGAAAACTCAATCTCGGAAATCTACTTTTCCTAATAAATCTATATCTTATGTTTCAGATTTAAGGAAGAAAAAGATAAAAGCTCAATCCGAATGGAGACCAAAACAGAAGGATGCTGAGATAGCTGAATCAATTACTGATAGTTCTTGTACTAAATCTGTTAGTAGTGATTCTGATATAGTTGGTCAATGTGCTTCTCATAAACAAAACCTTGTAACTTCTTACAAGCGTTACTCAATAAAGCAATTGATTCAATTATCTCCTATTACTACTAAATCTCGTCCTAATTATCGGAAAACTGATTTTGCTTATTCTCATAATTCTTCTGATTGGTATGGATCTTATCATGTTAATTTTTCGAGATCAAATGTTTTTCAAAGTTTTCAAAAGAACAGAGGATCCATTTTCAAGTGGATACCAAAATCTTGTGCTAAACTGTTAGGGCCCGTTTTTAAATGGGTACCTAAATCTATTATTGTCTGATTTCTCTTGCAGACCCGGCATATGTGGTACTTGGATAGTGGATGTTCCAAGCATATGACTGGGCAAAAAGCTTTATTGTCTAACTATACAGAGAAATTTAGTGGTAATGTCAGATTTGGGAACGATCAGCGTTCACCTATCTTAGGATATGGTGACATTATTCAAGACAACATAACGATCAGTAAAGTGAGTTATGTCGAAGGCTTGGGGCACAACTTATTCAGCATAGGTCAATTCTGCGATAAAGGGTTAGAGGTCAACTTCAAGTCTAAGAGTTGCTCAGTTCGCACTAAAGATGGAACAGAACTCTTATCTAGAAATCGAAAGACCAACCTCTACACCATCAATTTGTTCAAAGTTCAGATTGACAATCAAGTTTGCTTGATGACAAAAGCTTCAATGCAACAAAGTTGGCTCTGGCACAGACGTTTATCTCATTTGAACTTTCGTTATATCAACAAGTTGGTTCGTGGGAAATTGGTCAAAGGACTTCCTGAGCTGAAATATGAACGAGAACACTTATGCGCAGCATGTGAAAAGGGTAAGATGAAGAGAGTCGCACATAAACCGAAGCCTGAACCAAGCATTAGTTATCCGTTAGAATTGTTACACATGGATTTGTGTGGTCCAATGAGAACTCAGAGTTTGGGTGGAAAGAAATACGTGTTGGTTATTGTGGATGATTATTCAAGATACACGTGGGTCAAATTTCTTCGTTCAAAAGATGAGACACCGGAAGTTCTCATTAATTTCTTAAAGACGACCCATGTGAAAATGCAACGACCAGTCAAGTTTCTTCGTACTGATAATGGCACAAAATTCAAGAACAAGATTGTTGATGAATATCTCGAATCAGTTGGGATTTCACATCAGTATTCTGCTGCTAGAACGCCTGAACAAAATGAAGTAGTCGAAAGGCGAAATCGAACGCTAGTCGAGGCCGCTCGGACTATGCTCAGCCAATCGGACTTACCTCTATTCTTATGGGCAGAAGCTGTGTCGACTGCATGCCATACTCAAAATCGTTCCATGATACACCGCCGGTTTCAAAAGACTCCATATGAGTTGATCAACAACAGAACACCAACTATCAAATATTTTCACGTATTTGGGTGTAAATGTTTTGTGCTTAATGACAGAGCGAGTCTGAATAAATTCAGTGCTAAGGCGGACGAAGGCATCTTTATCGGTTATTCTTCAACATCTACAGCATATCGTGTTTATCTGAAGAAGTCAAAATCAGTTGTTGAGAGCGTTAATGTCACATTTGATGAAGATATGGCTTCTGATCAAATCAGTTCAGAACCCGTTATTACTGGAGTATTAGCTTCTGGGCAGATCAGTCCAGAACCTGTTTCTACAGCGAAAAATTCGGATAACGCTTCTACATCTACTTCTTATTTAACTGATTTAGATTTGTTATTTGAGTTCTTTTATGATGAGTTTCTTGGAAATAATGTATCTAAATCTGATGTGACTGACAGGTTTGAAGATACAAGCTGTCATCATCCAGTCACTTCAGAGGTCATTACTGAACAAGTATCCCCCGTTCAGTCAGAAACTCACATTCCTGATGTTACTCCTACAGTTGAAGTTTCACAAGTTAATGCTGAGCCAGAAGTAATTGTTTCAGTTGAGTCAGAGTCTGCTATTCCAACTGATACTTCTGCACATGAACCTTCAACTGAGAACCCTCCTCTTGTTATTCAAACAGAAGATTCTGAAAGTGGATTTCTAGATGATGATCAAATTCAATCAATATCTACTCCACTTCCTCATGAGCATTGCTGGACCAAAGACCATCCATTACATCAAGTAATTGGAGATCTTAACAAGCCTATTCAAACTAGGTCAGCGACTCTAAACCAATGTATGCATGACTCGTTCCTCAGCAAGATTGAGCCAACGCGAGTATCAGAGGCTCTTGCTTATTCGGACTGGGTATCTGCAATGCAAGAAGAGATCAATCAGTTTGAAGCCGTAAAGGTTTGGAGATTAGTTCCTAAGCCAGAAGGAAAGACCGTGATAGGAACTAAATGGGTTTTCAAGAATAAAAAGGATAAGGATGGTATCGTCATAAGAAACAAAGCTAGACTTGTTGCCAAAGGCTACCGGCAAGAGGAAGGCATTGATTATGATGAGACGTATGCTCCAGTAGCGCGTATAGAGGCAATCAAAATGTTTCTTGCCTACGCAGCTCACAAAAACTTTACAGTCTTTCAGATGGATGTGAAAACAGCTTTTCTGAACGGCATTCTTAAGGAGGAAGTGTACGTATCTCAACCAGAAGGGTTCGTCAATTCAGATAAGCCAGATCATGTATATATCTTGGACAAAGCCCTTTATGGATTAAAACAAGCCCCTCGAGCATGGTATGACGTCTTATCCAAATTCTTAGTCAAGTCTGGTTTCTCCAAAGGTAAGATTGATACTACTTTATTCATCAAGAAAGAAAAAGCTGATATTATTCTTATTCAAATATATGTTGATGATATAATATTTGGTTCTACTAATCCAAAATATTGTAAAAACTTTTCTAACCTCATGGTGTCACGTTTTCAAATGAGTATGATGGGAGAGATGAATTTCTTTCTCGGACTACAAGTTAAACAGTTTTCTACGGGGATTTTTATTAACCAATCTAAGTACATTTTGGACATTCTTCGGAAGTACAAAATGGAAAATTGTAAACCAATTGGAACCCCGATGGCACCAGGTACTAAGATCCACACTGATCTTTCGGGTAAAAGTGTTGATGTTAGGATTTATAGAGGTATGATAGGATCGTTAATGTATCTTACATCGAGTAGACCAGATATTATGTTTTCAACATGCTTATGTTCTAGATATCAAGTTGTTCCCAAAGAATCCCATTTGGTTGCCGTCAAACGGATTTTTAGATATCTGAAGGGGACTGCAGATCTTGGTCTGTGGTATCCTAAGAATACAGGGTTTTCAACTGACTGCATATTCAGATGCAGATCATGCAGGTTGCATGTTGGACAGAAAGAGTACTTCTGGTCACGTTCAATTTCTTGGAGACAAGCTCGTTAGCTGGGCTTCAAAGAAACAGTTATGCATTTCCACATCGACTGCTGAAGCGGAGTATGTAGCTGCTGCTAGTTGTTGCTCTCAAGTATTGTGGATACGAACACAGCTACGAGACTATGGCTTTAAGTTTGACAAAATTCCTATATACTGTGACTCGAAGAGTGCGATTGCCATATCTGCTAATCCTGTCCAGCATACGAAAACCAAACACATTGATGTCAGGTATCATTTTATTAAAGATAATGTAGAAAAAGGAACAATTGAACTTTATTTTGTAAAAACAGATTATCAACTTGCAGATTTATTTACCAAACCCTTAGATGAAAAGAGATTTAATTTTCTTGTCTCTAAGCTTGGTATGTTAAATCTTAAGACGTAATCGGTTGTTACCTACTAAAGTTACAAATTGTTATTTTTCATCATTTTCTTTATCTTTATTTCTGAAAGATATTTGCACTTTAATTGTTTGCTCATGATCTTAGGGGGAGTAAGAGAAGATTTTAGATGATCTACATTCATTTGAGGGGAGCAAAACTAATTTCTGCATTATACATTTTAACTAACAAAATTTTTGTGATGCATGATTTTAGGGGGAGCCTTTAAGTCAAAAGGAGTAAGACTATGATTTCTGATTACTTCAAATCAGAACTCGTACATTAATCGTTTTATTGTTTTATGTCATTTTCTTTTAGAATAAATTTTGTGAATAAATTTTTGACTAGACTTTGAGACTTGCAGGATGAGAGAAGCTGACAAGATCATATCCAAATGACTACAGCTTGACTTTCTGAGAATTAAGATTGCGCGAACTGGTAAATTTCTTATCTTAATCTCAAATATATTTGAAAAAAGGACAACTTTCAGGTATAGAAAACATGTTCTTAAATGTTCAAACCACTTCCCGATTCTTAAACAAATTTTATAATTTGGAAGTGTGATTTTAAATGTTTTCATTTTATTTTTCTGCTTCATTGATAAATAAACCATGTGTTTCTAAAGATAAATACTTGTGTATTGTCTTTTCATATACTTTCAAGTATTCACACACACTGGTTTGATTTCTTGTTCAAATAGTTCTTACCATGTCTCATATTGAAACATAATTTTTTCGATGGTAAGACACCCCGCTTGTACTTCAAAGAATTTTGAGCGTCATTTCATTTCAAAACGTCATTTCAAGAATGTCTATATCTCGGTTCATATAGACAATATCCATTATTCTTGACCTTAAGCTTTGATTGATATGTCATTTCATTTCTGATCATTTTCATACAATGTCAGAATTTTCAAACAAGTCTTTTGCATTCATGATCATTCATTCAGTATACTTGTTTGAAAATACTTCGATGTTTTTAAAATGCTCATATCTTCATGATTATATTCTGAGCATACATTCATCTGACATTTGTATATGAGCTTTAACTGTTATAGTTAAATCATCTGAGCAACATTATGCTTTTATAGGAAATATGGGTTCTTTGTGCTAGGAATTATCTGAACTTCTATGGAATCACGTTAACCAGTGACTTCTACCCAAGAAGTTAATCCATAGAGATTGAGTGTGTGGAGTCAAAAAGAAATGAATGTGGGTTGTGTGATGAGGTAAAATGGAAAAGAGAGATTGGTTAGTAGTGCGATTAATGATTAAAAGAAAGAGGGTGTGAGATCAGAGTAAAAGAATATCAAACTCTACACCAATACTTTCTGAGTCGGGCAGCCACATTACTAGCATTTCACAATTCTTTGGTGAATGTTATTGAAATAGGCAAATAGCCCATGCCAACTCTTGTTTAAATCCCACCAACCACTCATTTTCTTCTTAAAAAGAAAATGTTTCATATTTTAAAGGGGACGCAGCACATAATCTATCTGATTTTCATTTGGAAAATCTGGATATTGAAAAAGAAGGAAGTTTGCCCCACCTTCGCACTTCAATCATGCACATTGAGTCTGTGTTTATCTACTGTTGTCTCAGTGGTTTACACAACTTTGAGCCTTATTGAAAAGCAATTATTTGTGCTTAATTCTTTCAACACATGCACGAGCACACAAATAATTTGTTTCTTTGTCATAACATTCATAGAAATTGCCTTTGTGGTATTTCCATAATTGGATGGAAGCCCTGGGGGAGTGAACATCAAAAAGCTCCTTTATATTGTGTATTTGTTACACACAGTGACTTTGTGTTACTGACAGGCATTTTAACTGATTCATTTGTTGATTCAGGAGTTACCTATTCTTATTTTGTCTGGATTTACAAAGATCTAGATGAATACTTGGTTATGGTTACCGAATCAGAGGCTCAGTATGATAGATCAGAATGGTCAAAGACATTTCTTGGACGAAAAGTTTTGATGATATAGATGCTCAAATCATCAAAAAGGGGGAGATGATATGAAGAAATGTTAAAGTTTTGAAGTTTGGAAGAGATGATAACAAGATCTGATAAAGTTTTGTGAAGTTGATTTTCTGAAATATTCAAGTCAGAAAGTTCAAAGGGAAGATTTGAAGACAATCAAAGAATTTCTGAAGTTTTTGAGGAAATTTTCTTTGAAGATTATTTGTTAAAGCAAGGTGAGCTGAATCTGAAGATAATTTTCTTTCCAAAGTCTGAAAGTGTTGTGTGAAAGTTTTGGGGAGATTGTTACTCGTTTGAAGACAGTTTTGGAAAAAAGACCGTCAAAGAAAAAGGGGAGATTGTTCAGACAGAGCTTAAAGTGAAGATTTAATTGCTAAATCTTTCAACAATGATCTTGAATCCAAAGGGGGAGATTGTTAGCGCATAAATCTGTTGGATACAAGATCAAGTATTCTGAAGGTCAAAGTTGAGAAAGTCAAAGCTGAAGAAAGTCAAATCTCATTAAAAGTCAAAGTCTATTTGTAATAAGTCAAACTTAGTTGTATTTGTATTTGTTGTTTCCTTAGTATTAGGTGTTAGTATAAATACATTTTTCTTCTTGTGTTTTCAGTAGAATCAAAGGGTTGGAAGTTGGAAAATTGTAATATAAAATTTGAGAGAATACGTTTTAGAGAGAGAAAGAGTTCTAGAGAGAGAAAGTGTAAATTGTGAAATTCAAAGTAATCAAACAGGTAATCTTTGATTTGAATCTTGTTTGTTTGATTGTTATTGTTTAAGAAACTAGATTTTGGAACACACAGAGAGATCTTTATATTACCAACTGGGAGAAATTACAACGTGTTTACGAGATCCTTGGATCAACAAATCAGCTACCCAAATCTTCCTCACTAATATATATATAGATAAACAAAGAAGAGGAAGATTATAGAAGACAAAGGAAAGTCTTCTTCAAATGTGATGTTGGGGATGAATTTTCCACCGATCATGCATGCATATTTATATGCATGAGAAAGAGGAAAAGACAAAGAAAGTTGACTTATCATGTAGATGGTAGCAATAGATGGTAGTCCATATTTCCCATTCAACTTCACCTTTCCAATGCAAACTAAAAGTCTTCTCTTTTCTCATCCATACATTTTGTCTCCATGCAAGACAAAACAAAGCTCCACTTTAAATATGTGGTCTAAAATAATCCTTATTTTCATGCATCAAGCACTTGTACATTGTGCTTGGTGAGTTGCACAACAACAATAAAAACTTATCTGATTTAAGTTTTTCAACACTCCACCATGATGTGCAAATCATCCGACGAATCCAAAGCACGAACCAATCCCCCGAATACGGACAAATAGCTGATAAAGATTGACACGAGGTAACAGAATGCATTTTGATCGTGACGAGCTTCGGCTCGGCCATCACCCATCAAAAGCAAAAGCAAAAAAAAAACCTCAAGTGAGCAATCTCAACAAACGAACGAGTTAAGCAACCTAAAAACAAGTACCAAGTAATAACTCCCCAAAGATGTCGCTATGTCATCTGTAGCAATATTCTCGTCTCTCCCATAAAGTGCCAAACGACACTAACACAATCTGAGTTGTATCAAATTCGAGCAATGCTCGAATGCGGCCGGCGGTAACGACTTGGTGAACATATCGGCAACATAAATGAATTGCTTCTTTAGCAGACTCCACCGCTGCAATAAGTTCAACTTCGGTAGTTGATAATGAAACAACAGACTGTAATAGAGATCTCCAACTGACAGTCATTCCCCCTAATGTAAAAACATAACCAAAGGTGGATTTCAAACTGACACGATCACCTGCGTAATCTGAATTGCAGTAACCAAGAATATCACAGTTGTTTTGCATACCATAAATGAGGTTGTGAGTTTCCGTACCTTTCAAGTAACGAAATACAGTTTTCACTGCATTCCAATGTGACTTTCCCGAGTTTGATAGAAACCGACTAATCACTCCAACGGAATGTGCAAGATCGGGACAAGTGCATACCATAGCATACATGAGATTCCCGATTGCACTGGCATATGGAATCTTTGACATCCCAGCCTATCTAATATCGTCTACCGAACAATCGTCTCTAGTAATCTTGATGTGTCTTGGAAGTGGCGTAGACACCGACTTTGCTCCATCAAGATTAAACCGTTTCAGAATCTTCTGAATATAGCCCTTCTGTGTTAACCTGAGAGTACGAGGCTTTCTGTCCCGAAAAATTTCCATGTCGAGAATAACACGAGCTTCACCGAGATCTTTCATTTCAAATTCTGATTTCAACCTATCTTTCAAATGGTTGATTTCAGAACGATCCCTGCAAGCTATCAGTATGTCATCAACATAAAGAAGTAGATAAATAGAAATGCCATCGCTTGATCTATGATAGACACAAGTGTCTTTCTCACTACGCTCAAAACCCAACGAGAGCATAAATAAATCAAACTTCTTGTACCACTGTCGAGGCGACTGTTTAAGTCCATAAAGGGACTTTTTCAACTTACAAACCCAATCAGGCTTGTTGTCGGAGATGAAACCTTCTGGTTGCTTCATATAGATGGATTCCTCAAGATCTTCATGCAGAAAAGCTGTTTTCACATCTAATTGTTCGAGCTCCAGATCGAGAATTACCACAAGGGCCAGAAGGACCCGGATAGATGTGTGTCGAACCACAGGCGCGAAGATATCGTCATACTCGATACCCTTCCGTTGTGCAAAGCCTTTCGCAACCAGGCGAGCTTTATAACGCTTATCGTCTTTGACTTTATAGACCCATTTGCAGCCAATTGCACGACTGCCTTTCGGTAATGGACAAAGCTCCCAAGTGTTATTTTTAGATAGAGATTCCATTTCCTCATGCATAGATCCTAAGCACTTATCACAGTGGCTCGAAGCTAGGGCCTCCGAATAGTCAAACGGCTCATCATGTACAACATGCAAAGCATACTCAAGTTGGTCAGTAAAACTCATATTTACAAAATCCCAATCACCATACCTATTAGGAGGACGGATAGTTCTCTGGCTCTGCCTCGCAGGTACTGATACTGGAATTGTATCGCCTTGACCTCCACCATCATTCAGAATTTCTTCCTGAACTGAACCAACTAGATCAGAAGTAGATGTATCTGGTGGACTAACGTCTTCTTCAGATTCTGATCCCAAAGTAAAACCACGAGCAGATGAGCTGGGTACAATAGGACTGACAATTATCTCATCTCCATTGGCTGTTGGAGAAATAGAAGAGATAATTTCCGGTTCTGGAACGGGCTGTCGATTACGATTAGACTTGAACATAATCGACTCATCGAAGTTCACGTGTCGAGAGTGAATCACCTTTCGGGTGATCGGGTTACAAATTCGATAACCCTTGATTCCATCTGTATAGTCGAGTAGGAATACCTTGGTGGCTCTGGGATCCAACTTGTCCTGACCTGTCACATGAATATACACAAGACATCCAAATACACATATGTGATTCAAACAAATACAACCCTTACCCCTCCAAATTTCTTCCAGAATTTTTCCCCCAATGGATGAACACAGTAACCGATTCACAATGTGTACAGCAGTGTGAAGTGCTTCAGCCCAAAACATTTTAGGGAAACCATATATAACTAACATACATCGTACTTTTTCTAACAAGGTCCAATTCATCCGCTCGGCGACTCCGTTTGATTGCGGATCGCCAGGTATGGTGTAGTGTCGGTGAATACCTCTACGTGAACAAAAGTCTTTAAAGTTACCACTAATGTATTCACCACCATTGTCAGATCTAAGCACTTTTAATTTTCTACCAGTCTCGACTTCAACTAGTGCTAACCAAGTTTTGAATATTTCAAAAACATCTGACTTTAACTTAATCACATACACCCAAAGTTTGTGCGAGAAATCATCAATTAAAGTAACATAGTACTTACTTCCACTGAGGGATTGTGTCGAAGATGGTCCCCAGACGTCTGTATGAACGTAATCGAGGATCCCTTTGGTGTTGTGTTTTCCAACACCAAAAGAAACATGCGTTTGTTTACCCGAGACACATTCTGAACAAAAGTCCAAACTCGTAGGCGTGTCAACTGCAATGAGTTTCCGCTTGCACATAATCTCCAAATTCTTCTCTGAAGTGTGCCCCAATCTAAGATGCCAAAGACGGGTAGCATCTAAGTTTCTCGAACTATCCGCGACACAAGCATCAGAACTGACTGTTTCGCCTACCAGATGAAACAGGTTATTTTCTGCCTGCTCACCCTTCATCACAATAAAGTTCCCTCTGGAGATGCGCATACTCCCATTGTCTATTCGAATCTTAAAGCCAAGTTTGGACAGTTGTCCAACAGAAATCAAAGAATGAGTCATAGACAGTACAAATTTAACATTTGATAAAGTTCGAATAGTACCGTCAAACATTTTGATTCTGACCGAACCGATGCCTCGAGTGACACACGATGTACTGTTTCCCATATAAATATGGTTACCATCGAATTCCTCGAAAGTAGTGAAACAGTCCCGAAATGGTGTCATATGGCACGAAGCTCCGGTATCCAACACCCAACACCTGTCACCTTGCGGTGCAGTAACCGTTGCTGAGAAGCATGTATCTTGTTCGGTTGCAACTGCTGAAGATTCTGCTTTGTTCTTGTCCTTGTTTTTCAAACTTTGACAATCTCTGACCCAATGACCTGGTTTGTGACAATAATTACAATTACCACGTTGCTTAGATTTCCCACGATGACCAGGTTTACGAGATTGGGAGCGGCCACGAGTTCTTCCCCTGAGCTGATCGTCTTGGTCTCTTTCGGCAAATAGACCATGACTGTTGTGGTTGTTCTCCCGCGAACTGTTACCGATTTTCATCCGAATTCTTTGTTCTTCACAGATCATCCCTGCTTTCACGTCAGACAAAGATATGGAATCTCTTCCATAAATAAAATTGTTAGTGAAATGGGAATATTTTTCGGGAAGTGAATACAACAGAATCAATGCGAGTGCCTCATTATTTGTGGCAAAAATAGAATCTGTTGCCTTCAACTTCATTATGATGTCTTCGAATTCAGTCATGTGAGCCTGAATGGTAGTGCCTTCCTTCATTTTGATGAACAAGCACGACCTCATCAATAATAGTCGGTTAGTCAAAATTTTCTTGAGATAAAGATTCTCAAGTCTTTTCCAAATCCCTGCAGCTGTCTTTTCAGAAACGATTTCAGAAATTACATTTGGAAACATAGGCCATTTCCTTAGCTTCTAAGGTGGACATATCCGGATCTATTTCTTCTGGAGCAAAGACTATGGGGTGAACATCGTTTTTCCTAAGTGCTGCTCTGTAGTAAACTGCCATTTACCAAAATCACCCTCCCCGTTCCATTTTTCTACTCTAATCTCGGCCCCCGATAATTTAAAAGCACATTTTTGATAAACATTTGGGTTCGCGTTGGAAACGGAACCGGCGAATGGATTTCCTGAATCAACAGACATTTTAACGAGCACTTATAGTGCGACCAAAAAAATTATACAATCTAAAACAAGTTTAGATCTAGCAGCTCTGATACCAATTGTAAGGTCGATGGCAGTTACAAAATCCTATTTCAAGTGATTTACGGTCCCAAAAGTGATAACAATAAATCACGTGCAACTGACCCGTTACAACAAATGTGGAATAACGAGATCTAAATATTGTATATTTTGGTCTATTGATTCATACCGATCCACAAACGTAAATATAGCAGTTATCGAATATACGATTAAATTTAACGAAGCAGCAAATAAATCGAGACAACAAGATTTAACGAGGTTCCACTATCAGTGTGATAGTGTACATCCATAGGGAGAGAGAGATCTTTATATTACCAACCGGGAGAAATTACAACGTGTTTACGAGATCCTTGGATCAACAAATCAGCTACCCAAATCTTCCTCACTAATATATATATAGATAAACAAAGAAGAGGAAGATTATAGAAGACAAAGGAAAGTCTTCTTCAAATGTGATGTTGGGGATGAATTTTCCACCGATCATGCATGCATATTTATATGCATGAGAAAGAGGAAAAGACAAAAAAAGTTGACTTATCATGTAGATGGTAGCAATAGATGGTAGTCCATATTTCCCATGCAACTTCACCTTTCCAATGCAAACTAAAAGTCTTCTCTTTTCTCATCCATACATTTTGTCTCCATGCAAGACAAAACAAAGTTCCACTTTATATATGTGGTCTAAAATAATCCTTATTTTCATGCATCAAGCACTTGTACATTGTGCTTGGTGAGTTGCACAACAACAATAAAAACTTATCTGATTTAAGTTTTTCAACACAATTTATCCGGTAAGCGCTAACATGGTAAGGATCATCACCCTCACTTACCGGGTAAGATGCTCGGCCCTAGTCATGACTTTTACCGGCTAAGATTCTTGGTCATCACATGTTCATCCGCTAAGGTAAAGTGACATGGTTTGGTTTACCAGGTAAGCGTTTAGTTATCGACCCCTAAGTATATGAAAACAAAAAATAGAGCTAATAGCTACAACATTTTCCACAAAATATTGAGTAACATTAACAAGATTGAAAGCAGCAAAGATTACGACGACCACCAGCAAGTTCTGAACTAGGATCAAACAAGTGAAACCAAATCCCGTGAAAGCGATGATTGTATTCCACAAGTCCCATGGTGGTGAAGCTTCAATGATGGTTACCAAGGTAAAGTTGCATTAATGTTTGTAAATGAGTTATGCATGTGTCATTGTTATAACTTCATGAATTTTGAAGATTTTGGATGAAATTTTTGAAATAGGTGGACGAGCCTTCAAAATATGGTGTCGTATGCCAAGGCCTCAATGGTGTGGTTTCCATGCTCCTAATTTTCTAGGTGAAGTAATTAATCCACGAAAGATAGTTTTTGACTTTTTGGTTTAACTTTTGATTTATTTTGGGATTTAATTTGATTTAATTTATTTTATTGGATTTAAGTTGTTTAAACATAATTTTTGATTTATTGATTTTGGCTTTGAGTTCAATTTTGGAAAAAAAAGTTATTTGAATTTTTAGTTGAAGAAATCAAAATAATGAAGATAGAAGGAAAAAGATGAAAAATGACTTTTTCTTTTCTTAAAAAATGGTCATGTCGCAAATTTAATGGTTTTCCTAAACTAAACTGTTAAAGTGGCTCCTAGAAGTCTGTCATGAAAAAAGTTTGATATAGTTTTTTTGAGGTAATATATAATGTCTATATACGGTAATTATTCATGCACACTACTCATCTTTAATGAGGTTTGAGCTCTTTGACCCCATAGGTTCGAACTGAATCTGTAGTGTATTTGAACAACGTCGCTCAACTCTTTTGCTAACTGAGCCACATGCTCGAGGGCTTTTCCTTTTTCATTTACGATAATAATTTCACATCTTGCTCAACCGATGCATTGCACAGGCACAATACTAGTGTGTGTGTGTGTGTATATATATATATATAGGGGTTAGATTTAGTGAGGACCAAAAAAAGATTGAGAATCTTGAGGACTAATCTAGTCCATGGATTAGTATAAACCAAGGGTCATTGGGAAAAAAACGCATATTTGTAATTAAACCAAAAAATAAGGGCACTTTTTTCAATTTGCAAGGACATTGGATGGGTATTTTGGATATTACTTTACTAAATCAAATAAAAATCTCTCTCCCCCAATTTACTCTAGGGTTCGTCAATGTCAAAACTCACAATCAGAATCCAAGGTATTCCTTCATCTCTGAAACTTGCTTTTCTCTTTCTTCTCCTTCGTTCTCAAGTGTCATGAAGCTCTGATCAGATCTAAGCAGATTCCTTTTGTGAGTTTTTGGTTTCTTGTGTGTTGAAGCTCAAAGGTCTCATAGATTCAACAATGGTGGCACAACTTTGGTTATTGAGGATGGGGAATCAAATGAGTTCGAATCTCACAATTCTCGATTCCGGACGATTGTTAGGATTTGTACTCAGGTTCACCTTCCCTGGCTTATCAGAATCAAGAGATAAACGAGGAAGGTCGTCGATATCATGACCAGAGGAAAAAAGAGATGGACTTGTGACACAGATTTGTTATCTGCATCCTCCTTGAGTAACGGAATGTTAATAGACACATCACTTGAAAATTTGGAGCTCCGGTGAAGAAATTGTCTGATAGACCTGCTTGCTCCTGTACGGTTGTGTTTGATTGTATCATGTTTAACAATGTTATTCAAGTTTAAAATCTTCCCGAAACTGGGAAGCTCTTTCCAACTCTCTAATGCATCATGTGTTTCATATAGTGAATTTGTGTGTTTCATATGAAGAATCTATGTGTTTCGTATGGTAAATCATGATAAGGAAACTATCTCCACCTCTTCTCATGATTCAATCAAGGATACAAATATTTAATTTTGATCCTCTACAGTATTATTGTAATATCTTTTTGTTTAAAATTATTCTTGTCAATATTTTTCATTTAATAGTCATAAATAGGTTGATTTGTTTCCCTCTCAATGAGGTGCAATTATATGTATAAATAGCCTTCATAGTTGTTAATAAAATTCATTAAGTCTTTCATCATTTATATGGTATCATAGCCCTGATCATTCTTTTCTCTCAACCAATTTCTTATCATGGCAAACAACTGCAACACCATTCCCAACTCATATGAACCTTCAAAACCTTTTGTTCTAATCAACTTCTCCAACGTCATCAAACTTTCTCCTACAAACTATATATCCTGGAAATCTCAAATCCAAGCCATTCTCTTTGGCCATTACCTACTCAATTTCGTCGATGGCTCCTACCCTTGCCCACCCGAAATCATCACAAAAGGCACCAAAACCGAATCCAATCTGGCCTATCAAACTTGGCAACGCCAAGATAAACTCATCTTTGGGAGCCTCCTTGGCACCCTCTCCTATACCATCGTTCCTCTTGTCACTCACGCCACTACCACTCATGATGTTTGGACCACCCTTACTACTACCTATGCCAACCCCTCTCGTGGTCACCTCCTCCAAATTAAAGATCGTTTGGACACTCTTTCTAAAACCAACCAAACCATCACTGAATACATGCAATATATTAAAGCATATACCGATGAACTATCAATCATGGGTAAACCCATAGACAATGAAGACGTCATAGCCAAAGTTCTCAAAGGCCTTGACTATGATTCCTCAAACCCATCATTGATGTCGTTCGTGCACGTGACTCTCTTATAACCTTTGAAGCTCTCCATGAGAAGCTTATCAATCATAAAATCACTCTAAAAAATCAACCCCAACCATCTTCATTTCCCTCTTCCGTTCATGTTTCCACCTACCGTCCCAATCAAAATCGTTCTTACTCTCGCAACACCACCACCCCCGGCCTCCTTCCCACCCCAAACAACCGCAACACCACCAACCCCGGCTTCCTTCACACCCCAAACAACCGCAACCCCACCACCAACAACCGCACCTCAAAACCTTATCTCAGTAAGTGTCAATGATGCCGTCATGTGGGTCACGTTGTTTCTCAATGCCCCGTCTTCAAACAACTCTTCCCTCACATAGTTTTTCCCACATCTCAAATTTTGTGCATAATTTCAACTTAAAATCTGAGAGATTATGAGCAGATTTAAATCTGGATAAACATGTTGTTTGAACATGTGAGTGAACACTTTGTATATGGCAGCAAACAGACCTGCACCTTTCTGTTTTGATTGGAACATAAGCAACTTTATGTTTTGAACCTTAACAACAGCTTTCTGTTTTGAATATAACAGTAGCAACATTATGCATGACAACCCTTTATCACAACACAACACATCAAACTTCTTTAATTCAGACTTCAATTGGGTTTCTGTTTGTTGCTCTTGTTCTAGTAAAATCACAAGCTTCATTGAGAACACCAAATCCATGTGAAAATCTTAGAGGCAGAACTGGATTATTTCAGAAAAGAAAAAAATTTGACAGTCTCGATACTTGCATTTCACAGAAAATCACTCGAAGAGCAGCAGCAGAAGCTTTATGGATGAACAAAACCTGCACATTTCAAACAATCTCTTGAAAGTTTGAGTTCTGGACTGCCTCTAATCAAACTAACTTTCTTCTTGTTGCTTGCTGATCGAGTTCAGAACTGTCAGAACTTATACATTTTGATCACAACATCCGATACATTCAAATCCTCACAGATTTGGATCTGCAAGGCTGCACTTTTCTAGAATTCTTTTTTTTTTTTTTTGTACGGCAACTTGGGCTAAGCCCACACACACACGCACCCGCGGTATCCGGGCATCCAATTGGGCAGCACCGACTAATCCGCGGCGACCCGTCCCAGCACTTTTCTAGAATTCTGATAGAATATATTAACTTCAAATAATTCCTAGTCTGAATCAGTTCATATTTTGCATTCACAGAAACTGCCTTGATCAAATTCACCATTTCTGTATCAACAGGACATCAGGACTTTGTATCGAAATCTGGACTAACAGATTTACCAATATGTACATATTTTGCTAATCGAGCAGAACACATCTAGAGAACGATGATTCAACAAGGACAACAGTAGGCACTCTTATAAATCTGAATGTACATGATATTACCTCTAAACAAATCGAGCTAAGACAGATCTGTCACCAAACTCTGTAAATTTCGATAATTCTGGAAGCATATGATCAGAGTTTAGGAACAAGAAGCTTTCAAAACTATACATTCTGCTGCAGTAGAAGAGCCTGCTGAAATTGCATCTTTTGCATTGCAAAACCCTACTGCATCACCATTGGCAAAAAAAATGAACCAAGAGCAGCATTCATACTGATAGGCTTCTGAGGCAATGACTTTTCCATTTCAACATTCAATGGGTGGCCTAAAACATCCATGTTATTTAAGCAAGTGCAACAGTTGCATAAACACTGGACAAGAATCCAATGACGGTTCTAGGTGACATGTACCCTCCTGATGGATCAGGATCCCGTGTCATTTGCAATGTTGTCTGTCAGCTTTTGTATCTCCTCTTCAAAATATTCATCTTCAAGATCTACCAGCAAGAGTGTCCCATACTGTAGATTTTCAATCACAGTAGCATTTTGCACATCGAATTCTAGATCAACTTGATTATCATGCTGTCAAGTCAGATTTTGGAACAACATAGATTGAGATATGAACAGCCTCTTGATCGATCTGTTCCCACAATTTGTGAGATCTCGATAGTTTCTTAATCAAACTGTTCATATCAAGGTTGTGTCAAACATGTTGCTGCACAAAATCAACATGAATAGGCAGTAGCAGTAGCAATCTGTTGGAATCTCATAAACAAAAGTCTACAGACAGGTCTGGATGAATAGATCAAGATTGATAAACCATCATTGATGTTGATGGTAAACCATAGAAAGTTGTTGTTGATCATCCAAAATCATCCGGTCCCAAATCCCAAATAAAATGATAGCAATCAAAGAGTCATACAGCAGATTCACAATTTTCAACTATTTGCACAATCTGCTGAAGTGAACCTCATCCTTATCACTCTAATTTAAATGTAAACATAAATTGATATGCAGTCATACAAGGCCATAGACTGTCCAATTGGAATTAGGACAACTAATGAACCAAAATCTGAATAAAAGGAAGTTCAATCTTGGATTTAAATAAAGCCAGATCAAAGATCAACAGCTTTGAATCCAATATGCCATAAAAGCTATGGACTAAAGCACACACTAGGATGGGATCATAGATCAACCATCTACTTAGTGTTTATCAAATGTTAGACCAATGAATTAGAAAGGATCAAAACACACACATGAAATTAATCTGATGAGATTTGATCCAAATAGAATCAAATATTCACATAGGCATTTCATCAAACATGTGGTGTGCAGAAACAGATTTTGTGTATAATCAAACATCTATTCTATCAAGGATCATCCAAATCACATCTAAATCAAAAAATGGATATCAAATAAGCACAAAACAGTGAATAATTCACAGAAATGATATTTGGGTTAAGGCTCATGTGATTAAATCAATCTAAGCACCAAAACAACAAAATAATCATATAATCTTCAATTGTTGCCATAGATGACCGAACTGAAGAAAAGTTTCTTCAGTTGACTCTGATACCAATTGTTAGATCTCATTACAAGGAAACAATTGAAGAACTCCATAAAATATACATGTAAGAGAGAAATAAAGAAGAATCATAAACTCATCTCATATGCTTTGATTGATGAACAATGGAGGGGATATTGGAAGAACACCACACTAAAACATTTAGTCGACTATCATGGGCACCCCCATTTACAATAAAAAGGCTCAAGCTCATACAACTAATTAAAAAGCCTAAAATACAATTTCTTTATAAAACATTCAATTAAATTGGGGGCTAATTTAAGCTAACAATGTTTATGTTGAGTTTGAATAAAAATAATTTTGTTTCAAATTCTGTTAATGTTGCAAATGAGAATTATGTTGATTTTATATTATGACATGCAAGACTTGGTCATGTTATTTTTAAAAGAATGGTTGAAATGTCAAAAGACGGTCTTATTCTGGCTTTCGATGTTAAAACCGAAAAATGTAAAACCGGCATGTTGACAAAGATCACTAGACAACCTTTTCCTAATGTGAAAAGGGATTCGTCGGTGCTTGAATTAATTCATAATAATCTTTGTGATTTGCATTCAACAACGTCTTATGGTAATAAAAAGTATGTCGTTACTTTTATTGACGACACTTCACGTTTTTGCTATGTATTTTTATTACACTCAAAAGATGAAGCGTTGGATAAATTTAAAATTTATAAAACGGAGGTTGAATTGCAAATGAACGGTTTTATTAAATGTTTACTCACCGATCGTGGTGGGGAATATTACGACCCCATGTTTTTCCAATCCGTAGGAATCATACATGAGACCACGACTCCTTATACACCACAACTAAATGATGTGGCGGAACGGAAAAATAGAGTTCTCAAAGAAATGGTGAACTCTATGTTATCCTACTCGGGTTTGAGTGATGGATTTTGGGGTAAAGCCATGTTAACGGCTTGTTACTTATTAAATCGAGTTCCCAATAAAAGGAACAAGATTACCCCATATGAACTTTGGTTCAAGAAAAGGCCCAACTTGAATTATATTCAAGTTTGGGGTTGTCGGGCGGTTGTTCGACTACCCGAACCCAAAAGGAAAACTTTGGGTGAGAAAGATATTAATTGCATCTTTGTTGGATACGCCGAGCATTCCAAGGCCTATAGGTTCTATGTTATTGAACCTAATGATTTTATAGCGATTCACACCATTATAGAATCGAGAGATGCATTATTTGATGATACTAGATTCTCTTCAATACCTAGGCCAAAGGACATAGTTCTAGGTACTAGTGGAATCGAAGGAGCAAAAGAGGAAGGATTAAAAAATCCTTTGGTCCCGATTTCCAACTATACTTGGTAGAGGGATCAAGAGATGAGATTGAGTCACAATTCTTTTACTGTTATAGTATTGAGGAAGATCCAAAATCATTTGATGAGGCTATGAAGTCTCAAGATATTGCTTTCTGGAAAGAAGCAATAAATGATGAGATGGATTCCATCATGGGGAATAATACTTGGGTATTATCGGACTTGCCACCGGGTTGTAAACCATTGTGATGCAAGTTGATCTTTAAAAGAAAGATGAAAGTCGATGGATCAATCGACAAGTTCAAAGCTCGATTAGTAATCCAAAGCTTTAGGCAACGGGAAGGCATCGATTATTTTGATACCTATGCCCCGGTTGCAAGGATCTCCACGATTAGATTGTTGATAGCCTTAGGAGCTATCCACAATTTAGTGATTCACCAAATGGATGTCAAAACGGCAATCTTGAATGGTGACTTAGAGGAAGAAGTTTACATGAAACAACCGGAAGGTTTTATTATGCCCGGGATGGAGCATAAGGTATGTAAACATGTAAAATAATTGTATGGGCTTAAACAAGCACCCAAACAATGGCATCAAAAATTTGATGAGGTTATCTTGTCCAACAGTTTTATGTTAAACCAAGCGGACAAGTGTGTATATAGCAAATTTGACACATCCAGTAACGGAGTAATCATTTGCTTATACGTTGATGACATGTTGATCTTTGACACCGACCAAAATCAAGTTGATAAAACCAAAGAGTTTTTGTCATCAAGTTTCTCCATGAAAGATATGGGAGAGGCAGAGGTGATCCTTGGAATAAGGATCAAGCGTGAGAACAAAGGGATTGCAATTATGCAATCTCATTACATTGAAAAAGTATTAAAGAAATTTAATTGCTTTGATTGTTCTCTGGTGAGTACTCCATTTGATCCGAGTGTGAAGCTTATGCCCAATTCGGGTGAAGAAGTGTCACAACTCGAGTACTCAAAGGCTATTGGATGCTTGATGTATGCCATGACAAGCACTAGGCCAGATATCGCTTTTGCCGTAGGCAAGTTGAGTAGGTATACTAGCAATCCTAGTATACATCATTGGCAAGCGATAAGACGAGTATTTAAATACTTGAAGAAAACTATTGATTATGGTTTGTCATATGTCGGGTTTCCTTCGATCTTAGAGGGATATTCGGATGCAAGTTGGATCACAAGTTCGACTATGGAGGTGCCATCTCATGGGCTTCCAAGAATCAAACTTACATCACGAGTTCGACTATGGAGTCAGAATTTGTGGCATTAGCCGTTGCCGGTAAAGAGGCGGAGTGGCTAAAGAATTTAGTCCACGAAATTCCGTTATGGCCGAAACCAATATCACCCATTTCTATCCGTTGTGATAGTGCGGCTACTTTGGCTAAAGCTTATAGTCATGTATATAATGGCAAGTCTAGACACTTAGGTGTTAGACATAGCATGATTTGTACGCTAATCACGAATAGGGTGATTTCGGTTGAATTTGTTCTGTCACAACAAAATCTAGCAGACCACTTGACGAAGGGGTTAGCTAGGGACTTGGTTTACAAGTCGGTAATAGGGATGGGATTAAAGTCCATTTAAATCCATAACGGTGAGATACCCAATTCCCTTCTAATACAACGTTAGAAGTTGAATTCAATGGGAAAGCTCACTCTAAGGGATTGGAGCACAAAATAATCATCCCAAGGTATGTGCTCGGTACTGCAATTGAAGGAGGTAATTGTTCTTTTGTAAAAGTGCATGTGCAGGTGCATGATGAAAGGAACTACCTATATGAGTGCGAAGTGTGGCCGCTTCAAGAAGCTTGGACTTGGCTTTGATGCACTCACGAATGGATAAGGACACATGACCTGTATAGTGTCAAGTTTAAACTTTAGAGAATCTTTTAAATTCATGTGTATGTTATTTTCTGGTACTCAAATGGGTTGAAGGGTTCAATCCATAGGACACCCGGATTCTCGAGTATTTGAAATGTGTAATGTACTAAGATGAAAATTCAATCTTTTATATATTTTCATTTATGCATGAGTTTGTTTCCTATATTAACTGTTGTTTTAGAATCAAGGATTACACTAAAATGGGGGAGGAATGTTGGTGATTTTAGTGAAATCATCGGTTTATTTTGTGTAATTGGATTCACAAGATAATAATGGGGTTTGTAACTAAGTTATAACACGAGTTAGGAGGTGCAGAGTGCACACTCGTGTAAGCTAACTATAACCCGGGATTGTTGGACGGTCTCGTTTGGGATTTATCAGTTTTGTAACTGAGTCAGTGACCCGGGCTGGTTGTGTCGTGGGTTAACCCGTGTCGTGTACTAGAGTGTGGTCACAAAACAGTGACCCGGTCGGGTTGTGCCGCGGGGTAACCCGCGTGGCTACCTGTGCCATGCCACTGTAACTGGAATCGTTTGAGATATCAATTGTGTAACCTACAAATCATTTTGTGACCCCCCACCATTATGGACAATAATCAATACCATTAAATGGTAAATTGTTATCATTAATAATATAGGATCGGTTACGATTCTCATTGTGTTTAAATAGGATCGATTTCTGCCTAAATCGATACCGGTGAATCAACTTAAGGAAAGCGAGATCTCACGCGATCTCACATTCTTATCCAAGTTCGACCACTCTCCTCTCCTCTCGATCGATTTTTGCACCCCCTCCTCAACAATATATATATATATATATATATATATATATATATATATATATAGGGAGGATCAAACGAGAACAATAACTATTTAAAAGAACATGAGAACTAACAAAATCATTAGTGATTTTACATTAACGTGAAAAAAGCCACGCGGACCTGAAGTCGCGGCCAAAGTCACTTTTTCGTGTGTTAATGTAAAATCACTAATGATTTTGTTAGTCTCGTGTTCTTTTAAATAGGTATTGTTCTTGTTTGAACCCGACTCTATGTATATATCTATACTACCTTAATATGCATATAGGAAAAAAGTCTTAAAGACAAGTATTAAAGCATGATGTATTTCTCTTTAAAGCATAAAATTTGAAAAACTCTTAATTATTATATTTAATGCATAATGTACAACTCATTGATGCAACGATTTTCAAACAAGGCCAACTCATTGATGCAAAGATTTTCAAACAACGCCCATACTCAAAGTACACTCTCAGCCCATGCTTTCTTCCTGAAATGGAGAACCAGAACTGCTCCCTTCTACTTACTACTTGTTGGATCCCAAGATGAAAAAGGTAACCCCCGTCCTTCATATTTTCTTTACAACGTTGCGTATATATCCCCCCTCCTTCATCTTTTCTTATGGGTGTTGTTTTTGATACCCCCTATAAACCCCATACCCCCACCTAACCCCTATCTCCCCTCACAATCCAGACAACATAAGACAAACACCCATTTTCAAATGAATTTGAATTTAAAGTTACAGTTTATACCCCTATAATTATTTAATTAGTTTACTTTATACCTTTTACTTTTCTAATTTTCATTTTACACCATCACCATATTAATACATATAATCGTATATCAACTAAAATACGTTAAAAAAATACGTTTTAATTTTAACAACTTACACCATTACAATCGTCTCTTCGATACCTTCGAAATGAGCCCAATATTGAATATTTTTTGATTTAATTATTTTATTATATGTTAAAATCTATTAAAAAAATACTTTAAGGTATCGATATATATATATATAGGGTCAGGTTCAAGAGAAAACTCTAAATAAATAGAAAATCGAAAAACCACGAAAAACGAGTGATTAACCAATGTACGATATATGACATATAATAATATAATTAAATCAAAAAATATTCAATATTAGGCTCATTTCGAAGGTATCGACGAGACGATTATAATGGTGTAACTTGTTAAAATTAAAAAGTATTTTTTTAACGTATTTTAGTTAATATACAATTATATGTGTTAATATAATAAAAATGAAAAATGAAAAACATAAAACTAAGAGGTATAAAGTAAATCAATTAAATGAGTTCAGGGACCAAAACTGTAACTATAAATTTAAAAAAAAACAAAAAGTACAATTGTGAGGCGGATAGGGGGTATGCTTTACGAAATTTTTTGCAGGGGGGTGGGGACAGACAACTTAAGCACCGTTGATGAAGAATAAAACAATACACCCACACTCGTGACAATAAGTGTAACCAATACACCCACACTCGTTGTTTTTCCTACTCCCCTACAATAAGTGATTTGACAGCACCGGTGACTGTGAGGTACTACTATCCTATCCTTTTAATTTTAACCAATACACCCACACTCGTTGTTTTCCCTACTCCCCTATTTATATCAAACGATTGAATATCGAATCATCCCATCATTTATATCGAATTCTTCCTCTTCGTCTCTCTTTCTCTCTCTCTCTCTCTCTCTCTATATATATATATATATATATATATATATCAAAGTTGCAGATGACAAACATGGGAGAAGATTTGACACCAACATCAGAATTTATCACCAACCAGTTACAATATTATGATAACTAACATTTATGTTAATTTTAACTTACTGGTACAAGTGAAGGTTATAACAAAATATAATAATTTCAGGTGTTCGAATCTCGAGAAGAAATAACCGACTGGGTGCGTAATGTGGGATGTTCAGTTGGTGTGGTTGTTGTTACCAAAAGATCAAAGGCTAAAACAAATGGAGATGTTTAAAAAATCGTGTTTATGTGTGAACATAGTGGGGTTTACAAAGGTGACAAAATTTCCAGTTGTCATACTGGAACAAGAAAGTTTGACTGTCCATTTGAGTTGATAGCGCTATATTCATTTAAGCATCATTGGTGGACGTTGAGGGTTGTGTGTGATACACATAATCATGTCGTTGCACAATATATGGAGGGTCATCCATATGCAATGCGGCTGAACGAACCTGAAGTTCAACTAGTTGAAGATCTATCAGCCCAACATGTCAAGCCACGATACATTTTATCCACGTTAAAGGGTAGAAATGTGGAAAATGCAGCTACGTCAAAACCGACATTTTCAAAATTTGTGGCGCTTTGTTTCATTTTACGCACTTGATATGATTTCCAGTGAATATGCACGGTCTTTCGAGACTAACGTATTTTCTGAAAATTGTGGTTGTAAACTGCGTACAAGTCATGGGTTGCCATGTGCGCATGAACAAGCAATGTATACATGTCAAGGCATACCCATTCCACTTGATGCGATCGATGTATTTTGGAAAACACTTGATTTTTCGCCATGTGTGTCCGCACAAGATGACGATATTCAATGTGACGATGAAATTCATATGTTTAGAGAAAATTTCAATAAACAATCAGTTCCTGGCCGCAAAAGCTTGTTAAAAAAATTGAAGGATATAATAATGCCAGAAAAAACGTTGTTTCATGAACCCTCGGCTCATAGAACCACTCATGGACGTCCTTCTCTAAAGAATCAAGCTCAAAAGAAAAAGATTATTGAAGATCCTCGTAGACGCAGTTGTTCTAACGCACCAACATTTATCAACTTCGAAGATTTTGGTCATCAAGAATCAGCGAGGCATAGCTCCTACTTCCAACGACAACCCACCCCCACAAATCCATATCTTGATCAAATCCCGAGTTTATTCATCCATACATCACACAAATACAAGATGTATTGGGCGATGGAAATTGTGGATTTCGAGTCATATCTACTTGTTTGGGTGGTCATGAAGATGCATGGGACACTATCCGCACAGAGTTAATGGATGAACTAACTGAGAATTATGCTTATTACTTTAATGTGATTGGCTACAACGAGTAACAAAGAATTTACGCCGCGTTGAATTGGTTCGAGAAGGGCACCTTTGCACCACATATGCATTGGATCGTTATGCCTGAAATGGGAATTCTAACTGTTTCAAGGTTCAATGTCATATTACATGTTCTCAATATGAAAGGCAGTGCGACATACTTACCATTCAGGACACACCCGTCGTCATCATCCCATGACAAGTCAATTGTAATAGTGCATGTTAATGGTAATCATTACATAAAGGTGGTACTAAAAGGATATTACCCAATGCCCACACTCATACACCATTGGACACATCATGCACTTCCAGATGCAATGTCGTGGATTATCCCATGCCAACGTAGATTAGATATGTATGAAGAACATATAGAGCGTACTCGTACTCGTGTCTATGTTGATTTAAATGAATAATCAAAGTTGGAATTTGTTGGAATAAAAAAAATACGCAATATAGTTATTATGTTTATTACCTTTATGTTAAAAACTTACGTTCGATGTGATGCGTTTTCTCTTTTTTCAAAAAAAAATCGATTAACCAAGGTACAATATATTACATATAATAATATAATTAAATAAAAAAATATTCAATATTGGGCTCATTTCGAAGGTATCGACGAGACGATTATAATGGTGTTATTTGTTAAAATTAAAAATTACTTTTTTAACGTGTTTTAGTTAATATACGCTTATATGTGTTAATGTAATAAAAATGTAAAACGTAAAATATAAAACCAAAAGGTATAAAGTAAATAAATAAAAAGAGTTTAGGAACCAAAATTGTAACTTTAAATTGAAAAATAGAAAAAAGTACAATTGTGAGTGTGTAAGGGGTATCGTTTTTTTAAAAAGTTGCAGGGGGGTTGGGAAAGAATTCCCCTTTCTTATACCCAATTTCTCCAATCATTATCTCAATCTTTTCCTGATGTTGATAGGTAAACCCTTCGATTTGAATTTCTTTTTCTTTGCGTTCTTATTTAGGTTTAACTGAAGCAGTTACTTCAAGGTAATCAATCTTTGGGTTTCTCACGATTAGAACATTTATTTGGGTTTCACCATCTCCATCTCCATCTCCATCTCCATCGATTTCTGATTTGCGTTTCACCATCACCATTGATTTGGTTTTCTGAGGTGATGAAGTCATATAGATAAGGTGAGTTGTTATCGATTTCTCAATCTCAAATTTGAAATTGAATTTACTGCATCTTGGTTCTGAAATGTTGGTTTAGGGTTTCATTTGCCTTGCTTTTGAAATATTTTGAAGTTCTCCTCAAGGGTTCACATATTTTTTAAACTATTATTTATGGTGCTTCATTTACTTAACTTATTTTCATGAGGAGAGTTCTACTAGAACTGAACCACATGAAGCTCCAACTTTGGTGTCGTCCCTAAAGCAAAGGAATTGACTTTTTTGATATTAAAGAATCAATGACCGTGCACTGTGGGTATGTTTGATATAGCAACTCTGAATCATCTTTCTAAGCCCTTTTATAGTTATTCACAATGATTTATTAATGATAAAAAAATTGTCCAGATTTCTAAGCCCTTCTTATGTTGCTTTATTTTACCATCGACTCTGTTTTGATCATACATATAAGCAGAAGGATCGTATAAAAAGATTTGTTTGGGTCTATAAGCAGAAACCCTTCTTATGTTGCTCATGTGTTCCCAACATACATATTTGGGTCTATAAGCAGAAGGATCGTATGTGTCATGATCGATTATACCATTGGTATCTCAAGAACTGATTGTGTCCATAATTTTTGTTTTCAATTTTGATGGCTCAATCTGTTCAGTTCAACCTTTGTGTGCTTTATTGTTGGAATTGTTGGATTATTTGGAATCTACAATTATGGAAGCTGTTATTTTCTGAAAGTGTTTATAGACATCTTGGTGCTATGATCTTAGGATTTATGTTATTCTACCGCCGGAATGTATGAGGCTGTTTACATGGAATTAGTGGACTGCAACAATTACTATTATTATTTCAATCATGGAGTCTGGTTACAAGGTTTCATGGTTGTTTCAATATGCTATATAGCTTCTGTCCTTTATATACCACACATTAAAATGATGGAGGCTAAAAAGATTACCTTTGTTTTTGGGTTGCATTAGATTAAATATTTAAGGGGGGCTATGCTTGGTTTAGTTGTTGGAAATTACAGAAGATGGTTGTTGTTTCTGAGTTCCTTGTTTGAAATGGCCTATGGCCAAATTGCAAGTGGTGTTTTGCTTAATTGTTGGAAGTTTGTATTCTTAATGTATATGGTGGTTGCTATCATTTGGGATTTCCAACAAATGTTCTTAAATATGAATTTCGATTATTTTACAGAAGTCGGAGGTCATGGCTTGGGATTTTTTTTTATGAAAAGATTTGTTTCGTTCATTTGGGGTTATTTTGTCTAGAAAATTGGGACTCTAATTCTTTTTATGATTTTGAAATTAGGTTTTATTGATTGTTTTTCTGAAGCATTTGTTAGGTTTTCAGTTTGTAATATGGAAGTATGCCTTCGGTAATTTTATAATTTCCTTTTTTTTCCATTTATAATAAGTATTGATACATGTATTCCTAAATTTTGTCACTCTCTTGTAAGTAAATCTGTAAATTGATGCATGTGAATGTCTTAAATTTCAATAGGATGAATCTGATAAAATGTTGAGCAGTGGGTTGAAGGATCAAATCTAAGATGTCTACCGCTACCTTCCACGAGAGCTTCAAGTGATCTAAATCTCTTTTTGTCTCTCTTTTGTGAGTAACTCCACAAAACTGCTCTTACAACCACTTACGCAAAATTTGGATGACACTCCAGAAGAAGCTATTCTTAACCTTGAAAGAGATATAACTTGGAAAATCTGTTTGCACTAAAATATCAAAAAAAAAAAATTGGAAGGTATAGCGGCATCGAACCAACGAACGACTACCACGAACATACGCACGCACACCTCCCCGGCGGTATCGGGCATCCACGGGCAGCCCACTAATCTGCCGCTGTCCCGGCCCAGCTTATGCTGAACCTAGAGCCCAACCACAGTCTAAGACTGGGCTGGGGGGCAGCCCAGTCAACGACTGGACCGGCCCAAGGACTGGGTACTCCTCATGCCCTCAAATTGACTCCCCTTAGATTCGAACCCGGGTAGATTGGGATACCATCCACAACCCCCCCAGGATGTTACCGCCCTTGGGGAAACCAACTGAGCTAGACATGATTTGTACTAAAATATCAAATGTATTTACCTTTTCTTTTAAACCAAATAATGCAACAAACTTCTTATTCAAATCTTATTTCAGTCACGGTTTCATTTAGGTTTTGCATGAAAATTGGGCATCCAATGTTGGGATTAGGATATCATGTTTGACATCCCTTCCATTTGTTGAGCAACATGTAAAGGGGGTGGGTATTGGAAGGGAAATGCGTCCCCCAATCCCAACCTTGACCCTGACCCCGGTGTTGTTTAAGTCCCCCGTCCCCACCTCTGCCCCGACTAATCCCCGACAGGCGGGTTTTGGAAAAGAAAGTGATTATAATGAGTTAGTTTGGATTTTAAACTTGTGGATATTCATTTTTGTTGAAATTAAATGACTCAATTATGGGTTTCAGATTGGTCAAAGTCATCCAATTTGATTCTAAATGGTCGTTTACCCAACGCTTACCCGGTAAGCACTTATTGGTAAGAGGTAATACTTCAACTTAACCGGGTAAGATTTTAGTCCATTAAAACGACATCGTATTCAACAATTTACCCGGTAGCGCTTACCGGGTAAGAGTCGTTACTTTCTTTTACCGTGTAAAACTAGCGGTCGTTGTCATCACTTTTATCGAGTAAGATTCTCAATGCTTGTCATGCTCATCCGATTAGGCAAAGTACCCAAGTAAGCACTTACTGGTAAGTGTTTAGTAAACACCCTTAAATCTTGATCACAAGTTTCCTTATGCACAGAATCCAAGATTATTGAAAGTTTTCATCTTTCTAAACCATTTTTCTGACCTTGAAGATGGGTATTTTCTTTATGCCATTATGAAATCCAACATTTTGATCTTAGATTCTTTTTCTAAATTGATTTTGCAATTACTTCTTAGTGGTATCATGAATCTTTAGAATGCCAATCTGAAGATTAAGATATGGGCAAAATTTTCCTTTTTAAGCAAAGTCTATAAATCTGACCAAAAATAACATATCTGAAAACACTTTTTTTTTGGTTTAAACTAATATCATGTTTGGTTTATTTTGGTAGAAGCAACCCCGAAATTGGTATTGAGATTGATGGGGTTACAGGGGTTGACTTTGTACCATTTGAATAGCCATTTACCGTTAGATTATTAAACTTCAACTTATGACTTAGTATTGTGATTTTTGTAATCTTTATATTCCTTCAAGTTTTTGAAGGTTTCTGGATCCATTGATACAATTTTGGGTTTCTGTAAAAAAATAGAAGCATAATCTTTGGTAAAATTTCACCATTTTTGTTAGTAATTATACATTTGTTGATCATAGAAGCACATGTTTGACTATTTTGTATAAGCTCTACAGGATATATAGATGAAGAGTTTGTAGTTAATAATAGAAATAATTGACACATAATATTTGCAAGTAAGTCCATTCATATGTCACAATTTGCTGTTAGGGGGTATGAATTTGGTTCATTCATCACACTATTAATTTTAGAGACAAGAAGCAAAATCTGAATTTTGTATTCTTTAATGTAATCAAAGCCATGTATCAATAAATAAGCCCTTTGAATATTAAGAAAGTGATTGTGTTGTATGTATAGGTTGCGAATAGGGAGGCACAAAATCGTTGAAACAAATGTCTGGGAAATGCATGTTATAAGGTATAGTTGTTGGTAAAAAACTAAAACTCTTCCAAATCTCTCAACAAGTAATGGACCTTACGGTTTTTTGTATCCCGCCGCATTGCGCGGGTACACAACTAGTATATATATATATATATATATTACCTTAATAATATAATAGATTGTTTTTAATTTTTTAATCTGAAAAGGACAAAAGAGGTGTAAAAAGATTAAAAAAAAGTCCTATGAGTTAACTGTGTTAACAAATTCAGTTCGGATAAGCACTAGTACAAAAAGTCACATTTGCCACGGTTAAAAACCGTGGCTGTAGGAATTTATCCACGGTTTCTTTTTTCAATTAAACCGTAGCCTATTCTCCATTGACCATTGATACCCTAAAGGCCACGTTTAAAATGTGTAACCATATCATATGAAAAATCGTGGCCATAACCTAAAAATCGTGGCCATAAGAGTATAAAAGAATTGGTACCAGAGCACTTTTCCTATAACTGTGGCGATGAACTACTTATCGTCATACAAATTCACATTAACCGTGGCCAAATTATGACATATAGTCATGTTTACTTTTCATAATCGTGACTATTGGTGACCTTTTGATCTCACAAAATAACTAATACCATGACGATAAACTATTAATGGTCACTCGACTTGTTTTTAAGGTGGCCAATGATTAACCTATAGCCACATATATTTATTTTAACTGTGGCCATAAACAACTTATAGTCACGTAACTTTTATATTAATCGTGACCAAGTCATAACATATGGTTATGCAAAACTGATAGAACCGTGGTTATTAGTTACATTTGGTTGCATGAAATAACTAAAAACCGTGGCCATAAACTACATATAGCTATGTAAATTTCATATTAATCGTTGCCAATTCATGACATCTAGTTATGCTAAATTGTTAGAACGGTGGCCATTGATTACCTTTTCTCCACACGGAATAACTAAAACTGTGGCAGTAAACTACTTATAGCCACACAAATTGTTGGAAATTGAGTGTGAGGTTGGAATTTTTCCATCCCACATTGGTAGAGACAACAAAAGAAAGTGTTGTTTATAATCCTATCATCTCAAGTGGATCTTGAGAAAATTGGTGGCCTTATGATGGGGGGTCTCATGGAAGTGCAATGCACGCGCGCACGCGTGGTCGTAGCCGAGGCCGAGGGCGCGATTCTCGCGAAGAGCCGCGCACTTTGCACTTCGCACGCTCACATCGGAACTGAGGAAAGGTTTGGAAAACCGTGCAGTTCTGTTTCGGTGGTGATCATCTAATAAGGTTAGCTTTAAATTTTGTGTTCTATTTTTCTTTTCGTCCACTAGAGTGGACAGTCTGATTTCTACCCCTTCTTCTAACATATCTATCGCGAAGGATAAACTCGTTTTTAGGTTCAACTAATAATCATTCTAAATCAGTTTTCATTTGGTAATTGTTAAACTTTATAAATAAAAGTTTGTAACTTTATAAATAAAGTTTGAACTTTTATAATTAAAGTTGTTGCTTTTATATATAAATCTTGTTGCTTTATTTTAATTGAATTTTACTAATCTAAAATTCAACAATCTTAAAGGTTTTGTAATCGGAAAAAATGGAATCCGGCAACGTTCGTTTGATGCAACAAGAACTGGTAAAATTGGATAGCTTTGACGGGTCAAACTATACCCGTTGGGCGGAAAAAGTCAAATTCATGCTCATGGTCTTAAGACTGTTTTTTGTCTTGGACCCTACTCTGTCGCCCATTCTCGATAACCCCATTCCCGAAGCCGGGAAAGAACCTGACTTTACCAGAATAGCCGATCTGGATAACCAGCGGCTACTCCGTAAGGAGTCTGAAACACTGGCTTGTGGGTATATAAAAAGTGCTCTATCTGACAGACTTTATGACCTTTATGCCCCGATAACTTGTCCTAGAGAACTTTGGACATCTTTGGAATTCAAGTACAAGGCACAAGAAGAAGGAACAAATAAATATATTGTGTCTCGATACTTGAGGTTCCAAATGGTAGATGAAAAACCAATACTTGAACAAATTCATGAACTTCAAGTATTGGAAAAAAATGAGAGTACTTAATATTCCTCTTCCTGAGATCTTCCTAGTGGGGGCTGTTGTTGATAAATTGCCCCCATAATGGAAGGATTTTCAAAAACGTATGATGCACAAATCCAAAGATTACTCATTGAATGATTTGATAAAACACATCAGGATTGAGGAAGAAGTACGAAATCGGGACAAAAAGGGAAAGGCCATTATGAGTGCCAACAGCGTGCAGGCTGGTGGCAAAGAAAAGGGGAAGTCTTCTGACCCGCCAAAAGGTGGAATTTTGGTCCACAAAAGAAGAACTTCAAAAGGCATGGTCAGTCAGCAAGCCAGGGACCAAAGAGAACAGGGAAGTGTCACGTCTGCAGAGAGACATGACACTATGTGAGGAAGTGTAAGCAGTGGAAGTCTGGCCAGCTGCAGCTAATGCGGTCGTAGACTTAGAACATCTTGTGGCCAATTTGAGCATGGATGAGATTTACATGATTGCTGAAGATTCAACCAGGGTGATGGCTGGGAGAGGTGGCTGGTACTTGGATTCTGGAGCCACGGTTCATGTGTGTGACTCTAGATCCAAATTTTCTGAGTATAATCCGGTAAGAGACGGAAGGCATATCGTGACTGCAAACCGTGGTAGAGCTGATATCGCGGGGATTGGAACTGTGCATCTAAGGTTTTCTTCAGGGAAAACTTTAATTTTGAGAAATGTGTTACACGTGCCTACTGTATGCAAATGTCTTATATCCCTAAGTAAGCTTGATGAAAATGGGATTGGAATTGCTATGGAGGCTGGGAAGATTGTGTTCCACAAGAGACAACACTACTTTGGCAAGGCATACCGTCAACTGGGTATGTATCGCCTTAGTTTGTTTGAAGATTGTAATGACAGTTCCGGTGCAAGTACTAGTGAGTCAGTAGGTAGTAATGTCTCAAATTTGTTTGAGAATAGTGTTGGTTATTCTGTATCTGCTATTGATGTAATTCCCTTTGATTTTAATAAAGTTAATTCTTTTAAGTATTTTGTTTGTTCAATATCTTTATGGCATAATCGTTTAGCACACACTAATGTTAAAAATATTGAAAAATGAAAAATAAAGGATTAATTAAAATTGACAACAAAGATTTTGGAAAATGTGAAACGTGTGTAAAATCAAAGTTTACAAAGAAACCTTTTCCATCAGTTAAAAGAGATACTATTATTTTAGAGTTGATTCACTCCGATATATGTGAATTGAATGGAATATTTACCCGTGGTGGTAAACGGTATTTCATTACATTATGTGATGACTTCAGTCGATTTTTATACGTTTACTTATTACATTCAAAAGACGAAGCTTTTGATGCCTTTAAACTTTATAAAGCTGAAGTAGAAAATCAACTTGAAAAACGAATAAAAATACTACGCTCAGACAGAGGAGGTGATTACTTCAATAGAGAGTTTGATACATTCTGCAAAGAGAATGACATCAAACATGAACGCACCTCACCCTTTACTCCCCAACAGAATGGTTTGGTGGAACGTAAGAATCGAACCCTTGTTGAGATGGTCAGCTGTATGTTGAACCAATCGGGTCTACCAAACAATTTGTGGGGCGAAGCATTACTGAATGCTTGCCATATTCACAACCAAATCACTAGTCGTGTGATCCCAACCAGCCCATACGAGCTATGGAAAGGAAGGAAGCCTAACTTGGACTATTTTAGAGTTTGGGGTCGTATTGCTTACTATCGTACCCCTGATCCAAAAGGATCTAAACTGGGAGCATGTGCTATTAACATCATATTCGTAGGATATGCTAGAAATAGTAAGGCTTATAGATTATTGGATAAATAAATAGGAGTAATAGTGGAATCCAGATATGTGGAATTTTTTGAAGACAAGTTTTCAGAAGATGCTGAAAATTCAGATAGAACATTGGCTCCAAATCTTCCTAGCACATCTCGTGATAGTTCAAAAACCTCAACCAAGGTTGACGAACCATGTAACACCCGGAAAATCTAAAGGTAAGTATTTACTTCTCACATTCCGTTAACTGTCTTATTTGAGTAACTGAAGTCCCTTATGTATGCATATTATCCTTCTAATCTGTTAATTGAGTTATATATTTATTGAAATGTTTTACCTCGTGCTTGTTATAGAATTTGGATGAGTTTTCGGGCAGTTGGGGGAGTGGCGCGATAGTGCCACGTGATAGTGACATTGTCACTATCGCCGGTCACAATCGTGGGGTTTGTACCGCGGGTGGTTGGATTGGTGCGATTGTGACCACGCGATAGTGACATTGTCACTGTCGCAGGTCACTCTCGCGGAGCGAGAGTGATCGTGAGTCGAGGGAGTCGCGCGATTGTGACACGCGATAGTGTCCATGGCACTATCGCCGACTGGGTTTTTGCCTTAAATGAGTTTTTAGCCGATTTTTACCTCATTTACAACATTTCCCACTTTTTCTCTTTGGCGATTTTAGAGCTCCCAAGTTAGTTCCTTACATCCCCAAACCCTAACCCTCATTAATAGCAATCATCTTGGTAGTTGGTGTTATTGATCTTGCATTCATTGTCCTCAAGGAAGATTTTCTAGGGTTTCTCAAAGTGCAATCTTCTCATCTTAAAGTCTCAACCTCTCCATCTAGGGTTTCCTATTTTCTAGGTTTTAATCAAAAAACCTAGATTGTGAGTTTACTAAACCTTTGTTAAAACTAGATACACATCTTAATCTCCTACTTGTTATGATTGTCTATTTACTCAAAATGTTCATCTCTAAATGTTCAAGTATTTGGGGTTTTCATATAGATATATGTTATGTGTATCTTACCATGATTAAATGTATGCATATCTTGGTATTATGATGATTTCTACTTGAGATACCTTGTTGGTGATATATTGTCTTTATGATGAGAACGATTATCTTATGAGTTTTACGTTGGATCTTATATTGAGTAGGATGGTAATATTGTACCCTTGGATGGTATTGAAATATGCTTGGTTGAAATATACCTTAAAACCTCCTATAAATTATGTTGGACGAACCAAGTCAGTAGACACTAGGAGGATGTAGTCTTAGGCGCCACCGTGATGGTATGTGCCTAGACCTCCGCCATTCGGGGAATTTCCATAGTTGTAGTCTCCGGATGTGTCGGGCCTCGGGTGCCTCTTGTTAGTTGGCATCAAGGTATATCGACTCTTTGGGTGGAACTTGATTCGTGTTATGGGTCTCCCCTATTGACTCCACATTTATTGATCATTGGTTAACTGCTGATAAGAATTGTAATTGATCTTATATGTTATTTCTTGTTCAACTCATTAGGCTTTTTGTCCTAACACTTGTTAGGTGTCGATGTGTATCTCAGGTTCTAGCGGTGCCGGTTCTAAGCAGGCATAGTTGCTTTGGGTGAGAGCTTGGGGATTTGCACTTGGATGTATATATATTTTTGGAGAAGATGTTGAGTCTATAGATGACACCCCTTTTGTAATCTCTTTTCTAGTTATAGAAATTAGATTAGTTGGTTGTTATTTATTGTCCGTTAAATTACAACTGTAATTAAACAGGCTTGTATATTTCCCCATTTTTGGGAGGCTCTTGCTTTGGCAATTTTATATACCGCCTGTCCGTTTTTTCGGATTTTTGTTATCCCTATTTTTAGGGTATTACAAGTTGGTATCATAGGTTTTGTTTAAGTGAACTAGGTATTGTTTTAACATATCTAGACTTAAGCTTTAGACATTATTGTTTCACTGTCCACTTGGGGTAGAAATCCTAGGTAGGGAGAGCATTAGGATTTTCGGAATTACACTAATTGAGAGTTGTGATGATGGTGGCAAGAATCCTTGTGTATGATCCGTTCATAATTTCACTTAGCTACTGCTATTATGAATGTGTTGTTACGTTAGTGTACTTGATTTGCTATTATTATGATAATTGATGAAGGTAGTAGTACGTACAAAGAGTTCAACTCGCTTAGTCTTTTCTCAATCCCTTTTCTCGTGCATGTATGGCAAATTTCAATGGTAAACACTCGGAGCAGGTTACTAAATACGCCAGAGGGCCATTTGGAAGTGGAATCTACAGCTGACCGACCTCCTTTGGTCAAAACCTCCATGGGACCTCCCATACCCAATATCTTGGGAGGAGGACCCGAGCATATCCCGCGTGGAACCTTACGGCTAACAATGCCATTATGGATGAGGTGATTATGGAGACCAGAATCAGAGACAATATGATGTTGGCCATGAACTTGGCCATGGCCCAACAACAATAGTTCTTCATGAAGCTTTTAGAAGATTGAGACGCCAGTCACCGACAACCGGAGACGATGGCGGAGAACATCGTTATGGGGTCAGGTGGTCGACCGGCTGTTGTGTCTACTGAAGAACCGGCGGATAATAGGAACAAGGTTAAAGGCCAAGGGGTTCACCTACAAGGATTTTTTGGGGTGCAACCCGAAAGAGTTTGCAGGTTCCGACAAACCGGTTGCTTGCATGTATTGGCTCAAAGAGGTGGAGATGGCTTTCGATTCTAGTGATTGTGACATCTCTCAACGGGTTAAGTTCGCTTCTTAACTACTTCGGGGAGAGGCTTTGATTTGGTGGAATCTCACTCGATCCGCCCTCACTCCCGAGGTTTTTGCCAAGTTAACTTGGCCGGTTTTCAAGGAAAAGATTATGGATAAGTACTGCAGTGAAAGGTCGTTGGACAAACTGGAACGGGAGTTCAGGGATTTAAAGAAGGGTACTATGTCCACTGTCGGCTACTCTAAGCTCTTTCTGGAGAAATTTAATTTGGTGGGACATCTGGTCCCCGATGAGAAGTCAAAGATTAAAGCTTACCAGCAAGGGTTACCGGCCGAGATGAGGACGGCGGTGAGAAATGCTAGAGGATCAATATTGCAAGAGGTTATCGAAGAGTCCTTGCTTATAGAGGACGACATGCTTGCGGAGAAAGAAGTGAGAAGGCAACTTGGGGAGAAGCGAAAGTGGGAAGGGCCATCTGGGCCAGTTCGTCAATCGAAGCCGTTTGTAAGCGGGAGAGTTGGCGATAATCATCAAGACGATTGGTGGTGCCACAAGCACAAGACCAAACACTCAAGCCCATGTATCACCAGGACCTACTCGGGTCCGGTCGGATGTGCCAAGTGTGGCAAGAAAGGTCACACGACTGGAGAGTGCCCTATCCGGGGGCCGGTGTGTTTTGAGTGCCGGGAACCGGGGCACATAAGGAAGGATTGCCCGAAGTGAGTAGGAGGAAATAGTGGAAATTCTATGGGTTTGATGGCAAGAGTTGAGCAATCGCCGAGGGTGCCAAGCCGAGCTTTCCGGATGTCTACTGAGGAGTCAAAGGAGACCGTCGATGTTGTTTCGGGTACGTTCCTAGTAAACTCATTGCCCGCTCGTGTATTGTTTGATTCGGGTGCTACGTGTTCCTTTGTATCGGATGTTTTCTGTAAACAGTTCGTCACTAATATTAGTGTCCTTCCCGATACGCTAGTAGTAGAAATAGCTAATGGAGATCAAGTGATCATCCGAGACCGTTTTTTTTATTGCACTTTAGAGATTGATTGGAAATCCTTTTGGAGTAGACTTGCTACCTATGGATATAGGGGGGTTCGACGTGGTCATAGGTATGGATTGGTTAGCGAGGCATAAGGCTGACATCTTTTGCTCCAAAAAGATGATCCAAGTGCTTTTGTCGGAAAATGGTGTGGTCACCATCTACGGGGGAAAGGGAAGAGGAGTAATCCTATCATCTCCTCACTTAAAGCTCGAAAATTTCTAGCAAAGGATTACCCTTCGTATCTGGATTATGTGGTGGACGCGAAGAAAGAGAAGAAGTCGGTGGAAGATGTGAAGGTCGTGCAAGACTATTCGGACGTATTTCCGGAAGACTTACCCGGGTTACCGCCGGAACGTCAAGTGGAGTTTCAAATCGACCTTACTCCGGGAGCGGATCCGATAGCCCGTGCTCCCTATCGATTTGCCCCGATGGAAATGAAAGAGATGATGACGTAACTTCAAGAGTTGTTGGAGAAGGGTTTCATCCGACCAAGTTCGTCACCTTGGGGAGCACTGGTATTGTTCGTGAAGAAGAAGGATGGATCCATGCGGATGTGCATCGACTACCGAGAATTGAACAAAGTCACGGTAATGAACAAGTATCCTCTACCTCGGATCGACGATCTTTTTAATCAACTCCAAGGCGCGGGATGTTTCTCAAAGATTGATCTTCGGTCCGGATACCATCAAGTGAGAGTGAAGAAGGAAGACATTTCGAAGACGGCTTTCCGAACGCGATACGGTCACTATGAGTTCTTGGTGATGCCTTTTGGCTTGACCAATGCTCCAGCCGTATTCATGGACCTAATGAACTGCGTGTGTCTCCCATTCTTGGACAAATCCGTGATCGTTTTCATCGACAATATCCTAATTTATTCAAAGGACGAGTCCGAGCATGAGAAACATTTATGGGAAGTGTTGGAGGTCCTAAGAATGGAAAAGCTATTTGCAAAGTTCTCGAAGTGCGAATTCTGGCTCCAAGAAGTGCAATTGTTGGGGCATGTGGTGTCTAAAGACGGAGTGAAGGTAGACCCGGAAAAGATCGAGGCGATGATGAGTTGGGAGCCTCCAACGAGTCCGACGGAGATTCGAAGTTTCTTGGGTTTGGCGGGCTATTATAGACGTTTCATTCAAGATTTCTCCAAGATAGCTACGCCACTCACCTCACTCACAAGAAAGAACGTCAAGTTTCTTTGGACCGATGTACAAGATCGAGCTTTCCAAACGCTCAAGAAAAGATTGTGTGAAGCTCCAATCTTATCCTTCCCCGAGGGATCGGAAGATTTCGTAGTGTATAGTGACGCTTCCAAGATGGGGCTTGGATGCGTACTAATGCAACGGGGGAAGGTAATAGCCTATGCGTCGTGGCAACTAAAGGATCATGAGAAGAACTATCCGACTCACGACTTCGAATTGGCGGCGGTGGTTTTTGTGTTGAAGCTGTGGCGACATTACTTATATGGGACAAAGTGTACTCTCTTCACCGATCACAAGAGTCTTAAGTACATTTTTTATCAGAAAGAGATCAACATACGGCAAAGAAGGTGTCTTGAACTTCTAAAGGACTATGATTGTGAGTTGCTCTACCATCCCGGTAAGGCCAACGTGGTGGCGGATGCATTGAGCCGAAGGAGCCATGATTGTGGTATCAAATTGTCCCTCAGAGGATCGATATAGTATCGAGTTTGTTAGAGAACATCAAATCGTGTCAGGTGGAAGCACTGAAAGAAGAGAACCTCAAATCCGAAGTCATGGTGAAGCAAAGGGAACTCTTAATGGAAGACAGTCGTGGACTTAAGCTCTTTCAAGGGCGAATTTGGGTGCCGAAGGTTGGGGGAAACCGTGACCTACTTCTTGAAGAAGCGCATAAATCGAAATATTCTATACATCCCGGTAGCACCAAGATGTATAGGGACTTGAAATTGAACTATTGGTGGTCGGTGATGAAGCTAGACGTGGCTAATTATGTGGAGAGATGTGTCACGTGTCTCCAAGTCAAAGCGGAACATCAAAGACCGTACGGGAGTTTGCAACCGTTGTCCATTCCCGAGTGGAAATGGGACAACATCACCATGGATTTCGTGACAAAACTACCGAAGACATTGTGGGGCCATGACACCATTTGGGTAATTTTAGACCGCCTAACCAAGAGTGCACATTTCCTTACAATGCGGGAGACTTTGCCAATGGAGAAATTGGCCAAGCTTTATATTGATGAGGTGGTGTCAAGGCATGGGGTTCCGCAATCTATCGTGTCAGATCGGGATAGTCGTTTCACTTCGAACTTTTGGGCAAGCTTACAGAAAGAGTTGGGCACTAGACTGAATTTGAGCACGGCTTATCATCCTCAAACGGATGGTCAAAGCGAGAGGACGATCCAGATGCTATAGGACATGTTGAGGTCATGTGTAATAGATTTCGGAGGTAGTTGGGACTCGCATTTTCCTTTGGTGGAGTTCGCTTACAACAACAGTTACCATTCAAGTATCGGGATGGCACCGTTCGAGGCGTTGTATGGGCGGAAATGTAGAACTCTGGTTTGTTGGCTTGAAGCGGGCGAGAAGCAATTTGCCGGACCGGAAATAGTTCAAGAGACGGCGGACAAGGTGAATGAAATTCGAGAGAGGCTAAAGGCGACGCAAGACCGATAGAAGAGTTATGCGGACAAGAAGAGGAGACCGGTCGAGTTTCAAGTGGGTGATCGTGTCATGTTAAAGGTATCTCCATGGAAGGGGATTATCCGTTTTGGGAAGCGTGGGAAGCTTAGCCCTCGTTTCCTTTGACCCTTCGTCATTTTGGAAAGAATTGGACTACAAGCCTACCGGTTAGACTTACCGCCAGAGATGGATGGGATACATCCTACGTTCCACGTGTGTTACCTTCAAAAGTGTCTAGCCCAGGAGGAAAGTGTGGTTCCTCTTACGGAAATCAGGGTTGATAATGGGAACCGTTGTGTAGAAGAACCGAAAATCAGGGTTGATAATGGGAACCGTTGTGTAGAAGAACCGTTACGGAAATCAGGGTTGATAAGGGTTGATATTGGATTCGAAACTGAAAAAGTTGCGGCATAAAGAGGTAGTCATGGTTAAGGTCCAATGGAAGCACCATCGGGGTGCTAACATCACTTGGGAGGCTGAAGATGATATGAAGAAACGCTATCCTCAATTGTTTAATTTAGGATGAGATTTCGGGGACGAAATCCCAATTAGGTGGGGTGGATTGTAACACCAGGAAAATCTAAAGGTAAGTATTTACTTCTCACATTCCGTTAACTGTCTTATTTGAGTAACTAAAGTCCCTTATGTATGAATATTGTCCTTCTAATCTGTTAATTGAGTTATATATTTATTGAAATATTTTACCTCGTGCTTGTTATCGAATTTGGCTGAGTTTTCGGGCAGTTGGGGGAGTGGCGCGATAGTGACACTGTCACTATCGTCGGTCACTATCGCGGGGTTTGTACCGTGGGTGGTTGGATTGGTGCGATTGTGACCACGCGATAGTGACATTGTCACTGTCGCAGGTCACTCTCGCGGAGAGTGACCGTGAGTCGGGGGAGCCGCGCGATTGTGACACGCGATAGTGCCCATGGCACTATCGCCGACGGGGTTTTTGCCTTAAATGAGTTCTTAGCCGATTTTTACCTCATTTACAACATTTCCCACTTTTTCTCTTTGGCGATTTTATAGCTCCCAAGTCAGTTCCTTACATCCCCAAACCCTAACCCTCATTAATAGCAATCATCTTGGTAGTTGGGGTTATTGATCTTGCATTCATTGTCCTCAAGGAAGATTTTCTAGGGTTTCTCAAAGTGCAATTGTTAGAGCATAAATATGTTGGATACAAGATATATCGACGGGCCTTTCGGGTGCCTCTTGTTAGTTGGCATCAAGGTATATCGACTCTTTGGGTGGAACTTGATTGGTGCTATGGGTCTCCCCTATTGACTCCACATTTATTGAACATTGGTTAACTGCTGATAAGAATTGTAATTGATATTATATGTTATTTCTTGTTCAACTCATTAGGCTTTTTGTCCTAACACTTGTTTGGTGTCGATGTGTATCTCAGGTTCTAGCGGTGCCGGTTCTAAGCAGGCATAGTTGCTTTGGGTAAGAGCTTGGGGATTTGCACTTGGATGTATATATATTTTTGGAGAAGATGTTGGGTCTATAGATGACACCCCTTTTGTAATCTCTTTTCTAGTTATAGAAATTAGATTAGTTGGTTGTTATTTATTGTCCGTTAAATTACAACTGTAATTAAACAGGCTTGTATATTTCCCCATTTTTGGGAGGCTCTTGCTTTGGCAATTTTATATACCACCTGTCCGTTTTTTCGGATTTTTGTTATCCCTATTTTTAGGGTGTTACAAGTTGGTATCAGAGCTTTAGTTTAAGTGAACTAGGTATTGTTTTAACATATCTAGACTTAAGCTTTAGACATTATTGTTTCACTGTCTACTTGGGGTAGAAATCCTAGGTAGGGAGAGCGTTAGGATTTACGGAATTACACTAATTGAGAGTTGTGATGATGGTGGCAAGAATCCTTGTGTATGATCCGTTCATAATTTCACTTAGCTACTGCTATTATGAATGTGTTGTTACGTTAGTGTACTTGATTTGCTATTATTATGATAATTGATGAAGGTAGTAGTACGTACAAAGAGTTCAACTGGCTTAGTCTTTTCTCAATCCCTTTTCTCGTGCATGTATGGCAGATTTCAATGGTAAACACTCGGAGCAGGTTACTAAATACGCCAGAGGGCCATTTGGAAGTGGAATCTACAGCTGACCGACCTCCTTTGGTCGAAACCTCCATGGGACCTCCCATATCCAATATCTTGGGAGGAGGACCCGAGCATATCCCGCGTGGGAACCTTACGGCTAACAATGCCATTATGGATGAGGTGATTATGGAGACCAGAATCAGAGACAATATGATGTTGGCCATGAACTTGGCCATGGCCCAACAACAATAGTTCTTCATGAAGCTTTTAGAAGATTGAGACGCCAGTCACCGACAACCGGAGACGATGGCGGAGAACGTCGTTATGGGGTCGGGTGGTCAACCGGCTGGTGTGTCTACTGAAGAACCGACGGATAACGGGAACAATGTTAAAGGCCAAGGGGTTCACCTACAAGGCTTTTCTGGGGTGCAACCCGAAAGAGTTTGCAGGTTCCGACAACCCGGTTGCTTGCATGTATTGGCTCAAAGACGTGGAGATGGCTTTCGATTCTAGTGATTGTGACATCTCTCAACGGGTCAAGTTCGCTTCTCAACTACTTCGGGGAGAGGCTTTGATTTGGTGGAATCTCACTCGATCCGCCCTCACTCCCGAGGTTTTTGGCAAGTTAACTTGGCCGGTTTTCAAGGAAAAGATTATGGATAAGTACTGCAGTGAAAGGTTGTTGGACAAACTGGAAAGGGAGTTCAGGGATTTAAATGAGTTCTTAGCCGATTTTTACCTCATTTACAACATTTCCCACTTTTTCTCTTTGGCGATTTTAGAGCTCCCAAGTCAGTTCCTTACATCCCCAAACCCTAACCCTCATTAATATCAATCATCTTGGTAGTTGGGGTTATTGATCTTGCATTCATTGTCCTCAAGGAAGATTTTCTAGGGTTTCTCAAAGTGCAATCTTCTCATCTTCAAGTCTCAACCTCTCCATCTAGGGTTTCCTATTTTCTAGGTTTTAATCAAAAACCTAGATTGTGAGTTTACTAAACCTTTGTTAAAACTAGATACACATCTTAATCTCCTACTTGTTATGATTGTCTATTTACTCAAAATGTTCATCTCTAAATGTTCAAGTATTTGGGGTTTGTATAGATATATGTTATGTGTATCTTACCATGATTAAATGTATGCATACCTTGGTATTATGATGATTTCTACTTGAGATACCTTGTTGTTGATATATTGTCTTTATGATGAGAACGGTTATCTTATGAGTTTTACGTTGGATCTTATATTGAGTAGGATGGTAATATTGTACCCTTGGATGGTATTGAAATATGCTTGGTTGAAATATACCTTAAAAACTCCTATAAATTATGTTGGACGAACCAAGTTAGTAGACACTAGGAGGATGTAGTCTTGGGCGCCACCGTGATGGTATGTGCCTAGACCTCCGCCATTCGGGGAATTTCCATAGTTGTAGTATCCGGATGTGCCGGGCCTTTCGGGTGCCTCTTGTTAGTTGGCATCAAGGTATATCGACTCTTTGGGTGGAACTTGATTGGTGCTATGGGTCTCCCCTATTGACTCCACATTTATTGAACATTGGTTAACTGCTGATAAGAATTGTAATTGATCTTATATGCTATTTCTTGTTCAACTCACTAGGCTTTTTGGCCTAACACTTGTTTGGTGTCGATGTGTATCTCAGGTTCTAGCGGTGCCGGTTCTAAGCAGGCATAGTTGTTTTGGGTGAGAGCTTGGGGATTTGCACTTGGATGTATATATATTTTTGGAGAAGATGTTGGGTCTATAGATGACACCCCTTTTGTAATCTCTTTTCTAGTTATAGAAATTAGATTAGTTGGTTGTTATTTATTGTCCGTTAAATTACAACTGTAATTAAACATGCTTGTATATTTCCCCATTTTTGGGAGGCTCTTGCCTTGGCAATTTTATATACCACCTGTCTTTTTTTCGGATTTTTGTTATCCCTATTTTTAGGGTGTTACAAACCACGAAGAAGTACTAGAGTAAGAAAAGAGAAAAGTCTAGGAGATTATTTCTTCTCCTGCCTAGTAGAAGGAACACAAAAGAAAGTGACTAGAGAAGTCATTTTATCGATTAACATCGAAGATGATCCCAATACTTTTAAAGAGGCCATGTCTTCAAGAGATGCTCCACTATGGAAAGAAGCAATAAACGATGAAATAGACTCTATTATGGGAAATGGAACTTGAGAATTAGCCGATTTACCCAAGGAAGCAAAACCCATAGGTTCCAAGTCGGTATTCAAAAGAAAGTTGCACCTGGATGGTTCAATCTCAGCATTTAAAGCTAGATTGGTGGCCAAAGGATATAGACAGAAAGAAGGTATCGATTATTTCGACATCTACGCTCCAGTTGCTAGAATTAGTTCAATTCGAACTCTTATAGCGATCTCAGCCATAAAAGGACTGTATATTCATCAAATGGATGTAAAAACAGCCTTTTTGAATGGATACTTAAATGAGGAGGTTTATATTGAGCAACCCAAAGGGTTTGTAGTACACGGACAAGAGAACAAAGTGTTTAGACTTATTAAGTCTCTGTACGGTTTAAAGCAAGCCCCAAAACAGTGGCATGAAAGATTTGATACTACTATCACATATTTCGGGTTCCGACATAATGGAGCTGATCGGTGCATTTACTTGAAATGTACCAAAGAGTCCACTATAATTATCTGTATTTACATCGATGATATGCTGATCATCGAAACCAACCTAGAAGGTATCCGTGAGACGAAAAACTACTTATCCTCGAACTTTAAGATGAAAGATCTTGGAGAAGTAGATACAATTCTTGGGATTAAAATCAAAAGGTTAGGGTCTCAAATCTCTCTTAGTCAATCCCACTATATAGAGAAGATACTGACTAAGTTTCAACACTTGAATATAAAGGAGTTCAACACTCCATTTGATTCATGTGTGAAACTTGATAAGAATTCTGGTAGAGCAGTGGCTCAACTAGAGTATGCTAGTGTAATAGGATGCATGATGTATGAAATGCATTGTACTAGACCAGATATTGCTTTTGTTGTAAGCAGGCTAAGTCAATATACTGGCAATCCGGGCCCAGATCACTGGAAGGCAATAAGTAGAGTGTTGGGATACTTGAAAAGAACCAGTGATCTAGAGTTAACATACACGACGCATCCAGGAATCTTAGAAGGATATTTTGATGCTAGTTGGATAGATCATTCAAGTGATTCTAAATCCACAAGTGGGTAGATCTATACACTTGGTGGTGAAGCGATTTCTTGGGCGAGCAAGAAACAAACATGTATCGCTCATTCGACTATGGAAGCCGAATTCATAGTCTTAGCTGCTGCGGGCAAAGAAGCCGAATGGATAAGAGATCTGCTGACAGATATCCATTTATGGCCTCATCCAACTCCTTCGATTCCCATGTACTGTGACAGTGAGGCCACACTGTCAAAAGTATACAATGTCGTGTATAATGGGAAGTCGCGACACATAGGTCTCCGACATAATTATGTGAGACAACTGATAGAAAATGGTACAATTAGTATTGTGTATGTCAAATCGCGTGGAAACTTGGCAGATCCATTGACTAAGCCTATGACGAGAGACTTAGTAGGATCAACTACCAGAGACATGGGTCTGAAACCACTCAGAATCAGTTAGTGATGGGAACCCAACTTGAATTTAGTGCTCCTATCACTCAAGTTTAATGGGTAATAACAAGTCACTTAACTGATAGAAAGTACTATCAAATGATAGACCCATGTAAGGTATGAGATAGTACGTCGTTGCCGAGAACAAGGATGAGTTAGTTCTCTTAACAAAGTTTAGCGGCATCTTAGCAACGAAGATGTTATAGAACTTTGCCTATACGACTGAGAGGTGGTGACGCCTCAAATGAAGAGTTGTGGTTTCTCTTCTAAAAGGTCATGAAACAGGATTTTAGCGCATGCCCATATTCGCGCTCAGTGAGAATACAAAGACAAAAGATGATGTGTGTGAATTAGCCGAAGTGATCACAAGATTCAAAGTTTAAATCCTAAGGATACTTCCGAATTGATTCCTTCTTGCATATTCACATTAAACGGGGTTTAATCTTAGTGACACCACTGTGACATCATATTTTATTGAATGTTAGAAAATTTTCCAACCTGGTGGGGGATTGTTGGAAATTGAGTGTGAGGTTGGAATTTTTCCATCCCACATTGGTAGAGACACAAAAGAAAGTGTTGTTTATAAGCCTATCATCTCAAGTGGGTCTTGAGAAAAATGGTGGCCTTATGGTGGGGGGTCTCAAAGAAGTGCAACGCACGCGTGTGCGCGTGGTTGTGGTCGTGGTCGCGGGCGCGGGCGCGGTTCTAGCGAAGAGACGCGCACTTTGCACTTCCGAGCTCCGGGTTTCTTTTTATGGATCGAGATATAGAGATATTAGTTAATTATGAGTAGATAATTATTCTTAAGCAGATAAAGTTTCGTTTTTTTTTATTTACAGATAAGTTTTTTCGGTTTTGCTTATTAAAAACATGGGTTAATTAGAGCTGCAAATCAGTTGGAGACTTAGTCTCCAACTCTATCTCTTAATCCGAATCTTAGGGAGGAATTTAGGAAAATAATCAGATTATTATCTGATTTTCTAACTATAAATTAAATCCTCCTCCCATTGATTGAATACACTGAGAAAAAAAAACGAAGTTGTGCTCTCTTCTCTCGATCGATCTCTCTGTTTTCTAAGCTCTCTCACGATCTCTACCATAGTATTCTGTCTCAACTTTGTGTTAAAATGAAGCACCATCGCTGTTAGTGTTTAAGTATACTGCATCAAATCCTGGGGTTTAGCGAGTGTTAGTCTCACAGCGTTCTAAGGGATTCGCCAAAACCTTTAAGGACAGATTTGGAAAACCGTGCAGTTCTGTTTCGGTGGTGTTGTTTCGTTGGTGATCATCTAATCAGGTTAGCTTTAAATTTTGTGTTCTGATTTTCTTTTCGTCCACTAGAGTGGACAGTCTGATTTCTACCCCTTCTTCTAACGTATCTATCGCGAAGGATAGACTCGTTTTTAGGTTCATCTAATAATCATTCTAAATCAGTTTTCGTTTGGTAATTGTTAAACTTTATAAATAAAAGTTTGTAACTTTATAAATAAAGTTTGAACTTTTATAATTAAAGTTGTTGTTTTTATATATAAATCTTGTTGCTTTATTTTAATTGAATTTTACTAATCTAAAATTCAACACAAATTAGATACTAACCATGTCGACCTCATAAGATATGGTTACGCCAAGTTGTTAAAAATGTGACTATTGATTATTTTTTGGTCACATGATAGTCACACAAGTTTTATAATAATTGTGACCAATTCATGACATATGGTTATACAAAATTGTTAGAACTGTGGCTATTAGTTACCTTTTGGTTACACAAAATAACTAAATCAATTTTATAGCCACACAAATTTTATATCAACTGTGACCAATTCATAACATATGGTCACGTTAAACTGTTAAAATAGTGACTATTAGTTACATTCGGTCACATAAATTAATTAAAAGTGTAACTATTGGTTACCTTTTGATCATAAGAAATAATTCAAATCGTGATTGTATCCTACTTACTTACAACCTCTGTTTAAATTTGACTATTCTATGGTCATTGTAACACTTAACCATGGGTATTATTAACCTTTGGCAACATGTTTATCATGTGTGGAAAAATCAATATCAAATAAGAAACATTAAACTAATACGACTAAAATGAACAATGTATATACACATCAATAACAAACCTACCACCATTAATTGTCTAAATACATTAGACTTTTGCTTATTAAAATCACTCCTTATGCTTGGGCTTCTATATCTAGTTGATAACTGTATAATTATTCTTTCTCTTCTTATGTTTTTGCTTCTCATTAAGTTGATAAGAAGTTGGTTGCAATACCTGCAACAAAAGAGTAATATTTAGTACACATAAACCAGGTTGCATCATCTCCAACAAATCCGATATGCAATTTCCCTTCATTTGGATGAACATGCAAAAGTTCAAAACATAATTCATGGTTCAAAGTACAAATCCAGTATGCACTTTCCCTTCATCCAATGTACTTTACTCTCAATCCCACATTTGCATAACACAATGAAGCCGAATTAGAAAAAGAAATAGAATTGTTGTGGAACTTATATGTTTAAAGATGTAAGATCACTTCTAGAAGTTTACACCTTATGTCAAAAGAAACTTTATGCATCTGTGCTTTAAACTCTGGTCTATTTTTGCTGTGTGCATGTCAGATCTTTTTTTTTGGAGGAAGGTGACTTAACATGTCATGATATTTGCCTTGACATTTTTGTTGCATGTCTCAACAACAGCAAGAAGTTACTACCTGGTTACTCGCGCGAGTCTTAGAGCAATCAGTGGAGACAACGCGAGTGGAAAACTTCCTATCAATCTGAACATGCATGCTGACCTGCTGAAACTGTATCGTTAACATCTTTGTTAGTTAGATCATCATTATCATCCCAAGGTATGAAATGTGTACTTTAATTGTGCAGAGCTGAATAGCCTCTCCTTAGGTATATTTCCTCCCTTTTGGAGTGAGCTATAGATTTCAAATGATTATTTTTTAATTCTAAAATTTAACATTTTTCAGTACATTATGAGATGTTTTGTTGGTGCCATTTGATACAAAATCCACACGGTTATTCAATTACATTGGTAACCATATTTTTTTGTTAACAATAGTTAATTTTAGTTCTCAAGTTTAATGATTCTGCAGCGCACACGAATTGAACAGTTTAGTTTGCCAAGCTTTCCAGAGTAATCGATTTCTTATTTGAAAACGTTTTTTTTTCAAGTATAAAATATTTATTATATACAACAAATAAACTCACACATCGTTTTAACTTTTTGTGAAGTTTGAACCGTTGACTTCAAGGGAGGAGAGAAAACCTTTTGGATCTCTTATAGGACTCAAGTTTGTGTTGGACTAAAATGATCAAGAACTTTTGACAAAAAGTGGCATGATTTGTTAGTAATTTCCGAATTAAGGGGCTTCAAGATAAGCCTTACACAATGGGGTATTAGGATAATCATTATCTATTAATACAAGTTGGTATTATAATAGAACTCAAAGTCCTAGTTTTTGTGGTTAACCACATACATGCGTCGAATATATATAGACGTCTAGATATCGAGTTTATGGTATCGAAAGGTGAGGAACGATTGTAACAGAGTTTTGAGTTATTTCACTACAAAATTTTCGACTTTTTCCGACGGCCAAATCCGCCGAAAATAGTCATTTTTCGGCGGATATTCGTCGGATTTGGTCCACCGGAAACAGGGGCGCCGCAAATAGTCATTTTCGGCGGCATTTTCGGCGGATTACTATTTTCGGCGGATTTTTCGGCGGAAAAATCCGCCGAAAACGACCCGAATTTTTTTAACATTTAAATGATTTAATTAATTAACAAAAAATAATTTTAACTTTTTTCGGCAGATTTGCGGCGGAATATTCCGCCGAAAATAGTAATTTATTTATTTTTATTTTTAATTAATTAATTTATTTATTTATTTGCGGCGGAAAATTCCGCCGAAAATATTTATTTATTTATTTATTTGCGGCGGAATATTCCGCCGAAAATCCAATGTTTTAAAACCCGGTTTTTTGGTTGACCCGGTGTGGTGACCGGGTCACAGTCCAACCGGTTCAACCGGGTGGTTGACCCGGTTTCAAGAATTTCTATGTAATTTTCATTTTCCTGCATATATATATAAGACCAAGAATTTGATGTCCACAAGTTCAAACATTAAAAATGCACATACCAACAAGTTTTACATCAATCCAAAAATATTAAAAAAACACATAACAAGTTTTACATCAATCCAAATTCATCAAAACGAAACATAATGTTCAAACCAAATCATGGATCTTGAAACATTGGAGTGTTAAATGCATCAAGCTCACGATCGCTTAGTAATTGAAATTCACTCTCAACTTCAAGGTCATCAACAACATCGTCACTTTCTACAATATCAAATAAAAAAAATATTAATGTCACGTAGAAAGTTAATAGTAAACTAACAACACCAAATTAATATATATAGAAATAAAAAAATGTCACCTTGCGTTTGAGAAGCCGCTTCGTGCTCTTCCTCGTCAAGCATATTTTCTAAGTCATTGTAATCAAGTTCTCCTTTCGGCTCTTCTTCGACCACCCAAAAGTCCGTCTTATGGACCACACACTCGACCAATCTGCCATGTTCCATTCATCTTGGCATTTTGGTTCAAAACCATCCATACAACTAAATGGAGGATTTTAGTTGATGTCACAGATTCCATATGGACCACAAATTCCATAGTGACGTGACTAACAGTATCTACTAGACCAGTTGCATACATAAACCAATCTTGGCTCCGATTGTTCCAATGCAACATCTCTATGTTGTCATCCCAATTCAGAAATCCAATAATGGAAGATAAATAATCGAAATCCAATAATGGTAGTATATACACAAGTGCATATGAATGATGTTAGCAAATGGAAGATAAATATTTTGCCAAGAATGCTTAAAAAGGACTAGTAATAACTAATAACCAAAAACCGAATTAATCCATAGTTAATCTGATACAAAACGAAAACAAAGACAACATTCGAATTCCCACATTCATGATGCAGATATTCAAAACACAAAGAATGGAACCGAATGTGGAATCGAATTACCCTAAAATCTCACAAACTTACATATGTATTATGTAATCGAATGTGCTACACTCCTGAAATGGAATCGAATGTGGAATCGAATTTGGCTTTAAAACTGTGTACCTGTCGAGTGTCGATTGATTGAAGGATTGATGAAGGATTGAGTCGATTGATGAAGGATTGAGTCGATTGAACAAGGCGCTGTCGAGTGTTGATGAAGGCGCTGTCAAATGTTAATGGAATCGAGCGAACGACACAAAGGAAATAACCCTAGCCGCTAGAATATGAAAAATCAATTTAGAAATTAGATTTTCAACTCGGTTAAACCGGGTACACACCGGGTCAATTATACCGGTTCAACCGGTTTTCTCAAAAACTCGGCGGTTCTATCCGGTCCTTAAATCCACAAAAACCCGGTGCTAGTTGACCCGGTCCCTCGACCGGTTCCCGGTTCAACCGGCCGAGTCGACCCGGGTTTTAAAACATTGCGAAAATAGGTTATGTTAAATGGATTTCTCTAACACAAGCTTTTCAAACTGTGATGTTTGCAGTTATATAATAGAACTACCTTAGAGCCTTATTGGTAAAAATGATCATATCCACCATCTAATTGGTCCATCGCATTGTGGAAGAACAACTCTATATAAAAAAAAATATCATGAAAGTCTCTCTACTACATAAGCCTCACAATTGTGTTGTCACTAAAAAAATAACACGAAAATCAAACTGATAATATCATGAATTCAGAAATCAAAATACTTCCACCTCAACTAGGAAATTTGACGGCATCCATACAAAATCGAAATCTGGATGAACGAATCGATGAAGTCTGGATGGAGAAATCGAAATCGAAGTCTGGATGAACGAATCGATAAACGAAGTCTGTATTTCTGAATCGAAATCGAAGTCTGGATTTCTGAAATCGAAAATGAAGTCTGGATTTCTGAATCGAAATCGAAGTCTGGAGAAATCGAAATCGAACCAAGAAGAAATCGAGACTTCGACCGAGATAGAGAGAGAGTAAGGCAGACGAGAGAGAGAGGATGAAGGGGACGACGAAAATTAGAAGCATTTCAGGGGGAAAGGAAAATTAGAGATTGAGAGATTGGGGGAAATTTGGGAGGGAAAGGAAAAATTAGAGATTGAGTGGGTAGATGTGTGTATCTATCTATATCTATCAACACTATATTATAAATTACGGATAAAAAACTCTTAAAAATAATTATTAAAACTTGATGTACTGCTATTTAGTGATAATTACTTAAAATCTAAATAAAGAATGAAAACTTAAATTTTTTTCCTATTTAATACTTATCTCTAACAAGTTTAACTTTTCTAAAATCACTCCTCACTTCAACTACCCTAAAAATCTAACAGAATATTTAATGTTTATTTTATAAAAAATCATTATTTTATTAAACCTAAAATAAATTACATTATTATTAAACTATCAAATAATTCACAACTAAACGATCCGTTAAAGCCCAATTGGGAACATTAAAGCCCAACTAGGTACGTTAAAGCTCAACTGGGTACGTTAAAGCCCAACTTTGTATGTTAAATCCCAACCGGATCCATTAAAGTTTAACTTGATCCGTTAAAGCCCAACTGGGAACATTAAAACCCAACTTGATTCGTTAAAGCCCAACCGGATCCATTAAAGCCCAACTAGGTACGTTAAAGCCCAACTTGGTACGTTAAATCCCAACTGGATTCATTAAAGTTTAACTTGATCCGTTAAAGCCCAACTCGATCTATTAAAGCCTAACTTGATCCGTTAAAACCCAACTGGATACGTTAAAGCCCAACAATATCCATTAAAGCCATACTGAATCAGTTATAGCCCAACTGTACCCATTAAAGCCAAACTGGATCCATTGAAGCCCAACTGGGAACATTAAAGCCCAACCGGATCCGTTAAAGCCCAACCGAATCCATTAAAGCCCAACTGGATTCGTTAAAACCCAAATGGATACGTTAAAGCCCAATCGTATCCATTAAATCCATATTGGATCAGTTAAAGCCCAACCGGGTACATTAAAGCCCAACTGGATCCGTTGAAGCCCAACTAGGAACGTTAAAGCCCAACCGGATCCGTTAAAGCAATCTGGATACGTTAAAGTCAACTCGATCCATTAAAGCTCAACCGGATCCATTAATGCCCAACGAGGTACTTTAAAGCTCAACTGTGTAGTTAAAGCCCAACTAAATCCCTTAAAGATCAACTGTATCCATTAAAGCCCAACTGGGTACGATAAAATTCAAACTGGGAACGTTAAAGGCCAACCTGATCCGTTAAAACCCAACCGGATCCATTAAAGCCAAACTGGGTACGTTAAAGCACAACTAGATCCATTAAAGCCCAACTGGATCCGTTAAAGGCCACCTGGGTACGTTAAAGCCCAACGGGTACATTAAAGCCCAACCGTATCCATTAAAGCTCAACTGAATCCTTTAAAGACTAATTGGATCTTTTAAAGACTAACTGGATCCTTTAAATACTAACTGGATCTGTTAAAGCCCAACCGGGTACGTCAAAGACCAGCTAGGTATGTTAAAACCCAACTATATCTGTTATAGCCCAAAAAGATCCATTAAAAGCCTAATCGGATCCATTAAAGCCCAACCGAATCCATTAAAGATCAATTGGATCGGTTAAAACCCAACTGGGTACGTTAAATCCCAACTGGATCCATTAAAGTCTAACTAGGTACGTTAAAGCCCAAGTGTGTACGTTAAAGACCAACTAGATCCATTAAAGCCTAACTAGGTACGTTAAAGCCTAAGTGGGTACGTTAAAAACCAACTAGGTGCGTTAAAGCCCAACTAGATCCGTTAAAGCCCAACTGGGTACGTTAAAGGCCAATTGGGTACGTTAAAACCCAATTGTGTATGTTAAAGTTCAACTGTGTACGTTAAAGCCCCAACTAGATCCTTTAAAGCCCAATTCCATCCATTAAAGCCCAATTGGGTGCGTTAAAGTCTAACTCGGTACATTAAAACCCAATTAGATCCCTTAAAGCTCAACTGTATCCATTAAAGTCCTACCAGGTACGTTAAAGCCCAACCGAATCCATTAAAAACCAACTAGGTACGTTAAAGCCCCAACTGCATCCGTTAAAGCCCAAATGTGTATGTTAAAGCTCAACGGATTTTTATTTTTTTTAATTCATTTAAAAAAATAATTAATTAACTCTTATCGGCGGATTTTCGGCGGATATTTTTTTATTTTTATTTTTAAAATATAGAATATCCGCCGAAATTCCGCCGGAAGTTTTATAAAATTTTCGGCGGATTTCCGACGTATTTTTATTTTTATTTTTTTTAATTCATTAAAAAAATAATTAATTAACTATTTTCGGCGGATATTTTTTTTTATTTTTTTTAAAAAATATAGAATATCCGCCGAAAATCCGCCGGAAATTTTATAAAATTTTCGGCGGATTTCCGACGGATTTTTATTTTTTATTTTTTTTAATTCATTTAAAAAAAATATTTTCGGCGGATTTTCGGCGAATATTTTTTTTTGTTTTTTTTAAATATAGAATATCCGCCGAAAATCTGCCGGAAATTTTATAAATTTTCCGATGGATTTTTATTTTTTTAATTCATTTAAAAATAATAATTAATTAACTATTTTCGGCGGATTTTAATTAATTAAATTAATTAATTAAAATCCGCCGAAAATCCGTCGAAAATAGTTAATTAATTATAATTAATAAGAAAAAAAATTTTAAAAAATTATATTCCGTCGGAAATTCGCCGAAAATAATTGATTTTTTAAAAAAAATAAAATAAAAAAAATTTTCCGACGGATTTCCGGAGAAAGTCAAAGTTGGTTGACCCGTTTGACTTCCGTCGGAAATCCGCCGAAAATTTCCGGCCGAAAAATCCGTCCGAAAATTCCGCCGGAAAAAGTCTTTTATTTAGTAGTGTTTTCTTTGTTATAATAAGAGTTGTTCCCGTAATTCTGTGTGTTCTTGTTTTCACATATTCGGTTCTTGATATTACATTTGGTATCAGAGCTAGCATGTCGGAACCTGAAGCTCGAACGGGGATGGGAGGCGCTAAAGATGGATCGCCCCTATCATTGAATTTTCCGATGCTCAACACCACAAACTACATTGTGTGGACTATTCGAATGAAGGTAATCCTCAACGTACATCAAGTATGGGACGTTGTTGGCCCAGGATCGACAGATGCAAAGAAAAACAACATAACAACCGCCGTTTTGTTTCAAGCAATCCCCGAAGACCTAATCTTGCAAGTCGGCATGATGGGTACTGCAAAGGAAATCTGGGATGCAATAAAGACTCGCCATCTAGGTGCAGACAGGGTTAGAGAAGCGCGCCTGCAAACGCTCATAGCCGAATTCGATAATATGAAGATAAAAGAAACAAGTACGATTGATGAATTTGCAAGTCAATTGTCAGGAATTGCATCGAAATCGTCTTCACTAGGAGAACCTCTGGACGAAAAGAAACTAGTCAAGAAATTTCTTACGAGCCTACCGAGAAGGTTTATCCATATCGTGGCCTCTATTGAATAGATTTTAGATCTCAAGACCGTGGGATTTGAGGATGTTGTTGGCCGGTTAAAAGCTTACGAAGAACGGATTCGTGATGATGAAGCTAATGTCGAGCAGGACAAACTCCTGTTCACCAAGTCAGAACCATCTACTCATGGATCAGACTTAAACAGGGGTGGTCGAGGTCGTGGAAGCCGCCAAACCACCAACTGGTCTCAACAGCAAAATCGCCCCTCAAACACAGCCAAGAATGAGATTGACAAAGCAAAAGGAAAGGGCAAAGGTCGATCTAAAATACAATGCTATAGATGTGACAAGTATTGTCACGTTGCATCTACGTGTCCGGACCGAGAGCGAAAGAATAAACAACCTGAAGCGCATGTTGCTAAAATCGATGATCATGATCCATAACTCTTTATGATCAAAACGCTCTACGAGACAGTCCTTCTAAATGAGGAAGTTGTTATACCGCATAGATATGAATCGCAAGATAACGATCTATGGTATTTAGATAATGGAGCAAGCAACCACATGACAGGTAACGTCTCGTTTTTTACTGAAATCAACAGAAGGATAGGAGGGAGAGTTAAGTTCGGTGATGACTCTTTTGTTGAAATACAAGGCAAAGGGTCCATACTTTTCAAAGGAGAAGGGGTAGTCAAAAGTTACTCACTGACATTTATTATATCCCAAGTCTCAAAGCAAACATTATTAGTTTGGTACAAGCAACAGAAGGGGGATGTGTAGTGTCGATGAAAGGTGACTACTTGTTTCTTCGTGATAGCCGAAATACCCTCCTGTTCAAGGTGAAAAGATCTTTGAACAGACTCTACAAAACAAAGATTTCAGTAGGGAAGCCAGTGTGCTTACATACTCGACTTCATGACCAAGGGTGGTTGTGGCATGCAAGACTAGGACATGCAAACTTTGACACAATCACAATGATGTCAAAGAAAGATCTTGTTATCGGCATGCCAAACATCGCAGAGAACAATCAACTATGCGAGTCATGCTTAGTTGGGAAATATTCTCGAAGACCATTCCCAAAGAAGACATCATATCGTGCTAACAATGTTCTAGAACTTATCCATGGAGACTTATGTGGACCAATAGCACCGTCCACGATTTCCGGGAATAAGTACATCTTTGTTCTAATCGATGACTTTTCACGATTTATGTGGTGTTATCTCATGCAGGAAAAGAGCAAAGCTATATTCTACTTTAAGAAGTTCAAAGAAAGAGTAGAGAATGAAACTGGAAAAAAAATAAAAATGTTCCGGACCGATAGAGGTGGTGAGTTTACGTCACGAAATTTCGAGAATATGTGTGAAGATAATGGGATAGTGAGACATCTTACAACACCATATTCACCACAACAAAACGGGGTAGTCGAAAGACGAAACCGTACTCTACTCGAAATGGTACGAAGCATGTTAAAAACCAAGCAGGTTCCTAACTATTTCTGGGGGGAAGTAGTTCAACATGCAACGTACATTATAAATCGAATTCCGACGAAATCACTTCATGAAACAACCCCATACGAATGCTTCTATCATCGTAAACCAAATATAGAGCATCTAAGGATATTCGGATCTGTTGCCTACACGAAAATCATTGGAACGCAATTAAAGAAACTTGATGATCGCTCCAAGAAGGTGGTGTATTTTGGGTCTGAATCCGGATCTAAAGCTTACCGTTTATATGATCCGCTCACTCGCAAAATAATAGTTTCTCGGGACGTGATCTTTGATGAAATCTCGAATTGGAATTGGAATACAGGACCCGAATCAGCATTAAAACCTTTCATGTTTTGGGTTCACTCGCAAAATCTTGTTGACACCGGAGAAGGACAGGTAGCAAATGAAGTAGATCAAGGTGAAGAAGAGAATGAACAAGGAGCTATTACAAATAATAATGAGGTTGTAACACCTCAACAAACACACGTTGAATCTGAAGTGGAAGTTGAACAAGTTGAACCACCTCAGCTGCGAAGATCGTCCCGAAACGTTCACTTACCAAGGAGGTATGATGACTTTGAGGTAAATTTTTATGCTGAAAATCACGAGCTATTATTGTCCTTCAGTGAAGATGAGCCATTGAACTATCTTAAAGCCAAGGATAATCCAAAGTGGGTAAAAGCAATGGAAGAAGAAATTGCCGCAATCGAGAAAAATGGTACGTGGAAGTTAGTCGCTCAACCATGCAACTCCGACCATCATAGGATTAAAATGGGTCTTCAAGGTAAAAAGAGACGCAAGTGGCACTGTGAACAAGTACAAAGCAAGGCTCGTAGCCAAAGGATATTTACAACAATTTGGTGTTGATTTTGATGAAGTATTTGCACCGGTTGCTCGTATTGAAACTGTTCGGATTCTTATTGCCCTCGTAGGTTCAAAAGGATGGGAGTTACACCATTTAGATGTGAAATCTTCCTTTTTACATGGTGAACTCCAAGAAGAGGTATTCGTTCACAAACCAGAAGGTTTTGTGAAGAAAGGGAAAGAAGATTACGTGTACAGGCTAGTAAAGGCCTTGTATGGGTTACGACAAGCACCACGCATATGGAACATAAAGTTGGATGGAATCCTAAAGAATATGAAATTCCAGAGGTGTGTGCAAGAACAAGCAGTGTACCAAAGATGCATAGGAGTTGATTTAATACTCGTCGGAGTTTACGTCGATGACTTGGTTGTTACGGGATCAAATACAACCATCATATCTAAATTTAAGCAAGCAATGGCAAAAAATTTCGTTATGACCGACTTAGGTATACTAAGATACTACTTGGGCATCGAAGTGTATCAGCAAAAGAATGACATTATCATCACACAAGAAGGCTATGCCAAGAAAGTACTAAAAGATGCGGGAATGTTCGATTGCAATCCCACATTGACTCTTATGGATGCAAATGCAAAATTCTCAAAAGAAGATAAAGAAGAAGATACGGATGCAACATATTATCAAAGTCTAGTGGGTAGACTAAGATACTTGTTACGAGAGTATGCGGTTGGCATTACAAGTCGGTACATGCAAACTCCAAAGAAGTCTCATATGGCGGCAATCAAACATATCCTAAGGTACGTAAAAGGAACTTTGGGTTATGGAATAAAGTATGCTCGTAAAGAACCCATGGAGTTGGTTGGATATAGTGACAGTAGTCACAACATAGACCTGGACGATGGGAGGAGCACAACCGGGCATATTTTCTACCTAGGAAAAGCACCTATTAGTTGGTGCTCGCAAAAGCAAGAAATGGTAGCATTATCTTCGTGTGAAGCGGAATACATGGCTACAAGTTCAGCGAGTTGTCAAGCAATTTGGCTACGTGAACTACTTGGAGAGTTAACCGGATCAAAGGTTCGAACGGTGACGATTAAAGTAGATAACACATCCGCAATTGCATTGGCTAAAAATCCAGTTTTTCATGCATGAAGCAAGCACATAAAATCTCGCTATCACTACATTCGTGAACGAGTTGAGGAGAAAGAGATCGTGGTGGAACACATTAGCGGGAATGAACAACGTGCTGACATTTTGACAAAGGCACTTGCTAAGATCAAGTTTGGCGAAATGCGCAAGCTTCTTGGTTTGGAGGATCTCTCGATTTCCATTCGGAAATTAGGGGGGTAAATGTTAGTAACTTCCTAATTAAGGGGCTTCGAGATAAGCCTTACACAATGGGTTGTTAGGATAATCATTATCTATTAATACAAGTTGGTATTATAATAGAACTCAAAGCCCTAGTTTTTGTGGTTAACCACCTACATGCGTCGAATATATATAGACGTCTAGATATCGAGTTTATGGTATCGAAAGGTGAGGAACGATTGTAACAAAGTTTTGAGTTATTTTCTTTGTTATAATAAGAGTTGTTCCCATAATTCTGTGTGTTCTTGTTTTCACATATTCGGTTCTTGATATTACATGATTAAGGTACAATCCTGTTAGGTTAGAGCGCTTATTCTCTACAAACTCTCTGGCTAATCAACCATATTAACCATTAATTTATATATTGATTGACTCGCATTTGATAACCACACAAAATTATAAAAATAAAAAAGCATGCAGTTGAATTGAGGGATTGAGTTCTCGGTTTCAAAATCACGTTGCATCGCGCCGGTAAACAACTAGTATATATATAGTTACGATGAATTTGTAGCACATGTCTCTTAATTACATTTAGGACATACAAATATAGTAAAACCGTTGCCATAAACTACTTATAGCCACACAGTTTTTTTAAACATGACCATTGATTACCCTAAAGCTACATGAATTTATTTTAATCGTGACCTTAACTATACTTATTGCCATACATTTTGATATTTACCATGGCCAAATCATGACATATAATTATGATCAGTTTTTATAACCATGGGGCCAAAGTTTACTGGTTTGTCATAAAATGATAAAAAACCATGGTCAACTCATGACATATGGTTACACTTAAATTTCAAAACTGTGACAATTGGTTAACTTTTGATCACACATAATAATAATAATAAGTTTGGCCATAAACCACTTATTAGCCACATGAACTACATTGTTAGAAGCGTGACTACTACTTAAACACATATGTTTAGTGACCTTAGCTATAATTTTAGCCACACAAATTTCATATTATACGTGACCAAATCATAACATATAGTTACATTTAGGCATTGTTTGGAAAAAAAAAACTAGCTTATAAGCTAGTTTTTTTGTACATGTTTGGATGATCATAAACTAGCTTATAAGATAGCTTATTGAAAAATTACTTATAGCAGGGTTTTGAAAAGCTAGCTTATCCGCTACCGGCTAGCTTATCAGCTACCGGCTAGCTTATCAGCTACCGGCTAGCTTATCAGCTAGTTTGCCAAACATAGCCTTAATGTTTAGAATTGTAGCTAATAGTTATCTTTTGGCCACAAAAAAGTAATAAAAACCATGGTCAATACATGACACATACTTTCACTTAAATTTTAGAATTGTGGCTATCGGTTAACTTTCAATCACACAAAATAATAAAAAGTGACCATAAATTACTTATTAGTCACAAGAACTGAATTGTTTGAAACGTGGCCATTGGTTATCTGTTAGCCACTGACTTATTTTAAACATGACCTTAACTATATTTTTAGCTACACAAATTCATACTAATCGTTGGCAACTCATGACCTATAGTTACGCTTAATTCATAAAATCGTGGCTATTGGTTACTTTTTTGATGACACAAGATAACTAAAACCATGGCCATTAACACCTTGTGTTTTGGACACGTTTAACAAGTTCTTGTGACAATATATATTTTTCTTTTAGCCACATAAAATTAGCTTCATATGGCCGTATGTTTGACAATATGGCCACAAACAATAACCGTCCCAACATAAAGTGGTTTAGATAAAAAAAAACCCGTGACTATATGGTATACGACCATAGTTTATGATCGTTATTCGCCACGGTCAAAAAGATGTAACCATAGTGAACCATTTAGTCACAATTTTAATAAAACCGTGGCTTTATGTTTGGAAGTGTTTGGTAATGGGTCACAATTATTGAGTTAAATCGTGGCTAAAATAATACCCTAATTTTATTTATGACTCGTGGCCACAATTTTTAACCTAACTGTGGCTAACCTGTATTTTCAAAACCGTGGCAAAAGGTCATTTTTGTACCGTGGCTAGAGATGTCCTAACCATGATTGACGGTGAATGGCCTTCTATGTGGCTGGATCGCATTCCTTCCTTGGCTACGATTTCTTTACCTACTCTCTGTGATGCTTCTCAGGATAGGGTTTTATGGATTAATTCTCGCAATTCTCTGGTTAATTTTACGGTCAAGGAGGCTTGGAGATCTATTTCTTCTTATGGTGGGGAAACAGTTGGTGGAAGGTTGTGTGGTTTCGAGGTTTCATTCCCCGTCACGCCTTCTGTATATGGTTAGCCTTCTTGAAACGACTACCAACCCAGGATCGCATTGTCAGTTGGAAACATAATCCCCCGGACTATGTGTGCTCTTTGTGTGAAGCCGTAATTGATTCACACAACCATTTGTTTTTTGAATGCAGCTTCACGAAGGAGGTTTGGGACGCTATCAAAAAGGATGTAGATATGGTTTCGTTTGCTAACTCTTGGGATGTAATTTTACATGATATGATGAATGGATCTTTGGTCCCTCGTCGTACCATGCATAAGTTATTCATCGCGGCAACTGTATGTTTGGCAAGAAAGGAATCTCCATCTTTTTGAGAAAAAGAAGAGGACTTTGATTCAGGTTATCAAGATGATCCGGGAAGTTGTACTTAACAGGCTCACGTGGAAGAATTGAGCCACCAATAAGTTGGGTGGTTAGATGTCTCTCGTTTGTTTTTGGGGGTTTTGTTGGGTCCGTTAGTGCCTTGGGGGTATTACTTTTTGTATTGCTTTTGCTCCTGTTTGGGCGTTTGTTTGTTTCCTTGGGGTGGTTTTGGCTTTGTGCCTTGGTGTTGTTTTTCCTTTGGTGAGGCTTTTGCCTTGACCTTGTTTGTATTCCTTTCCTTGCTTTAATATATTGCATGGGTTTCCCTTTAAAAAAAAGGGACTCAAAGCTTTCGTTTTGTAATACCACGTGTATCGAGAGTGTAATAAATGGGTTTTAGGAGTCAAAAAAAACCACAAACCACATGGACAAGGAATGTAATTTACTCTAAAAACAAAACAAACTCACAAGTTTTCAAAAAATGACAATATATATATACACACATATATATATATGTATATATATATGGGTTTAATTGTTTGAGAACTGCAAAAATTATGAGATTCATGAGATCTATTATAGTCCATTCATTTGGCTTAATTAATTTGATTTATTAATTAAGCAATAAATATTAATTTAGTCGCGTAATTATTAATGACAACTCATCTAACCACTTTTTTAGGAAAGTCAATTATTATTATAAATATATATGTCACTCTCTCCCCCCTCTAAATTGTAATCGCCCTTTTTTCTGACCTCTCCCATCCCTCTAGTCTTCATTTCAAGCTATCAATCTAACTATCAAGTTATGTGCACAACATGAACAAACTATAACAATAAGAGTTCAAGTAATGAATATACCAAAATTACACTGTGAACACACTAAAACTATAAGGTTTAAAATAATGAACATACTGAAATTACATTGTGAATACACTAAAACAATAAGATTAATCTATATATTTAGGTTATCTACACATTGTAAACTAGATGTATCACAATGTACATACCAAGGGCATACATAGTACAAGTGTTATTATCACATTGTGCACACGTCATACCCTGTTATTGTGGACATTATATAAAGATATTTTATTTTTCAATAGAGAGAGAAGAGATAATATAGGATAAAGGAGAGATAGAGAGAGAGAATTACAAAATATCTATAATTTTCATTTTTTAAATTAGTTACTTAAAGTTACTAAATTTACAATATTTATATATTAACCGTTAATTAAATGTAATTTATGGACCATAATGGATCTTACGAATTAAAAAGATCTCGAATGAAAGTGCACACATGCATACACACATATATATATATATATAATTATTAATTTCTTTTATTTTTGTATCAATATTAACTAATATCTATTCCATAAATATATTTTATAGATTTATTAAAACAAAATAACATGGTAAGAAAACAAGAATTTAGACAAGAAGTGGGTTCTTAATTCAAGCACCTAAGATTATGTGGCTGAACAAATATCTCTATCTCACATTGATAAAAACCTCATCAAAAACCTCCACAAGAACTTCCATTGTGGATGTTCTTATACTTCTAGTTCTTGTGAGAGCATATTTGGTCGGTGGATTTTCCGGTGTTGGTGCTTTGAATGTTATCGCCGAAAATTATTGAAGAGCATGGGAAGTGGAATGTGGTTTTGGAGTGAGGTGGAGGAGAGTAGTTAGATACGGAAGGTGTGTTGTAGGTTGTGTGGCTTTAAAAATTGTATTTTATGCATAATAAACAGTACATCTTAAAATTCAAGAAAAGTAACTGTAACAATTGCATTATGAAGGAGTATATTAATACCATATAATTTAATAACCCAAAATAGTGTAAACATGGAAGAAATTTGTAGATTATACAATAAAGTTTATACCTTACCACCCACATTTACAATCGGATATTTACAACAAACTATTTGTAACATCCCCCGTCCTCGTGGTACGAAACGGGTGATGTCACGAACGGGACTTAACATAAATACACAACTAATTCAGAGCTATTATAAACTCTAAACATATATTACAATCCAAAATATTACACTTCAAAAAGTGTTTATAAACTTAGAACGTTTATATGATAAAATGAGTCTAAAAACTCCAAAATTACACGCTCGATCTCAAGTCCTGTCCTCATAAGCGTCACTTTGAACCTCTCACGTCGGAAAACAAAAACCCAGCTGAGCACAGGGCTCAGTGAATGGATGATAATATAAATTCGAAAATAACAATAAGCGCATCGATAACAAAGTGGAAGACTTAAAAATTCAATTGAAGAAAATTCATGAAACTCAAGTTCATAGTTCATTTAGTTCAAAAGAAAACATTCAGAAATATTCAAAAACAATAATCTCAAGAACGATTCACACTTTAACTTCAAAATGTAATATCAATAAAGTCCGTCAATTCTTGTTGTGTTCGTGGGGTGGCTAAACCACACAACCTATTGGGTCGGCGTGCGGGCACACACACCAGAATCCCCCGTGAATTTAACCACGATCACATATTATGTGGGTAAAAGTTCTACGATCGATCCATCCGCCCTGAAGCCAACAAAGTCGGCCTAGTCCCCAGAGTGGGTTCACGTAAGCCACTAATGGGCCTAACTCTGAGTCCACCTGCAGGACGCCATGACTACAAAGCCGCCATAGAAGGTATCCCAAATAATGTGCCCATTAATTGGGTTGTTCTAAAGACAACGAAAACTAAACACATGCCACTTACCCGAATGACGTTCAAAAAATCAAGTTCAATATAGTTCACAAGTTTCATAAACAATTACATACGACACATTTTAATAAAACGCCAAAAGGTTCAAACAAATGATTCAATAAACCAAAATCAAAGTGTACATGTGTGTATAATTACACATTTGTTGATCACGTTTAGTTGACCAATCACAAGGTGGTGAACCACCTTTAGAAAGGGTCAACTACAACAAATAGTTGCCCACGATTCAAAAGAAATGAAATCTATACCTTAACCGAATTGAGACGTAACACGCGATCAACCGAGACTCAGGACAAAGTTTAACTCATTTGATTGCCTATTTAAACCACGAATTATTATTACTCGCATAACATAGAACTCAACGGTTATTATCCTAAGCTTAATCACGAAACTTTATTCTCTTAGACATTAAACCGAACATTTAGTGTGCGGTTAAACATATAGATACAAAATTCATCAATTTGATTCTAAATTTTAGCCTTTTTTCAATTTTGACTAAATCAAACATTCCTAAACACGTATTTGATTATAACTTTGCAATAACACATCATAATCTACCAACTAACTTCAACTACCCTAACATACCAACTTAAATAACTTAAGAAGAAATTTATACCTCTAGGAAGGATTCGAAGGGTAGATTCCGAATATGTAATTAATTCTTCGATTACTTCAACGGATTGAGAGAAAATTAAGAGAGAAGAAAGAGAGTTTTAGAGAGAGAAAACTATGATATGAGAATGGCGGTGATGTCTAGATGAGAATAAAGGAGACGATGATATGATTTGGTTTTATGGTTTTTTTCTTTATATATATATATATAATTAATAGAAGTTTAGTTAAATGATAGTTTTCACCCCTTAACTATCTTAGGTTACCATTTTAATTACGGTTCAATTCGGGTAAGAATAATTACACATTTTTTTTTAAAACCGAGTCTTACAATTATTCCCCCCCCCCCTAAATGAGATTTCGTCCCCGAAATCGAATTTAGATAGGAAACTTACATCGATTACAGAACTCGGGGTACTCCTGTCGCATGTGTTCCTCAGTTTCCCATGTCGCCTCACGTTCCGAGTGATTTTTCCAAAGAACTTTTACGAAAGCAATCACTCTCTTCTGTGTACCTCTCTCATCACGATCAAGAATCGCTTCAGGCTCCTCACAATAAGAAAGATCAGTTTCTATGTGCTCTAAGGGATATTTAATGACATGTAGGGGATGATAGTTGTACCCTCGAAGTGAAGAGACATGGAACACGTTATGTACATGAGATAATTGTGGTTGTAGAGCTAACCGGTATGCCACAACTCTAACCCTTTCTAGAATTTCGAAAGGACCAATGGCTTAACTTTCCTTTGAAACCGAAACGTCTGATACCGCGAGTTGGGGAACCTTCAAGAAAACTTTATCTCCCGTTTGGAACTCGATAGGTCGTCATCGCTTCTCGGCGTAGCTCTTTTGACGAGCCTAAGCCTCTTTCATCATTTGACGCACAATCTCGACCTTCTCGATAGTAACTTGTACCAATTCTGGACCTTGGAGAATACATTCTTCGACTTCATTCCAAGAAGTTGGTGTTCGACATTTTCGGCCATAAAGTGCTTCATACAAGGCCATTCCGATACTCGACTGCCAACTATTATTTTAGGAGAACTTGATCATTATTAAAGGAGAACTCGATCAGGTACAAGTAATTATCCCAGCTCCCGTGCCATTCCAACGCACATGCTCGGAGCATATCCTCCAATGTTTGAATCGTATGTTCGGATTGCCCATCAGTTTGCGGATGAAAGGTTGTACTGAAATTCAAACGTGTGCCCCAAGCTTTATGTAAACCTTCCCAAAATCAAGATGTAAAGTGTGGGTCTCGATCGGAGGTAATCGATACAGGAGTGCCATGGAGACGTATAATCTCACGTTGGAATACTTCTGTCAGTTTATCAATTGACCAAGTTTGTCGGATAGGAAGAAAATGAGCCAATTTAGTCAGTCGGTCAACCACTACTCAAATTGCATCATGTTTCAAGGTTGTGCGGGGTAGTCCGACTACAAAATCCATAGTTACGTGTTCCCATTTCCATACCGGAATGTTCAACGATTGGAGAAGACCACCCGGATGTTGATGTTCACTTTTAACTTGTTGACAAGTGAGACAACGAGCTACAAAGTCGGCGATATCTCGTTTCACTCCGACCCACCAGTAATGGGTTTTTAAGTCGTGATACATTTTCGTTGTACCCGGGTGAACAGAAAACATAGATTTATAAGCTTCGGTCAGAATATGATCTTTAAGCTCCGAGTTATTCGGAATACAGAGAAAATCCCGAAACCACAACACGTGATCATCATCGATTCTGAATTCCGAGCTAACATTCTCTTGTGCTTGCTGAAGTTCTCCCACAATTCACTGTTGTCTTGTTAAACTTTTATCCGAGAAATTAAAGTCATTTCTATCATTAGATTTGATAGAATTTCCGTTTGCGAACTCAGATATATTTCCAGTCCGAACCGTTCAATTTCCAAAACCAACTAACTCTGTAGGAACAAGTAACGAAGAAACCTGTTCCACGGATTTACGACTTAAGGCGTCGGCGACTTCATTAGCCTTACCCGGATGATACTGTATCTGAACATCGTAATCCTTTAGAAGTTCGAGCCACCTCCGCTGACGCATATTTAACTCTTTTTGAGTAAATATATATTTAAGGCTCTTGTGGTCGGTGAAAACTTCACATGTCTCACCGTACAAATAATGACGCAGTGTGAAGATAATCGCAGCCAATTCGAGGTCGTAAGTTGGATAATTGACCTCATAAGGCTTTAAGTGACGTGACGCATATGCGATCACTCTTCCATTTTGCATAAGAACACAACCGAGACCTTTCTTTGAAGCATCACTGTAAACTTGAAACCCACCGGTGCCGGATGGTAATACAAGAACAGGCGCGATAACCAATCGATGCTTCAGTTCCTCGAAACTAGATTCTTGTTCGGAACCCCAATTGAATTTGACTCCTTTTCGGAGTAATCGGGTTAATGGCAGAGATATTTTAGAGAATCCTTCAACGAATCGTCTATAATAACCGGCTAGACCCGGAAAACCACGAACTTCAGATACGTTCGTAGGTCGAGGCCATTTAGTGACGGTCTCAATTTTCGTTGGATCAACTTTGATACCTTCCGCAGAGATTACGTGTCCGAGGAAAGAGTTTCTGCGGAGATCAAGCCAGAATTCACAATTGGAACGTTTTGCGTATAACTTTTTCGTTAGAAGAGTTTCCAAAACGATGTGAAGATGTTGATCATGTTGCTCTCTTGACTTTGAATATATCAATATGTCATCAATAAATATGATAACAAAGTTGTCGAGATAATCCTTGAAAACCCGATTCATGAGATCCATAAAGACCGTTGGAGCAATAGTTAGTCCGAAAGGCATTACTAAGAATTCGTAGTGCCCATAGCGAGTTCTGAAACAGATCCAGTGGAGACGGAGTGGGGCCTGTAGCTCAGACGGTTTTCGGAATATCACAATCTCGAATACGAAGTTGATGGTACCCGAACCGAAAATGAATTTTGGAAAAGTATCGTGCCCCTTGTAATTGATCGAATAGATCATCGATTCTCGGCAACAGATACTTGTTGCGGATCGTTACTTTATTATGCTCCCGATAATCAACACAAAGACGCATCGTTCCGTCTTTCTTTTGAACAAAGCGAACTGGAGCTCCCCAATGTGAGACACTCGGTGGAATGAAACCTTTCTTCAATAGATCGTCGAGTTGAGTTTTGAGTTCCTTCATTTTAGTTGGAGCCATTTGGTAGGGAGCCTTGGAAGTAGGAGAAGCTCCCGAGGACTGGATCGATGGTAAATTCGACTTCTCGGACTGGTGGTATACCCAGTAGATCGTCGGAAACACATCAAGATATTCGGAAACAACATGTATGGGTGCAGAAGCACGAATACATGTTCGGGATCTTGTAACGAGGCTAGAAACCTTCGTTACTTTTCCAAGTATACTGCTTCACAATAATGGAGGCTAAAGCGCTAACATCTTCTTTTGGAGTACCTCCGTGGAAGATTGCCTCTGGTTTGTCAATATCCCCAAACAATATTTGTTTGACGTTACAGTCTATAGTTGCACGATGGTGTGACAACCGGTCCATACCTAATACTAATTGAAAGTGGGACATATGCATTGGAAGTAGAGTGACCTCCCGTATGAGGTCTCCAATAAACAACGGACAATTCGAAAATCGAGTTAACACACAGATTACATTACCCATAGGGGTAGATATTACAACGGGAAATTTAGTGGTTTGCTCATAAGGTTTTCACTGGGATTCTAATTGTTCAGAAACAACAGAGTGTGTTGCCTCGGTATCACACAAGGCATAAACAGATAAATCAATTAAGTTAACATGGTCTGCTCAAGGTGTGTAAGAATTATATTTGACATGGTCTGACGAACCACATCAGGAATAATAGGCTCACTTGTACCCCTCACTTGGTTGGGGTTTGGGTTACCCTCAATTTTAGATCAGGACTTGTGTGGGAAACCACGTCTCGACATTCTAAAACATAACAATATTAAGATCATAAATCAAAACAGTTATGGATTGAAAATCTATAAATAGAACTAAATTCTATTCTACCCATTCTTATGCCTACCCAATCCTCACAGGTCAAGCTTATTTAATCTACAAGTCGAAACCTATGCTCTGATACCATATTTGTAACATCCCCCGTCCTCGTGGTCCGGAACGGGTGATGTCACAAACCGGACTTAACATAAATACAAAACTAATTCAGAGCTATTAATAAACTCTAAACATATATTACAATCCAAAATATTACACTTCAAAAAGTGTTTATAAACTTAGAACGTTTATATGATAAAGTGAGTCTAAGAACTCCAAAATTTCACGCTCGATCTCAAGTCGCGTCCCTGTAAGCGGCACTTCGAACCTGCCGTATCAGATAACAAAAACACGTCTGAGCACATGGCTCAGTGAATGGATGATAATATAAATTCGGAAATAACAATAAGCGCATCGATAATAAAGCCGAAGACTTAAAATTTTAATCGAAGAAAATTTATGAAACTCAAGTTCATAGTTCATTTAGTTCAAAAGAAAACGTTCAGAAATATTCAAAAACAATAATCTCAAGAATGGTTCACACTTTAACTTCAAAACGTAATATCAATAAAGTCTGTCAATTCTTGTTGTGTTCGTAGGGTGGCCAAACCACACAAACTATTAGGTCGGCGTGCGGGCACACACACCCGAATCCCCCATGAATTTAACCACGATCACATATTATGTGGGTAAAAGTTCTAGGATCGATCCATCCGTCCTGAAGCCAACAAAGTCGGCCTAGTCCTTAGAGTGGGTTCACCTACAGGACGCCATGACTACAAAGCCGCCATATAAGGCATCCCAAATAATGTGCCAATTAATTGGGTTGTTCTAAAGACAACGAAAACTAAACACATGCCACTTACCCAAATGGCGTTCAAAAAATCAAGTTCAATATAGTTCACAAGTTTCATAAACAATTCCATACGACATATTTTAATAAAACGCCAAAAGGTTCAAAAAAATGATTCAATAAACCAAAATCAAAGTGTATTGTGTGTATAATTGCACATTTGTTGATCACGTTCAGTTGACCAATCACAAGGCGGTGAACCACCTTTAGGAAGGGTTAACTACAACAAATAGTTGTCCACGATTCAAAAGAAATGAAATCCATACCTTAACCGAATTGAGACGTAACACGCGATCAACCGAGACTCACGACGAAGTTTAACTCATTCGATTGCCTATTTAAACCACGAATTATTATTACTCGCATAACATAGAACTCAACGGTTATTATCCTAAGCTTAATCACAAAACTTTATTCTCTTAAACATTAAACCGAACATTTGGTGTGCGGTTAAACATATAGATACAAAATTCATCAATTTGATTCTAAACTTTACCCTTTTTCAATTTTGACTAAATCAAACATTCATAAACATATATTTGATTATAACTTTGCAATAACACATCATAATCTACCAACCAACTTCAACTACCCTAACATACCAACTTAAATAAATTAAGAAGAAATTTATACCTCTAGGAAGGATTCGAAGCGTGGATTCCGAATATGTAATTAATTCTTCGATTACTTCAACGGATTGATAGAAAGTTAAGAGAGAAGAAAGATAGTTTTAGAGAGAGAAAACTATGATATGAGAATGGCGGTGATGTCTAGATGAGAATGAAGGAGACGATGATATGATATGATTTGGTTTTATGTTTTTTTTCTTTTTATCTATACTACTATATTAAAGTTCTTAAGGTTTTTGGAAAGTCGGTTTTTGGAAACCCCATTTTGTAGTTCATCTTCCTCCCACGTCCTCCTAGCATGAACCTCTTCCTCCCACGTTTGCAGTTGCTATAGAGTATCAATGAACGGAACCTCTCAAAGATGCAATCGACCGTTTTCCAAGGTTCTTCAATGTTTTCGTTCTCCCATTTGGTATGTTCTTATGACCTTTGAAACAAAAAGCCCTACATTTTGTATGCAATTACATCTCTTCTACTTCAATTCTTGCTAATTTTGCATCGACAGATCGTTGATTTACCTTAGCCCACGATTATTTTAGCAGGTTTCTGATGAAATTTTTAATCAATCAGAAAATTCAGTTGTGAACAATAAATCAGTTTTATAAATAAAAAACACAACTTTATTTATAAAGATCACAAATTTATTAATAAAGATCCGAACTTTATAAAGATTCAAGCTTTATTTATAAAGTTAAAATCTTTATGATTAAAGTTCGACAATTATCAAGCAAAACAGATTTATAAAGTGATCCTAATAACGTGTCTATCCTTCGCGATAGATACGATAGAAGAAGGAGTAGAGGATAGACTGTCCACTCTAGTGGACGGAAAATAAAACAATGCAGAAAATGTAAGATACTAACCTGTGTAGAATATCAACAGCAACCACAAACAGGACGGTTTAGAAGATGTTCAACAGCAAGAAACCAAACTGCACGGTTTAATCTAAACCTGTCCTTAAAGGTTTTAACGACACTCTTTTTAAGCTGTGAGTCTACAGTCGTTTAGCCTAGGATTTGATGCAGTTTTAGCCAAATACTAACAGCTATAGTATCGACTAATTAATGCAAGTCTTGACAGAAAATTAGTAGATGACAAAAATGTGCTGCAGTTCGTGAGACAGAGCACAGATCGAGAGAAAGATAGCAGATGGCGAGAGAGAGATAGCAGATTAATTTTCTTTTAGTGTATAATCAGGAACCGAAAACTCCAATTTATACTTGAAAACCCAATGGAATAATCTGAGAATATTCCTTGATTAATCCCCAAGAATCGGATTAAGAGGTTAAGTTGGAGACTAATTCTCCAACTAATTGTCAGATTAATAGCCACGTTTTTAATAAGCTGAACTTTATCTGAAAAGTTAATTATCTGCTCATTATCTAATTAAATAGAATTTTATTTGCTTAAATTAATTACCTTCATTTAATTAATCTTTTCTCTATATCTCGATTCTCAAAAAGAAAGCTCGAGGCGACTCAGCTCCGGTGCGAAGTGCAAAGTGCGCGTCATTTCGCGAGAACCGCGCCCTCGGCCTCGGCCTCGGCCACACGCGCGTGCGTTGCACTTCTTTGAGACCCCCACCATAAGTCCATCATTTTACTCAAGACCCACTTGAGAGTCTAGACTTATAAACTCAAGCTTCTTTTGTATTTCTACCAATGTGGGATGGAAACATTCCAACCTCACACTCAAATTTCCAACAGTTTCAACATCAGTTTTGAGGCCTCAATCTCACCGGGAAATCAAAACATCGAATCCAAATCGTCTTACAGATGTATTACGCAAAATCGTGAATTTGTATACCATTGGTAAATATCTTTACCTGACTTTTTCATCCCAATATGTGCTTAATTTCATCAATTGTAGTTCCCCAATTTTTTTTCCCGCGTGTTTTCTTGGTATTCCGGTGCTTGAATGTAGTAAGATTATATTTATTGAGTAATTGGTGTATGAATTTCTTTGTTTTGTGTCGTGGAACAAGTGGAATTCAGTAAAATGGTAATTTAGGGTTTCTTTATTGATTAAGGTGTCGTTTGTTTTTTAAGAGGTATAAAGTCTGAAGTCTTAATTTAGTTATGATTAATAAGAGGTGATGTGTAAAAATGTCTGAACGATTCAGACTTAAGAGCCATTAAGAGATTTTTCTAAAAAAACAAACAACCCCTAAGTGTGGGAAGTGATTATTTCATTCCGCTTTTTCGCTTAATATGATCAATTTTAGTTCTCTCATTCGTTCTTTTTCTTATTTTTGTTTATATGTTCTGTGTTTTGCATGTGCTAAGTTCCATAATTTCTTAGTTTTGTATTAGTTTTTTTTCCTAGGGATTTTGATTGATTAAGTTGGAGGAAGACAATCGTATCCCAATAATTTGCTTAATATGATTCATTTGGATCAAATTTCTAATTAACATAATTAGCTAAGCATCTAGATAATATAATTGAAACCCATGGCTAAGAACTCATTAAGGTTCCCACAGAGTGTTTATTTATACCCATATCCACCCAAAAGAGTTTTCAATATAGAAACATACATCGAACATGTTGCCTTGCGCCATTGTGTAATTAGTAATCTAACCTCACCCAAAACAGCTAATGCTTTATAGACGTTACCTTACGACGTGATATATATATATATTTAATGATAGTAATCGACTGTTTGAGGTTTTGAGCAAACATGAAACTTACATGGACAAGAGACCTGAGTTTATATCCTTCAAGTACCCAATGCATTAGAGCACAATAAGTTTCAGAAACCAAACAGAAAAAACTCTTTCCTACGAATCTAGGCAATTGACAGAATGAACATAACTTCATATACATGCTCGATCTCTTGCATAATTTCCTGATTCAGAATAGAACAATTTACGTATACGCTACAGAAACACAATCTCTTCACCACAACAAGTTAAGCATGAACGAAAAATGAACCACCCAAAAACCACATTTTCTTTGTTTAATTATTACTTTTGCTTACACAACAAGCAAACCATCAGATTCCAAAAACAATCAAAAGTTAAGCTTAAAGCCAACTACATAGGTAAAGATGTTTGGTTGTCAAATTAAGGTAACGAATATAAGACACCAATCTCCTTTCGATCTAACCTTAATAAAAATGACAAGTGCTACTGCTTGGATAAGAACCAAACCTCAAAAATCCCCAATTTTTGTTTTTTTTTCTTCCAATTTTTAGAACCTCTTAATGGCTCTTAAATACATCTTAAATAAGAAGTTTAAATAAGTAGTGACATAGCTTCTTAAACTCTCTTATCCCGCCTCATTTCATTTGCTCTCCTTTTTCTCAAGACACCTTTAGACGTTACAAAAACAATCTTACTCCTTTTTCTCAAGACACCTTTAGACGTTACAAAAACAATCTTATTGATTTAGATTTAAGACTTCAGCACCACCTCTTATTAATCAGAAGTGAAATAAGACTTCAGACTTCAAACCCTCTTAAAAATCAAACGCCACCTAAGTTTGGATCTTTGTGTTTTATGTAATGGTTTTTTTAATATAATCTTTAAAAATTAGCCTTTTTCTATTGTGGTTTTTTGCATATAATTGGATTGATGACATGTTGGTGCTCTCCTTTGGGCAAAGCAGAAACAATAACTCTTTTTATAATCTCAACTATCAATTGCATACTTTTTAGTGTTTAGAAATGGTGGTTGAATGAGAGATTTTTCTTGATTTTGTGGGGTTTAGAGTGGGAATTGGGACATGGAAAATGGAGGCTTAATATGAATCGGAGCTAGACTAATGGGATCTCACCATCATTTCTTATAATAATCTCAAGGCACTGCACGGTTTAGTGGGATTGATGATCCTTACGAACCACCTTTGAACTGCGTAAAATTTGCAGTTTTTTCTCATGTTTTTGTGAATAAGCCCCAATTCGTATATGTTTTTTTTCCAGATCAATATCGAACAGAGGATGGATTTTGTCTGACACCATCCGGAATGGCAGGGTAAGTAGTTTCTTACTTGGGTGAAAATGGTTTTCTTCATGCTTGATATTGAAATTGATTTCAACTTTGTGATTTATCATTGGTTTCTTACTTGGATGAATGGTATGAACACAAGTTCATTCTCTTAACTATTGTGTGAATGGAATATTTTAGTATAGTATAAAACAGTCTTGTTGATTCAATGTTCACTTTTTGTCTTTTTCGAGGGAGGCGGCAAAGCTGTTGCACGACTCGAACCAAACCGAATCAAGTTGACAAAGAAGTTATTTGTGTAATGTGGTCCGATTTTGGTTTTGGTTTGGGAAACTTGACCATCGTCTTGTAGTTTGCTTTGGTTTTGGTTTGACACTAGATGGTTATCGGATTGTTTATATATTGTTTCAAAAATGTAGTCATAAAACATTATGAAATGCTAATTAAAAATTGAGGATTGTTATAGATTCAATAGACCATCCAACAACTTGACCATATTTTCTCATGCAAATGAGCCGAATAAGGTATATGTTATCTGAATTCGGCTCGAAAAAATAATATTGAGCTTGAGCTTGAATAAGTTTTTTCAAGGTTGGGCTCGAGCTCGTGATCGATGAATTTGTTTATTGACTCGAACTAGATAATCTGATGAACTTGTTGTTATTCAATATGGTACTTGTATACATGAATGGTACTTTTCAGGAAAACTTATTTACTTTCCGCTGCATCGTGCGGGTATTTGACTAGTATATATAAATATAATTAATAGAAGTTTAGTTAAATGACGGTTTTCACCTCTTAACTATCTTTGGTTACCATTTTAATTACGGTTCAATTCGGATAAGAATAATTACACATTTTTTTAAAACAAGTCTTACACTATTCCATCGAGGCATCGATCAAAATACATCTTGATTTTATTTATCAAGCTTCAGGTAATGTAACAATAGAGAGGTAGGGAGTAAACTTAGACATAGATATAAAGAACAGGGACCAAATATGTAATTTAACCAAGCAACATTTTCTCTTGCAATTCAGGATAAAAAAATAAAGGGTACTATATACAATATAAAGCATTATTTTTCGATCAATAATGCTACAATGACTTGTACATTAGTAACGGAAGTTATACGTTACTACGAATTTGACATGGTTTGTGTTTTTTAGCCCCAAAAACAAGCGTAATTCTTATCGGGACAAATTCCTTGATGCATATCTCTTCTTGATGATCCACACCCCCATATGCCAAACTTAAATTCAATCAAAGAACAAGAATCCATAATTACAACAAAGCTGGCAAAAATTCTGTGGTGTTCTCTCGTGAGCCTTCTATTCGAGTCACGGTGTTGAGATGCTTGGTTAAATTGTACTCTTGAGCGTCCATGAGCTCTTCTGAGTATGTTCTTTGAAATGCTCGTTTTTTTTGTTGCGGTGTTGAACCCTTGGGATCATAATCGTCTCTTAATAGCATCACGACCTACATCAAAAACATAACAAGATTGTTTTCAGCTGTTGCTTAAGCTCGTGTTTTGGAAGTCGATAGGTTACTCATTTCATCCGTATAAGAGTTGCAACATTTGACATATGGTTTGATAAAAGTGTGTGAATATGTCAAACAACTAACAAAAATAATAATGACAAAATAACAGAATCATATGGACCAAACACAAAATTAACATAAATTATTTGTAATGATAGCTATGGACAGAGAAATAATTTTAATGCAATACATTGCCAACGTATATACGGGTTCAACGATCTAAAAACGACAATTATACATGACAGGAAATGTGGTAAATCAAGTTAAAGAATATAATCTTGAAACCAATATTGTGTGCATTATGTCCAAGTATGTTTTCTTAGAATAGCGTACAGGTCTCCGATTCAAATCTCACACTTATAAGTACATGATGGGCAGGTGACAAAAAGTTGCACTATATATGCATATACAGATAGGTGAAGGATCGTGTGAGAGAAGTTGAGTTAGTGGTGAGAAGCGTGAGAAGTGGATCTGAACCGTTAATCTCTTTTAATCTCAAACCCTCCCATGAAATGCGGCTTAGAAGGGAATTGATCCACTGCATCTCGGTGCATCTCATCCTAATGTGCGTCCATTTCTCATCCAACAATACTTCTCACGCTTCTCACCGTTAACTCAACTTCTCACCGGAACCCAACCCTATACAGATATACTATACATATATATTGATAATGTACGTATATATATATATATAGGGAGGATCAAACGAGAATAATAACTATTTAAAAGAACACAAGAACTAACAAAATCATTAGTGATTTTACATTAACGCGTAAAAAAGCCACGCGGACCTGAAGCCGCGGCCAAAGTCCTTTTTTCGTGTGTTAATGTAAAATCACTAATGATTTTGTTAGTTCTCGTGTTCAGGTACTGTTCTAGTTTGAACCTGACTCTCTCTCTCTCTATATATATATATGTGTGTGTGTGTGTGTGTGTGTGCTCGCGTGCGCGCGCAAACAAACATGCATATATATACACCCACAAAAATTTATGCATATATATACACCCACAAAAATTTGCTACATTACAGTATAACTATGGTGAGGGTTAAGCTCAAAGTATTACACATTTGCCTGCCTATATGGAGGAGTTCAAAAGGGCAAATAGCATGGTGTATGTTTTTGGTTGATGACTTTATGTGTACATGTAGAACACTTAGGAATCTAAGGGGTTGTTTACCAAATGCTTACCGGGTAAGCGCTTACCGGCAAGAGAAATCACCCTCACTTAACTTATCGTGTAACATTCTCGGTCATAAAAATGGATTGCTGGCAAGCTTCTTAAACCCGTTAAGCGCTTATCGGTTAAATGTTTTTTCCTCACTTAACTGGGTAAGACTATCGGTCCTTGTAATGTCTCATACCAGGTAATTGCCAAAACTCAATCGGTAAGGTAAATGATAAAGGTAAGCGCTTTTCTCGTAAGTTTTAGTAAGCGGTCCCTAAGCACTCAAATTTACTTTCATGTATAATTGTCACTTTTCCAAGCTCAACCGTTGATGATGAGATCAAAACAAAGTGGACCTCGAAATGACCCAACAACAATAGCCTCAAAACCAAATTCAATAAATGACACTACCAACTTCAATAGTACGTAATTGATAAACAATAAAGTGATTAACCAATAGCTGCACTAGAAGCTTATTCAATCAAACCAACATATTCAAACAAATTCACAAGAGGTCCTAATGACTACTTTGTTTGGAATTGCATGTTATAAAGCAAAATGTAGCAAGCCAATTTGGGTTAGAAAGATTTTGCCGATGAAGTATAAGATGGTGGTAGTTATGTTAGATTAATCTCGATAATTAATATGTAAATAGTATATATATGGTAGTTATAGGTAGTTATTATTGAAAATGTGTGATTGTTCATGAAACAACACAACCATTACCGAACCATTGTGATGGTTCGATGGCACCCTTTCGGTGTCTATAAATAGGTTTGATTATGTACATTTCAAAGTGTGAATTTTCCCAGAATTATCTATAAACTTTGGTTATTGTCATTGTCTTGATCCAACATTTGGTATCAGAGCGTTTGGTTTATCAACCAAAGTTCTCATCATCTACCGATTTCCATACAAAAATCGAGAGAGATAGAGATAGTCACCGAAACCACTGAAGATTAACGATTTATCACCATCAAAGTATCATTTGGGATAATCAGAATCTCAGGGAGAACACCCAGGGCGGTCGAAATCAGAAAAAAGTCTACCGTCTGCTGGCATCAATTCGGTACCGGAACATCCGGCAAAATCATTTGGTCAGAACGACCATCGTTTTTTTTTTCTGAAGCAGAAAACGCAGCAAGTGTCGCTTCATAGAACATATTGATAGAAAATCAATTGTTCAAATTCGAAATCAGATCGGAGAAAGGAGTAACCACCGATCGATTCAAACCAGAAAACTTCAACCTTATCAGAAATCGAAGACCATTAATCGATTCAGAAAGAATCGAGAAGACCCCATCGATTTTCAGAAAGAAAAATCGAACACAACCATCGATTCAGGAGGAATCGACACCAAAATCGGTACAAAACCGAATCAGCACCAAAGCATCAACATCCCAAGAAAGAGGAATCGAATCAGTAACCATCGATTCAGAAGGAGAATCGAAGAAATTGCAATCGGCGCAAGGAGAAACCGAAACGCCATCTAAGGGAATCGACACCATCTAGAAAACGTACACCCTTCCCCTTTTCTTTTATCTTTTCTTTTCCCATTTTTTTATAAACAAAAAAACCAAATTTCTTTTCTTTTATTGTTTTTAAAGGAAAAGAAAATAAAACCCTTTTAAAATATTTTTTGTTTATTGTTTTAATCTCTTACTAAAATTGTTCTTTAGTAATTTATTAAAATCAAAACAAACAAAACTTTCAATATAAATTTTACACAAAATTATGACCGGGAAAGGAAACAAAGATCAAGGAGAAAATTCCAAAATTTGCAAGGAAATGAGTCCTAGTGTCCATTTTCAATGTCCGATGTTGAATTCAACAAATTACACAACATGGGCAATTCGAATGCAAATTATTTTGGAAGCAAACAATCTTTGGGAAGCAATCGAACCACAACCAACAACGAAAGACGATGTGAGGAGAGATAAAACCGCTATTGCTTATCTCTATCAATCGCTACCAGAAGATCAACTACTTCTCATTTCAAAATACAAGACTGCAAAGGCAGTTTGGGATGCTCTGAAGGCCAGACACGTTGGAGTAACCAGTGTCCAAAAGGCAAGATTACAAACACTCGAGACGGAATTTGAGATGTTACAGATGAAAGAAAATGAATCAATTGATTCATTCACTACGAAGTTAACGGGTATTATGAACAATGCAGCAAGCTTGGGACTAACATATGAAGATTCCACTCTCGTTCGGAAGTTACTAAACGCAGTACCCGATCGCTTTCTTCAAATTGTTGCGTCCATTGAACAATATTCGGACCTATATACTATGTCTCTAGACGAAGCGATCGGGAGACCGAAGACTTTTGAAGAAAGATTCAAACACAAGAAAGAAAGAGTCGTGGACACTCAAGAAGGATTGATGTTCGCACGACATGAACATCGAGGCCAATCTTACAGAGGACGTGGCTGTGGCAGATTTAATCAATCACGAGGTCAAGGGTGTAACAGATTCAGATCAGAAAGAAATAACTGGGAACCCTCACAAAATAGTTTCAAAAGAGAAACTATTGGTAATACAAAGAAATTTACTCCTGATAAGAGTAAAGCACAATGCTTCAAATGCAAAAAATATGGACATTATGCAACTAAATGTTCAGAAAAGGATCAAGAACCGGAACACTCTAATCTCATTGAAGAAGACTTAGAACCAACGCTACTCATGGCGACTATTGAAGAGGACAAGAAAATTCTCTTGAACGAAAGGAATCTCGAAGTAAGCAAAATGAATTCAAATGATGAAAGTCTATGGTATTTAGACAATGGTGCAAGCAATCACATGACAGGAGTCAAGGATCATTTCAACGAGATTGACGAAAGGACTACCGAGAACGTAAGATTCGGAGATGGATCATACGTAAAGATCAAAGGAAAAGGATCTATATTGTTGGAATGCAAAAATGAAGAGCAACGGGTCATTTCACAGGTATATTACATTCCAATTCTAAAGAGTAATATACTAAGCCTAGGTCAATTGACAGAAAATGGCTGTAAGATAGTCATGGAAGACGACTTACTACTACTATATGACTCAAGCAACAAAATCCTAGTAAGGGTCGCGCGATCGAAGAACCGACTATATAAGGCAAATCTGAAAATAGGCAAACCCGTTTGCTTATTAGCCAATCTACAAGACAAGGCATGGTTATGACATGCAAGGCTGGGTCATCTGAATTTTGGCTCAATGAAGAAAATGGTTTCAAAGAAATTGGTTCACGGAATACCTCCCACCAAACATACGACAAATATTTGTGACATATGCTTAATAGGAAAACACAGCAGAGCTCCATTTACACAACAAACAAAATCAAGGTCAGAAGCACCATTGGATTTTGTATTTGGAGATCTATGTGGTCCAATATCACCGCCTACACCAACCGGCAAAAGGTACATATTTCTACTAAAAGATGATTATTCAAGATATATGTGGGAATACTTTCTAGAATCAAAAGATCAGGCTTTTGAGATCTTCAAAATATTTAAGCAAGGAGTGGAAAACGAACTTGGAATCAAGTTGAAGATGTTTAGAACAGACAGAGGAGGATAATTCACATCAAATGAATTCTTACAATACTGCAAAGACAATGGCATCTCAAGGCAATTAACTGCACCATATTCACCTCAACAAAACGGAGTTGTTGAACGAAAGAATAGGACAATTCTTTCGGCAACAAGATGCATGATGAAGGCAACGAATTTGCCACAAAATTTTTGGGCAGAAGCAGTTAGACATGCCATACTGATATTGAATTGCACACCAACAAAGTCACTTGATGACATTACTCCATACGAAGCATTGAAGGGAAGAAAGCCAAGCCTACATCATCTAAGGATTTTTGGTTGCATCGCATATGCAAAAGTACCTTCACAACACTTGACAAAATTAGATGATAGAAGTATACGAATGGTATACTTAGGCAGTGAGCCAGGATCAAAAGCATACCGCCTGTTTGATCCAATAAAGAATAGAATTTCCGTCAGTCGGGACGTAAAATTCAAGGAAGATGAAACATGGAATTGGGAAGAATTTACTAAAGGTTTCGATCTAGATAGACCGGAATGGACTAATTTCATTATAGGGAATAATGAAACATCTGGTACTCAGTCTATATCGAATGGAAATGAAGGTTTCGAAAATGATGTTACACATGGTAACAATGACTTAGATAAAGAAGTATCTACTACACCCAATTCCCAGATGTCTACTCATGAATATAGCCCACAACAATCCACCATCAATTCACCAGATTCAGAAATTGATACACCTTCTACAACAGATTCAAGAATTGATCATACGCCTGTAAGAGGTTACAGGGCCTTAAGTGACATATATGCCAATACAAATGAATTATTATTGGTAGAAGACGAACCAAGAAACTACAAGGAAGCAGCAAAGGATGACAAGTGGATTGAAGCTATGAAAGCAGAAATTGATTCTATCAACAAGAACAATACTTGGAGGCTAACCACCTTGACAAAGAATCATAAAGCAATTGGTTTAAAATGGGTATTCAAGACAAAAAGGGATGCTGACGGAAGGATATTAAAGCACAAAGCACGACTAGTAGCCAAAGGATATATTCAAGAACATGGCATAGACTTTGATGAAGTCTTCGCACCAGTAGCACGAATCAAGACAATACGATTAATATTGGCTCTGGCAGCATACAACAAATGGGAAGTACATCATTTAGATGTAAAATCAGCATTTCTACAAGGAGAATTGAAGGAAGAAGTTTATGTCTCACAGCCAGAAGGTTTTATAAAGGAAGGAGACGAAAGAAAAGTTTACAGACTCATGAAAGCACTCTATGGATTAAGACAAGCTCCACGAGCATGGTACACCAAGTTGGATAACACATTAAAGATACTTGGTTTTAAGAAGTGCGCTTTAGAACAAGCAGTCTATACAAGAACGAACAACGCATCGGAGTATATGTTGATGACTTAATAGTTACTGGATCATCAAAGAAAGATATTGAAGGGTTCAAAGATCAAATGAAGAAGAAGTTCGACATGAGTGATCTTGGATTACTTGCTTATTATCTTGGAATTGAGGTTACACAGAAAGAGGGTGAAATCTCAATAAAGCAAACTGGCTACGCAAACAAGATACTCACAGACACATGGCTGTCAGATTGCAATGAAGCAAAGATACCTATGGAACCAGGTCTCAAACTTACAAATGAAACTAAAGAAAAATCCGTAGACGCCACCGAATATCGAAGCCTAATTGGATGTTTACGATACTTACTACACACAAGACCTGATCTAAGTTTTTCAGTTGGATTACTTAGCCGTTTCATGGAAGATCCACAAGAGCAGCATATGAAAGCAACCAAGAAAGTGCTGCGTTATATCAAGGGAACAAAAGACTATGGCATAACTTATGGACATGAAGGAGGAAACAAGATACAAGGCTATAGTGACAGCAGTTACGGTGTTAACACACAAAAAGGAAAAGGTACAACTGGAATAGTTTTCTATTTTGGAAAATCACCTATCAGTAGAGCACTCAGAAACAAGGTACAGTAGCTTTATCTTCATGTGAATCAGAGTTTATTGCCACAACAGCAGCAACACAAGCACTTTGGTTAAAAAGACTACTCAGCAAGATTACCGATACAAAGGAAGAAAAGATTACTATCTATGTGGATAACAAGTCAACAATAACACTAATGAAGAATCCAGTGTTTCATGGAAGAAGCAAACACATTGATACAAAGTATCACTTTATACGAGAATGTGTCGAGAAAGAAGACTTAGCAGTTGAACACATCAGTGGAGAACTACAACGAGCTGACATCCTGACAAAACCACTACCAAGGATAAGATTTGTTATCATGAGGCAACTACTTGGAGTTAAAGATCTTCTACAATATGATCGAGATTAAGGGGGTGAATGTTAGATTAATCTCGATAATTAATATGTAAATAGTAAATATATGGTAGTTATAGGTAGTTATTATTGAAAAGGTGTGATTGTTCATGAAACAACACAACCATTACCGAACCATTGTGATGGTTCGATGGCACCCTTTCGGTGTCTATAAATAGGTTTGATTATGTACATTTCAAAGTGTGAATTTTCTGAGAATTATCTATAAACACTGGTTATTGTCATTGTCTTGATCCAACAAGTTATACTTCTAAATCAAAATTAAAGAGGGGGGGGGGGGAGGGTTCACATATTTCTGAGACTACTAAACTAAAACACAAAGGGGATTAAACAACATTGGCAAGACTTGCCTGACTCATTCGAGGACGGAGAACTGGAGTCGGTTCAATGCACAACGAAGCTGCCAAAATTACACGATTCATCTCTTGGTCGTTGTAATCATCACCCAATGAAGGATCAACTAATTCTCTTATTGCATTCCTTTCCATCAAAGGTTTTGCCTTCAAGGGAATTTTTATTTTTAGATATATAACTAAAACATACAACATGATATATATATATATAGATATATAGATCATGCAATAATTAAGATGACATGCACTCCATAGCTTACCCAAAGTACAAGGCTTTTCTGTGAATCATCTAAAGCTTGGCGTCCTGTTATGATCTCCAAGACTAGCACGCCATAAGAAAAGACGTCAGTTTTCTCATCCACTATGCCATTCATGAAGTATTCTGGAGCAAAATAGCTGCCAACATTGAACATGAAGAGTAAGCATCATAACATGAAATATTTATCCAATAAGAAATGTTTAACATAAGCTATTTGCAAATATAAATAAATATATATATATATATATGTATAACAATAACTCCCAATAGTCAGTCTCTTTCAATACTACATGTTTTAGTTTACATACCCGAATGTGCCTTCAAATTTTGACACATTATGGTGAGTCCACTCTTTCGGTAGCCATGTTGCAAGACCAAAGTCACATATCTGAATTCAAATTGCATATTAGTCGTGAATGTCAATAACAACGAATAGGTTTTGCACTAGACCTCATAATTGTGTACTTTTATCTTATCAACTATCTTTTACGAGCTAGTACCTTAGCAACCGGACAATAGTGGCATGGTGGTCAGTGGATGGGGGCGGGGTGGGTGGGGGGTAGTTGTCGTCGTGACAGTTACCACCCTCCCCCCAAACAAATATGGAGATTCCAATTATTTTGAAAGATTTCATTCCAATTCCTACCAACCAAATGTGCGGTCAAATTCCATTCCAATTCTTTCAATGTCAAATTCCTTTAATGGATTCCAATTCCATCAAATTCCATTATACGAACCAAACCACCCTAAGATGTTGTTTGGTTCGCAGAATTCAAAGGATTTCAAAGGAATTGGAATGATCAATTCCTTTGACCAAATTCCAGTTCCTTTGTTTGGTTTACATATTGAAATGGATGGATTCCTGTGAATTAATGAATTCATCATTCTTTGGCATAAGTGAAAGAATTAATTTCCATCCCTTTGCATCCAATTTAACCAACACCGCCTGCCCCTACCTCCACCATGATACTACTAGCACTGTCACGCCCCACCCTTAACCCCCACCACCATACCACTACTGTAGCCTATCATACCCGCCACCTACCCCCACCTCCACCTGATGCTACCTCAACCCCCAACCCACCAATAACTACCATGCCACTACTGTCTTCGTCACAACTGCCACCCATACCCCGTCACCCAACCACCATATCACTACTATTGTCATCACAACCACCACCCCCACCTATGTCGGTGGCAAAAGGGGGTGGGGCGGGGGTGGTAGTTGTGACGACGACAATAGTGGTGTGTTGGTCGGTGGGGTATGGCAGGGACGGGGGTGGGATTAGTGGGGGTGGTAGCTATGACGACGACAACAGAGATGTGGTGGTCGGTGGGGTGTAGATCGGGTGTGGCGTGGCGGTGCAGGGGTGGGTGCCAACACCCCCGCTCCCGCCCCCGCCACCATCCACTACCAATACCACCACCACCACCACCAGGGTGGGGGAAGGTATTGTGATGATGACAATAGTGGCATGGTGGTCGACGGGATAAGGTGTGGGGCAAGGAGGGACAGGGGCGGGCCACACACCACCAATACCACTAGTGTAGGTGGTTGCGTCGGGGGGGGGGGTAGATGTCATTGTTACAACTTACAGCTACCACCCTCCCCAAACAAAGATGGATATTCCAATTCTTTTGAGAGATTCTATTCCAATATTTACCAACCAAACACGTGGTCAAATTCAATCATATTCCATTCCAATTCCTTCAAAGTCAAATTTCTTTGATGGATTCCAATTTCGCCAAATTTCATTCTGCAATGCAAACTCCCCTAGGTGTTACATATGCAATGGTTCGAGGTGTATGCATCTACCTTATTTAATCATTGGTACTTGTTTGTATACAATCTTATGATGTTACAAAAGCAGGGCTGGGTCATAGAAAGGTACCTGTGGCTCAAAATTCTCCGTAAGGAGAATGTTATCTGCCTTGATATCCCTATGAATGATTCGCCGTTGGCAGTTTTCATGAAGATATAGCAAGCCATTGGCTGTCCCATGTATAATCTTATATCTTGCACCCCAATCTAGTTTCTCCTTTGAACCTGAAAATAAAATAACGTGAATCAGATGAAAAAAGAAAAAGCAAGTTTAAAGCATGTTTGAACATACCATGCAATAGTGATCCTAGGCTTCCATGGGGGGATAACTCCATAACAAGATGTGTTCCACCTTCAATCCCGTATCCAATTAATTTAGCAGTATTAGGATGGTCTACATGTGCTATGGTTCCAATCTCGGATAGAAATCCTATTATTTGCTCTTCCATTGTCCCTTTGTTGAGTCGTTTGATTGCCACCAGTCTCCCATCATGCAAACAGCCCTTGTAAACATCAGCATAACCACCTTGTCCAATCACTTTCTCTGGAAGGAAAAAAACCGCCCACCTCATTCATTTCTATTGCAAGTTAAGAAAGAATCTATGAACCACTTGGGTTTTGGCATACTGGTAAAACCTTTGGGGGATGTAGTGGAAAATCTCATCTACCCAGGGTTCAAACCCGGTGCTGCCAAGGCCCTTGTGGTCATGGAGGTTCCAAGTCATTCATGGTCGCCCGGGGATTAGTCTGTACATGCAAGCTGGCCCGGAAACCCACTGTTCCCAGGAAAAAAAAAGAATCTATGAGTATTAAAATGTAAAAGCTTCAGAAAGGATTGCAGACCCTGGCTAAAATTGTCGGTTGCAGCTTCAAGCTCCGAGATGGTGAAAACTTTCCATGAAGACTTGAAATGGCATAAATTAACATCCGGGTTCTCTCTGGCACTCATGGTTTTTCTTCTGGATGGCTTTGGTGCAAGAGGTGGCAAAGACGGTACCCTCTTAGCAAAGTTCTTCTTCCATATTTTGAAGAATCTAAACCAGCGAGAACGTGGTTGTGAAACGTCATTTTTTATGTTATCTACATCAGATGAACTTAGCTCCTTGTCGAAGCTTCGTATGCATGCCTCTAGAACTCCTCTAGGGGAAGTTACATCTTCTTTCTCTTTTTCCATCTCAAAGAATCTCAAATCTGGCTAGAATCCAATACTTACATATATATATATATATATATATACATGGTAGTCTGTAAATGAAGCATTTAAATAAACACCAGATGAGCAAATATTAATTTGTTAGAAGTAAGAGTACCTTGTGCTGAAGCAGAAGGCCACAATGAACGTCCAACTGTTTTATTGTCTACGTGAGAAGATTTAGCTTCCACGATTCTTTTTAGGATTCGAGACACATGATGACCTTTTTTCCTGCATAAGTAATTTACAGGTCAGTGAATACTCAACAGTCCCTAGAAAATTATTTATACAATGGAAAGATGAGAAGCCTAAATTGGCATTTGGAGAGAAAGTAGGAATCAAAGAGATTATAAAATTTTAAAGATAAACAGGTCAACACATAGGACATCAATTTCAACACTAAGCACCATATATAATCTAGCATATATATTATAATTTGAAAGGCATGTCAAATCTGATTATAACTCACACAACCAAACAACGTCACGTATATCCTAAATACTAAACTTAAAAGGAGAAAGAATCAAACAAAAAAGAATGACTTCCAAAATGTCAAGAGTTCTCAAACCATTTCTCCTTTATATATATGTTGTATCTCCATTAAATACTCTCCTGGACTTCTCCTCTCAAAAAATATATATATATATATATATATATATCATGGGTATATTTAATTCAAAGTTTTATCATAGTTTAGAAATATATGTGATTTTAAAAATAAATATGTAATTTATTTTTATTTTAATAATGAGAGTATTTTTTTTAGTAGATAAAAATAATGATGAGTCTTTTTGTGTTATTTAAAGATAAAGATAGAGTATTACGTTATATTAGTAGTACAAAATTGATTATTTTGTACTTGTAAATGTATATCAATTGGTGATGGATTGGTTTTAGAGCATCTCCAACCAAACCCTATTTTCACAAAATTGCCGTTTTCCCTCCTCCAATCGCACGGAATTAATTTTTTTTTTATGCCGGCCACAAGATTACAAGGCATATTTGCCGTGTGTTTATCGACCGGCAAAACCCACAGGGTCCACATATATTCATTTTATATTAATATTAATTAAGTTAATATATTTATATAATATAAATTATATATACCTTTAATTATTTATTTTTAATAATTATCATGTAATGTAAATTTTTTTATATAATGTTAATTAAAAATTTAATAAGTTTACATTAAGTAAATTAATTACTGATTATTAATTATTTTAATATGTATTTATAATTTATAATTATTGTTATTAAAAATAGTTAATAGTAAATAAAATATGTTATTTTAATGTGAGGTCTACAAATTTGGTGTTTTTTTTACATTATGGTTGGAGTTGAGTGTTTTTTTTGGTGTTGATGGACCCACCAAATTTGGTGTTTTTTATGTTGTTTTTTTGTGCTAAGGTTGGAGATGCTCTTAGGGAGTTCAAGGAGCTTTTACAGAATTATGCGTTGATAAGGGATTGGTAAACTTAGGTTGTTTTGAAAACTTATGCTTAAATGCTATGTAGTATATATATATATAGATAGATATTTCTAATTATACATTTACCCCGTTACAAAATTCCCTCCACCAATTGACGACGATGAATCAAATTCGAATCCAATTAGGCATAACAATTAGGTCAAAATCTTAGAATTCAAACCAAAAAGCATTAGCTGTGACGAATTTGAAGATTTTGTACATATTAATAAATTCCTATGAAGTTGAAGCACAATTAATAATATTACCGCTCTTGACTAGCCATGAAGAAGACGATGATGGAGCTCCGTCCGTTGTTCTAGAAAAATCCAAATATTATACACTTTCGAACCTCCTTGCATCCGTAACCAGGTCAAAAACCTAAACGAACCATTAAAATTGGGGAAATTTTCAAATTTCATTTGATTCCGCTGCAGTTTCTGTGAAATTTTCTTCTGAGAATTCTTCCATGAATTTCAATTTCATTTGGGGAACTTTTCTGCTGCAATGTCTTTCAATTTTGGAAAATTTCTTCAGCATTGTTGACTATCCTTAAAGGAAAACCTTCCATATCTTGAATTCATATGTTCTTGACACCGTCGGCCAGCGGTAGCCTCCTACTTGTCCTCTCAGCCATGAACCCCTCCTGGCTTAGACATTGATTTTTTAAAAATAACTTTTGGTCCCTAAACTACTAGCTCTTTTACATTTTTAGTCCCCCAGTAAAAATTCATCACTTCATACCGGACAAACCGTAAAAAATAAGATACCTCGTTTCAATTAGTATCATTTTTTAAAATTATACTTTGTGACGCATTTAAAGGTCTATAACTTAAGTTTAGATACAACAAACAGTCGTGTTAGTCGTGTTGTTAACTGGTAAGTGCGACTTCAAACGTGAGTTTAAACTTGTCTTCCATCTCATTTGGTCCAACTTCGTACATGAACTTGAACTTGTTTTGCATCATGCCAAGTTCCATAAACGACATCGAACGTGAATTTCGACTTGCTTACAATTTAGGGATTAATGTCTAGGTTTGAACAAGCCTAGGGCAAATTCATGATATTGATTTTGATTAAACATTTTCCCCGGTTGTGACACGTGATCAAATAAATCCATTCAGATATTACATACTATAGTTGCATACGTTGATTATGACATAATGAAAATGGATGTTAAAATTGCTATTGCATGAAACAACAACTAGGTTTGATTCATTTACTTGCAACTATCAAATGTGCATTTTCAGCAATTCCATCGTTCGATAGCGATTGGACCTCTGAACTTTCATGGATGACATGACTTGTACGTCCATCTTTTGGGTTCCCCGTTTCATTGTAAGTAAAAACTTCCGGGTGTTACATTGACTAAAATAGACGAAAAATATACATTGTTTAAAATTAGGACATTGTGCGCAAATACATATCTATTTCGTCTCTCACGATTTTGTTTATGAATTTGTGTGTTTTTTTAGAAAGCATGACAATCCTCTGTTAGCTATCACTTTCATGGAGTATTTTGATGTATTAGTAGACTCAACGCTTATCGTATATTTGAACATGTTTATCAGATGATTATAAGTTAGTTTTATAAAACTCAAACGCATTAATAAGTTGTATGCATATAATAATAAATTGCAAATGTTGTATAATATAGTAAAAATATTGTATGAATATATACTCGCATACAAATATACTCGTGATTGGAATATTGAAAACCTCACCATACATATATAAGGGCCTAGTCAAAATAGAACTCGGTAATTTGTGATAACCGTGAGATCCAGTTTGAGTAAACCAGTTATTGATATTAATTTTTTAATTAATAAATAAAAGGTGTATTAGTAATTTCAATGATTATAATTTAGAATTAAATTTTTAGCAGTTATCTATCATTGATGTGGTTACCATAACAACTCACGATTCTGAATCCCCTAAATTACTCCATCATTTACGTTTTTTTGACTCTATCAAACATTCAATCAATATCACCCATCAAAATAAAAATATGAAATATGCAAAAGCATGAAATCAAAGTGTATCACATTGGCAATGTTAATAGAGTGTATCAAAGTGGTAATGTTCATAGAGTTTCTTGAGGGTATCACCGCAGTAATATATCACAATGTGTATCACAAGGGATATATATGGGTTTGAAACTAGTAACGTTCGCCGAAGGAGAGAGGAGAGAAGAGAGATTTATAAACAGACTACTTTGCCCCTAAATATTATCTATAAATTTAAATTTTTTGAAAATTAATGAATAATTACCAAAATTAACATTATTAACATTAACTATTGATTATTAGTTTTAACAAATTACTGAGTTCTCCCTTGAATGACCTTATATACACATTATACACACATATATACATATAGCCGAAGGATCGTGTGATTGTGTGAGAAGTTGAGTTAACGGGAGAAGCATGAGAAGTGGATCTGAACCTTGATCATTTATAATCTCAAACCACCCATGAATCGCGCTTCATAAGGGAATTGATCTCGGTGCATCTCATTAGCTCATCCACCCGTTGATAACCACTTCTCCGCTTCTCACGTTAATTCAATCTCTCACCGGAACCCAACCCAATACATATACACACACATACAATATAGGGGTTAATCATTTGATAACTCCAAAATTTATGAGATGCATCATGAGCCACCAAATTAATGTTATTAATTAATGAGATAATTAAGGAGATAATTATCACTGTTTATTAAATAAAATTTATTTCATTTTTTAAAATTTTCAGAATTAAGGAGATAATTATCATTGACAATTAAGGAGATAATTAAGGGGGTACCCTTTGGATTTTTTTCATTGCTTCAGAAAGAACTTGAAAATCCCTTTCTTGTGCAGTTTGTCGAAACTCACACAAATCATGTTGTATTTCCACAAAACGACCTACCCATGGTGTGCTCCTCGTCCAAGCTTCAGTTTTTTACTAGTCATGGCATAAAAAGGAGTCTCATAGAAAACGTTACGCACGTTTAAACACGACACCTATTTTTGACTGACACCAAGCGGTACCCGTTGGGTTTTCTCGTCCGGTCGACCGTATCAGATTTCCATGAAAATTTACATGGGCCATATACAATGTTAATGAGAAGGTTTTCACTAGAAAGAACTTGCAAAAAAACCACACTCGTGCCAGAAATTGTCGGAGCCATGCATTGGCGAAATCGAACGAGTGTACGTCGTACAGTTTATCGAAACTCACACAAATAATATTGTATTGCCACAATCCCATAGAGTGATCCTTGTTCCAAGCTTCGTTTTGACTGGTCATGGGCCTAAAACGGAGACTCGTACCAAAAGTTATGCACGTTAAAACACGACACCCATTTTTGGTTGATGCACAAAGGGGGTACCCTTTGGGTTTTGTCGTCTGGATCGACCATGCCAGATTTCCGTGAAAATTTACATGACCATCTTATCGCTATTGTGTCGGAAATTTTCAGAGCCATGCATTGCCGAAATTGAATGAACATACAACGTGTAGTCTATCAAAACTCACTCAACTCATGATGTATTTTCACAAGACATCCTACCCATGGCATGCTCCTCTTTCCAAGCTCTGTTTTGACTGGTCATGAACGGAGTCTCGTAGAAACAGTTATACACGTTCAAGTACGACACCCATTTTTGGTCGATACAACAAGGGGTACCTTTTAGGTTTTCTTGTCCAGACTGACCTTGCCGGATTTCCATGAAAATTTAAATTGGCCATATATAATGTCAATGATAAGATTTTCACCAGAAAGAACAAAAAACTCACTCTCGTGTCGGATATTTCTGAAGCCACACATTAGCCAAATCGAACGAACGTACATCGTGCAATTTATTCAAACCTACTCAAATCATGTTGTATTTCCATATAACGAACTACCCATGGTCTGATCCTCGTTCCAAGCTTCATTTTTTACTGGTCATGGGCATAAAATGGAGTCTCATAGCAAATTTATGCACGTTTAAGCGTGATACCCTTTTTTTTTTACCGTTACACCAAGCGGTACTCATTGGGTTTTCTCGTTCGGACCGACTGTGCCAGATTTACATTAAATTTTACAAGGTCCATACAAAATGTTAATGATAAGTTTTTCACTAGAAAGAACTTGAAAAAATCCGCCTTGTGCCGGAATTTCCCCGGAGCCACACATTGGCCAAATTGAACGATTATACGTCGTGCAGTTTTTTGGAACCCACTCAAATCATGTTGTATTTCCATATAACGATCTAACCATGATGTGCTCCTCGTTTCAAGATTCATTTTATTACTAGTCATGGGCATAAAACAGAGTCCCATAGCAAAACATATGCACGTTTAAACACGACACCCATTTTTGACCAATAAACCAAGCGATACCCATTGGGTTTTCTTGTCCGGACCGACCATGCTGGATTTTCCATTAAAATTTACATGGTCCATATACAATGTAAATGAGAAGTCTTTCACAAGAAAGAACTTGAAAAAAAACCGTTGTGGGAATTTGTCGGAGCCAAGCATTGGCCAAATCGAACGAACGTACATTGTACAGTTTATCAAAACACGCTCAACTCATGTTGTATTGACACAAAACATCCTACCCATGGCATTATTCTCGTTCCAAGATTCGTTTTGACTGGTCATAGTCCTAAAACGGAGACCCGTAGCAAAAGTTATGCACGTTTAAGCGCGACAACCATTTTTGGCCGATACAGCAAGGGGGGTACGTTATGTCAAATTCTTTCATGTCTTTGGTTGCAGATGCTTCAACTTAAATGACAAGGACCATCTAGGAAAATTTGACAAGAAGGCTAATGAAGGCAATTTCTTGGATACTCAATGAATTCCAAAGCTTACAGAGTCTTTTCAACACTAAAAGAAAGATGGTTCTTGATCATCTTAATGGAGAGAATACCATCCCTCAGTTCATATCATATTCCTACTGTAGATGACTCTTTCTGCAATACTATTGCGTGTAGGAGTGCTCATGATGACTTGATTGACTTATCGGTTAAGGAAGCATGGAAATCAATTGAGGGGACTCATCCAACAGTTTTATGGTCTAAAAAGGGTGTGGTTCGAGGGTTGTATTCCTAAACATGCTTTCTGTATGTGGATGACTTGCTATAAAAGACTGCCGACTCAAGACCGGATTGGTTTGTAGAAGCATGATCCTCCTGATATGAAATGCCCTTTTTGTAAGAACTGTCTTGATTCGCATAACCAATTATTCTTTGATTGTGATTTTCCTCTGACAGTTTGGCGGGGGTGAAGAGAGATTTGGGTTTCTTTGGCTTTGCAGAGTCGTGGGGTATGATTCTGAATGATTCTTGAACGAGAATGCCCCTTCTGTGAATACTTTAAAAAAGCTATCTTTGTCTGCTACTGTCTATTGCATATGGAGAGAGCGGAATCAGAGTCTCTTTCAGAATGTTCAAAAGGTGGAAGCTCAGGTTATCAAAGATATTCGTGGGGTAGTGCTCGCGAGGATGGCTTGGAGGAATAGGGATAAAGCTTCTATTAGCTATAATGATTGTTGTTAGTTGGGTTTTGTTCCCCCGTTGGTGGGTGGAGTGGGGCATTTTGTCTGTTTTTGGTCTCTTCTTGTGGTCTGTTTTCCTTTTGGTTGGTTTGTTTCTTTTTTGGTTCTTGTGGCCTTGTGGTTGGCCTTGGTTTAATCGTGTGATTGGGCTTCTGCCTCTCTTTTTTCTGTCTTTATAATATTGCAGGAAGTTCTTCCTTAAAAAATGGTTCTTGAAAGCATCAATGTGTCCTTTAATGATAAGGCACAAATGACTTCCGAGTACTTATGCTCAGGACTCAAACATAACCATAAGACTTCTGATTCTTCTACTATGTCTCGAGAATTAGAACTCAGTCTGCTATTTGAAGACAAATTTGGTGATGATGATAAATCTAGGTGTGCAACTCCACGCGACATTGCTCCGTCAGGCTTTCGCCCATTGCGGAAGATCTTCTTGACTGTTATTCAAAAGGTCCAAGGAATCCCTTAGATATGATGAGCAATAACGCCCTCTTGATAAAACAAGAGGGAAGCTATTGCTCCTTTTTTAGTTCAAAAACTCCTATACAATCAGACCAAAGTCTTATCCCCTCCCAAGGGCAGGTTCTTACGCGTTACTCACCAGAGATATCATAAATCAAGTCTCAGAGGAACCACAAGAATATGGTACATCCCTATTTGGTCCCTCTAATGCTTCACTTCCTACTTCTGTATCTATAGGTCCAAAACCAAGTTCATTAGGACATCATTCTGAGGGGGAGCATGCAGAGAAAACATCACCAATTTTGAGCTAAAATGTCAATATACCTTGTGCTGAACAAACAGAAGCACAAACTCCTTCTATATAAGAATCCCCAAGGACAAGATGGACAAGCGACCATCCCTCACACCAGTAGGAGCGGCGGTGTATCACATATGGAGCGAAAGGAACTTCCGGCCTTTTCAAGATAAGAGACGGACGACCGATGAGGTCTTTAAAAGAATTAAAGACATTGTTTCCATGCGTGTGTATTGGAAGGAGGGAATACGGAGTATTCGGCCTAACGATGAGGATGCCTAGTTCTTCTTGGCGTTTTGCCTTATTGGTGCGGTGGTGGTGTTTTAGCATTCCGTTTTGTATACTTTTTGCTTCTTGTGATTTGTGTGTTTTTTGGCTTTTGGTGGCTTGGTATGGTGTTGTTACCAAGATTTTTCGTTTTGTTGTTTGGTTGTGGGCTTTTGCCTAGACTTGGTTGTTCCTTTATGTTTGTTTCTTAATATATGTGCCTGGATTTTTTTGCTCAAAAAAAAAGTTGATTGATAAGTATTGAACGCTACAAGCAAGAAGACTTGATAAGTTCTAAAGTTCACAAAGAACAAAAAGAGTTTAAAACTCACTATTTCATTCAAATCAAAGGTATCTTCAAAGATTGCATTGAGCCTCTATTTATAGATGAAAAATATAAGCACCACTACTTATCTAGATAAGAAACTTAACCTATCAAGATAAGCTATCACATAAGGAATACTTATTATCTCACTTGTAACTCCTTGAAAGACTTTAAATGAAGCAATCTTCAAATATAATATCTTCTAAGTAAATGACTTCACAATGATAGGAACCTTCAAAATGCCTTCAAATTCAATGAGATGAGTTACTTGAACTTGGATCTTTTATTTGGCAGATTCTTGGACGTGTATTAGGCCTTCTTTTTGGTCTTGGATCCTTTTTAAATTGTAGGAAAATGACTACTCTTTAAGTGGGCTTTGATTTGAGTCCATTTGGACTTGAAATGAGTGATTTATGGCTAAAACATGGGTCATGTGTAGACTTGGCCGAATTTTCTTGGACTTGGGTGATTTATAGATGAAATAATCACAACTTGGGCTACCAAGCCTTAGGCTAATCTTGGCCTTTAATTTGGATCAAAAGTCGAAGGTTTCCTTGGTACTTGATGAATTGATGAGTGATTGTTTCCGACAGGATTTTATCAACCCATTAAGGGCATCATTGAACATCTTTAACCTGGACCTTGTGATCGGTCCAATCTTCCATTTCAATGGATCTTCGTCATTCGGTTCTTTGGATGGGCTCACATCAAAAGTAGATGTTGTTTGGAAATAATGATGTTCTACCATTTCATTTCAAGTTTTATAAAACCAATGACACTTCTTGACGAGTTGATTACATTGAAAAGTGTTAAAGTGTCGTGGTCTTAGAGATAAGCTACTGAAAAAGCACATCAATTTCAATGATATGGTAAGTAGACTTGAGAAAGTTGCTAGCAAAGAGATTTGTTGTCTATGTTTTTCAAATCGATTAATTCTCGATTGGTTGGTCACTATTCAATGTGTTAAAGTGTAGTGGACTCATAAATGAGCCACTTGGAACACATCAACTTGGATGATATGAGAATCAGCTTGAGAGAGTGATTTTATACAAAGAGATTTGTAAATCCATATATTTTGAGGACTCTATTCTGCACTACCACTAATTGGATACTACATAGATATATGTTGGTTGAATCTAAACATTAGTGCAAATATTAAAGTCCGAGAGGAATACCCTCAAAATAGATGGTAGAACTAATTATTACCAGATACATGTTGTAGCATCCCTGCAACATTTGTTTGCTGGAATTCGTGTTTATGTCTCACCACAAGTCTTACACATACACTTTTCTTTATATTATGTTATTTCAGAATTGTTAACTCACATCCAAACAATTTCTTCAAATTCGCCATCAGAAGTTAGTCTTTCATCTCAAGATCTTGCAACTTAAGATATTTATCCCTATGGAATACGATACTTAGTTCTTACTATTTTATTACTTGAAAGGCGATATAAATCCATCTTGTATACTTGCTTTTTGGTTCTATTTATCACATGTCTGTAGGTGTGTAAAAAGCACTGTCACTTAACCTCATCAGGTGATTTCATAAACTGAATTTTATATTTTAGATCAAGATCTAGAAAGTCAAATTCATAAAGAATAGGAGTCTTAGAAAGTACCTTTTTCAGGTATTTAGGATTGTCATATCCTAAGTCCTCTTTTGGATTGCAATATTTGAATTCTATAGGCTTGTTTAAATGAATGGTTTGATCAGTCTAACAATCATCTGAATTGTACTCCTCGGATTCCTTTGACATGAAACACAAATGAGCATGTGCATCGTCCTCAGCTTCATCATCTGTAAGATTGAGACAATAGACATCTTCATCCATGAGAGCCTTACCTTCCTCTTTTTGTTTAGCCAGCAACATCTTGGTTTTGTAGTAATAAGAATTCCTTACTACAAGCTTTCTACAATCTCTGGCATAATGACCATGCTTTTCACAGTTATATCATTTAATCACTTCATCACTTTTCTTATTCTCTTGCTTCTTTCTAACAAACTTTTTACTGTCAAAATTTTTCTCCCTTCAAACTTATCCTTGTAATCATAATGCTTAGAACCCGAAGAATATCGTTGACTGTTGGAAGAAAGCTTCTTATAGAACTTTTTCTGAAAAGCCTTTGTGAGAAGAACTATAGCTTGCTTTAAACCTTGCATCTCCGAATCTATCTCACTGCCATTCTCATCATCTCTAGAAGATTCACTCTTTTCCCTTTCTCTTCTAGAGCTTCTTGATGAATGCCTTTCTCTTTTCTCAACAACCAATGCCAACGGATCTGAAACTGGTTTCTCATTTTTCTTCTTGTCTTCTATTATCTCCATCACTTCTTCCTTGTTCTGCTTTAAGTTTTCATACACCTTATGTAGACCAATCTTAGATAAATACTTGTTATGTTTGATGAAAGATGAGAACCTTTTCCATTCTGGTTGCAAGTTGCTCAAGAACCTTACATTGTTTTCAATCTTTGTTTTCTTAATCTCATTCTTACTCAACTCATTCAGTAAGATGGAAAACCTCGCATAAGTTTCTTCAAGAGACTCTCCCTCCTTTACCTTGAAATCTTCACAACTTGTTATACAATTTGTTCTTTTGAGCTGAGTACCAACTTTGTTCCCATCATCATCTTCTCTATCTGATCCCACACGCCTTTAGTTGTATCCATGTAGCTATCAATACTGGTGTATCTCATTACTCATACCTTGAAGAAGAAATGACTTTGCTAATTGATCACCTTTAGCACGTCTCTTTTCGGGCTCAGAATATTTTGACTTATCTTTAACACGTGTGATAGCAGGAAGTGGTGGTTCATTGTTGGGCAAAGGTGGTGCTTCTATAAAGAACTCCTTAGGACCTTATTTCATCGATTCCTTAATTTCTTCACAATAATCTTGTCTTTTAATGAAATCCATAAACCTATCCTTCCACTTTGCATAATCACCTCTAAACAGCATATGAGGTTTAACATCTGAACCTATAGCCATGGCTTCTCAAGAAGACATTGTCATAAAACTTGAAAGATCGTAAGACAATTAATTGAATTGATCCAAAAGTTAAATTCTGAAAAGTCAACCCTTAAAATTCAACTATCACAGACCACTGAAGTCAACTATCTCAAATGTTGAACTATCACAGACAAACTCCAACTATCTAAGAACAAACCAAAGTATGGCACAAGACCCCAAACTATCGCAGACCATTGTGCAATGAACCTCGACTATCGCAAATAGATTTGTGCAATAGTTTCAAGTATCGCAACAATGTTGTGCAACATACTCAACTATCGCACCATTCTTCGTGTGATAAACTCAACCATCACAACCTTCTTTGTGCGATAACCTTCCAATCTCCTTATGATATGATATAATCAAGAACATGCGATATACTCAGATCTTCAACAGATTGAAAATCTAAGTCTCAAATCTCAACCAAACTTGATGAAATTCAATATGGAGTGTCGATTTGTGTATACAAATTCAATTAACAAATATCTTTATACCAAAAAAACTATATGGGCTAATTTTGCAAAAATTGACCCAAAACTTCAAGAACATTCGTGCGATCAAATTCCTTCAAAAATCCAAATTAATGATCAAACATTAACAATCTGCGGAAGAAATTGATTCAGATATACTCCATGAATGAAATCAAATCAATTAGAATAAGAATTGATCACTAAATTCTTCAAAATCAATAAATTATGATCAAGAACATAGTCAACTACACAGAGTTTGTGAAAAACTTCAAAAATCTTCCAAAATTTGATTGAATTGGATCAAAACACTTGTCTTTCTTCTCTGATACTAATTGTGAATCCCAAAAAACAAGTTTATATGTACAAATCTTAAAGAGATCAACAATGAAGCCACAAAGACGTCTTTGATTATGAGTAAGAAATATTACAAAGTTGCTAAGACAAAATGAAAGCTCAAAGTTAACTAAAAAAGAAAGTATTTATACCCCAAGGGTATTTAACCTTCAACATGAATACAATTACGTTTTAAGCCCCAACATATTTTGAAGAAATACAAGCGTAATGATTCCACTTCAATGAAAACTCCAATTGCCCTGGAATAAAACTTGATTCTTATTTTTCTGGTAAGCCGGTGGGTGTCAAGAACTTTAGAGATTGGGGTCATGTTAGGTCCATTGAGATCATTGATTGGGTTGATTGAATGATAAACAAGGAATCAAAGGGATAGAAATTTGTAGTTTATTGAATGCAGAAAAGTAAACTACAACTACTAGAGCAAAGCAGCTGTATGATTACATTGTAATGAAAATGCTTAACCTAAACTAAGCTACAAAATTTCTATATATACCCCCAAGCCCTTGTATACAATAAAGCCCAAACCCATATACAAGGCCCAATACAATTAAGTAGATTACTTTATAAAACTTCTAAAGTGAACATAAAATATGTTCTAACATTCTCCCCTAAGTTTTGTAAAGTAATCATTATCTGATCAGCTCCAGCTTCAGCTCCTCTCCCCCTTGATTTCTTTAGAAAACTTAGCGTTACATAAACTTCAAAGCTCCTCTTGCTCCCCCTAGAAAGTAGCTCTTATCCTTGAAGTATCAACTGAAATATCAGATTTGATGTAGACAATAACCTCGACTTAGTGCACATAAAGACAACTTTTATCTCTAGTAAATCCAACACATTCCTTAATGCCCACAAGAATGATATGTGTGGATTAAAGAGTGACACCCAAAGTGCATCTTCAGTGTATAACATTTGATCTGTCTTTGAACCATGAGTTGAAATAAGAATTCAGCTTAAGAACTTAATCTGATCAGCTTACGGGCGGTAGCATCAGGTAGCAACACTACAATTGCAAGGGTTAGAAGTCAAGCAATGTTCAACAACTGATAGAAGATACTCATTTTCTGACATCTTTCCAGAATACTGAATAATCAAACTCAGAACTCCTTTCTTCACGAATCAGCTGGATGATTATAAACGCTCAGGATTCTGAATTACAACTCAAGTATCAGAACAATGATTGAAGTCGCTCACACTACTGAGTGATCAAGTCAGAAAAATGATAAAGTGCTCTCAACAGTCTAACAACTCAAGAAGCTTTCCAGACTGATGATTGCAGATGCTCAGACAGCTAACTCAATCCAAGCAGAGACCAAATCATCAAATCTAGAATCTAAAAAACTTGCAAAGCATGAGCACTCGTGTTAGAATAGATCAGTTGCAAAGGATATGTGACCAACATATGATATGAGTGATGTCACATATGCATTACGCGTATAAAGCTCAGGAACAAGACTTGTATTAAACTGGGTTCAGAATAGTTAGAGTTCTCAAAAAGTCTCAAACTTTTCGCAAAATACCAACAATTCGCAGATCACTGTAGCAATTGAGCACAATTCGCAAGATGGTCTAAGCCTAAAACCCCAAAATTCGCAAAGGCTTTCCTGCGAATCCTCACTTTTCGCAAGCCTTATATATGCGAATTCTCGCATTTCGCAGATCACATACCAATGAATCCTCAGAATTCTCAATACACTATCCTGCGAATCCTTGAGTGTTTGCAACTCTCTCATCTGCGAATTCTCTACTTAGAACATTTTTCAAATTTGGAAGCCACTTTTCGCATAGACAACATCTGCGAAATCTTGACATTTTGTATCAAGTGGCCTGCGAATCCCTAAGAATTCGCACACAACTAATGCACAGTAGTATGCGAATCCTTTAACATTCGCACGTAACTACTTGCGAATTCCATACTTGTAAAATTTTGTTGTGTCTAAATGTTCTTTCTGCGAATTCTTTCAAATAATTCTTCTTTCTGCTAATTCTTTAACATCTGCGAGTTCTTCCTTGAATCTTGCGAATTCTGTAGATCTCGAACTGTTTTTCACAAAATCTTCAAATTAAACCATCAAAACTTCGAATCTTGAGCTGAAACTTTATACATAGGTTCGAAAACAACTCTTGAGCTTATTTGTAGTTGATCATATTGTTCAAATCTGACTCTATAGCATATTTCGATCCAACCACAGTAACAAATAAGTTTTCGAACAAAGAAACTCAAAATCGAACTAATCAACTGAGTTTGATGAAATTGTACAATTAATTGATTCTTATTATTCCCAAATCTATCAAGTTCTAATCGTAAACAGAAACAATCATGAATCGTAGTCATATGTCATTGATAAAAATCACAAGTATTACAAACTCAACTTTCTCTCACTACTCTCTCACTAGAATGATATTCTAAATTTGTTCTTCTCTAATATGCTTTCTACTTCTCACAAATGACATGCTACCACTCACTTACAACATACAAAGACTTCAAAGGTATTTATACCTCCAAACAAATACAAAGAAACAACCAATACAATATGTTGACTTTGACTTTTATTACAAAATGACTTTGACTTTCCATGAGAGTTGACTTTCCAGCTTTGACTTCTTGAACTTTCATCTTCAATCTTTATGATCTTGAATCCAACATATTTATGCTCTAACAATCTCCCCCGTTGGATCAAGATCATTCCTAAAAAGATTTAGCAATGCGATCTTCTCTCTTTAAGCTTGATTGAAATAACTCCCCCTTTGATCAACCTTTATCTTCTCTTGTAATCTCCCCTTTTATACAAACATGATTTACAATCTCCCCCTTAATACTATGAAATTCCTCTTTGATAAGTCTTAGAAAAATTCTCTTCCAAAGATGGTAGAAACAATCTTCAATAATCTCTTCAGAACTATCACAATACTCTTTCAAACTTCGAAAAGAAATTATCTTCAGATTTAGCTTAACTTGCTTCAGCAAATAATCTTCAAAGAAAATTTCTGAAAATCAGCACATCTTCAAACAACTTTGATCTTCTTCAAATCTTTACTTTGAATCTTCTGACTTGGACATTTCTTTAAAATCATCTCCCCCTTTTTGATGAAATGAGCATCGATATCATCAAAACTTTCAGTAAGAAATGTCTGTATTCGATCTGACCACTGATCATACCAGAGCCACTGATTCACCGTCATTTCGAACAATGTATTCATCCAGATCTTTTCAAATCCAGACAAAATAGGAATGTGTAACTCCTGAATCAACTAATGAATCAGTTAAAATGCCTGTCAGTAACACTAAGTCACTGTGTGTAACGAATACACATTGTAAAGGAGCTTTTGTTATGTTCACTCCCCCAAGGCTTCCATCCAATCATCGAAATACCACAAAGGCAATTTCTATGAACGTTATGACAAAGAAACAAATTCCTTGTGTGTTCATGCTTGTGAAGAAAGAATTAAGTCATCATATGCTTATAAAGGCTCAAAATTGTGTAAACCACTGAGACAACAGTAGATAAACACAGACTCAATGTGCATGATTGAAGTGCGAAGGTGGGGAAAACTTCCTTCTTTTTCAATATCCAGATTTTCCAAATGAAAACCAGATAGATTATGTGTTGCGTCCCCTTAAAATATGAAACACTTTCTTTTTAAGAAGAAAATGAGTGGCTGGTGGGGTTTTATCAAGAGTTGGCATGGGCTAGTTGCCTGTTTCAATAACGTTCACGAAGAAGTGCGAAACATTAGTAATGTGGTTGCCCAACTCAGAAAGTAGTTGGTGCAGAGTTTGATATTCTTTTACTCTGATCTCACACCCTCTTTCTTTTAATCATTAAGCTCACATCTAACCAAAATCTCATTTCCATTTTACCTCAACGCACAACCCACACTCATTTCTTTTCGACTCCTCACACTCAATCACTATGGAGTAACTTCTTGGGTAGGAAACACTGGTAATCGTGAATCCATAGAAGTTCATTTAAGTCCTAGCACAAAGAACCCTGTATTGTCCTATAAAGCATATGTTGCTCAAAAATGGTTCAACTTAAACAGTTAAAGCTCAAATACAAGTCAGACGATTTTATGCTCAGAATATAATCATGAAGATATGAGCATTTTGAAACATGGAAGTATTTTCAAACAAGTAAATTGAATGAATAGATAAGAATGAAAGAGGCTTGTTTGAAAATCTGACATTGTATAAAAAATGATCAGAAATGAAATGATATAGCAATCAAGGCTTTTGGTCAATAATAATGGATATTGTCTATATGAATCAAAATACAGACATTCTTGAAATGACGTTTCGAAATGAAATTACGCTAAAAAATTCTTTGAAGTACAAGCGGGGTGTCTTACCATCAAAATTATGTTTCAATACGAGACATGGTAAGAACTTTTTGAACAATAAGTCAAACCGGTGTGTGTGAATACTTGAAAATATATAGAAAAGACAATACGCAAGTATTTATCTTTGGAAACACACGGTTTATAATCATGTAAGCACATGTAATTCTTGAAAACATTTAAAAATCACACTTCCAATTCATGAAATCTGTTTAAGAATCAGGAAGTGGTTTGAACATTTAAGAACATGTTTTCATATGATTGAAAGTTGTCCTTCTTTCAATCATATATGAGATTAAGATAAGAAATTTAACCTTTTCGCTTCGTCTTAAATCTCATGAAGTCAGCTGAAGTCATAAAAATATGATCTTGATAGCTTCTCTCAACCTGCACAAGTCTCAAAGTCATGTCAAAGCAACTTTATTCACAAAATTTATTCAAATGTAAAAGACATAAAGAAGTAAAACAATTATAGTACGAGTTCTGATCTAAAATAATCAGAAATCATAATTCTTTACACCCCCGAAAATATGCATCTGAAATTTGTCAGTAAAAGGCACATGATAGAGATCTACAACTCCTCCTGAAGTGTAGTTCGTTATATCTTCCGAATACATATTTCCAGAAAAACTTATGTACTCCCCCTTGAAGGTTGATTTCCTCATTTGAGTATCTGAGTACAATCTCTTATCAGCCCGAGAGTACCATCTCTTTTTCAACTTTGAAGTACGAGTCGTAAACTGTTATGTTTAGAAGTCAAACTTCGTTGAAGTATGGGTCCTAAGCTGATTTACTTAGAAGCCTCGGTTCTCTTACTCCCCCTTGACAATAGGTGACTGCAACACAAAATCAGCTTTCGATTTTGGTACCCACTGATATTTGGGTCCATATTTGTGAGTTGCAGTTCTATTGGGAGTAACAGAATAAGAACCATACCATAAATGATCACTTGTCTTGTGAACATGATCATGTGTACAACAGTAAGAATAGAAATATTTCTTACTTGATAACCTGATTAATTGATCTTTCGTGTATATATGATCAGGTTTACTTTTATGCACATTGTTCTTTTTAGCTTTATGTGAATGTACACATGACTTTTTTCCTTTCAGCTCATCTTTCTTTTCATCTTTCTTCTCTTCATCATCCCCTGGTTTCACTCTCCATACCAGTTTCTCTTCTTTATATCTCCTTCTTCTATGTGTACCTAAACCATCTATTTTTCTATGATAGAAAAGGTTAGTAGTACGAATCTGACTAAAAGATTTGACTGACCTTTTTGAAGAAACATTCTTATGAAGTGAGCTTGCAGCTGTCTTAAATGAACATTCAAATTCAGTTGAATCATCTCTAGGTGAGTGGATAATTGACTCTGGAGTCTTATGCTCAACCACCACCACCATCATGGAAACGATATCTTGAAGCTCTTTTACCTTTGAAGAATAACTGTCTATTTCTTTGACGAGTTGGTCAATCTTCGTTTCGAATTCAGACTTCGTTTTCTGCTCTTTTAGCACACTTTCAGATAGTTCAGATAACTTAACAGTCAACTTCTTTATCTCTTCCTCAAAAATCTTCCTTTCTTCCTCAAAGTCCTTCACGACATTGTTTCTCTGGCCGAATATTTCTTTGAAAAATCCCACATTCTTATGTTCAATGGCCTTCTTCTCTTTGGCAAACTTTTCTCTTTCCAAGATTATTACTTTCTCAAAATCAGAAACTTGCTGAGAAAGTTTTATACACTGAAGCTCAATCACTTTCTTTTCTTCACAACTCTTCTTGGAAAGTTCTGAAAACTTCTTTTCAAACTCATCTTTGTCCTTAGCCATTTTTATCTCCAAATCTGATATTTTCTTCTGAAGCTCAGTGTTCTCAGTTATCAGACTCTGTTCCTTATCTTCAATGCTTTCATCATTAAGAATAGAAGGAGAATGATCTGGAAGTGGTGCATTGAAGTCAAACATATCAATGTCCTTAACACACCCATTATCAGAATTAAGAAAATCATTTTCAAACTCAAATAAATCATGAAAATCATCAATTGAAGTTTGAGGTTCTTTAGAAGATGAAGAACACACTTTAGATTTAAAATGAAAATATGTGTTATTCAACACTGTAAAAAATACATCTTGTTCTAAATCAACCAAAATTCTTTCTTTAGATAAAACATTTTCAAGCTCAACTATTTTGCTTTCTAGAATGAGTGGAGGAATATAAACTTTTGCAGTTGCAGGTTTTGCCTCCATCTCAGTAACAGAATAGCTAACAAAATAGTCATCTGAAAGAACTTTTGGTGTGTCATAACTGTAACTATCATTCAGTCTTTCATAACAGAATGGTAGTTGCATTTTCTTTAAATTCATTCTGTTCTCATCTTCTTTGTCCTCAACTTCTTTTGATGCTTTGGTGATAAATTTAGGTTTCAAATGAGGATGTTTATCAGCATGATACATATAATTTGCATTATATAAACCTGGCTGTTTTCTGATAGCTTTTTCTAAATAATGAGGATTATCAAAACCTAGTCCCCATTTCTCTTTAACATCAGCCTCTTCAATGGGTGTATTTAGAAAAATGGTGTGATATGTTTGACCAATCACATGAAGTTTAGCTTCCAAATCATTTACCTTTTTCGTTAGGCTCTCGTTCTCAACCTGCAATTTATAAATAGTTAGTACAGATTTCTTCTTTTCTAAATCAGACTTTGAAAGTTTATATTCAACATCAAAAATATTCTTTTCAAAACAATCCTTTTCATGTTTAAAATCTGAAGCAGATTTACGTAGAGAATCAATCAGATCTTTGTTTCCAATAACAAACTTATTAAGCTCAAAGATCTTTTCATTTCTTCTAGCAACTCTGTCTTTTTCTTTTATCAATTTATCTTGAAGGTCTTCAACTTTAACCATCATAGCTTCCGTAGTGGTCATGAAATCATTTACAGTGAAATCCTTTATCTCTTCAGCTGAAAAACTCATCTTGAATATATGTTAACAAAAAGAACTTGAATTTGATCGTTAGAAATTCAGAAACCGTAGATCACAATCAGAACTTTGTCCCCCTCCGCAGTTTTGAAAATTTCTCAGAAAATATTCTAAGTATGGAAACTCGCAGATCACTAAAGAAGACTTGAAACTCGCAGACGCCTAAACTCGCAGATCACTATTCACTGAGAAACACGCAGACTAAGACATGCAAGTTTGGGAAACTCGCAAACAAAGGGTTGCGTGTTTTGAGAACTCGCAGATCGAATAAACTCGCAGAATACTGTTCCGCTGGAACTCGCAGATAAAGGCGTGCGCGTTTCCTGAACTCGCAAATGCCTACTTGCGCGTTTCAATACTTAGAAAAATTTCGAAGATTTTCAAACTCGCAGACTTCGAATTGCGCGTTTCTAGAACTCGCAGATAACCCTCTGCGCGTTTTGTCCAAAAATCAATTTCCTTCGACTTGCACGTTCTTCCAGATGAAGCTTGCGGGTTCTTTCGAAGAACTTGCGCGTTTCACAGATCTTGCGTGTTCTTGGGCTCTTTGAACAAAAATTCAAACTTTCACACTGACATCCATCGAAACCTTCGAATTTGATCTCGAAACTTTGTCAATTTGCTTTATTCCATATCTCGATCAGGTTACAATACAAGAATTACAAAAACAAACACAAATCGATGGACTTTAATCCAATCACCGTGAAAACTGACTCGAAAACAATTTTGAACAAAAAAAATCCACAAATTCACCCTCAATCTGTGTGAATTGACCTAAGTGAATCGAATACACTTCATTCTATGCACTAAAACGAATCTATTACAACCAAATTTACAACCAATCATCACTTAATCAAAGAAATCGAATGCTACAGTAAATTCGACGATGAACAGTTCTCAAAAATCAAATTCGATCCAATTTTTCTGAATTCCTATCTGCTCTGATACTAATTGTTATTCCCAAATCTATCAAGTTCTAATCGTAAACAGAAACAATCATGAATCGTAGTCATATGTCATTGATAAAATTCACAAGTATTACAAACTCAACTTTCTCTCACTACTCTCTCACTAGAATGATATTCTAAATCTGTTCTTCTCTAATATGCTTTCTACTTCTCACAAATGACATGCTACCACTCACTTACAACATACAAAGACTTCAAAGGTATTTATACCTCCAAAAAAATACAAAGAAACAAACAAATACAATATGTTGACTTTGACTTTTATTACAAAATGACTTTGACTTTCCATGAGAGTTGACTTTCCAGCTTTGACTTCTTGAACTTTCATCTTCAATCTTTATGATCTTGAATCCAACATATTTATGCTCTAACAATTCTATACTGATCGACTCTATCCATAAAACCAATTTAACATCAAAGAATAAACAAATTTCATCAAAACACAGAAATCAAAAATTTACATCGACTGTTCTATCAAAACAATCAGATCTCGATCGTGCAGAAAAAGATTTCTCTATTTAGCTCTGATACCACTTGTGAGGTCCATTGAGATCATTGATTGTATTGATTGAATGATAAAAAAGGAATCAAAGGGATAGAAATCTGTAGTTTATTGAATGCAGAAAAGTAAACTACAACTACTAGAGCAAAGCAACCGTATGATTACATTGTAATGAAAATGCTTAACCTAAACTAAGCTACAAGATTCCTATATATACCACCAAGCCCTTGTATACAATAAAGCTCAACCCCATATACAAGGCCCAATACAATTAAGTAGATTACTTTATAAAACTTCTAAAGTGAACATAAAATATGTTCTAACAGGTCACTTTTGTATCTAACAGCTAGTAAACCAAATATAACTTTTGATACTTTTCTTTGTGTCAGATATCAAGCAAATCTAAAGGAATCTCACATATCTTCAGTTAAGAGAATCTTTTGATACCTCAAGGGGACTCAATTCCTTGGTCTCTAGTATATAAAGAATTTCAATTTTGAGCTAATTGTGTATACAGATGCAGATCATGCAGGATGCAAGCAAGACAAGAAAAGCACTTCTGGGTGTTGTTAACTTCTTGCTGACAAGTTAGTGAGTTGGACATCCGAGAAACAGAACTGTGTGTCCACTTCTACAGAAGAAGCATAATATGTTGCTACTGCTAGTTGTTGTTCACAAGTCATATGGATGAAGACTCAACTCAAATACTATGGTCTAGAGTTTGACAAAATCGACATTCTGTGTGACTCAAAAAGTGCAATTGCTATATCTGCTAATCCGATGTAGCATTCTAAGACAATGAACATAGATGCCAGGTATCATTTTCTCAAAAATCATGTGGAAAAAGGAACGTTATAAATGTATTTTGTTTTCACTGATTACCAACTAGCTGATTTATTCACAAATGCTCTTGATGGGAAGAGATCTAATTTCTTAATCAGTAAGTTGGGCATACTCAATATGTCTACTTGATCTCTGATCATGCGACCAGAGCTTGTGGTTGTATAGACCAGAGTATATGTGCATCTTACTGAGCATGTTTGTATTTTGTGTCTATATACTTTGTCAACCAGAGCCTATGTGATCACTTGAACTATGTTTCGTGCATATCTTATCATTACTTTGATTCAAGCATAGTTCAAGGGGAGCAGAAGAGTTATAACTTAAAGGGGTAGGTAAAGCTTTGATAACCAGAGCTTATGTTTTATTGAGTTACTAAGAATCAATACTTAGAGATCTTGTCTCTACTATCCAGAACTTCTTGTTATACATGTAAAGGTATGATCTTTCTATCTCAAGGAAATAATTATGATACCCATCTTTGCTTTACGGACGACCTTATGGTTTTCTCCAAAGGTGATATTCCTTCTATCACGGTTGTGAAAAGGGTTCTTGAGGACTTTGCTAGAGTGTCCGGATTGAAACCTCGTATGGCGAAAAGTTCCTTATATTTCTCGAATGTTGATCCGGAGACAAGAAATGGTATTAATTCTCTTCTTCCGTTTCAAGTTGGATCCTTGCCATTCCGTTATCTTGGTGTCCCTCTTTCGTCGAAGAAACTTAAATGCTCTGATTTTTCACCTCTTATATCCACGGTACGATCTCTAATTTGAAAAGTCAAAGTTTTTATCTTTTGGGGGCCGTTTACAGCTTATCAAAACGGTCTTGGAGTCATTGTAACTTTATTGGATGATTGTTTTTACTATTCCATCATCCATAATCCATTACTTGGACCGATTATTTCATGATTATCTATGGTCTCATGGTGAACATTTGAAAGGTAGAATCAAAGTAGCTTCCGGCCAAAGGAGGAGGGGGGGTCTGGGAATTAAACGGTTAGATCTATGGAACCGATCCTTATTGGTACCACATATTTGGGACATCCTTCGTAAATGAAACTCTCTTTGGGTTTCGTGGATTTACTTATATCGCTTGGGTGATATCCATTTCTCGAGTGCTCTAGTTACCCCTCGTTCTACATGGATTTGGAGACGGTTGCTTGCTTTATTTTTTCATGTGGTTGGTAATGGGTCTACTATTAATGCTTGGGAGGACAAATGGCTTGACATGGGTCATCTTTCTCAATTTATTCCGTATTGGTTGGTGCATGCAACCGGTTTCACTAAGAATTGCACAGTTGCGGATGTAATTATGGTTGTTTCAAATGTTTGGCCGCATGATTGGGAGATGAGATGTCAGGCTTAGGAAATTCTACGGTTCCTAGTATTTATCTGGCAGTTAAAGATCAGGTCATGTGGATGAATATCCATAATCATTTGACTCGCTTTACGGTCTCGGAAATGTAGTGTACTTTATACGGCCCATACCAGAAAATACCTTGGTATAAATTTTGTTGGTTCTCAACCACATTCCGAAGCATTCTTTCTGCCTTTGGTTAGACTTTCGGAAAAGACTTCCAACCCAGGATATTTTGGCTCGATGGAGGAGTGATAGGGATACTTTGGTTTTCTCTCTGTGCAAGATGTGCATGGATAGTCACGACCATTTGTTTTTCCAATGCCCTTTTTCTTTGCAGGTTTGTCAAAAGGGAATTAGTTCACAATGCGCCAGATTGTTGGGAGGACATTCTTAATGACATTCAGACTGAAAGGTGGCATCCAGGATATATGCGTTCTCGTCTTCTTTTCGTGGCGGTTGTGTATATCATTTGGCAAGAACGTAGTCAACGTTTATTCACGTAGAAAAGGAGGACTCCAGCTCAGATTGTGGCTGAAGTCAAAAAGGTTGTTTACATGAAGCTTGCGGTAAGGCATAGAGATCATGCAATGGGAAGTGGAGGTCGTGTGGCGGTTCCTGACTGACTTATGGAGTGCTGCTGGTATTGCTTTGTGTTTCGGCATCATAGGGTGTGTTTGGTTGCTTTTAGAGGCTTATTTATTTTGTTCTCGATGTACATAGCCTCTCTTTGTCTTTGTTTGTTTTGGCTTTTGGCTCTTTGGTACGATAGGGTTACTTGTGTCGTTTGTTTCTTTTTAGTGAAGATTGCTCCCGTCTGTTGGGTCTGTCCTTCTTGGTGGGAATTTTTCTTCTGTGGGAGGGAGTCCCTCTCCAGTTAGGTGTATCTTTTCTCTTTTTTCAATATATTTCCAGGAGTGTCGCCTTCTTTTCAAAAAAGGGAAACAATTATGATTCTCAAACAAAGTAAACCTTTTCTGACTAAAACTGATTTGAAAAAGTCCCTTAACTTTAAATTTGTGTACCCAAAGCTTCTGGATCCGAAAATTGATGAGTTCTGGAACACTTTCACAACTAGCCTAAGGATTTTCAAAGATTTAGCTAAAAAGGTGTAATCATGGTGATCATAGGAACCCAACTTAATACCCAGAGGTTCCGTTTGGACATAACCTCTTTTGGTCGAATTACACTTGTGTGTTTTTGCTCTTATTTGAGATGCAGGTTATTTATCAAATGACAGACCTATCATTTTCATATTCCCTTGAACGTGCATTGTTTCGTATACCTACGTGCCTTGTTTCCTTCATCTATTTTTTTTTGCCAAATATTTTTTCTCCTTTTTCTCCTTTTTTTCCTTTTTTTCTTTTTGTTTTCTCTCTACAAAAATTTAGCAAGAAATGGAAGTAACTAAAATAAGAAGTTTTTGAATTTCTCAAAGAACTCAAAACCCAATAATAGGAACCTCGTCAACTTGTGATAAGACCCACTATTAATACTTGAACTTTGATCCTAAGAAACTAAAAAAAATGAAGATGAGAGGATGATTGCTTAAGAATTCAACAGTCACTAGTAAGAACCTTGCCAACTTGTGACAAAACCCGTTACCAAAATGTAATTCTTAAATCCCAAGAAATCGAGAATAAGAAGTGGAGAAAACTAATTAAAATAAAAGATATGCAATCAATAGAGTTGGCTCTGATACCAAATGATGTGATCTCACCCAACAAGTATGGGTTTGAACACGTGTTACCCGATCGTTCTATTGGTTGATAGGATAGTTGTGGTGGAAACCTCGACCCATTGCCTATCAAGAAGGCAAGAACCTTGGTATAAGAGCACGCCACAATCAACCCACCAAGTTGATTGATAAGTGTTGAACGCCACAAGCTATATCATAACTTGATAAGTTCTAAAGTTCACAAGGAACTAAAAGAGTTTAAAACTCACAATTTCATTCAAATCAAAGGTGTTTTAATTACTTAGATGATGATTTCAAATTATTGACTAAAGGCTCCTATTTATAGGGTTCAAAACACACCCCAAAAGACTCTTCATAAAATCTAATACTTCAATTTCAATCAAGAATTAAAGGCATACCTTTAATTCATGAATCTAGACATGCTCTATATCATCATTCATAGAATTTTGATCACCTTAACTTTAACATAGGCTGAAAACATATTGGGCTTTCTATACAAGCTTATTAGGCTCAAACACAACTTAAAACAAACGAAATGGTTCAGTTTGGGCTACCAAAATAATGCTTTATGAATTTGTTCTTTGAAATGACCCAAAAGCTAGTAATCTTCAAGAAGTCAGCTCTTTAAATGTTCCATGATTGGTCCAAGTTCTTCTCCTTGTCATGTAAGCCCACGTGAGTTCTCATTAGCTCCTTATATTTGAATATAAGCCTTGATGGATCATATCAGTGTTCTTCGTGTTTTTCCTTTAAGCAACAATGGCAAACCAAGTTGATGCTCAATCTAACTTCAATGTTTCCCAAAACCACACAAGTAACCTTCTTTCTACTGAATGAGCTAGCATCGCCTTCACTCTCCTTCCTCTCAAACCAAAAAACCATTTTGTTGACTTGCAATTCTTCAACTTTGCACCTAAATATGCCCCAATCATTAATGTCCTCCAAAATCACTTTCTTGAACCTGCTTTGACAAACACTGAAAGACAAGTTCCAAAATGATATGTGCAATAATACTGGCAAACCTGCAAGTTCATTCGTGAATGAAAAGCAATCTTTGGTTAGATCAGTTGACCAAACGACATGCTTTGTGAAATCAACATTTCTCGACCATTAATCTCTGAAGTCCTTATCATTCCTACCCGAAGAGAAATGAAAATCACTCGCTATGCTGACTTACCTACTTTTGATGAAGTTATAGAGGCTTCGTCACAAAGAGGTCATAATGGTCAAGGTTCAATGGAAGCACCATCGTGGTGCCACCGTGACTTGGGAGGCCAAAGATGATATAAAGCAGAGGTACCCTCACCTCTTCACCTAGCGAAGATTTCGAGGACGAAATCGCTTTCAAGTTGGGGAGGATTGTAACACCCGTAATTTTGCCTACACCTTGTTGATCATATGTATACTTTTATACTCTCGAGTCAACTGCTGACCTTGTTTCTCACCTAGCATTGATTTTCTAAGCTTTAGCACTTGAGATTAAGAACATAGGGAGTGAATTTCTTGAATCAAGTTGGGAGTGGCAGCGATTTGCACGGGCTCCTGCATGGCTTGGAAACCGTGGCCAAAACCGCGGAACTCGCTGGTGTCTTTGAACTGAGAGCACACGTGCGGCCTAAGACGCGACCCCAAAGTCGCGACCAAAGCCGCGGGGAAGCATATGCAAATCAAATTCGGGATTTTTCCTTTTTTCCCCCATTTTCTCATCCTATGACTTCTTGGGAGCCATTTTGCTTGGTGCAAGGTAGGTTTCAACCTCCCTCTTCATTCATTACTCTTGGAAGAATCATTTAAGTCATTTGTATTATTTGATTTAGGGTTTAGTGAGCATTGATTAAAGAAGATTAGAGATTTAAAGCTTCAAGGGTTTACTCATCTCTCTCTTTCTAGTTCACCCAACCTAGGGTTTGTTTATATATCCTAGAAAGATGAGTACATTCACTTTTTAAACTCCATACATGGTAAACTTCTTGTATTAGACTCTTACATACTCTCAAACTATGGGTTTTGGATTTTGGTAACATTTGACCTAAAATATGACTTTTAGAGATTTTGGAGTTTTGGGTGTGAAAAAAAATGTTTGGAAAGGTATTTGGCCTATGAATGATGGATGTTTATCATATTTACATATTCTATTGTCATCATCTTTGTTTTTAAGGAATTTTGAGAAACCCAAGTAAAACTAGGGTTTTGAGAAAATTGGATTTTGAATTAAAGACATATGTTGTGGTTTTATTATTGTGACAAACTTTATATTTCCATATGGTGAACTTGGTTCACATGTAAATTTCCATCCATTAATTTGGTAAGTTGCCTATGGATGTTTATTGGTTTGAAATTGATAGACATAGACCAATATTGTTGTATTAGAGTAGGTCTTAGTCTTGGTTTTAGTGCAATGGATCCATAAACACGGTGGGTTCAATGTTGTGATTTTTACATTGAGTTCCATTACTTTAGCACGGAATAGGCATCGGGTCACCATGGTAAGTAAGGTGTGGACCTATACTGTCGGACAGCGTCCCATGGGCAGTAAGATGTAATTCCTTGGTGCATAAGTTCCCGTTTTATAACTTTCTGAGAATAGACCTAGAGGGGTTGACTTGGCGTTTTCTTGAGCAATAGACTTAGAGGAGTTGAGATCATAAAGGTGATTGTTTTGTGTTAAATGTGTTGTCATTGTTGGTGGCCCCTTTACTTGATTTATTTAAATTTCAGCATCAAATAACACCCATTCTAAATGATTTTATTATTGCCGTTAATACATGGTTTTCTCACTAGGCTTTAGCCTAACATTTTTTCTTAAATGTCATGTATGGCAGGTCATCTTAGCGGCGGGTTTTCTCGGGAATGAGTGGACGGCCAAGTGGCCGAGAGTTGGTATTTTTGCAGATAAATAGATCGTCGTGAATTGTTTTGTTGGTTATTGCTTTGGAAGGATAGCGACACCCAAATGTAATCTAAAGTAGATTGATTTAGATTATTAGGTTGTTGAATTGTATCCTTAATTCCTCTTGGGTTTGTATACACCTTGCTATTTCCCCTCTTAGGGTGATACATTATATTTATGGGATGTCCGTTTTGTTTTTGTTCAGGTTTAAATTGACCCCTATTTTTAAGGTGTTACACAAGAAGTTAAAGACTAGATCGAAATAATTATGAGAATATGAAAAGGACTTTTAAAAATAAACGTTGACTAATATTAAAATTGCAATAATATAAAAAGATACGGAATTAAAATACTATAAAATTAAAATATGCCATGCTATATGGGAGTACATATTAGTAGATTTTGTTCTCGGTTTGCCTTGTACACAATGTGGGGTTGATTCTGTTTTTATGATTGTCAACAAATTTTCAAAGATGGTGCACTTTATTCCATGTAAGAAAACATTGCATGCTTCACACATTACACTACTATTATTTCGAGAAGTAGTTCGTTTACATGGAGTTCCCAAGTTCATTGTCTCTTATTGTGATACAAGATTCCTGAGTCACTTTTGAATAACTTTGTGTTGTATGTTCGACAACTTCTTAAAGTTTAGTAGCACGAACCATCTACAAAACAAATGGGCAGACTAAGGTTGTCAACAAGACATACCCAAGACCATGAACATCCCTCATACTTTCAATGTGTTTGATTTATCGCACTATCATGCAATAGATGCTTCTTTATATCTAGACAATTGGAGGACGAGTTCTTTTCATGTGGGGGATAATGATGTTTGACACAAATGGACATAGAGGACAAGTGAATGGATAAAATTCTATGTTGGATTTCTGTTCTAGTTGGTTTAGGATGTCTTGATTTAATTTGTATCTTAATATGTTTTATGTGTTTTAGTTGGTCTAAGTTTGTTTTATTTCCCCCTATAAATCCTTGGTAATGTTAGGTAGTTGCATCAACTTTCGTAATCAAATAATTAATTTTAATAACCAATTGAAGTTCTATTACTTAAAATATTATGTAATTTCTTTATCATCTGGTTTATATTAATTAACATATTATATTACTAGTGATTCGTTTTAATTAAATTATGTAACGTTAAAATTGACTAATTTTTAATGTTTTTTTTGTTATTTTACATTTCTCAACTAGCGTATCAATTAGGTTTTTTCTTTTCTTTTTTTTGTCAAACATCATTAATTCATCAAATAACTTTTCATCTACCGGTTAATAATTTATCAGCTACCAACTACCTTATCATTTAACATCTAGCTTTTCAGCTAATTTCCCAAACAAAACCTTGATTTTTCAACAACCAAAACATAAAACATAATTCTTCTTCATCATCATCAAAATCAAAAGTGTAATCTAACACAAAAGGACCCATTTTTAGATTGGTACCTAAATTTGCATAGTATGTTTTGCAGACCGGTTTGAGTGTGATACCTTGACTCTGGATGTTCAAAGCACATGACTGGAAGGAAGGAGATACTCACCAACTATACCGACAAATATAGTGGGATGGTCAGATATGAAAATGATCAATTTTCTCCAATCTTGGGTTATGGTGATATTTTACAAGACAACATACGATTAAGAAAGTTTCGTTTGTTGAAGGTCTCGGACATAATCTGTTTAGTATTGGATAGTTTTGGGACAAAAATCTTAAGGTCAATTTCAAAGCTAATAGATGCAGTACTCAGACTAAAGAAGGAAAAGAACTCTTAGCTAGGACTCGAAGATCAAACCTCTACACAATTGATCGGTCCAATCTAAAGTATGAGAAAGCGGTATGTATGCTATCTAAAGCCTCTATGCAACAGAATTGGTTGTGGCATAGAAGACTCTCTCATTTGAATTTTAAGAATATAAATAAGCTTGTGAAGGGAGGGTTGGTAAAAGGCTTACCAGATTTGAAGTTCGAGAAAGAGCATCTATGTGCTGTGTGTGAGAAAGTAAAGATGAAAAGAGCTTCTCATAAGCCCAAGGTTAAGCATAGCACTAAGATACCACTACAATTAATTCACATGGACTTATGCGAACTGATGAGAACATAAAGTATAAATGGGAAAAAGTATGTTCTCGTGATGGTTGATCATTTTTCTAGGTACACTTGGGTTATGTTCCTCAGAACGAAAAATGAAGCTCCAGAGTTGATAATATATTTTATCAAGAGTGTACAAGTTAACTTACAGTAGTCGGTTCAAGCAATTCACACTGACAAAGGCATAGAGTTTAAGAATAAAGTTTTAGGTGCAAATTTACTCTGTCGAAATTGCACATACTTTCTCCGCGGCTTAGACTCCTCAACGGAATGGGGTGGTAGAAAGGTGCAATAGAACATTAGTTGAAGCGGCTCGCATGATGCTGAGTCAATCTAATATTCCTCTATTTATGTGCGCCGAAGCCATTGCTTATGCTTGTTACACATGGAATAGATCAATCATTCACAAACGGTTCGGTAAAACGTTTTATGAGCTTATTAATAATAGAATACCTAGATTCAAATATTTTCATGCTTTTGGATGTAGGTGCTTTATTCTCAATGACAAAGAGGATCTCAACAAGTTCAGTCCGAAAGAGAATGAGGCAATCTTCATTGTATATTCAACAGACTCAATGGCATATAGAGTCTAACATGAGAACTAAATCTGTGTATGAAAGTGTAAATGTAACATTAGATGAATTAGCAGTTTTGGCTTCTGAACATAATAGTTCACAACCCGTATTAAATGGTGTATTAGCTTCTAAACAACTCAGTTGAGGACCTGTACAAAATCAAGTTAATCCAAATCAAGTTTCTACATCGAAGTCTCATATTTATGATTTGGAGTTATTATTTGAGAATTTTTATGATGAATACTTTGGAACTTAGAATTCTAAATCTAATGTTTCAAATAGAGAAGAAGTTACAAGAGATGAAGAACTAGTCTCTTTATCTGGTCCTTTAGAATCACATATCTTTTCAGATTCAACTGCAATTCCTACTGTTGTATCTATTTCCCAAGTAATAGAAGATTGTTCTACTTCTAGTGAAGACACTCTTATTCCTATTTAACAAGAAGTTCAGTCATCTGCTGCTCTTGAGGTTGCCTCTACAACAGCTAATCAATCAGCGGAGAATTCTAAAATAGTGTCTCCTCTTGAAGATAATCAGAACGACTCCCAAGATGAATATGTTGATCCTCAAGATTATCAATCAACATATACACCACTCACACATACTTAGAAATGGACAAAAGATCACCCGATACATCAAATAATTGGAGATCCTATGTTACCAGTTCGTACCAGATCTGCCTCAACTAACGAGTGTCTGTATGCCGATCAAAGTTTCAAAATCTTTAGAAGACCCAGATTGGATCACAACAATGCAAGAACAGCTTAACCAATTTGAGAGTCTAGAGGTATGGCAACTCGTTCCTCCTCCAGAGGACAAGACCATCATCGGTACTAAGTGGGTATTTAAAGATAAGAAAGATGTTAGGTCATAAAATATTGTATATGAGATCACAAAGCCTTGAAGTCTATAGTGATGAAGATTGATCAAAGTGTTCAAAGAGCAAAAGTCAAAGTCATCAAGAAGTCTTTAAAAGTCAAAGTCAAGAAAGTCAGAGTTTGTAATATTAGTTTTGTTGATCCCAATTTTGTGTTCTTGACAGTGATTAACCAAATAATCACCACAAACAGTGATGTATATGTGCGGAAGTGATTTATATGTAGAAAGATGGTTTGGTTTGGTAGTAGACACACAATCAAGCAATAAAGAAATCAATAGACAAATGAGAATTAGTCACAGAAAGAGATTAACTTCATTAACTTGAACTGTTACACCAAGAACATACACTATTGTATGTAGAAAAATGCTCTCTAAAAATATTTGAATTGCAAGACAAAGCGTGGTGAGTTGTGTGTGCTCGCTTACTGTAAATTCAAGAGGTGCTCCCTTCATATACAAAGGGAGAATGTCACAAAATCCCCCGCGCTTCGGGGGGTGGGGTTAAAGACCACTCAATAAAAAAATATCTTAAATAAAAATCTTTAAAATATTTGAGAATTATTCAACTAGTACAAGACAAAGGCTAACATTCCATATAAGGAATGCCACCTGGAAAGTAAAACCATTGTGGGGATGTACTATTGATCTTGAAGATCTTCATACAGCAGGATTACGTGATCTGCATGTGATCTTGTCTTCTCCATTGCATTCATAAATCTTCAAGTGTTCCATTATTTAGAGCGTAGCCACCACAGAGGCTCTGTGAAGGGTTACAGAGGCTCTGTGGTCTGAAAGTGATCTTTAGGTTAAGAGCTTCTCGGTTGAATGGTTGACAGAGCTTCTGAGCTGGACACTTCTGTGGTGAACTTGGTGTATTGAGACGGTCTTTTGAGGCTTCTATACTTAGCCTATTTTTCAATACTTTTTCTATACAATGAATGGAGCTAACAATCTCCCCCTAAGTATTGAAAAATAAAAATTTGGAATTGTGAGTGTATGGCTAAGTAAGAAACTTAAGAGGTGAAAGGAACTCAACCTCTGAAGACAAAATTTTCATTCATATATAAAGAAATGCCAGAAGGCAAGTACATGAAATTGAAATTACATTACATGAATGAAGATGGATTACAAAAATTACATAGGGAAATCATTGATCGGCTGAGTAAAGCTCTCAGCTAATGTCTTCTGTATGTTAAGAATGAGTTCCCTATACCTCAGTTGCGTATCAATATTATCAATCATCCTCTTTGTTGGTCTGCTTTGCATTGTCTCTGTACCAATCTTCTTTAGGATAGTGTTTTTGGTTTTCAACAGGGTGTTGTTTGAATATTTGTGGCTCTGATGAGGCTTGAAAATTTTCTTCTAACCATCATCATCCCTGTAGACAAATCCGTTTTCAGGTTCAACAATCAGAGAGTTAGAGGGTATGTCATCTATGCTTGGAATAAGGTCATCTGGTCTTGTGATCGACAGCTTCTCGACTCCAAGTCGCAGTGCAACATCGAAGTCCATCTTACTGTGATACTTGATGTGCTCACTCATGACCTCTTTGATATATCCATTGGCGATCATGAACTCTTTCCTTTTCTCCAATCTCTGCTCTGTGAAGGCATAAAGTTGAGGCAGATCATAGACACAGAGATTCTTGAGATCTGCATCTGTGAATGTATATTTCTTTCCATCCTTTCTCTAAACCACATACTTCATGTACATTATCGCCTTGTTGGCAAATGAATGCAGAGAGAGTCCCAGAACTTGCTTTATATCCGAGAGAGACCAGACATTGACTTTTCTTGCGCAGTCTCTAAGAACCTTCTTCTTACATCCTCCTTTATCAGATGATGCATATTGGGTTGTAAGAACACTTCTTCGCACTCTGCACTGTATAGGTAACTATAGATGTTCTCATGGAAAGATAGCTCCTTCTTTGGTGTTCTTGGAATGCGTATCCTCATAGCGTCCATTGAATCAACTATGCTTTTCACTCAATCTTCAGTTGGTTTCTTACTCTCAGAAGTAGCAGCTGCAGAAGGTGTCTTAGCTTTGTCTTTGGGTTCTGAAGGTTTCTTCTGTGGCAAGGTTTGTTGTAGGATCTCTGCATCATTTGTGGCATTAATCGTCTCCAGGGCAGAAAATTGGACAGAAGGTATAGGGGCATTGGGCATAAGTTCAGGACTTGATGGTTCTACGAACTTCTCAAACCCTTCTGCAATAGTTTCAGTGCCAACATTGACCTCTGTCCTTGTTGATGGTCTCGTAGAGGTGATTGGTGTAGAAACACCAACTTTAAGATTTTTCATCTCAGAGGCACATGATGTTGAATGTTGGGTTGTGCCCTTTGAGGTTCCCTTCTTTTGAGATACGATTCTGAGGGGAGTGGCCGCAATAGGCTAAGAGTTGGATGTCATAGCTTTCTCCCCCTCACGATGCCTAGAGGGACCAGAGCCATCGGGCCCTTGGTCATCGTGTTTGGTCTTCTTCTGCTCTGCCTCATCCTAGCAAGAGGAAGGTTCCTTGCGTTTCTTCCTCGACAGAGGTTGGATTTGGCGTGGTATGAAATGACAAAGACCACATCTTCGGCCGCCATTGTAGCTTTAGTAACCTCGTACTCTGTTTTGAATTTCATCAGAGCTACGGTGCATTTTAGTTCCTATGATACAGACTGACCCTTAGACGTCATAGTTTCGCCAATCTTATGTACTTCCTGCAGAACCCTCTCCCCCATCTTGTGTAGTTCGGCTTTGGTGGCGAGAGTTGAAGGATAACTAACTTCTACGGGGTTCTGTGGTCGAGAGGTAGATAGTGCTTGTAGAGGGACCATGATACTGCGAGTCATGTCCTTGATTTCATTCCACAGATTGGTAAGATCATTGACTGCAGAGTCTGAGGTCTTTGCATCGGTCTTTTGAGCTTCATCGATCATGATCTCACCTAGGAATTTGATTGTATCGGTTTGTTTGTCCACGACAGAGATAACTCGGTTTGAGTCTTCATACGTTGCAGAGGTGGAAGAGGCCTGGACTAACTTCTGGATCTCCTGAGAGCTCTGGGCTGTGATTTTCTTGAGACCAACCAGAGCCTCTGCGTTCTCCTTCAGAGCTTATGTGATCATTTGCAGGTCCGCGTTTGATGCGGAGTTGGTGGCGGGGATGGAGCTTTTCAGCTCGTCAAGACTTCTGTACATATTATCCTCGAAGATTTTAAACTCATCCTTTGTGGCATACGTACTGGGGGTGTAGATCCCAGTACAGTGCAATCACGAACAATAATCAACAATGAAGAACAATAATATAGCTACAACCTCTAGTCATATGATTAATATTCAAGAAAGGGTTTAGGTTTACAGAGAGAATATCTGATCAGTAAATGTAAACCTATTGACTAGAGAATTATGAATAATGAGACTAAACTTCTAAACTCTAACCTAAAACTAGGTTAACAAAATACTTTAAATACATACGATTTAGACCAAATGGGCTTCAGGCCTAATAACAATTAAACTATCAATTAAATACATTTCACCCCCTTATAAATGCTTTATACCACTTTCAACACACAGGACTTTCAGTCCGAACAATCTCCCCCTAAAGTTGAATAAGGCATTTATCATCTTGAAACCTTTAGGCATTGATCTTCTTTGCCTCTTGAATCTTTGAAGAACTTTGATGTTGCGTATCTTCATTTGTTTCCACGCTCCACCTTGAATAAAGCTCTTGGTCTTCATAGTTTCAACTTTGTAACTAGATTCAATGTACAATAGCCTCGACTGAATGCACTATCAAGCAACTTTCCACTGTAGAAACTCAACACATCGGATCAACGCACAAGAAAGATAAAGTGCGAGTTACTTGACATTCCACGATGAATCTTTAGTTTAAAACAAAGAATCTGTCTTTGAACTGCGAGTTGAATAGACTTAAAGAACTTGTTTCAATCAGCACGTAGGAGGAAATGACTTGAAGCAAACACCACATGATACGGGATAGAAGAAATACAATCTTTGAAATCTTCAACTTTGAAAATTGAAACAACATTGAACTCATATCTTCATCTCTTTGATCTCTAGACTGTCTTCAGAAAAGCAACTTTCTTTCTTTATAACTTTGACAAATCTTTTCACATAACTTTCTTTCTTTATAACTTTGACAAATCTTTTCACATAACTTTCTTTCTTTATAACTTTGACAAATCTTTTCACAGTTTGACAAATCTTTTCACAAAACTTTCTTTCTCCCCCTTTTTGATGATTGTGAACATCATGATCATCAAAACTTCTTCAATTTCAGCACTTTCTTTGATTTCCCCCTTTGTAAAGACGAACAATCTTCCCTTCATAATAATTTGACATTCTCCGCCCGTTGATCTGATTATCTGTCAATTCATGAAATGTATATGTCCGAATCTTTTCAAATTCAGACATAATGAACAATGTAACCCTGATTCAACAGATGAAACAATTAGTATGTCTGTAAGTAGCACGGAGCCACTTTGTACAACGGATGTACATTGGAAAGGAGCTTTTGTGATGTCACTCCCCCAGGGCTTCCATTCAATCATCGAAAAACCACAAAGGAGTTTTCTATGAATGTTATGACAACAAAACTCATTCCTTGTGTGCTCGTGAAAGTGTAGAAATGATTGAAGCTACTTAGCTATATCAGACTTAAATTGTGTAAACTGTTGAGGCATCAACAGATATTACACAGACTCAATGTGCATGAAAGAGGTGCGAAGGTGGGGCAACTTTCCTTCTTTTTCAATATCTAAATCTTCCGAATGAAGACTAGATATCATATGTGTTGCGTCCCCAATGAAAATGAAACATTTCTTTTTCGGGAAAGAAATGAGTGGTTGGTGGGGTTATAGCAAGAGTTGGCATGGGCTCACTGCCTGTTTCAATGATGGTCACCAAAGAATGTGAACTAATCGGTAGATGTGGTTGCCCGACTCAGAAAGTGGTTGGTGCAGAGTTTTCATATTATTTTAACTCTGTTCTCACACCCTCTTTCTTTTTGTCATTAAAGCTCACTTCTAACCAAACTCTCATTTACATGTTACCGCTCAGCACAATGAGAAAAACTCAACCGGATGAGTTATCTCCCCCACTCTTTGATTTAAGACCCCTCACCCCTCAATCACTCAAAGATAACTTCCGGGGTAGGAAACACTGGTTAACGTGAATCCATGGAAGTTCTATTTAAGGTCTCACACAAATCCCATGTAAGTCCTAAAAAGAATAGTTGCTCAACAGTTTAACTTGTACAATTAAGCACACAATGTATGATAACACTGTCAAAATGTATGCTCATAAGATTGGAGAAATTGAACTTTGAAGATTTCTCAAAACAAAGATAGTGAATGAAAGAAATGAAATCAAAAGAATTGTTTTGAGAATCTGACAATGTATCAATCAGATCAAATGAAATGGTTAGGGTATCAAAGAATTGGATATTTTGTTTATATGAACGAATATAAACAATTTTGCAATGAAAGCACAAGATTAGAAATTATGATTGATGCTCAACAACATTGAATTTCAAACGGGGGTATTACCATCAAAAAATTGTTTCGTTATAAGACATGGTAATAACAAATTCAAATAAAATACTGAATCGGTGTGTATGAATACTTGATATTATATGGACAAGATAATACGCAAGTATTGATCTTTGGAAACACACGGTCAGTTAAACATTAAAGCTCAAAAATTGAAAAACATTTAAAATCACACTTTTAAATTCATAAAATCTTTTGAGAACCAGAAGTGGTTTGAACATTTCAGAAAATGTTTTTCATGTTCGAAAGTTGTTCTTCTTTCAAACAATCAGAGATCTAGATTAGAAGATATTTACCTTGAAGCTCCCCCTCAAATCATGATAAAATGATTTAAGTCATTTAAGTTCCCCCTGGATATTTGCAAAATATCCAAGTCTGAACGTTGAAGAACGGGTCCTGATTTGTCATGTGATCAGAAGCCATCACCTGTACTCCCTTTAAATTATGCAGCTGGAATATGTCAGTTAAAACACAAGATAGAGATCAATACAACTCCCTTTTGAATTGTAGACCATCATATCGTAAGTGTATAGTCAATGAAAAAGCACATGATAGAGATCAATACAACTCCCTTGTGAATTGTAGACCGTCATATCTTATCAGATGCAAAGTACAGGAGTAAGGTCTTTTGATCGTTGAGGTACGAGTCCTAAACTGTTGTACTTAGAAGTCAATGTTTTGACAATGAGGCAAGAGTTCTGATCTGTAGTAATCAGAAGTCATACTTCGTTGAAGTACGAGTTCTAAGCTGATTTACTTAGAATCCTTAGTTTTTCTACTCCCCCTTGACAGTAGGTGCCTGCAACACATAATCAATTTTAGGCTTTGGTACCCATTGGTATTTGGGTCCATGAATGTTAGTTGCAGTTCGAATGGGAGTAACAGAATAAGAACCATACCAGAAATGATCACTGGTCTTATGAATAGGATCATGTGTATGACAATAAGAACAATAGTATTTCTTACCTGACAACCTGACTAATCGATCTCTCGAGTAGATATGATTAGGTTTACCTTTATGCGCATTGTTCTTCTTGGCTTTGTGTGTATGTACACATGATTTCTTTCCTTTCAGTTCAACTTTCTTCTCATCTTCAACTGGTTTCTTCTTCCAGACCAGTTCCTCTTCTTTATATCTTCTTCTCCTCCTTCTTTGTGTACCTGAACCATCTACATTTTCATCAAAGAAAATGTTAGTACTGCGAATCTGATCATATGATTTAACTGACCTTTTTGATGAAACAGTTTTCAGATGTGAGCTTGAGGCTGTCTTTTTGAAGTCAGCTGAATTATTTCTAGGTGTGTGGATTTGTGACGCTGGAGTCGTTTGCTCAATCACCACTACCTTGGAAACAATCTTTTCAAGCTCTTTAATCTTTGAAGCAAAGTTGTCTCTTTCTTTAACAAGCAGGTCAATCTTCTCCTTTAATTCGGACTTCTCTTTCTGCTCTTTCAGTGCATTCTCAGATAGTTCAGATAACTTGACAGTCAACTTTTTAATCTCAGTCTCAAACATGCTTCTTTCTTCTTCAAATCCCTTCTCAGCATTGTTTCTCTGGCTGGATATTTCTTTGAAGAATCTAACATTCTTTTGTTCAATGGCCTTCTTCTCTTTGGCAAACTTCTCTCTTTCCAAGATAAGTACTTTCTCAAAATAAGAAACTTTCTAAGAGAGATTGATACATTTCAGGTCGACTGCTTTCTTTTCTTCACAACTATTTCTGGAAAAATCTGAGAACTTCTTTGCAAAAGATTTCTCTTTAGTCTCAAAATCGGATTTGTCTTTTGCAATCTTTTGCTCCAAATCAGAGATCTTTCTTTTAAGCCCAGAGTTCTCAGATTCCAATTCTCTTCCTTTTAAAATCACATTTGGCCCTAACATCAACCATTCAGTACAATCTCACAACTCTTTTCCTGTCATTTTGTAATAATTTATTTGGCCAAAAATTTCACTAAAAATGTCACGAAAAAGGTCACAAGAAATACTCTTTGTCATAAAATATCGAGCTATATTATTAGCCCTCTGTTTTTTCTCCTGTTCCTCAGAAGAAGCTTCTTTTGGAATTTGGGATTGCATCTCTCCTTCAGTCAATGATAATCTGATATAGTAACCCACCTCATGTTCATCTACAAAATTCAAAAAATCAACTTTCCACTCTTCATATTCTCCTTTGGACCGCAACCTTGGTGGGTTCATCCTTTTTTATCGTATCGAATAGAATTAATTGGATCCGGCTTTGAAGGGCTTGACAAGAGATGAAACTTGAACGGGTTTAAACTTTAATCTTAGCTGCACTGTAGCGATCGTGAGACAAACAAATCGATCCAAAAACAATAAATAAATAAACACGACAAGGACCCGGTCGATCAAGAACCCGGTCGAAACAAGGACCCGGTCGAACAAGGATCCGGTCGATACCCGGTTGAACCCGGTCGGAACAAGGACCCGGTCGAACAAGGACCCGGTCGAACAAGGATCCGGTCGAGCAGGGATCCTGTCAAAGCAGAATTGCGGTCGAATAGAGGTCCGGTCGAAGCAGAGGTCCAGTCAACCGAAGTACCGGTCGCCAAAGCGATCCGGTCAATATACCGGTCAACAATGTACCGGTCAAGCAGATACCGGTTGCAAGGTACCGGTCAAACAATGTACCGGTCCAAACAGATACCGGTCGCAAGGTACCGGTCAAACAATGTACCGGTCCAACAAGGTATCGGTCGAATGAGTCCGGTCAAGAGGACCCGGTCGATAGGGTCCGGTCGATATCCAAAAACATATAAACACAACGATAACCGATAACTCGATTAACAGATAGATTCCCGATAAAATCGATGAATCTCAATCGAACCCAGAAATTTTACCTAGAAATTTAGACCAAGATATTTGATTTTTAAAAGCACAGACGACCGAACTTCAACCCAGAAACAATTATGTAATCGATTTTTCAAAAAACTTAACTCAGATCCACTAAACCAATTGTAGATCCACTAAAACAGAAATCGAATTCTTGATATGGCATAAAACAACAAGTCAAAACCTCAGATCAAATCGATAAACAAAAACCAATCTAGAAAACAATTAATTAACAGAAACCAAAAACTCAGATAGATCAGAATAACGATTAAGAGTTTTAGACAAACCTTTTTGGATCAAACCTTCTGTTTCTTTGCTCTGATACCAATTGTAGATCCCAGTACAGTGCAATCACGAACAATAATCAACAATGAAGAACAATAATATAGCCACAACCTCTAGTCATATGATTAATATTCAAGAAAGGGTTTAGGTTTACAGAGATAATATTTGATCAGTAAATGTAAACCTATTGACTAGAGAATTATGAATAATGAAACTAAAATTCTAAACTCTAACCTAAAACTAGGTTAACAAAATAGTTTAAATACATACGATTTAGACCAAATGGGCTTCAGTCCCAATAACAATTAAACTATCAATTAAATACAATTCACCCCCTTATAAATGCTTTATACCACTTTCAACACACAGGACTTTCAGTCCTAACAGGGGGTAACCTCTAGACCAACACATGGTCCAGATTATGCCAATGACCATTTGGCACCTAGGGAGATTGTGTTGAGGTTGGGCTCTGTAGGATTTCCTTCTGATCCTCGATGTCCCTTAGATGGGGAATCATCTATAGACGTTCCGTTATCAATTTTCTCAAGTGTAGATTCAGAGGCTATCATTTGAATATTGATAAATGGACTCTTTGGGTGATCTAGACCCACAGAGTCATCATGTTTGCTCACAAGCACCTCTGAATTGCTTTGGTTTTCTCTCGTATGTGTATCAGAGGCAACAAATGACTCTGCAGAGGTGGGTGGCGTGTTCTGGGGCAATAGAACACTTATATCTTCACCTCCATCATTTTGAGATGATGGGGTTGCTTTGGTTTCCCCGGATAGTGATGGCACAGAGAAGGAAAAAGGTTCCTATGTCCGTTTGTTGGGGTTTGGTTCAGAGCGTGCACTCTTTCTTCAACATCCCTCTGCACTAGATCTGCAGGGATGGATGGGTCGCTTGCACTGGGAGTGGGCTTTGGTTGTGTGCCATCGACATCTTTTTCACCCTCATTCTCCTCCAACGATTTTTCTCTCTCCTCACCCCTGTCTTCCTCATCACTACTAGGAAGCCCAGTCACATCCTCGACTACAACTGTGGTATCGAGAAATCCTAAACCCTCTGTGGTTAGATTTTGACCATCTTCCTTTGGTGGGGAACTTAGTTGTTCCACCACCTCCTTAGTTATATACATATCTACCTTCAGAGGGCTCTGAGGCCTGATATGTTCTTCAGTAGTGGCCTTGTCAGAGCTGGGAATTTCCTCGATTATTACTTTCCTCTTTCTCCGCTGCAGAGGAGTTTCCTTCTCCTCTGTAGATTCCTTCAGAGGAATTTTGGCCTGATCCACTTCTGAGACCTTGGGTTTGGTCTTGTCAGCCAACTTGATAAGACTTCACTTCTTGGCCTTTTTCGAAGGCATATCATAGGCGTGTACCTCTATAAGAGGTACAGAGGCCTTTCCAGCATTGTTTTCCTCGTCATCGACCTTAGGCTTCTTAGCCTTTTTCTTTTTCTTAAGAGGTTTTTGAACCTCTGCAACTACAGTCTGTTCAGGGTTTGGAACCTCTACTTCTGCGGTCCTCTTTTTGTGTTTTCTTTTCTTTTTCTCCTTAGTGGACTCTCCCCCACCCCACTCTCAGGGTTTTTCCTCTCAACTACTCTCTCCTCACGTGCCACTTCGGCCACATTCTCCTGTACTCCCTCTGCTACATCGTCCCTAAGATAAATAGCAATCTCACCAACAAGGAATCCTATGCGTGGAGGGGTTGCAGGACTCGGTTCAGGAGTCTTGTATCCACAAACGTATTCTAGCCTATCCTCTTCACTACCTAAATAGGTTAAGAGCTTGGCTGGCAGAGGTCGAGCGTCAGGGTATCCAGTTGCCAAGGTGGTGGGTTTATGAGACTTCATCTCATAGATCTTTGTCATCTTACCCACAGAGGGTAGTTTGTCTGGACCTACCATTTCATTGCCAAGTAAAACGACAATGAACCTGTTGAATACAAGGGTAGTTGGTTGCTTTTCTCTCCTCTGATCCTCTTCCATTGTGAGTACAACATTCATTATCTCTCTTAAGATCAACTTTGCGTAGTCCAGAGGGAGGTCGTAGTAGATTCCATACATAATAGCCAGTGTGTTATGGCTAGATTGATCAGGGCTTCCTACTTTGCAGGTCAGAGCCTGGTTTAGTATCGAGAAGAGGACGTTCCACAGAGGTGGCAAGTTCTGATGTCTGAATTCTGTCCTCTTAGCTATGGGCTTAGCATACCCATAAAACCTAAGGAAATCCAAGATTTCCTCATCAGAGGGTTCCTCTGAAAACTTTGTCAAGTTTAGCTGGTCCTTGGTTGGGAGTTCTAAAATGTCAGATACCATCCTTTTGTTGAGGCCAAATTCCAGAACCTTGTCACTTCCAACACAGGTAGCATACCCCATTATGCAATGGCCATAGTTAGGGATTTTCTCATATCGACATCCTTGCCAAAATTGTTGGACATAGGTTTCAGGGACATCAGACCTAGTCATGGTTAGGGCCTTGTTCAGAAGTGATTCTTTAGGAGTTTGATTAATGGTGCAGCTTCAGCAGGGAATCCCTTGGGTTCAAGAACAATATAGTGATTGTTGGGCTTTAGTTGAAGAAAGGAAGTGTGATATTGGTGCCTAGTGAAAGAAATCATCCGACTAGACAATTGGTTTTGTTGACCCACGGATGCAGAATCATCCTTTTGAGCAATGGAACGTTGAGAGTTGTTGGAGTTTTGGGAGTTTCCGGCGGATGCTGTTTGAGAAGCCATTGGAATGGATGAATGAAGAAGAAAGAGATTTGCAGGTTTGCCTTGTGTTCTTGAGAGCAAAAATTGCAGGTAAAAGAGTGAAAGATGAAAGTGTTTGGATATTTATGGTGTGAGAGGGTTAAAAAATTAAGCGGTAAAAAAGAAAAATTTAAAATCCGTAATAAGTACCTAGCTAGAAATGAGCCATTTCCAAAAACAACGGTACAGATTACGTCCCAATCACATGTTGCCACGTCATTTAGGGCGGCGCACAATCGAGTACGTTTGCCTCCCACTAATCTGACGCGCGTGGCATTTGCTATACCCAAATGTCTGTCATTTTTAAAAATAACCCACACCCCAAAACCTTTAAAAATGCACAATTGTTGAGGATGACAGAAGCTCTGTGGGTTAAGAGATTATGAGGTTTGGGGTGTGCTCTGTCACGCACAATGATACACCTTTATCACCCAAAAACATTTGAGATCGATGAGATGATTGAGTTGGTTAACTTAATAAGGGATTAGAGGTTAGGAGGTATCTTTATGAGACGTAGAGGCTCTAATATGCCTCGCAGAGGTTTTGGGAGAGACCTCAGAGGCTCTTTAACCAAAAAAATTCTAATTAAAGAAAGACATTTAAGATTTTTGATCACCCAAAGTTTGGACATGTTTTGGTTGGGAATTTAGGACATATTTGGAAATTCGTGTCCGATAAAAGTGTTTTTGTCCTTGTAGATGTGCGAAGAACATACCTGATTCTGTAAACTCCTCTCGAGTATTGGCTTCTCTTGCCCCCCCTTGAATGGTCAAGGTCTCCTTTGATCGACTCCTTCTGTTCCCCCTTGACCTATGCTTGGATTAGATTTGATAAGTTTTGCACAATACATAGATCAAAGAACCACATGATTTTGACCACGAGAGATGAATTAAAAGACAACTATTCATGCAAGATTGAACTATACATACAGAAAACAAAAGATATTGAAATGTAATAAGTACGACAGAAGCTCTATGCCAAGGTACAGAGGCTCTGTGAATCAACTCATATTTAGCATTCCTAACTTGCCAACAAGAAAGGAGAATCTCTTCTCATCTAGGGCTTTTGTAAATAGGTCAGTAAGTTTACCTGTGGGCACAAAATACATTTCAATGGTGCCTTGTGTTAGAACATAAATGTTCTATTTAGAAGTTTTTGAAAAAAACCAAGATCTCTAAATATTTAGAGAGAGAAAATAGAGAGAGAGAGCAAGGAAGCGCAAAGTAACAGTTTATTGAAAATGTGCGTGAGATTCTTACACCAAACCAAGACCAAAGGGACTTAAATACCCTTGGTCAAATACAACACAATATGACTCTAAACACAGTATTTGACCAAGCCCTATAAATACAATGATTACTATAAAATCAGACCTAACAATCTCCCCCTTAGTAATCATTGGCACTTTGGTCTTCAAAAAATGTCTTCTATAACAGTACGGACCAACAAAGCGACTTCGAGAAGCTTTCTGACTTTTAAAGGAAAAAATTATTCTCAGCATATTTCAGAATAAAAATGTCTTTGCTGCTTGATCTCTATACGATACACCTCTTTTGAATGATCTTGAATGAACTGTGATGTTCGGAGAAAAAACGGCAAAAGAATTGATATAACTGAGAGAATAGAATCTTTGAGCGAATCTTGATCAGTAGATAAACTTTTGAGCTCTTTGTCTCTTTAACTTCTCCTTGACTTCTCCCCCTCATGACCTTGATGATCTTGATCAACTTGGTCATGCAAATGTTGGAGACGAGACAACGTAAAATCTGCAAAAACAAAGAAACAGAGAAAACAGGGAGGTTTGTGCTTCATGTTGGATGCGCAAACCAAGGTTTGCGTTTCATGAAGGGTACGCAAAACAAGGTTTGCGTGACCAACGGAATGAGCAAAGCTGACTTAAACTCAGAAAAATGTTACCTTTTGAAGCTCTTTGACTCCCCCTACACAAATGTACTAGATGTGACAATTCAAGTTAGCATTCATATAACGCAATTGACAATTCATGCAAATGCTCTTTTCAATTGGTATCAGAGCAAACTGAATCTTGAGAGGATTGAGAGATTTCATTTTCTGAATCTGAATTGTTGATTGAAATCGAAAATTTGATCGATTTTCTTGAATTTTTCAAGAAAATCTCGTTTTCTTGATTTCTCATAAAATTTGGATGTGTTTGTGATCGAATTGTGTTGATTTTGGTCTCATTAGTTTCGTTTTTGATAATCGATCACATTTGTTTCAGGTTGTTTTTCAAGAAAAACTGATTTAGATCATCGATTTTGTGAAATTGAAATTTTCTGGAAAAACGAGTTCAAGCACTGTTACATTCATGTTTTTGTGTTTTAGTGGATTTTAATCGAATTTGTTGTTAAGAATGTGTTAAAAAGATGTTTTTGTGTGTTGTGAGTTTTTAAAGTTTGCGCTTCAATCATACAAGTTTGCGCCTCATTCATCATCGTTTGCGCATGTTCATCTTTTGAATTGCGTGTTCTACTAATCTTGATCTTGTTTTTCAGGTTTTCGCATCTAGCCTCATACGCAAAGTTTATCTTGCGTATCAAGTGCAATCCGAAAGGCTTGGTTTGCGCTTCCCTCTTCAAACGCAAAGTCTGCTTTGCGCTTCCCTCTACATACGCAAAGCTAACTTTGCGTATCCTTCTTCACACGCAATGTATTCTTTGCGCTTCAGTATTCACACGCAAAGCATGGTTTGCGCTTCTGCTTTCACACGCAAAGATCTTCTTTGCGCTTCACGTTCAAAACGCAAAGTCTTAGTTTGCGTTTCTAGTTATCAACGCAAAGCTCTTGTTTGCGTTCCCTTCCTGACACACAAAGATCTACTTTGCGCAAGCTCCAGACTTAGTTTAAAAAAAAAAGTCTGGGAATTTTTTTTGTGACATCTATGGATTCTGCAAAATTTGGCTTTCAAGCTAAGTTCTACACGAGTGACCTCATGATGTCATTGGGTACAGAAACTCGTCCTCCGGTCCTAGTCGACGAAAACGAATTCACTCAATGGCAAGATAGGTTTCTAAACTTCATCGAGCGTCAAACCAATGGAGAAAACATGATGAAGTCTTTATATGAAGGACCTTTCATAAAGCCTAATAAATAAACTCCTCCAACACCTGAAGAGGCTTCACAAATGAAAGCTGATCGAGAGCTGAAAGCTAATCTGATGCTTGCCTTACCAAACTCTGTCTACAACCGGGTTGATCATTGCAAGGATTATCCAAATCTGTTGTGGACACATATGGAAAAGATAATGCTTGGTTCTTCGGTCGCAACTCAGCTCCGACATACTCGATTCATGAACAACTTCGAGGAGTTTAAGGCCAAAGACAGCGAGTCTATAAAGAGTGTTTTCGACAGATTTTGCGCAGTGCTGAATGATCTCCGAAAGATAAATGTGATCAAGACAGAGCTTGAGACGAATCTGAAATTCCTTAATGCTCTTCAGCCTGAGTGGAATAAAACTTGTCATAGACTAAGGAACGATGTTCGGATTTCCACAATGCAGATTCAGGAACTTTACGAGATTCTGATGACTGATGAGAGCTTGGTGTTAGAGAAAAAGGCCAAGATGGATAAAAAGAAGAAAACAGTAGATCCGGTTGCTCTTCTCACGAAGCAATTATCTGAACAAGCATTGTCTGAAAATGCTTACACCGGGTCAACTGAAGATGATGGCGAAGCTTTACAAAAAGTTATGATCCTTCTCTCTCAGCATTACCATAAGAAGTTCCAACCTAGATCGTGTTCCAACTCTTCACGCTTCACTTCTGCTTCTACAGTCAAAGTGCCCGAGCCTAAGACTGCATCTTGTTATAACTGTGGAAAGTCGGGCCACTACTCAAAGAAGTGTCGAGCAAAGAAAGTTAGGGACTCAGCTTACTACCACAAGAAAATGGAACTGGCTGAAAAGAGAGAGAACGGAACTGCTCTGCTGGCCGAGGAAGAATTCTGGCTGGATTATTCCGATGATGAAGCATCAAACGTCGAGATCGCTCAGATGTGCTTGATCGGAGATGATCAGTCAGATGATTCTGATACTGATGCTGATGAGGTATACTCTGAATTTGATTTTAATTTCATTTCTTCTCAGATGAATATTATAATTACTGCTTTATCTGATCTACGTTCAAAACTCTTATCTGAAAAGAATTTAAATTCCGAAAAGTCAGATTTGATTGACAAATTGAAAATTTATTTGAAAGATGAAAAATCTATTTTAGAAAATACTAAAGACATCTTTCAAAAGAAATTGGATGATTTGGAAAATTCAAATAAGACTTATCTTGAATCTTTGACGGCTATGACTAATTTAAAAGATGAATTTTCAGATAAAATAAATAAGTTAGAAGAAAAACTTTATCGAAGAGACCAATCTGAACAAACAATTTATATGAACAAACCGAGGAGTGAAGAGGCTTTAAAACAAAGATTGGGACTTGGTTTTGACAATCCTCATTGTTTAAACAATGCGATTGAAAAATCCCCAACTTTATCTAAATACGATTATCTGACTTTTGCTCATTATGCTCCTCAATTTAAAATTGATTGGATGAATGAGAAGCAAGTGTTAGAAATAGAAAAATGAAATTCCTTTTGTTTATACAAGTGAAAATGCAAAATATTTCCCTGAAAAATCAAGGAGAGGCAGAAGAATTTTAAATGATATATCTTCTATTAAATCTTCAGTATCTGATGATTTTGTTTCTTCTTATGCCCCTGATTCTGATAAGGAAAATATTTCTCCTATCATTTATGATTCGAAGAAATATACTCCTCCTTTAGTATTAGAAGGCAAAATCATCGATCTTGAAGACAAGATAGAAGATCAAAATATTTTGAAGAAAATTGAATCTGATATTATTCTTTCTTTCATGACGTCTAGTCTTGAAGAAAATTTAATTTCTCGAAAATCAGATTCTATTTCTAGCCTCTCTTCTGATTCTAAGGAAAATAAAAAGGAAGTTTCAAGTTTTAAAATCTTTTCTCAAATTACTTCAGACTCCGAGGCTAATTCAGATTTATTAGTTGATCAGATTGGTTGCTTGGATAAAATTATTTCTTCTGATTTAAATATTTCGTCTAAAATTCTTGATGATTCTTTTACGCTCAATGATCAGTATTATAAACCTCATCGTAAAAGAAGACGGTCAAAGAAGTCAAAGAAAAAAGATAAAGTTCTTTCTGACAGTTCTAATTCTTCCGATTCAATTCTTACAGATAGGACTTTGAGCAAGTCATCAAAGAAGCAGATCTGGAGAACAAAGCGAACATCTGATGAACCTACTTTTGATGGGGATAAATGTGTAGACAAATTCTATAAAAGCGATTCATTTGTTTCTAGTAATAAAATTTCAAAATATTCTATAAAGCAAATGATTCGAATTTCAAAACATGTATCATGTTCTTCCTCAGATTCTAGTTCAGATGATTATGCTCTATCTTCTGATAATTGTGCTTATTATTCTGATGATATTTTTCATGTTTCTCGTTTCAAATCTGCTCATTATTTCCCCATACGAACTGCAACTAACTTATACGGGCCCAAATTTAAGTGGGTACCCAAATCTCAATCTGATTTAAAGTTGCAGGCATCACATGTTAAGGGGGAGTAAGGGAAAGTTGGTTTCTGCGTACTTCAGCTCAGGACCCGTACTTCATAGACTACGACTTCTAAACAAATCAGTTTAGAACTCGTTCTTCAATGATTTAAGCTTCTGACTAAATGAGATAATGTGAGTACATCAATTTTATTTCCGCTGCATTTTATCTCTGATTATGATGTGTTCCAGTTTTTCTCTTTATTTTCCAAGAATCTGAGCTTGTTTATCTATCTCCTGAATTTGTATAACCCAATTTTTTTTTAATATGAGTCACAAATTTATTTTATAAAATGTAAAAGATGAAATAGTTGAATTTTATTTTGATCTGACTAAATATCAATTGAAAGTTTAAATCTTTACAACTTTTAGTCTATAAAGTAAAAGTTTTACATTTTTTCTTTCTTTTGAATAAAATATGTGTCTAGGATAAATTTTCAAGTTCTTTGTTTATATTAAAGTTTTATATGTTCAACTTTCAAGTCTTACAAAAGTCGAAAAGTCAGCAACATGTTTGAAACTTTTATTACTGCTTTAAAGTTGTGTGATTCGGAATTTTTATAGTTTACTTTGCTTAGACTACCTAATTAATCAGAATTATAGATCGGAATGAAAATATGGGCTAAGCACTTAGATGTTGACCTGAGTGATTGAGATGAATTATAATTTCATAAAATACAGAAATCTCTAAGTTTAAAAGTTTGTACCTGTGACCTTTCTGGTTTGAGAAAGTAAGTTCCGTGGGATGCTCGTCATCTGGTTCCCTAAGGTCAATTGATCTGGGAGTGATCGAACCCAAATCCTTCTATAGAATCAGATCGAAAGTCATGTTCTACTGGTATGAATGGGTTTAGGATATGTCGATGTAGCCTTTCTGATCTGGGAAAGTAAGTTCCAAGGGGTGCTTGACACCTAGTCCCCTAAGGCCAACTGGTCTGGGAGTGGCTGACCCAAATCCTGCAATAGGGTCAGATAGAAAGTTACGTTTACGGCATGTTCTTTACTTAATAAACTTTTTGATCAAAAGATGCCAAAGTGCACGCTCTTAAAAGATGCCAAAGAGCACACTCATGTTAAGATGCCAATGTGCACAATGCTAAAAGATGCCAATGAGCACACATCTCATGACACTTGGTGATATGTTTGAGTTGCGATAAACCTATAAATTTGTGAAAATCTTAATTTTTGATGGATTAGTGTGAGTACATGCAAAGTTCTCTATAATATTTTTAGAATTGCATTTTCTTGAAACTAATCGAAGATTCGCATGTGAGCACACTGAATAGATTGCTGGAAGTTTTTGAAACTGAACATGTTTTAACTTGATATGCAACGAAACTTGTTTCTGTATCCAACAACATATGTTTGATTTCAAATGATTGATAAATCTGTGATATTTTACTAAGTAGACTTTTATTTGTTTAGTGTTTAAAATTTTATATGTTTAGTTGTTTCAAAATTTACATTCAGTATATTTTTCTTTCTACATTAATATTTGATCATTGTGTTCTCATAAATATATTTTAATGGGTTTATGCATTATTCAAGGGGGAGTGAACAAAGAGATTATTTTTCAAAGATTATATCTGTTTTTGAGGGGGAGTATCTGATTTTCTTTATATGAATGCTAACTTGAATTGTCACATCTAGTGCATTTGTGTAGGGGGAGTCAAAGAGCTTTAAAAGGTAACATTTTTCTGAGTTTAAGTCAGCTTTGCGCATTCCGTTGGTCACGCAAACCTTGTTTTGCGTATCCTTCATGAAACGCAAACCTTGGTTTGCGCATCCAACATGAAGCGCAAACCTCCTCTGTTTTCTCTGTTTCTTTGATTTTGCAGATCTTACGTTGTCTCCAACATTTACATGACCAAGTTGATCAAGATCATCTAGGTCATGAGGGGGAGAAGTCTAAGAGAAGTTTAAGAGACAAAGAGCTCAAAAGTTTATCTGTTGATCAAGATTTGCTCAAAGATTCTATTCTTTCAGCTACAAATGATTCTTTTCCTGTTCCTGCTCCGAACACCACAGTTCATTTAAGATCATTCAAAAGAGGTGTGTCGTCTAGAGCTCAAGGCAACAAAGACAACTTAATCTGAAAGATGCTGAGAAGAAATTTTTTTCTTAAAAGTCAGAAAGCTTCATAAAGTCGCTTTGTTGGTCCGTGCTGTTATAGAAGACAATTTTTGAAGACCAAAGCGCCAATGATTACTAAGGGGGAGATTATTAAGTCTGATTTTATAGTAATCATTGTATTTATAGGGCTTGGTCAAATACTGTGTTTAGTGTCCTATTATGTGTTGTATTGACCAAGGGTATTTAAGTCCCTTTGGTCTTGGTTTGGTGTAAGAATCTCACGCACATTATCAATATACTCTTACTTTGCGCTTCCTTGCTCTCTCTCTCTACTTTCTCTCTCTAAAGAATCAGTGATCTTGGACTAACAGTTTTGTAAAGTAATCTTGTATTTTTTATTTGGGCCTTGTACTTTGGGTTTGGGCTTAAATGTGTAACAATGGCATTGGGGTATATATAGGAATATGTTTGTATATGTTTTGTAAGTAAGTTCATTCAAAAATGTAGTTGTACGAGTTCTTGTCTTTCCTAGAGAGAGAAAGCTTGTAACTCTCTCTAGAATATGTGAATAAAAAAACAATTCTCTCCCAATCTCTTGTTAATCTTTTCTCAATAAATCAAACTCTGATCATTGGAACTAACAAGTGGTATCAGAGCTAAATCCGACAATTTGAGAGAAAAAGAGTTCGTAAACTGTTTCTTGAAGTTCTTGATCGATTTTTGAGTTAGAAAGTGTTTTTGGTAAAATCTTTGATTGGAAAATGCTCGAATTATGTTTTAGAATGATTCTATGTGATTGAATTTCATTATTAAATCGATTTGAATCACTAAATTTTGATTTTGGAAGGTTTTTTTATTCGATGAGTCGTACACTGTTGGATCACTGAATTATGGATTTGAATGTATTTTTGTGCTAATCAATTGATTTGGATTGTTTCTTATACTAATTTGATTGTTTATGTGAGTTTACAGCTTCCTATTCGAAGATTTGATTGGATTTTTGGACTAGATTTTAACTTTTAGGACCGAAACTCGAAGAACTCGCAAGATCTTAACTTTTCGTATGAAGAACTCGCATAATAGAATTCGCATGATGAGAAAAGCTTTGAAGATGAAATTTTGTCTAAGTATAGAATTCGCTTGACAGTGATATGTGAAAGTTCAGAATTCGCATCGATACAAATTCTTTGAGGCTGAAAAATATTCTAAGTGTATAATTCGTATCACAGTGAAGAGATAGTGTGCGAAATGTTAAGAATTCACATCCTTCCTTATGCGAATTGCAAGGAATTCGCACATAGGCACATGCGAGAAGCAGGAATTCACATATAAGCCTATGCGAATTGTGAGGATTTCGGCTAATGCCTCATGTAAATTGTGCTCCTCATGAACAGTGATCTGCGAATTGTGAAGGTTATGCGAAAAGTTTTTGACTCAATGCAAAAACTGACTGTTCTGAACCCATTTTGCTACAAGTTTGCCCTGTTCCCGAGATTTTCTGCGTAATGCATATGTGACATCATTCCTATCTTCCGTTGGTCACATATTTTTAGCAACTTATCTAAATTTTCACGAGTGCTCATGCTTGTTAAGATTTTCAAATACTGGATGTTTGGATTTAGTCTCTGATTGGATTGGATTAGCAGCTTGAGTATTTTCAATCATCAGTCTGGAGTACTTCTCTACGTTGTTAGACCGTGTAGTGCTATTGATCATTCTTCTAACCTGATCAATTAGAAGTGTGAGTGACTGCAATCATTGTTCTGATGCTTTGGTTGTGATTCAGAATCTTGAGTGCTTATAATTATCCAGCTGATTCGTGAAGAAAGGAGTTCTAAGTTCGTTCGTTCAGTGTTCTGAGAAGCAGTTAGAAAATGAGTGTCTTTCATCAGTTGTTGAACAATTGTCAGAATTGTCTTCTAACCCTTACTTTGTGGTGTTTGCTACAAGATGCTTCCTCCTGTAAGCTGATCAGAATAAGTTCTTAAGATGAATTCCTATTCAACTCGTGGTTCAAAGACAGATCCGGTGTTATAAACTGAAGAGGCACTTTGGTTGTCACGTCATAATTCACACATTTCTTTCTTGTGGGCATAACGAATGTGTTGAATTTACAAGAGTTAAAATTTGTCTTTATGTGCACTCAGTCGAGGTTATTGTCTACATCAGATCTGGTATTAAAGTTGAAACTTCAAGGATAAGAGCTACTTTCAAGGGGGAGCAAGAAATGATTTGATGTTTAAGCAACGCTAAGTTTTTTAAAGAAATCAAGTAGGAGAAGAACTGAAGTTGAATAGGATGATTCCTTTACAAAACTTAGGGGGAGAATGTTAGAACATAAATGTTCTATTTAGAAGTTTTGTAAAGTAATCTTGTGTTTTGTATTTGGGCCTTGTACTTTAGGTTTGGGCTTAAATGTGTAACAAGGGAATTGGGGGTATATATAGGAATATGTTTGTATGTGTTTTGTAAGTAAGTTCATTCAAAATGTAGTTATACGAGTTCTTGTGTTTCCTAGAGAAAGAAAGCTTGTAACTCTCTCTAGAATATGTGAATAAACAAATTGTTCCCTCCCAATCTCTTGTTAATCTTTTCTCAATTAATCAAACTCTGATCACTAGAACTAACACCCTGCTCCACATGGTGTTTCAGAAAATGGTACCTGATATCTATATGTTTAGTCTTGGAGTGCTGTACTGGATTGGTAGAGATCGCAATGGCACTTTTGGAGTCACAGAGGATGGGTATTTTATCAATGGCAAGACCATAGTCCCTTAGTTGGGTTCTCATCCACAGAACTTGTGAGCAACAACTAGCAGCAGCTACATATTCAGCTTCTGTCGTAGAGGTTGACACACAATTCTGTTTCTTAGAAGTCCAACTAACTAATTTGCCTCCTAGGAATTGACAACTCCCAGAGGTACTATTTCGGTCAAGCTTGCATCCTCCATAGTCTGAATCTATATAAGCCACAAGATCAAAGCCAGATTTCTTTGGATACCAAAGGCCAAGATTCTTGGTGCCTTTTAGATATCTAAAGATCCTATTTACAGCTAAAAGATGATATTCCTTGGGGTTAGCTTGTAATCTTGCACAGAGGCATGTAGCAAACTTTATATCAGGTCTACTTGCAGTTAAGTACAAAAAAGACCCAATCATACCATTGTAGAGTTTACACTCCACAGATTTACCCTCTGGATTAGCATAGAGCTTGGATCCAGTGGCCATTGGAGTCCTCGTTGCTGAAGACACAGTCTCATTGGATTCAAGATCATCCAAACTGAAGATCGCAATCTGAAGCTAAAGCCGAAACGTCGACTCTCGATATTAAAGTCTATGTCGTTTATAATAAATGTCAATGTAATTGTTTGTTATTGTATTAGTTAAGTTAATATTTAGTTTGTTAGATATTAGTTAACTTAGTTAGTTATATTATTTAGTTAGAAATAATATCTAGATATTAAATCTAGATATTATGATAGTGTGTTAGACACACTTTAGTTTTAGATATTGTGTATCTCTCAACAACTCTCTAACAATCAGATATTATCAACACAAAACACAGACTTAAAGGTGTAAATCAGAGAGAAAACAGAGAACACACAAAATAGCTTGAATCGATCAACCTTGTAACCATTTGTTATAATCAATACAGGTTGGTAATCATATTGTGTTGTTGTTTCTATAAACTTGATAAACATTGTTGGACCGACAATTGGTATCAGAGCCTGATTAAGATCAAAATCAAGTTTTAAGAAAAACGACTATGTGTTCTAGTTTGAAAATCGATTTTGAGTTTTTGAGTGTTTTAGGTGTTAAAATCGATCAAGTTGTGATCGATTAGGTTGCTAGATAGAGTTGTGAGTATTTGATTTCACTTTAAAGCCTTAATCGAGTTCCATTTTGGTGATTTAGTGGTCTAAAGTCGAGAACAGAAAGTTACTGTACCATCAAATTTATTTTCAAAAAGTGTTTTTTATTGCGATCGTGTGATAGCAAACTGTTATAGAAGTGTTTTTAGACTTATTGGTAAAGTTTGGTACTGCTAATCGACGAAGATACAAGTTTTTAGTTGATTTTCGAAGTACAGGATGAACTTGCGCAAACCAGAAGAAGAACACACGCAAAGCCAACTTTGCGTACCTTACTTTGCGCATCTAACGTGATACGCAAACTTCACTTTGCGCATCACGCCTGATACGCAAACCCTACTTTGCGCATCTCAAGCAATCCGCAAACCTCACTTATCGGATCCAACAACATACGCTAACACTACTTTTCGCATCACACTGTTTATGCAAAGCTCGAACTCCACTTCTCGCATCAAAGAGCATACGCAAAGCTCAGTTTTCGCAACACTCTTGATCCGCAAAGCTCACTTCACGCAACCCAAGGATACACAAAGCTCAGTTTTCTCAGTTCACGTGTTCATCTCTTCACGAAAAGATCAAGTCTACTTTGCGCATCCAGCTTGAAACGCAAAGTTTACTTTGCGCATCTAACGTGATACGCAAACTTCACTTTGCGCATCCCGCTTGATACGCAAACCTCAGTTTGTGCAGCTTGCTTGATACGCAAACCTCCATTTGCGTACACAAACCTTGATACACAAACCTTGATACGCAAACCTCTCTGCTCCAATCACTGTTCCATACTTAGAATATTTTTCCGAGAATTTTTCGAAACTGTAATAGCGGGACCCCCGTGCTAAGTCTGCCTAGGGGGATAAAATTTCTTGTGTGATCAAATTTTATCTGTTTTTATTTTGGGCTAACGATCATATTCAAGTTTTTCTAATCTTATCAGAATGTATTCCTATTTTCAAATGTTGAATAAAGGAAAATACGAAAAGTGGAAAAGGAATTTTTTCAGCTTCATAGATGGTGATGAACTGGGTCAAAACATGAGATTATCATTGTGTGAAGGAGCACAACGAAATCATGCTGATTATAGAGCTAGAGTTTATCTGAGAAAGAGTATTTCTAAGGAAATATATGATTTAATGGATATTCCCGAAGCCTCAGGGAAAGAGATTTGGGACTATCTTGCATTAAACTCTGAATGGATTGTCTCAGACCGAAACATTTTCTTAAAAGGAAAAGTTTTGGAAGCTGAGAACTCTGAACTTAAAAGAAAGATTCCTACTCTTGAAACTCAAATACAGAAGTTAGAGTCTGTTGAAAGCAATGAGAAGAAGTCCAAGGATTTAGAGAGTGCAAATGCTGAGCTACAAAAGAAAATATCTGAGTTTGAAAAGAAGTTCTCAGATCTGTCAAAGAAAAGTGGTGAAGAGAAGAAGACTCTCGAGCTTAAATGTTTAATACTTTCTCAAAAAGTTGAAGACTTTGAGAAAGTAATCATATTGGAATGAGATCAGTTTGCCAAGGAGAGGAAGGCAAATGATCAGAAGGGTGCTAAGAAGGGATTCAAAGAAGAAAGAAGCATCCTTGAAGCAAAGCTAAAGAAGCTTACCGAGAAGCTATCTGAATTATCTAAGAGTGTACTGACAGAGAAGAAAAAGAAGTCTGCATTTGAGAAGAAGATTGAGCTCCTTATCAAAGAACGAGACAGTTATTCTTCAAAGGTAAAAGAGCTTCAAGATATTATTTCAAAGACGGTGGTGGTGACTGAGCGAACGACTCCAGAGTCAAAAATCCACTCACCTAGAAATATTTTAGTTGGTTCTAACAAACCAGCCGCAAGCTCACATCAGAAAACTGCTCTGTTCAAAAGGTCAGTTAAATCTTCTAATCAGATTCATTCTACTAATCTTTTCTATGACAGGAATAAAGATTTTTCAGGTACACATCAAAGAAGGAGAAGAAGCTTCCAGGAAGAAGTTGAACTGGTCTGGAACAGGAAACCAGTTAAAGAAGAGCTGCAATGTAAAAACTCATGTGTACATACGCCGATTGCCAAGAACAACAATACGCTGAAAGGTAAACCTGATTTTGTTTACTCAAGAGATAAATTAATCAGTTTGTCAGGCAAAATGAGTACCAACAATGGAAGAAAAGAATGATTCAGTTTCTAAATCACAAAAGCAGAGATTACATGGAATCAATCACTACTGGTCCAGTAAATCCAATGATCAGAGTACCTGGTCAAGATGCAACTGAAACCTCTCCGGAAATCCCTGACAGATTTGTTCCCAAACCGTATGAATACTTCACTGACCGAGAGAAAGATCTATTCAAGATAGATGAAGAGGCTCTCATTTTCCTGACAATGGCCATTCTAAATGACATCTACAATCGTGTAGACAGCCGAAGTTCTGCTAAGGAAATATGGGATGAGCTAGCAAGACAATTTGAGGGAAGTGAAGCTTCAATTCAAGCCAACCAAAAGCTGTGCATTAATGCCTATGAAGGATTTCATGCGAAGGAAGGAGAGACACTACTTGACACCTACAATAGATACAACATCATTCTGAATGACATGAGGAGGAACAACATTTCCAAATCTGCTTATGAAATAAACTATAAGTTTATCAAGAACTTGAACCCAGAATGGAAGAACTTTGGCACCAATCTTCAGATGTCAAAGAATATGGCTTAAGAGAAGGTAACTGACAACTTCTCCACACTTTCCCAACATGAAGATGAGGTGAGATCTATCAACAATGAGTCCAAGGATCTGAAGGACTCAGTGGCTCTCATAGATGGGAAAGGAAAAAGTTCAAGTTCTGGTCATGTTTCCTCTTCAAGGTCAAAGAAGAAAGTGTCTAAAACATTTGTCAAGGAGATTACTGAGTCAGATTCTGCTTCTAGTGATGAGGAACTGGAGATCAATTCTGATGATGACATACAGAGGTTCTCTGAAAACTTGGCCCTGATTACTCGCCAATTCAAGAAAAGCTTTGGAAAGAAGAAGTACTATTCAAAGCCAAAGTATGAAGGGTACAAGAAAGAGAAGTCTGATCTGAGGTACAAGCCAAGGTATGGAAGGGGAGATGAGAAGAGAGACGAAAGAAGAGAAGAAAGGAAAGAAGAAAGAAGATAAGAAAAGAGAGAGGAAAAGAAAGAAGAGAAGAAGGATGAAGCTGGAAGATGCTTCAATTGTGGAAATTTTGGACACTTTGCCAAAGACTGTAAGTTCAAGAAAGTCAAGAACTCAGAATACTATGCAAGGAAGTCTCTGATTTCCAAGAAAGTGGAGGAGGGAAAGGTGCTCATGGTCGAGGAGGAGAACTGGCTATTCCAAAGCTCGGATGAGGAGGAGCAAGCACACTTCACTCAAGTCTCCTACATGGAAAAGCTTGATGGTGATGATGAGGCTTCTGAGGCTTATTCCAAGTATGAAAACTCTAAACTTATTGAATCTCTTATGATCCAAATCCACAACATGAAAGATGAGTTTGAAATGTTAAAAGGTAAACTTAGCTCAGAACACCAAACAGCTTTGAGTTTTCGTGATGAAAACACTCTGCTGAAAGTTGTTGTGGAAGAAAGGGAAAAGGAGAAAGAAAGTCTAAAAGCTGAAAAAGAATCCTTAAAAAGTAAAATATCTAGTTTGGCAAAGGATCTTGTCAATCTTAACGCTGAAAAAGGTGATTTTAAAATTAAATTTGAAGTCTGTTTTCAAGAGTGAAATGAAGCTTACACCAAGATCAAACAACTGGAGGACATTAACATGAAACGTGGTCAGACTGAGCAAACATTAAATCTGCTGACCAATAAACTCCAAGATGAAAGATTTTATAAAGTTAAACCAGGTTTGGGTTTACCATCTAATGATGTTTTGAAAAAGGCGCCAGAGAACTTGTATAATTTTGATAAACTTGGCTCCACGGTTAGACCCATTCCTGACATTCGTGCAACGTTCATTAAAGCGGATACGTCTAAACCTCTTACAGAGACCAAAGGTAAAGAAGTAATAGGATAGGACAAGTCGTGTGGCATTGATTCACAAAATTCTATTAAATCAGTTGGTTTTAAATATAGTGATTTGAACAAAAGTTATGAGACTCGAAAGATCGAATTCGTTGAGTTTGAATCACTGTTTTCCATACCTTCAAAAGAATCAGTCAACAATGACAGAATCCCACCTGAGACTGAATGCAAATACGATGAATATGAATCGGATGCAGATCCATCAATTATACCATCAGTCTCAAACCCTATTACTCCTAAACCTTTACTTGTTGAAAAGGTTGAAGAAGAAACTGATGTCACGAATGAATCCTGTTTCAAAAATGACAAAATGGAGTTTATTGAGAACATGACTAAAGAAATGTTTTCTGAAATGATGAATGCTTCAGACTCTGATCCTGTTTCTATTTCAAAAGAGTCAAATTTTGTGAGTAATCATACATCTGAATTGATGGAACAAATTGATATGCTGCAAAAATCTTTTGATGAAATTGAAGATGAAAACTTTGATCTCAAATTTAAACTTGAAAAGTCTTTAAAGGAAAATCAAGAGCTTTGCAAAGAGATCAATCATTTGAATGACACTTTGTTTAAAAATGTTTCAAATGATAAACAGATGCTTAATGATCAAAGCTGGAAAGTAAGATCTAATCCAGAATTTGATGAGTCTACAAAACCTCTAGTTATTTATTCTGATTGTCCTGAGTATCAACCAAGTACTTTTGAAAAGGGTGAGACTTTAGGTATCTCAAGAAAACGACTGCCTTCTAAGAAAAAGACTGACAAGGTTCCTGTTTCTGTTTCAGATATGAATGGTAATGGAGTTTGGAGGAAGAAGAAGGATAAAAATGGTTGTTTTACTGTTTGTGAAAATTATATTGAAACAAGTTGTACCCAAAACAGTGATGAGTTGAGATATACTTCTTTTGATGAGAATGAATGTTAGATTTGTTCCGATAAATCTAAATTTATGACATTTTCTCGAAAGAATTTATATTGCAAACACTGTTAGGACATTTCTTTTATATAGTACTCCACTCCTAAGTCCAAGAAAAGTAAAAAGAAAGCTAAATTGAACTTTAATTCCAATTCTTCCACACAACCCAAAGTTTTTTGTGCTAAGATTACTCATCCAAGATCTAAAAAGCAACTTCAGGAATTAAATGTTAAAATGGTTTGGAAATGGGTTCCAAAACCCTGATACGAATGGAGAGTGAAAGTCAAATCTACTGATATTCTTGAACTGCTTGAAGCTAACAGCAAAGGACCCATTTTGATATGGGTACCAAAGCGAAACTAATTGTTTCTTTTGCAGGCCTGTCGATTGTGGGTGATAGATTCAGGATGTTCACGCTACATGACAGGATTCAAGCACCTACTACATAACTATGTGGAGGAGCCTGCTGGAACAGTTCGTTTTGCCAATTAAGAAATAGAAGGACATGTCAGAGGATACAGAACGCTTGACAATGGAGTTGTGAAGATACAGAGGGTGTTATATGTTGAAGGTCTTTATCATAATTTGTTCAGCACCATTCACTTCTGTGACATGAAATACCAAGTCCACTTCACAACATCTCATTGCTATCTTGAGGATCCAGATGGTTACGAGATCTTTAGAGCTGAGCGTCGTGGAAATTTATATTATGTAGATTTTCCAACCCTGTCCGCCATACGTCCCGCATGCTTACTAGCTAAAGCTTCCAAAGCACAATCATGGACGTGGCATCGCCGCTTGTCTCACCAGAATTTCAGATCAATAGCTAAGCTACAGAGACAAGGTCTGGTAAAAGGTCTACCAGAAATGAGGTTTGAGAAAGACTCACTGTGTTCGGCATGTGAGATGGGCAAAATGAAGCGAAGCTCATTCATGTCCAAGACTGAATCATCAACCTCATATGCACTGGAACTTATTCATATGGACATTTGTGGCCCAATGCGGACAACGTCTATCAATGGAAAGAAATACGTTTTAGTCATGATAGATGACTATTCAAGATACACATGGCTCGAGTTTCTTCGAAAAAACTCGGATGCGCCAGAACTGATTATCGCTTTTATTAAGTGTATTCAAGTATGTCTGCAATTGCCAGTTCGGACTCTTCACAGTGATAACGACACGGAGTTCAAAAATGACACCTTACAGAGCTATCTTATCTCTGTGGGAATTTCACACTTCTCTGCCGCCTACACTCCACAACAGAATGGCATTGTTGAACAGAAGAACCGCACCCTTGTTGAAGTTGCTCGTACTATGCTTGCATATGCTGATCTACCCATGTATCTTTGGGATGAGGCGGTTGCGACAACTTGCTTCACTCATAATCGTACCACTGTGGTCAAGCGCTTCGGTAAAACAACATATAAGTTGATCAACAATTGTAAACCTAATATCAAATTCCTTCGTGTCTTTGGTTGCGGGTGTTACATTCTAAGAGAGCGTCAAGGACTTTCAAAATTCGATAAGAAAGCGGATGAAGGATATCTTGTTGGATACTCGCTGACATCCAAAGCTTATCGAATTTACAATACTCAATCCAAGACGATTGTTGAAAGCATGAATGTATCATTTGATGAGAATTCTACTCGGACTTCTGAACACAACTGTTCAAAACTCGGACTCAAGCACAAAGCTTATATTCAACCCAGAATAGAACCAGCGTCCAAACCGTCTACTTCCTCTAACTCTAACTCTATTTCATCTGAGTTAGATTTGTTGTTTATTGATGCCTTTGATGAAATTTGTGCAGACTTTGATAAAGGCATAACAACATCAACACCAAGCTCGGAGGTTCCTGCTATAGTTGAAGACATATATGGACATTCCAAAGAAGTCACTCAAACTGCATCCCCATCAGGTACAACTACACCGTTAGTTTCTGACTCGACTAATACGGAATCTCCTTATGCAGATATTCCTTCTGGAAATGAAGTCCCGAGTACTTCAGCTGCTATTCCTGAAGCATCAGTTTCAGAAACTTCTATACAAGATGTCCCGAGCACATCTGAGGATCTACCTGCAGTTCATGATGAATATAATGAATCGAATACACAACAAACCATTGAATCTTTGCCAAGAACACACAGATGGACAAAGGATCATCCCTTACACAACGTGATAGGTGACGTACAATCTGGTGTTAAGACACGTGCTGCATCAGCAAATTTCTGCATGTTTTCAAGCTTCCTTAGTTCCCTAGTACCAAAGAAAGAATCCGAAGCTCTCCACGATCCCAATTGGATTTCTGCTATGCAAGATGAGCTTCTTCAATTCGAAAGGAACAAGGTTTGGCGCTTGATCCCACTACCTCATGGTAAATCAGTTATTAGAACTAAGTAGGTATTTAGAAATAAGAAGGACGAGGCAGGAGTAGCGGTGAGAAACAAGGATCGATTGGTGGCAAAAGGGTACTGTCAACAGGAGGGCATTGATTATGATGAAACGTTCGCCCCTGTTGCGAGGATCGAAGCCATCAGAATCTTCTTAGCATATGCAGCGCACAAAAACTTTACTTTCTATGAAATGGACGTAAAGTCGGATTTTCTTAATGGCCATCTTCATGAGGAGGTTTATGTTGCTTAACCTGAAGGTTTCATCGATCCTCATCACCTTGATCATGTCTACGTGTTAGACAAAGCGCTATATGGTCTCAAACAAGCACCACGAGCATGGTATGATACTCTTACCAAATTTCTCCTTGCTTCTGGTTTCAAGAAAGGTACTGTTGACACTACCTTATTTCTAAAAAGGCAAGGTGAGGACTTGATTCTTATACAGATTTATGTTGACGACATTATATTTGGGTCGACAAATCCTAAATTCTGCAAGAACTTTTCAAAGATCATGGAAACAAAATTTGAAATGTCAATGATGGGTGAATTAAATTTCTTTCTTGGCTTACAAGTAAAGCAATTACCCGAAGTCATTTTTATTAATCAGACCAAATACATCAAATATATGTTAAGAAAGTTCAATATGCCAGACAGTTCTGTCATGAAAACACCAATGGCTACCGATACACTCTTAGATGCAGATTTATCCGGTAAACCTGCTGATCAAAAGGTGTATCGTAGCATGATTGGTTCTTTACTTTATCTGACTGCAAGTCGCCCAGATATCATGTTTGCAACCTACTTTTGTGCAAGATATCAAGTTAATCCCAAAAAGTCGCACTTTAATGTTGTTAAGCGAATCCTTAGATATCTCAAAGGCACTCCTGATTTAGGCCTTTGGTATCTAAAGGATTCCCGCTTTGATCTCACTGCCTTTACAGATGCTGACCATGCAGGATGTAAGCTAGACCGGAAGAGTGCTTCGGGATCATGTCAATTTATAGGAGACAAACTTGTAAGTTGGAAATCAAAGAAACAAAAATGTGTTTCAATGTCCACTGCTGAGGCAGAATACGTAGTTGCTGCTAGCTGTTGTTCGCAAGTCCTCTGGATGAAGGCCCAGTTGAGGGACTTTGGGTACAACTACAAGCGAGTGCCTATTTATTGCGATTCCAAGAGCGCAATTGCAATAACTTCTAACCCGGTCCAGCACTCGAAGGCCAAGCATATATATGTACGCTATCATTTCATAAAAGACCATGTAGAAAAAGGTGATATTGAATGCACTTTGTTCAAACCGACTTCCAGTTAGTTGACCTTTTCACCAAGCCGTTGGATGAAAAGAGGTTCAAGATTCTAATCAGCAAGCTTGGAATGTTGAACATGTCTTCTTAGACCTTTTCTCATGACTCGAGGGGGAGCCTTCTGAATCTTAATCTTGTGGCTTGTGTATTGCTTCTCAAACTGTTGCTATTCATATCTTTTACTAACGATAGCGGAATCATTTTTCATAAATGATTACCAATATTTTTTTTTGTATGCAGAATATTTCAAGTGACTATGGCTTCTAATCACATCTGATTAGAACCCGTACTTCAAAGATTTTCTTTAAAAAGGGGGAGAATCACTGTCAAACACTTTTGTTTTAAGAGGGAGAATTGTTTTGAAAAGATATACGCTTTAATATTGTCAAATCTCTCTAGTGAGTTGAATTTTCACAGGTTATAGGGGAAGAACCTGAGTTTTGTCACAGAACTCAAGCGATAATATCTTTAGGGGGAGTTAAGGATACTACACTACAGGTATATCTTTCTAATCCTTAAACTCCATGTCATCACCTAACTATGTGTTTCCAATGACCAATACTTGTGTACTTGTCATTTCTTTGTACGTTACAAGTATTCTTACACACATTGGTCAGTACACTCACTTCTTGACTTTGTGATTACCACATCTCAAAAGACAAATCTTTCGATGGTAATCCTCCCGTTTGAAATTTCACTGTTTTCTTGAAAAGCAGACATCATTTCACTTTCATGAGCCTTCATTGCAAATATGTTTATACATTGTTCGTATAAACACCTTACGTCTTTGGTCTCTCCAAATCTTTATTCTTCATGATTAACTGTGCTCCATTGTGCTTTCATGTACAAATGACTGTTGAACAGCGTGTTTGTTTAGGACAATACGGGATTCAATGTGTGCTTATCAGAACTTCCATGGATTCACCCTAACCTGTGTTTCCTACCCCGGAAGTAATCTTGAGCGATTGTGGGGAGAGGGGTTCATTAAATTAGAGTTGGGGAGAATGCTGAGCTACAATGCATATGAGAGTTTGGTTAGAGGTGAGCTCAAATGACTTAAAAGAAAGAGGGTGAGAGATCAAAGTAAAAGAACCATACACTCTGCACCACATCTTTTCTAAGCCGGGAAGCCACATACTCTATTGCTTCACAATCCTTGGTGAGCAACATTGAAACAGACAACTAGCCCATGCCACTTCTTGCTTATAACCCCACCAGCTACTCATCTTGTTCTCAACAAGAAGATGTTTCATATTTGAATGGGGAAGCAGCACATACTCTATCCGATTATCATTTAGATAACTCGGATATTGAACAAGAAGGAAAGTTGCCCCACCTTCGACCCTTTCTCATGCACATTGAGTCTTTGTATAATTTGTTGTTGTCTCAACAAGTTTACATACTTTGAGCCAAAATCCAAAAACAATCATTTGTGCTTACTTTTTTCATACACATGCACGAGCACACATAAATCTGTTTTCTGTCAGAACATTAAAAAATAACAATGTGTTATTCGATGATTGAATGGAAGTCCTGGGGAGTCTACGTCACAACCATCTCCTTATATAGTAACTTTGTGTTACTCAGTAACTTTGTGTTACTGACAGGCACTTCTAACTAAGTCATCTGTTGATTCAGGGTTACCACTCATCAATTGTTTGAATTTGCAAAGATTTAAATAATTACACTATCTCCATCTGGGGAAGCTTGCTCTTATTTCCACTACATGAAGATTGAGCTTAATTGTTGATTTGGGAGGGAGAATTCCAAGATTGCTTTGAAATGTTTTGATGATGTCGATTCTCAACACTCATCAAAAAGGGGGAGAATATTCAAGGATTTCAATGTTAGATCTAAGTTTGTTTGTTTAAGAATGAGAGGTTATTGAAGATTGTTGAAGAATTCAAGTTTTTCAAAGATTACAAAGTGTCTGAACCTATTTGAATTATCAAAAGCCTGACTGAAGATGATCGTCAGAAAGACACTTCATTCAAATTTCTGTAGAAGAAGGAAGATATCAGTTTCCTCAATGTTGTGAAGACTGTGAAAAGCTACGAGCTTTGAAGCTATTAACGTCATATCTGATACAATTTTCAAGAGATGTGAAGACCCAAAGAAAATTGCCAATTTTTTTAATCTTGAATCTAAATGGGGAGATTGTTGGATCAGTAATTGTATTCAAGATTAAAATGTTGAGAGGGGTCTTAATTGTAAATGTTTTTATTTTCCTAGGGAGTATTTTTAGTAGTTATTTAGGCTAGGCCTTGCCTTGGTCATGTGGACCTATATAAGGCATAGTTTCTTTTACAATCCCTAGGGCATCATTTCAATATTACACACACAAGGTAGTGATTACACCAAGAACACACACTCACACATTTACTTGTGGCTAAAGAGATTTGTGGCTATTTTGATTGAATCATATCGATCTTTTATCTTTATTGAGTTGTGTTGTTTATTTATCAACTAATATTTGGGTTTAACAACTTCAGGAACATTTAATCTTTCCATCAAGTCTTGCTCAAAGATGTCATGAAGGACAGAGGATATATCGAGATGGTTGAAAAAGTGGCTTTCATAGGTTCTTTTCAAATCATTTTCCAAAAATATTTTGAATAACTTCTCTTCAACAGAGGCAGGGACAAACTCTGATGCCTCATAGGACAACTCATTTTCAGGAATCATCATGCATACAATGGCCATTTGAGTTTGAGTCTCTGGATGACCAAATTTGAAGAGTCCTATCTGTTTTTTAGACAAATATTTCCTTGGAATGGATTTCCTCTTTTCAGAGGGTGATGATGACAAGTCACTGTTTTTATATCAAACATTAGTCATTACCATAGGATTCCTCACATGTGGTCTTTCAGAGGTTATGCGCCTTTTGAAGGTAGAAGTTATGTTTGGAAGACCTGCTTTTAAAAAATTTCCAGGACAGAAGATATTAGCCAAAGATTTATTTCTTTTATTTCCAATGTAGGGATCGATATCAGTGAACCCTATACCTCTTCTGCCAACTTGGGTGTTCACTTTTTCTTGCACCTTCTGTGCGTCTTGATTTTTCCTGATCAAAAGATCTCTGTCGAGCAAGTCTTCGTGAAGGACTTCTCTTTCTTTTTGGAAAAAAATCTTTAGAGCAACAACATTCAATTTGTCACTCTCATTGTCCTATAGCTCTTTTATCTTTGATTTTAAGGCTTTATCAAGTGAAGCAACCTTCTCTTTTAAAGATTTCTTTTCAGAAATATGCTCAGCTACAAGATATTTCTTTTCATCATATAGCTTATCCTTCTCTTGAGTAAGAAGTCTAGCCTCTCGCTCATAGAAGGCAAGCTTCTTTTCAAGCTCTGAGCATGTGGTTTTGAAAGCGAGGAATTCCTTTTGAAGTTCAAAAATTTTATTTTATGAGTCTTGAGAGATAGGGTTTGATGTGGATACCTCACTTTCTATCTCAGAAGAGTTAAGCTTTGCTATCCCACAAAACAATGCAGTGGTATCCTCTTCGTCAGAGGAATCATCGGTCACAAGGTTGTCTTGTTCGGCCATCAGCGACCTCTGTGTATAGTACTCTGCCGAAAGGCAGCATCTCTGATCGGCTTGCCTCTGGGGGCATTGGATCTGCACTCTGCTACAAAGTGCCCAGGTTTTCCGCACTTAAAGCAGCCTTCGTTCTGCGGGGCATTGATCGCAACTTTCTCACCTCCTCTGCCATCGTTCCTCTGAGCACCCCTCTGCGAGTACTCAATTTTCTTCTGATGGTCCACAAACCTTCTCTCATCTCCTTTATTCTCTTTTCTTTGATCTTCAAACTCTTCTCTTCCATAATTTCTTTGCTCATACCCATCATATCCTTTTCTATCTCCTCTTTCATCCCTCTCATCTCTTCCTTTATTGAACATGGACTTTTTCTTCAGGCCTCTGTTGTACTCTTTAGTCATAAGAGCCAGAGTTTTGGCCATAGAATCCATGTCCATCTCTTTTTCTAAGCTATCCTCTGCTTCACTTTCAGTAACAAGCACCTTTTTCTTCTTCTTCCTCTAACCCTGTTCCACAACTTTCTCCTTCTTAGGCTTATCCTGAACCTCTGTGGTCTTGCCAACCAATGCTAGAGGTCCTCCAACTTTCGTTTTGACCTTAGTGATGCGATTTTCTTGGCTAACAAGAGTGCCAAAAAGGTCAGATAAAGACCAAGTATCAAGATCCAAAGTTGTTTGGACTGACATGGACAAATGCAACCATTCATCATTCAGACTCTGAAGGAACATAACATTGTTTTCATCAGAAGTTCTGTGAATTCCATATCTCTTGCACTTGTTGATCAAGGAGTTAAACCGATCAGACGTGCTCTGAAGGGTTTCATTCGGTAGAGCTTTAAAGGCATAGTAGGCATAGTATTCATTTATACATAAAGCTAGGTTGTTCTTTTGGATCTTAGCACCCCCTTCAAGTTGTTTCTCTAACTCTTGCCACATTATTTTGAAGTTTCACATAAGTCTAATGATTGAAAAATATCATTTGGAATGGCCATTATGAGCAGTATTTTGTCATTCTTTAAAATTTCATGCAACTCATTTTCTTGTTCACTTCACTCAAACACAGGCTTAGGTTTTTGGTATTCACGAACTTCTGGTGTTGTGGCAGTGGCAGGTACTCTAGGTACACTAGTCATGGGAATAAATGGAGGATTATGAAGAAACTCAACTAGTCCTGGATCCACCCCTTCTAGAAAGTGAACCATTCTGATTTTCCACTAGGGATATTCATCCCTTAGTAGAGTAGGAGGTTTGGACTGGGAACCAGCACTAAAGAAGGTCACTGCATTTGCCATTTTCAGTGAGATAAAAATGATAACAAAAACAGAGTATAGACTAAAACAAGCAAGTTTGGACGAGACAAGATGAGATATGGTATGAATATGATGAAAGTAAGTATATCAACACAACTCACAAGCTTTTGAACTATTCTTGAATAATAAAGTGACCTATTACTGAGTCTAAATCAAACTAGTTGAAGAAAACTCGGAAAATAGGGATTGTTCTTTTGAGAATAAAAAACACAGCTAAGAATCAGTTCAAAGTACTACCAAACATATAGGAATCATTGTAGAATAGGATCCTTTTATATTTATCATCAAAGACGGCTCTAAAACCAATTGTTGATCCCAATTTTGTGTTATAGACAGTGATTAACCAAACAATCTACACAAACAGAGATGTATATGTGTGGAAGTGATTTATATGTAGAAAGATGGTTTGGTTCGGTAGTAGACACCCAATCAAGCAATAAAGAAATCAATAGACAAATGAGAATTAGTCACGGAAAGATTAACTTCATTAACTTGAACTGTTACACCAAGAACACACACTACTGTGTGTAGAAAAATGCTCTCTACAAATATTTGAATTGCAAGACAAATCATGGTGAATTGTGTGTGCTCGCTTACTGTGAATTCAGGAGGTGCTCCCTTAATATACAAAGGGAGAGCACACAATAATACAAGACAAAGGCTGACATTCCATATAAGGAATTCCACCTGGAAAGTAAAACCATCGTGGGGATGTACTATTGATCATGAAGATCTTCGTACAGCAGGGTCACGTGATCTGCATGTGATCTTATCTTATCCATTTCATTCACAAATCTTTAAGTCTTCCATTCTTCAGAGCGTAGCCACCACAAAGGCTCTGTGAACACAGAGGCTCTATGGTCTAAAAGTGATCTTCAGGTTAAGAGATTCTCGGTTGAATGGTTGACAGAGCTTCTAAGCTCGACACTTCTGTGGAGAACTTGGTGTATTGAGAAAGTCTTCTAAGGTTCCTATACTTAGCCTATTTTTCAGTACTATTCTATACGGTGAATGGAGCTAACAAGTTTACTTGCTTTGTATTGTAGAAGTATAAATAGCTTGTAAGAATTCATTTGTAATGTAGTAGATAGAACTTGTAAGCATGTAATTGTTCATCTTTCTAGAGAGATGGAGAGTTTAGAGAGAGAAAGTGTATCATTCTCATATGTAACATTTCTTTACAAAGATTGAATGAAATATATGGCTTTGGAATACATTGTTACTTGATCAAATATGGGATTTACATGTGGTATCGCTAAATCAGTGATTTGAAGAAGATTGGAGATCGATTTTTTGAAGATTTGAATACTTTTTGGGTTCTTGAAAATTTCTTGAAATTTTTCGGAAACTCAAATTTTCATTGGATTTCTGTTGTTAATTGGTGAATTGGTCCTCATTGGTTCAATTTATATCGATTTCATCAATCGATTTCATCATTTGAATAGAATTTCAATCGAAATTTTGAAAATTTCGAAAAGTGATCAAGTTCTTTGTGTTCTTGATCTGATTTCATAAAATCGTTACATTTTGATCTATATTTCTTTCACATACTTTGTTTTCTAGTATTTATAAACACATTTCAATAAAAAAAAATCAGAAAAAAAGAAAATTTGTGGTTTTGGAAAGCTCCATATCAACAGTTTCATGTAGATTCAAACTTATCGCACACATGCTGCTGCAAAATCCCGCATGACTGATATTGCTCGAACAACATGTTTAAAATGCTCGGTCAACAAGTAGCTTCATAGTGCTCGCACAAAGGGTGGTCAACTGCAATCCTTCTTGGTCAAAGATTGTGTGCAACTAAAACTTTGTTATCTCACAAAAAGTGTAGTCAACTGTAATTCTAATCGGTCAAAGGTTGTGGCTTTAAAATTGGGAAATTGGCAGAAATAGCCTAACTACCCCTAACGTTGCACCTCCTAGCCATTTCTCCCCGGGTTTTGCAGTTTTAGCCATAGGTCTGTAATTGCGGTGGTGTAGGTCCACAATTGTGGACCTGGCGGATTGCGGAGGTGTAGGTGCCAATTTCCCTTTTAAATTTGGTCAATGAAAATTTTGACCAAAGATTGTAGGCTTTACTTTTTTTAAACGAAAATTTTTGGATCTCACTTTATGCTACAACCTTCCCCATGCGATAAGACTTCATCGTGCGACATTTTTGGTGACCGACAAACTTGTGCGACAAAGTTTTTGTGTATGCAAGAAAAGGTGTATTTAGCGTGTGCGACAAACTACATCATGCGACAAATCATCTTGTGCAACAACCTTTGGTCATCGATAACATTTTCGTGCGACAAGATTTGTTGTGTGACAACATAAATTCGTGGGACAACATTATTTTGTGCGACAAAATTTTTCAGAGACGGTTTGGTTTTTAGTGATGATTATCATTTCATGTGATTTCACTAACTTATTTTTCTTGTTTGACTTGTAGGTTTGCTGATGATATTTTTTGTGAGAAGGGTGTCCTAGGCTATACCTAGACTAATCCCTTAGCAAATTATGACTGTAAGACATCAGCTCTGATTAAAGCTTAGTGGCCACAATTGTTGTGTACGCCTGGATTCAAACCCTGGGCAGATGAAAAATATTCCACCACATCTCCCAGGGTCTTAACCAGTACACCACAACCCTTGTGGTTTTGCTGATGATATTTCAAGATTTAATTTCTTTTTTCAAAGTTGACTTTTGGGAAACAATTTTTCAAATTTGTTTTTCAAAATTAATTTTAGCAAATTTTCTGATTTTGAATCGTAATTCAAAAGTTGATTTTTTTATCTAAGTGACAAATATTTTTATATTAATTAACGATCATTTTTGTTTCAGGTAACACTGTCTTCACAACAAGATATTATAAATCTCAAAGACAAATTATTGCCAGATTGAATCTTAAGAAAGCTCATCTTCGGGTAGATTTGGATAATCTTCTATCAGAGAGCAAAACTTCAAAGAAAATATCTGAACTTCAAAGCAAGATTGTAGATTTTGAAGCCAAAGATGAAAAGGACATAACATTTCAGGATGATACTGTTAAGTCTAAATATTGTATCCAAGATTTAATAGGAAAGTCAAATTTGTAAAAGTCAACATTGACCTTGTAATAGTTAGTTTTGTAATGTTTACTTTCCTTAGTAGTTAAGTCTTTGTTAGATATGTGGGTATATATAGGGTTTGTCTTTGTAAACTTGTAGCAACGAACTAGAGGAATTTGCATATTGTAATTCTAGAGTGTGTGTAATACAAGAGCTACTTTCTCTCTCTAGACTTTCTCTCTCTAGTTCTTGATCTTAATGATGATATCTTGAGTAATTGCTTGTTGTGATTGGGATTTTATGATTAACAATTGGTATCAGAGCCATACCAAACTTTTCAGAATTGATTTGATCATGATTTGAATTGAATTTTGTGTGATTTGGATTGAAAATCGTTATTTTCGAAAAAAAATTCAAGAAAACGTGTTTTTTACTGTTTCATCTGATTTTTTTTTGTGAAAAAAATCATTTTTAATGCAAGAAATTGGTTTCATTGTGATCGATTAGTGTTGGTGATTGTTTCTTGTTTTGATTCTATATCAAAATTCATTCTAATTCGATGTCAATTTTTCAATTTTTGATATTTTTTTTAAAACGAGTTCACGTACTGTTCTTGATTAAATTTGATGATTTGTATGTTTTTAATCGAAATTGACTATTAAAATTGTGTTCGAAATGTGTTGGTAAGTATATTGTCAAATTTTCAAATTGAAATTCGAAGTCTAGATGTGTTTTGGTGTGATTTTGATTGAATTTAGAGGTTTGCGTTTGATTCATCTGGTGTGCGCTTGATTCATCTTAGTTTGCGGGTGTTCATACTGGTGTGCGTTTCATTCATAAAAGTTAAGACTTGCGTGTCACACTACAAACGCACAGTTCATGTTTGCGTTCCACAAGGCAAACGCAAAGTGACGTTTGTGTCTCACACTACACACGCAATGCAGAGTGTGCGTTTCACACTACACACGTAAAGCAGAGTGTGCGTTTCACACTACACACGCAAAGCAGAGTGTGCGTTTCACAGTATACACGCAAAGCACAAACGCAAAGTAGTGTACGTTTCTCAGCACATACGCAAAGTCTCATCTTGCGTTTCAGGCAACACACGCAAACCACAGCTTTGCGTTCCACGAAAACCTCAGTTTAAAAAAAAAAAAAAAAAAAAACGAGTCTGGAATTTTTTTTTTTAGTGTGACATATATATTTTTTTTTCTGTTAATCTTTGTGTCATTTTAAGTGTTTTTCAAATTTTCAATTTTTAATATTTTTCGAAAATTTTCAATTCTATCTGATTGTTGTTTTTCTGATATATATAGTTTGGGACGGTCATTCACTTCAAGTTGATTATTTTTTCAAGATGTCCATTCTGTACAAGCCTGATATATCTGTAATAGAAGCTGAACGAAGGACTCTGCAATTTAAAAATTCAGAGTATCTCAGAAGAATTCAGGAGTTGGAACTGAAATTGTACAACTGTGTTAAAACTCCTGAATGTATAAATTGTACTAAAAATAGTTCTTATTTTTCAGGTATCCTTTATGAGAGGGATAAAGGGATAAAGAGATAAAGGAGAAAGAGAGAGAGATTATAACTCTTCAAAGCCAACTGAAGACAACTGAACAGAAATCACCTGAGCTACAAGCAGAATCAGTTGAGCTTCAAAACGAGTTGAAGGCTTTCAAAAGGAAGACGAAGGGATTAGAATCTGAGAACTTTGAGCTTAGAAAGAATTTATCTGATTTGGAAAACAGCTTGTTGCAAATAAAGCTGATTTTGAAATTGAAAAGAAATTTTTTTCAAAGAAGTTCTCAGATTTCTCAAAGAAGAGTTATGAAGAAAAGAAGTCAGTGGAGCTTAAATGCATCAAGATTTCTCAACAAATCTCCGATTTTGAGAAAGTACTGATCATGGAAATAGAAAAGTTTGATAAAGAAAAGAAGGCCATAGAGCAGAAAAATGTAGGGTTCTTTAAAGAATTATCTGGCCAGAGAAATGAATCAGAAAAAGGATTTGAGGAAGAAAGATCCATCTTTGAAAATGAAATTAAAAGGCTGACTTCTAAGTTGTCTGAACTGTCTGCAGCTGCGCTGAAAGAGCAAAAGACGAAGTCTGAATTCAAGACAAAGATTGACCAGCTTGTGAAAGAAAGAGACAACTTCGCCTCAAAGATCAAAGAACTTGAGAAATCTATTTCAAGTTCAAATCAGAAATTCATCTCTTCAAACAGGTCAGTCAAATCCTTTAATCAGATTCGTCGCACTAACCTTTTCTACAATGAATTTTTAGATGGTTCAGATACTTATCCAAGAAAAGGTTTCAAGAAAGAGAAACTGGTTTGGCAAAAGAAATTAGTCTAAGATAATAAGGAAAATGAGCTGAAAGAGAAGAAATCATGTGTGTCTGTACACAAAGCAAAGAAGAACAAACCATCTAACGGTAAGAAATTTTATTGTTCTATTTGTTGTACACATGATCATTTTCACAAAACAAATGATCATTACTGGTATGGATCTTACTCTGTATCCCCCACACGCACTTCAACTAACATTTCTGGACCCAAATACCAGTGGGTACCAAAACCGAAACCTGAATCTGTGTTGCAGGCCCCTCAATCCAAGGGGGAGTAAGAAAGACAATGGCTCTTGAATAACACAGTTCAAGACCCGCATCTCAATGTCAAGATTATGGCTTCTAAGCACATTAGCTTAGGACCCGTTCTTTAAAGGAGTTTGACTTCTAAACACAACAGTTTAGGACTCGGACCTCAGTGATCAAAAAGACCTTACTCCTGTATGCTTGCATCCGATGGATATTGATGGTCTTCATCCCAAGAGAATTGATCTGATCTCTATCCTATACTTTTTCTTTGCTAGATTTTTCTGATATTGATGGTCTAACAATTCAAAAGGGAGTGTTTGATCTCTATCCTGTTTTAACTGACATATTTCAGATGCTTAATTTAAGGGGGAGTAAAGGTGATGACTTCTGATTACTTCAGATCAGAACTCACTCTATAAACCGTTTTACTGCTTTATGTCTTTTATTTTTGAATAAATAAAATGAATAAAGTGGCTTCTGATCAAATGACAGATCAGGACCCGTTTTTCAACGATCAAAGAAGGATATTATGCTAAAATCCAGGGGGAGCTCAAAAGATATAAATCATTTGATCATGATTTGAGGGGGAGCCGAAAAGGTAAAAATCTTTTGATCCTAGATCTCTGATTGTTTGAAAGAAGAACAACTTTCGAACATGAAAAACAGTTTCTTAAATGTTCAAACCACTTCTTCTTCTCAAAAGATTTTATGAATCTAGAAGTGTGATTTTAAATGTTTTTCAAATTTTGAGCTTAATGTTTAACTAACCGTGTGTTTCCAAAGATCAATACTTGTGTATTATCTTGTCCATATACTGTCAAGTATTCACACACACCGGTTCAGTCTTTCATTTGAATATGTTATTACCACGTCTCATAAAGAAACAATTTTTCGTTGGTAATACCCCCGTTTGAAACTCATCGTTGTTGAGCATCATTCATCTTGTTCATATTTGTGCTTTCATTGATAAATTGTTTATATTCGTTCATATAAACAAAATTTCCAATTCTTTGATACCCTATCCATTGATTTGATCTGATTGATTCATTGTCAGATTCTCAAAACAATTCTCTTGACTTCATATTCATTCATTCAATATCCTTGTTTTGAGAAATCTTCAAAGTTCAAAATGCACAAATTTCACATCTGATTTTTGATGAGCATACATACACTGACATATGATTTATTGTGTTTTACATGTCAAGAAAATCATTGATAAGCATGTACTTTTAGGAACATGGGATTCAGTATGAGTGCTTAATAGATCTTCCATGGATTCACGATAACCGGTGTTTCCTACCCCGGAAGAAATCCTTTGAGTGATTAAGGGGAGAGGGGTCTAAAAGATTTGAGTGTGGGAGTGAGCAGAGGTAAAATGGAAATGAGAGATTGGTTAGATGTGAGTATAATGATAAAAAGAAAGAGGGTATGAGATCAGAGTTAAAAGAATATCAGAACTCTGCACCTACCATTTTCTGAGTCGGGCAGCCACATTACTGATTGATTCACATTTCTTTGGTGACCATCATTGAAATAGGCAAATAGCCCATGCCATCTCTTGTATACAACCCCACCAGCTACTCATTCTTTTCTTAAAAAGAGAATGTTTCATATTTTCTGGGGAAGCAACACATAATCTATCGGATCTTCTCTTGGAAGATACTGATATTGAAAAAGAAGGAAAGTTGCCCCACCTTCGACCCTTTCTCATGCACATTGAGTCCATGTATAATCATTGCTGTCACAGTGATTTACATACTTTGAGCCTTATGAAACACAATCATTGTGCTAATTCTTTCAAAACACAAGCACGAGCACACAGAGAATATGTTTTTCTGTCAGAACATTCATAGAATTACCTTGTGTCTTTCAATGATTGAATGGAAGTCCTGGGGAGTCAACATCAAACCAGCTCCTTACATTGTACATCCGTTGTACACAGTAACTTCGTGTTACTGACAAGCATTTCTAACTGTTTCATTTGTTGAATCAGGGTTACACGCTCATTATGTCTGAATTTGAAAAGATTCGGATATATATTGTTCATGATTCGGCTCTTCAGATCAAAAGTACAGCAATATCAAGGGGAGATTGTTTGTTGTTCAAAAAAGGGGGAAATCAAAGCCTATGCTGAAATTGATGATATTTTGATGATAATGATGCTCACATCATCAAAAAGGGGGAGAATTATAAAGATTCAATTTCAGAGTTCAAGTTCAAAGTTCAAGCCTAAAGTTCAATTTGCTTCCGCTGTTTCAAACGCTGTTTCAAACGCTGTTTCAAAGACTGATTCAAAGTCAAAAGTTTCTGATAAAGAATATCAAGTTTCAAGAAGGTTTGTTCTTCCGAAGACGATTCAGTGATCAAAGTGATGAAGATACAATTTTGATTGAAGACAAAAGTTTTTCAGAGATAAAGTTTCAAAGTTTTTCGTTTCTTGTTCAAGGCATGTTGACTTTCCAAAGTTTCAAAGTTTAAAAAGACTTTTCATGATTCTTCAAAAGCTGCAAAAGAGCAAAGTTTGTGAAAGCTTCAAGAGATGAAAGATGAAGAATCAAGAGCTGAAGATCTGCATCAAATTTTTATTAAGTCTTGAATACAAAGGGGGAGATTGTTAAGTCTAAATATTGTATCCAAGATTTAATAGGAAAGTCAAATTTGTAAAAGTCAACATTGACCTTGTAATAGTTAGTTTTGTAATGTTTACTTTCCTTAGTAGTTAAGTCTTTGTTAGATATGTGGGTATATATAGGGTTTGTCTTTGTAAACTTGTAGCAACGAACTAGAGGAATTTGCATATTGTAATTCTAGAGTGTGTGTAATACAAGATCTACTTTCTCTCTCTAGACTTTCTCTCTCTAGTTCTTGATCTTAATGATGATATCTTGAGTAATTGCTTGTTGTGATTGGGATTTTATGATTAACAGATACAAAGAGACTTGAAGAGAATGCAAAAGCTTTAGAATGTGAAAATCTTGAGCTGAAGAAAAAGATTTCCGATCTTGAAAAGGAAGTTGATATGAAGCGAAGTGATTTTGATTCAAAATCAAATTTGTTAATCTCTTTAGAATAGAAAAATGTTGAATTGTTAAAGAAAATATCTGAGTTTGATAGAGAGAATGCAAGGGATAGAGACGGGTTTGAAAAAGAAAGAACTGATTTTTCAAATAAAAAGAAAAGTTTTGAAAAGAAAATTCTTCATCTTTCAAAGCAAATTCTTGACAAAAGAAAAGTTTTTTAGCTTACAACTATAAAACTTTCAAAACAATTTTCTGATGTTGAGAAAGTGTTGGTGATTGACAGAGATACTTTTGAGAAGGAGAGGAAAAGTTTTGAGGCTGAAAGAAAATCTTTTGATGCAAATATTGTTGAGCTTTCACTCAAAATTTCTGATTTGAAGAAGTTATTGGAAAAGGAAAGAAAAGATTTTGAGTGTAAAAATAATGTTTTCCAAGATGAAAAGAAAGTGATTGAGAAGAAATTGGTTGGGATTTTCATTGAGATATCAAATAAAAGAAAGAGTTTAGAAGAAGATTTTGAATGTGAAAGAAAAATCTTTGAGGCTGAAATTTGTAAACTTTCAAAGAAATTATCTGGATTAACAACAGTGATTATGATAGAGCAGAAGATAAAATCTTATTTACAAAAGAGATTTGATTTAATTTTTGAAAAAAAAAATGTTTTATCTGACAAAGTCAAGGAACTAGAAGACATAAATTTCAAAGTTAAATTATCTGAACAAGTTAGTCCTTATATTATTGTTCAATCTCTATATGATGATTTAGTTGATTTTGCGTATTCATTCAAAAATGATTCTAGTTTAATTCATACAAATGTTTCTTTGAAAAGTTTTGTCAAATCAATTAAATTTTCCAAAGATCATATTTGTCCTTCTAATCTTTTCTATAATAATTCTGTTAATAGTTTAGATAATAAAAAATTTAAGCCTGTGAAGACGGTTTGGAGAAGAAAATCAACTACAGAGGAGGGTGTTGGAAACAAGTTTCATAAACCTCCTGTAGTTGATACAAAATCATTTGTTTCCAAGATTGATTTACCTTGTTATGTCTATTCTACAACTAAGCTAATCAGTCTGAGCCGAGACAAGATATGTTGTTCAACTTGTGGAAAGAATGATTTTGTAAATCAAAGGTATGTGAACAATTGGTATGGTACTTACAGTATCCCCGATTCTCAATTTAATAGCTTTAAAGTTAAGGCAACTAACCATCAAGGATCCATCAAAGCATGGATACCAAAATATTTTTGATTTGTTTTGCAGGAATGTCATCGTGTGAGCTTATTTAGAATATTCATTTCTTATGACTATCATTCAAAAGGTTATGCCATTTTTAGGGGAAGGGCCATATTTTGTTTTTAAATTTAAAAAAGAACTGTGGTAGTTTATTCTGAAAAACTTACTCGTGTTTGTTTTTCTCCGATAATATCAATTCCAGAATTGCCACGTGTTATATTTCTTGAAAACGTTATTTCCACGACTCACATATTTGTTGAATTTTTTGGTGGAATTACACTCGTTTGAATTCCTATTTTGATTTCAAAATACGTCATTTCATTTCAATGATTTAATTCTTATTCAGAATAATAATTGTGACTTGTTCTTCACAATTAAACTTTCTAATCATTGATTCATTTGTTATAAACATTGTGCTTACTTGGTTATTCTGTGTAGTGTTTGAATTTTGTTCATTGGAATTTATTCATTTCAGAGATCATGGACTTCTGAACAAAGCAGTTCATGAATCATTCTTCAATGTTTTTGACTTCTAAACATCTCAGTTTAGAACTCGTTCTTCATGGATCTTTAGCATCTGAATATCAATAATTCAGAACCTAGTATATTTGGTATTTTTAAAGGAGTGTTAAGCATTTTCAAGTTTCTATGGTCAATCCAGGACAGGAAGGACCTACCCAAGAAACATATCCTATTCATAGATAAGAGTGAGGGGTTTAGATATATAGACGAGTTCGTAGTGAAAAGAATTTGGTGAGGATGTGACAGAACTTAAATAAATATTGGTCCTTACCAAACCGAGTCAGTTATTCGGGTTACCACACAATCTTTCATTCTCGTTTTTTGGAGATGAATATTGAAACAAACATGAACCCAATGTCGATAACTCGTGTCACCTCACCTAACCACTTAAGTATCTCACAAAAGATGCTTGTTTCATATTGTTAGTGTATTAATTGTATCCAAGATTTAATTAGAAAAGTCAAGTCTAGAAAAGTCAACAAGGTCAAAGTTTCTAAGTCAAAGTCTAGATTAGTCAATCTAGTTTAAGTCAATATGGTGTTTAATCTTGTGAGTTTATCCTTGGGTATAAATAGTCTTTAATCTTGTAATAGATGGTAGGAACCTTCATTGTAATATCTGTTAGGACTGAAAGTCCTGTGTGTTGAAAGTTGTATAAAGCATTTATAAGGGTTTAAATTGTAGTTAGTTGAAAGTTTATTTGTTAGTTGGGCCCAAAGCCTTTTAGGCCCATTATGATTGTACGCTCCGTATATAAGGAGTATTTTAGTTTCATTATTGAGGTTAGATGAAATTATTCAGTTGAGTTTAGATCTCATTCATAATTCTCTAGTCAATAGGTTTACTTTGCGTATCAGATATTCTCTCTGTAAACCTAATCCTTTCTTGAATATTAATCATATGACTAGAGGTTGTGACTTATTAATTGTTCTTCTTTGATATTATTGTTCGTGATTGCACTGTACTGGGATCTACAATTGGTATCAGAGCAAAGAGACTGAAGTTTTGATCCAAAAAGGTTTGTCTAAAACCCTTTAATTAATTATTAGATAATATTCGATTGAGTTTTCTGGGTTAAGTTCGATTAAAGTTTTTTTGCATCGATTATATTCTGGGTTAAGCTTATTCATCTGTGTTATCGATCTGCTTAAGATCAGTTTCATATCTGTATAACGATTATATTGGAGACAAGTCTGCATATTTTTCTTTGAAATCGATTTCTGGTTTTAAAAATTGGTTGATCTGTGTTCTGCTTCATCGTCTTCCCTGGTTAAGTTGATTTCTCTCGACTTTAAAAATCAAGTTTTTAAAAAGATCGGTCGACAGCCTCAAAATTAAATCTTTTCTGAGTTCATATTTGCATAAGTTCTTGAGGTTCTGGCAAAATTTTCTGGGTCGATCGATTTCAGATTCATCGATTTTATCGGTAGTTTATCTGTTAATCGAATTATCAGTTATTGTTTTGTGTTTATCTGGAATAGTTATCGACCGGCCCTATTAACCGGGCCCCTGCGACCGGTACATTGTTTGACCGGTACATTGTTCGACCAGTACCCTGCTTGACCGGTACATTGTTGACCGGTATATTGTTTGACCGGTGCTCTGTTTTGACCGGTACCTTGACTCGACCGGATCGCTTTGGCGACCGGTACTTCGGTTGACCGGACCTCTGTTCGATCGGACCCCTGCTTCGACCGGGTCCCTGCTCGACCGGGTCCCTGCTCGACCGGGTCCTGCTCCGGTCCTGCTTATTTTATATTGTATTTTTGGATCAATTTGTTTGTCTCACGATCGCTACAGTGCAGCTAAGATTAAAGTTTAAACCCATTCAAGTTTCATCTCTTGTCAAGTTCAGTCCCTGAAAATCAATCCTTTCAGAGTTGGATCGAATTAATTCTATTCGACACGATCAAAAAGGATGAAGGCACCTTTGCTGTTCAAAGGAAAATATGAAGAGTGGAAAGTTAATTTTTTGACTTTTGTGGATGAACATGAGTTGGGTTACTATATCAGATTATCATTGACTGAAGGAGAGATGCAATCCCAAATTCCAACAGAAGCTTCTTCTGAGGAACAGGAGAAAAGACAGAGGGCTAATAATATAGCTCGAAATTTTATGACAAATAGTATTTCTTGTGAACTTTTTCGTGACATTTTTTGTGAAATTTCTAGTCAAATAAATTATTACAAAATGACAGGAAAAGAGTTGTGGGATTGTAGTGAATGGTTGATGTTAGGGCCAAAGGTAGTATTAAAAGGAAGAGAATTGGAATCTGAGAACTCTGAGCTGAAAAGAAAGATCTCTGATGTTGAATATCATATTGTGCAAATCTAGCAAGCAGTATCTGTTGAAAAGTATGATGAGAAGACTAAAAGTCTGGAGGATACTAATGTTAAGCTTCAAAAGAAAATATCTGATTTGGAGCAAAAGATTGCAAAAGACAAATCCGATTTTGAGACTAAAGAGAAGGCATTTGCAAAGAAGTTCTCAGATTTTTCAAGAAAATGTGCTGATGAGAAGAAAGCAGTTGAGCTGAAATGTATCAAACTTTCTCAGAAAGTTTATGATTTTGAGAAAGTAATAATCTTGGAAAGAGAAAAGTTTGTCAAGGAGAAGAAGGAGATTGAACAGAAGAACGTTGGATTCTTTAAGAAAATATCCGGCCAAAGAAAGGATGCTGAGGAGGGATTTGAAGAAGAAAGAAGCATATTTGAGGTTGAGATCAAAAAGCTTACTGAGAAGCTATCTGAACTATCTGAACGTGTGCTGAAAGAGAAGAACACGAAGTCTGAATGCGAGACGAAAATTGACCTTCTTGTCAAAGAGAGAGACATATTTGCTTCAAAGATTAAAGAGCTTGAAAAGACAGCATCAAGTTCAAATCAGAAAACTGTTTCTTCCAAGTGGTTAGTTAAGTCTTCTGATCAGATTCGTAGTACTAACCTTTTCTATGATAGAAATATAGATGGTTCAGGTACACATCGACGAAGAAGGAGTTACAAGGAAGAGGAACTGGTCTGGAAGAAGAAACAGTTGAAGATGAGAAGAAAGATGGGAAGAAAGAGTTGAAAGGAAAGACATCATGTGTACATACACACAAAGCCAAAAAGAACAATGCGCGTAAAGGTAGACCTGATCATATCTACTCGAGAGATCAATTAATCAGATTGTCAGGTAAGAAATACTATTGTTCTTGTTGTCGTACACATGATCCTATTCACAAGACTAGTGATCATTACTGGTATGGTTCTTATTCCATTACTCACATTCGAACTGCAACTAACATTCATGGACCCAAATACCAGTGGGTACCAAAGCCTAAAATTGATTCTGTGTTGCAGGCACCTACTGTCAAGGGGGAGTAGAAGAACTAAGGCTTCTAAGTAAATCAGCTTAGAACTCGTACTTCAACGGAGTTCGACTTCTGAACACTTCAGTTCAGGACTCGTTCTTAAATGCTTATTTGACCTAAATCATTTTATCATGATTTGAGGGGGAGCTTAAAGGTAAATATCTTCTGATCTAGATCTCTGATTGTTTGAAAGAAGAACAACTTTCGAACATGAAAAACGGTTTCTGAAATGTTCAAACCACTTCTGGTTCTCAAAAGATTTTATGAATTTAGAAGTGTGATTTTAAAATGTTTTTCAATTTTTGAGCATTAATGTTTAACTGACCGTTTGTTTCCAAAGATCAATACTTACGTATTATCTTGTCCCTATACTGTCAAGTATTCACACACACCGGTTCAGTACTTCATTTGAAATTGTTATTACCATGTCTCATAACGAACAATTTTTCGATGGTAATACTCCCGTTTGCTTTCAAATATTGTTGAGCATCAATCATCATTTCCAAATTTGTGCTCTCATTGCTAAATTGTTTATATTTGTTCATATAAACAAAATATCCAGTTCTTTGATACCCTAACCATTTAATTTGATCTGATTGATACATTGTCATATTCTCAAAACAATTCTTTTGATTTCATTTCTTTCATTCAATATCTTTGTTTTGAGAAATCTTCGAAGTTCAATTGCTCAAATCTTATGAGCATACATTTTGACAGTGTTTTCATACACTTTGTACTTAACTGTTTAGTTAAACTGTTGGGCATCTATTCTTTGTTAGGACTTATATGGGATTTGTGTGAGAACTTAAACAACACTTCCATGGATTCACGTTAACCAGTGTTTCCTACCCCGGAAGTTATCCTTGAGTGATTGAGGGGGTGAGGGGTCTTAAATCAAAGAGTGGGGGAGATAACTCATCCGGTTGAGTTTTTCTCATTGTGTTGAGCGGTAAAATGTAAATGAGAGTTTGGTTAGAAGTGAGCTTTAATGACAAAAAGAAAGAGGGTGTGAGAACAGAGTTAAAAGAATATCAGAACTCTGCACCAACCACTTTCTAAGCCGGGCAGCCACATCTTCTGATTGGTTCACATTCTTTGGTGACCATAATTGAAACAGGCAGTGAGCCCATGCCAACTCTTGTTATTACCCCACCAACCACTTGTTTCTTTCTTAACAAAGAAATGTTTCATTTTCTTTGGGGACGCAGCATATCTGCTATCTAGTCTTCAATCGGAAGATTTAGATATTAAAAAAGAAGGAAAGTTGCCCCACCTTCGCACCTATTTCATGCACATTGAGTCCGTGTAATATTTGTTGCTGTCTCAACAGTTTACACATTTTTTAGCCTGAGAAATCTAAGTAGCTTCAATCATTCTACACTTGCACGTACACACAAGGAATGAGTTTTCTTGTCATAACATTCATAGAAAATTCCTTTGTGGTTTTTCGATGATTGAATGGAAGCCCTGGGGGAGTGAATATCACAAAATCTCCTTTCCAAAGTACATCCGTTGTACAAAGTGGCTCCATGCTACTTACAGGCATACTAACTGTTTCATCTGTTGAATCAGGGTTACATTGTTCATTATGTCTGAATTTGAAAAAATTCGGATATATACATTTCATGAATTGACGGATAATCAGATCAACGGGCGGAGAATGTCAAATTATTATGAAGGGGAAATTGTTAGTCTTTACAAAGGGGGAAATCAAAGAAAGTGCTGAAATTGAAGAGGTTTTGATGATCATGATGTTCACAATCACCAAAAAGGGGGAGAAATTTTACAAAGTTCAATTTCAAAGTTATAAAGAAAGAAAGTTCTGTGAAAGTTCAAGTTTTTCAAGATTGGTAAAAAGAAATCATTCCATAATGATTCAATTTCTGAATGAAGATGATTCGTGAAAGTTTGCTTTTCTGAAGACAGTCTAGAGATCAAATAGATGAAGATGAAGATATGAGTTCAATGTTGTTTCAATTTTCAAAGTTGAAGATTTCAAAGATTGTATTTCTTCTATCCCGTATCATATGGTGTTTGCTATAAGTTTGTTCCTCCTACGAGCTGATTGAAACAAGTTCTTAAGTTGAAAGTCATTTCAACTCGCGGTTCAAAGACAGATTCTTTGTTTTAAACTGAAGATGCACCATGGAATGTCAAGTAACTCGCACTTTATCTTTTTTTTGTGCTGATCCAATGTGTTGAGTTTCTACAGTTGAAAGTTGCTTGAAAGTGCATTCAGTCGAGACTATTGTACATTGAATTTGTTTACAAAGTTGAAACTATGAAGATACGAGCTTTATTCAAGGGGGAGAGTGGAAACAAATGAAGACATGCAACACCAAAAGTTCTTCAAAGATTCAAGAGGGAAAGAAGATCAAACCTGAAGATTTAAAGAAGATTAATACCTGAAGTTTTCAAGAAGATAAATGCCTTATTCAACTTTAGGGGGAGATTGTCAGGACTGGAAGTCCTGTGTGTTGAAAGTTGTATAAAGAATTTATAAGGGTTTAAATTGTAGTTAGTTGAAAGTTTATTTGTTAGTTGGGCCCAAAGCCTTTTAGGCCCATTATGATTGTACGCTCCGTATATAAGGAGTATTTTAGTTTCATTATTGAGGTTAGATGAAATTATTTAGTTGAGTTTATATCTCATTCATAATTCTCTAGTCAAAGGTTTACTTTGCGTATCAGATATTCTCTCTGTAAACCTAATCCTTTCTTGAATATTAATCATATGACTAGAGGTTGTGACTTATTAATTGTTCTTCATTGATATTATTGTTCGTGATTGCACTGTACTAGGATCTACAATATCAGATTAAGAGATATATGACTATTGAAGTTTTTCTCTCTCTACTCTCTCTCTAAGATCTTGATAATGTCAAATATTGTTAAGAGATTGAATTGGTTGATTTGATCTGGAAATACAATTTCACATATATTCATAGAGAATTGGCACATAATCTATCTATTTCTTATTCGAAGGTTTTAGATATTGCAAAAGGAAGACATCATCTCCGGTCTCCGAACTTCATATTCAATTCAATGTGTTTATTGATTTCTTAACCTGCGTCCCAGGTTGAATCAATCTTTGAAGCCAAGTCTATATGATTAAAATTCTTTCACACATTCACGAATCTTGTGATTCCAATTGCATATCTTTGAGATATTTCCAGAGCAGTTTGAGAAGTAATTTTTAAAAATGTTATTTCAGTGATAATTAGATGTCCTATCAGATATTCATCTATGCCAACTCTGAAATTAGGCCACACAATTACTTTAATTGTTGTATTAACAATTGCTAAATGTGCTTCTGTGTTAGATGATTACCCTGGGTTACTCATAGGTGTTGAAATCAGATTTGGAAGAAATTTGTGTTGCTCATTCATCAAGTCTTTGAATATTCATGATGCTCAGGATGCTCCTAATCATCATGAGGGGGGAAATAATATAAATATCAATATTCAAAGACATAGAAAATCAGATTGAGGGGAAGTAAAGATGTTCATTCAAATATATGAGGCAACAAAGGTGGCGGGATAGACTTCACGAGAGGAGGACGTGACCAAAATGCTTAGTAAGAACATGGATCACCTTGCCACAACGAACGAAAGTTATGTGCATGTGGACGAAGGTAAAGTTAAGATGGTTGAAAAACACCTTTTGCGTCTAAAGGGTCGGTTATTTCTTCTATTTTTAAGGCCTTTTCGAAGGCAAAGAAGGGTCCTCCAATTACGCTTGGCAATTCATTTTCATCTCTTATGGATGAGGATGGTGTCAAGGATATTTCGGATGTGGCACAAGATTCGGTAAGTACCAATTCGAAACCAAAAGAGGTGGATGATTCTGATCCTAGTGTGTTGGGAGAGAATGACACTAAAACCGAAAATTCCTCGGAACATGGAACATACGGGGATTAAATTCCCAAATTAAGCAACGTGAGGTAAAGCTTTTCATTCGTTCTCATTCTCTTTCCTTTTGTGCAATTTTAGAAACGCATGTGGTTGCTTCTAAACTAGATTCGGCTGCTAGTCATATTTTTGGTTCTTGGTCGTGGGTTTCAAATCAAGTGTATTGCATGCGTGGTACCCATATAGTAGTGGGTTAGAACTCTACGGAATTCGATGTTATGGTTGTAGCTATGTCGAATCAGTTTATGTATTGTAAAGACACCTTAAAGGGTCTTCTACGTCTTTTTTTTGTTTCCATTATATATGGCGACAATAATTTGATGCATCGACGTGGGTTGTAGGAGGGTCTTCTCCATTTTAAAAGTGGATAATGGGTGATTTTAATTCCATTTTGCATCTGAAAGAGAGTGAAGGGGGATCTTCTCGAAGAGATTTTTTTTTTTTGAGGAATAACTCCAGGAAATTTAATAGCAACACTAAAAAGAAAGGCCGAAGCCAATTACAAATGAGGCAAAAGCCCAAAAGAAACAAATGAACTTGGACACTAAACCGTACCAAGCAACAGTCAGCCAAAATAAACAAACACAAATAGACCTAACAAGGCTAGAAAATAAAATACAAAGCCAAAATAGCCTCAAACGTAACCTCCACTCGCGAAAATCAACAAGCAGCCCACGGTCTTCAAACAACATTATTCACCCCATCCTTTAAATGCATCGTCAATTTCACCCTTAGCCGAACCATTCCCAAGATATCCTTGCACAATTGAGCCACCGATCGTGTTTTGTTCCTAAACGTTCGATGGTTTCGCTCTTGACAGCCGCCGCAAGGAGCAACTTATGCACCAGTGATCTTGGTGCTCTTTGGTCATCCGCAATCGCCAACATAATATCATCCCAAGAATCTGGGAATCCCACCCACGAGGTCTCACTCAAAATTTGTTTCCAAACCGCATTTGCATACCAGCACTCAAATAATAAATGGTTATGAGAATCCATTCCATTCTAACAAAGTGCGCAAACCCAATCAGGGGGTTCATGTTTCCAAACCATCATACGGTCATGTGTGGGGTGCCTTTTATGACAAGCAACCCAAAGACAAAAGGCATGTTTTGGAATATGACCCGAAAACCAAATTGCCTAATGCCACAGGACGACCTCCTGATTACCTTCTAAAGTACTACATGCCTCCTGAACCGTAAAAACTACCAGCTTGTTTCGGACATCTAACCACAAAACTACATCACGAATATCACACAAGGTCGAGAGAACCATGGTTGTCAGAAAAGCGTACCTTTGGGTCCAAGTGCTCGGCCAACCTCCTTGCATATCTTCGACCACTTGTATAACCGTAGACATTGTGACATAACCACATGAATGAATAAATCGGTATGAAATATGAACCGAAAGATTCCCACATGGAAGCCATGAGTCTTCCCATGCATTTGTGTTACTCCCATCCCCGATACAAGCTACAAAGAATCTGAAAGTCCAAGAATCTCTAAATCTTTAGAGAGAGAAAGTAGAGAGAGAAATTCAATACGCTCCAAAATGTAATATGATATTCAAATGAGTTCCAAAGTTACAAAAACAAAGGCCTAAGGGGACTTAAATACCCCTAGCCTTAACAATACAGATTACACTATTAAGAACAGTCTAGGCTAGAAAATAAATACAATGATTACTATAAAAACAGATCTAACAATCTCCCCCTTAGTAATCATTGGCGTCGTGGTCTTAAAAAAATATTCTAAAACAGTATAGACCAACCAGGAGACTTTGGAGAATCACTGACGCTCTTCTCGCTGACGAAGTCTATTCAGCCCGACTAAAACTTCCAGTCGTATTAGAGTTGAGCGGAGATTCAATCTCTCATGAATTGTATTCAGAGTCCTTTTGAGAAGTCGAATCTCTTCATTATCAACCAGAAAAGCTTTACTTCTTGTTTCCAAAAATTTTCTTTGAGCTTCTTTCAGACGTTGTTCCAACTGAAGCTTGATCATCTTCAAAGTTCCATCTGAGTAATGAGCAATTTCTTCAAATCTGAGAAAACATTTCTGATTTGAGCCATTTTTGTAGACAACTCCGTATGGATCTTGAACTACGGTGAATAAAAGATAAGAATCTAAGTCTGGCAAGCTTCGATTGGGCCTCAGAAGATTTACAACTGGTTGAAAGCTTTCAACGGACATCTGGAAATCAAAAACTCTGAAGAATCGGATTTGCCGTCGAATAAACCTTTTGATAGCAAACAGAGCTTGAGAAATATCTTGAGTTCTGTGATAAAGATTCCTGAAATGGTCATATAGAAACTCAATATCATCCATAGAAAGATCAGAAAAATCTGCCTCAGAGAAGGTATATCGATTGCAATATCTTCTTTCCACTATGAATTCCAGATACCAGATATTAACTAGCTTATTTATTGTGACGCTGATAACTCGGACAATCAGATGTGGAGAAGAAACGCTATCGTTTCTACGGCGTTGACACTTGATTAGCATCAAATATTCATACTGATATGCCTCTTCCTCCTTTTCAACACCAAGAATAGCATAAATCTTGATTGGCCTTCTTCTAGAAACGAAGATATTTCTCTGAGTGTCTTCTAGAAAAGCAGTTCTCAGTCTTGATGCCATATACTGATGTTGAAGATTTCTTTGCCTCTGCTGTCTGGACAAGCCTGGTCCTTCTTCTTGAATATTCAGGGGAACCACAGGTTCAGAAGAAAGATCATCAACTTGTGCTCTAGACGACTGACCTACTTCAAATGTTCCTGAAGGAGCAGAGGTAGTCGGAGCAGAACTAACAACAGGAGTAGAAATAACTTGAGCAGATTCAGGAAATTGAGAAGCTTCAGGAATAGTTTCAGGAACCTCATCTTGAGAGGGAAGATCTCTATACAACATGTCTACTTCTTCTTCATCCTTAGCATCCATAAACATAGAGTCATCTTCAGTATCAGAAATAATGACTATGTCATCACAATCCTCTTCTTTAATATGGAAGATCTTCTCAAATCTGACATCATCATCATCAGAATTTATCTCTATGAAGTTTGCAAAATATGACCTCATGTCATTTGCAGCTTCTGAATCCTCTATATCAATTGGCTGTTGAGAAAAGTCAGGATCAACATACACAACAATCTGCATGTTATTTTCAATATTTTGTTCAGAAAAGTTCATAACATTTGATATGGATGATAAATCAATATTTTCAAGCATAACATTCACTAGATCTTGAACACTGCAATCCTGGACATTATCAGTGCTCTTTCCTTTGTCAGAAGCCTCCTCTTGTGTCTGATCTTCTCTTGCTGACAACCCTTCCACTCTTTGTCTCTTACACATCTCCCCCTCATGACCTTGATGATTTGGATCATCCTGGTCATGTCTTCGTTTCAGAGACGGGCCAGCTTCAGATCTGCAACTTTGTTCATGAAGATCAAGCCTGGTAGATAAATCAGAGAAGGCTTGAGACATAAAAGATTTGAGATCAGAAAAACTTGTTCGAACTTCAGATCTAAAAGCATGGAACTCGTCAGATAGCACAGAAATCCTGTCGGAATCAGAAGTGGAAACTGGAGGTGGATTAGGTTGGAAGTTTCGTAAAAGAGAGATAAGATCTTGATCTTGATGTTCAGGCAGCGACATAGAGAGAAGTCGAGCATATAGAAAATCTGTCAACTCTGAAATTGGAAGATCGGAGACTGGAGTTCTTGAAGTCGAGACAGGAGGACATGTAGAAGTAAATACACCAGTAGACTGAAAAAACGGTGGAGATTGAGGAATAGACATGATTGCAGGAGCAGATGATTGAACAGCAATAGACGGGTCTCTAATAACCACCCCAGATGGGCGTCTGAAACGAATTACTTCAGGGATTGAGGATGTATCAATCTCTGGCATCTTACCCTTTAAGAAAGCACGTAACTTCTGAATTTCCGAATTCTTGTGTTCTTCAAACTGCTCATTCATCTGTTGAATCACATCATTCAGAGTAGTAAATTTCGCTGTTGAATCCCGTACCTCGACTGAAGAAGTCTCAATACTGGAAGAAGGCTCGAGAGAAGACGGAGAAACAACAATATCTAGAACCCGATGATGAGTTGAAACATTAGCAAATGCTAAATCAAGTTCATCGACATGTATATAAGCAACTCTTGGATTGATAGGAACGGATTCAGCTTCAGAAATACTATCCTCTTGAACAATCACTTCTGGTGTCTTGGTCTTCCTTTCATAGACTTGAAGACTTGGTTGATCAACATTATCACTATCATCACCATCAGAATCACTTTCATCCTCATCTTTATCACTAGCAAGAACAGCACCATCATTAGCATCTCTATCTCTATCATCAGCAAATGCATCAGTAGCAGCAGAAGAAGTATCATGAACATCAGGTTCAGTATCAATAGAAGCAAGAACATCACTAATTTGATGAGTAACAGCTGCTTGAACCTCTTGATTGGAAATAGATACTTCAACTTCATGTTCAGCATGTAACGGTTCTGCTTGGTCATCACGAATCGGCTCTTCCTGATCACCTTCTAAAAATTCGTTCTCCATACAATACTGAAAAACATCGTCATCTGTCATGTCAACATACTGTGCGATGAGCACATACGGAATAGTCATCGAGAAGTTGAACCATTGCTTCTGTTTCTGAATATAAGTCATTTTAGAATCAGGGATCTGAGGCCAATTCAAGCGACAAGGAATTGTTGAATTACTTCTTAGCATGCTGCGGACAATTAGCTTCATGTACCTGGAAAAAGGAATAAATTTTCTCTTCTTGTTTGTCTTCTTGTCTTGAACTCTCTCTGATAACTCAGTCCAGAAGATGTAGGTATAGTCGACATGCAAGTCATAGACAACTGCATGGAATAACCTCAGATAGTGAAGACTTGCATTGTCAGTGCCAGAATGCTTAGAAGTCAAGCATCTGTTGAGAACTGAGAACAATGCATACCAGACGGGAGGAAGATTTGACTTATCAAAGTCACTGACCCGAGTCAGATTGCCCAGATAACCCAGATTTCTGATTCCTTCAAGAACATCCTCTTCAGAAGGAAACTGATCGTAAGAAGTGCGCCCTGGTCGAGAGTTCGGTTCTGGAAGTTCTAATATAAGCCGCAGACGCTTGTATGATAAGAATGAATCAAATTGATCAATCTGTAAATCGAATCGATGAGGTCAAGCTAGCTCATTCTTTGTAATGGTATGCCATGCCTGCTGTAGATAAACTTCAGGAACATCTGCGCAGTAAGAGAGAGCAGGAGCAAGTGGATGACCTTTGAGAATTGAGCGTATCACCGGATGAATCTTGATTCGATCAAAATCTACGTGGTAGTTGTTCGGCTTGTACGACATGTACATGATCATTGGAAAAACATCATTTGGTGAACGTCTAGAAGCGGACAGATCCGCTCCAACAGAAGGAACAGATGGCATAGGCGTCTCATGAGAAGCCCGATCAGAAGGATCATCGAGAATAACATTTTCATCCTGAATTATTGGATCAGTGTTGGTTTGAGAAGCCATTGAATAACCTGGAAAACAGAAACGAAGAAAAAGAAGATAAAAGAAGAAAAACACAAAAATGAAAAAAAAATCATAAGTATGGTTTGCGTGACAAGGAGAAAACGCAAAGAAAGTTTACGCAATGAACTAGAAACGCAAAATAGAAGTTTGCGTGACAAGCTTGAAACGCAAACTGAGGTTTGCGTGACCAGTGCATAACGCAAAGTAAACTTTGCGTGAGTACCTTGTGAAGAAAACTGTACTTGGAAAAATTTTCATCAACAAACAAAAGAAGAAAGGTTTGCGTGACACATAGGTGACGCAAAGTAAACTTTGTGTGACCAACAGGTAACGCAAAGTGAACTTTGCGCAACCAATGTGATACGCAAACTACACTTGACAGAACAACACAAGAAAAGAGGGTTTGCGTTTCAAGTTGATCACGCAAAGTAAACTTTGCGTGTCTCGTTGGAAACGCAAAGTAAGCTTTGCGTGACCTACTTATTACGCAAACTATTCTTCAAACAAAAACACACACACAACACAAACAAGGTTTGCGTGACCTACTTGTTACGCAAAGTAAACTTTGCGCAACCCGTTGGTAACGCAAAGTAAGCTTTGCGCGACCAACGTGAAACGCAAATTTACCTTTGTGTGACCCGTTGGAGACACAAACTTACACAAACCCTAACACATACAACACTTTGCGTGAGTTCATCTCTGATTTTTTTTAAACATCAAATAAATCGATTTAAAAACAAAAGTGTTCGAAATTCCATAACAAAAGACTAAAATCATATTTATACTACTTAAAGACTGATTAAATCAGTACTCAACTCAAATTTAGGAAATTTTGAAAAATCCAAAGATGAACAGTCACGAACACTACAAAACACAAAATCAAAATAACAAAACAAGAAATTAAAGTAAGAAAACACATACCAGATTATCAAAATATGCAACTAAGACAAACCCAACACTCGATTTGAGCTAAAAGGCTCGATCTGATGTAGAAGATGATGAACAGTGAAAAAAAACGAAATAAGCACAGTAAGGAATCGATCAAGAAATCAGAATAAAAAATAAGGACAATGCTAAGCTAATCATGACTATAAAAACAATCAACAAAACAAAAATGGAACACAAACCTGATCGAAAAATAAGCAATCTGCAATCAATAAGAAAGAAACGGCGCACAGAGAGAAAGTTAAGGAAGATGAACAGTGAAATTTCTTTTTCAAAATGAAATTGCAGCGAGAAAAAGTAAAAATGAGCATATCCAACCCTATTTATACTAAACTAAAAAAAATTGAAGAACACTTAAAAAAAATAATACTTCTAAAAAAAATAACATTCTTAAAATAAATAAAAAATCAGAAAACTTACCTGTCCAGCTCCTTTACTCCCCCTACACAAATGCACAAAAATTAACAAATCAGATCAGCATTTGCATAAAAATATCAGAAATACTTACCTGATTAATTTCTGATCAGCACGAGAAGTATTTTATCAGCTTTATTCACTCCCCCTCAAAAACAGACTAGATCAGATATTCTTTTCAGATTGGCTCTCCCCCTCGAAATATGCACAGACCATTTAACAAAAATATGGATACACAACTATTTAAACATCAGTGTAAAAAGAAAAATAATATTGAATATAAATTTTGAAACAACTGAACATGTAAAATTTTAAACACTAAACAAATTAAAGTCTACTCATTAAAATTTCACAGATTTATCAATCAGTTGAAATCAAGTATATTTTGTTGGATGCAAGAACAAGTATAATTGCATATCAAGTTAAGACATGTTCAGTTTCAAAAACTTCCATCTGTCTATTTAGTGTGCTCGCATGTGAACTTCGATTAGCTTCAAGAAAAATGCAGTTCTAAAAATATTATAGAAAACTTTGCATGTACTAACACTAAGCCACCAAAAATTAAGACTTTCACAAATTTACAGGTTTATCGCAACTCAAACATATCACCAAGTATCATGAGATGTGTGCTCATTGGCATCTTTTTAGTAGTGTGCACATTGGCATCTTCACATGAATGTGCTTTTTGGCATCTTTTAAGCATTGTGCACTTTTGGCATCTTTTAATCAAAGAGTTCATTAAGTAAAGAACATGTCATAAACGTAACTTTCTATCTGACCTTATTGTAGGATTTGGGTCAGCCACTCCCAGACCAGTTGGCCTTAGGGGACTAGGTGTCAAGCACCCCTTGGAACTTACTTTCCCGGATCACAAAGGCTACATCGACATATCCTTAACCCATTCATACAAGTAGAACATGACTTTCGATCTGATTCTATAGAAGGATTTGGGTTCGATCACTCCCAGATCAATTGACCTTAGGGGACCAGATGACGAGCATCCCTCAAAACTTACTTTCCCAAACCAGAAAGGTCATAGGTACAAACTTTTAAACTAAGAGATTTCTGTATTTTAAGAATTTATTATTCATCTCAATCACTCAGATCAACGTCTAAATGCTTAGCCCATATTTTTCATTCCGATCTATAATTTTGATTATTTAGGTAGTCTAAGCAAAGTAAACTATAAAAATTCCGACTCACATATCTTTAAAGCAGTATCAAAAGCTACAAACATGTTGTTGACTTTTCGACTTTTGTAAGACTTGAAAGTTGAACATATAAAACTTTAAAATAAACAAAGAACTTGTAAAAGATCCTAGACATACATTTTATTCAAAAGAAAGAAAATCTGTAAAAATTTTCTTTATAGAATAAAATTTGTAAAGATTTAAACTTTTAAATTCAACATGCCTAATTTTGAAAGCAAAAAATTGAAACGTTTTTCATCTAAGGCTTTTGTAAAGATATCAGCAAGTTGATATTCAGTTGGTACAAAATATAATTCAATAGTACCTTCTTCCACATGATGCTTTATGAAATGGTACCTCATATCTATGTGCTTGGTCTTGATGTGCTGGACCGGATTGACTGATATGGCAATTGCGGACTTGCTGTCACAATACATTGGCACTGTTTTGTACAGCATTCCGTAATCCCGAAGTTGTGTCTTCATCCATAGAACTTGAGCACAACAACTAGTTGCGGCAACATATTTTGCCTCTGCAGTCGAGATAGAAACACAGTTCTGCTTCTTCGACGCCCAGCTTATCAGTCTGTCACCCAAAAACTGAAGATGACCTGAAGTACTCTTCCGGTCCAACTGATTACCGCCAAAATCTGCATCAGAATAAGCAATCAATTTATAGTCAGAACTTTTAGGATACCATAAACCTAAGTAAGGAGTTCCCTTGATATATCTAAAAATACGCTTGACTGCAAGCAGATGAGATTCTTTAGGCTTGGCTTGGAATCTGGCACATAGGCATGTAGAAAACATTATATCCGGGCGACTTGCTGTGAGATACATCAGTGATCCGATCATTCCTCGATATGTCTTTTGATCCACAGCTTTTCTATCTGGATCAAGTCCGATTTTGGCACCATGAGCCATCGGCGTACCGATTGAAGTAGATTTGTCCATCTTGAATTTATTCAAGATGTCAAATACATACTTTGACTGGTTGATGAAGATTCCATCTGGAAGCTGCTTCACTTGTAAGCCGAGGAAGAAATTGATTTCTCCCATCATGCTCATTTGAAACCTAGAAGTCATTAGATCAGAAAACCAATTACATAAAGATTTGTTAGTCGCACCACAGATAATATCATCTACATATATTTGAACTAAGCAGATATCCAAGTTTGATCTATATATGAAAAGAGTGGTATCTATGGATCCTTTGGTGAAGCCAGATTTGATCAAGAAGGCTGACAACTCGTCATACCATGCCCGTGGAGCTTGTTTCAAACCATACAAAGCTTTATCAAGAAAATATACGTAATCAGGACGATCTTTGTCAACAAATCCCTCTGGCTGAGATACATATACTTCTTCTTTCAATTTTCCATTGAGAAATGCTGTCTTGACATCCATTTGATATACGGTGAAGTTGCGATAAGCAGCGAAGGCAAGAAACATCCGAATAGCTTCAAGTCGAGCAACTGGTGCGAATGTTTCATCGTAGTCAATTTCTTCTTCTTGTCGGAATCCCTTGGCTACCAATCTTGCTTTGTTCCGAATAACGATACCATCTTTGTCTTTCTTGTTCTTGAATATCCACTTTGTTCCAATTATGCTCTTTCCTTTCGGCCGTGGTACAAGTCTCCAAACTTTGAGTGCGTCAAATTGATTGAGCTCCTCTTGCATTGCTATAATCCAGTCTGGGTCTTCCAACGCTTCAAAAACTTTTGTTGGTTCAATCTTGCTTAAGAAGCAAGTGAAGAGACATTCGTTGGAAGTAGCCGTCCTGGAACGTGTAGACACAATGGCTTGAGGATCTCTAATAATTTGATGAATTGGTTGAGATCTTGTCCATTTTGTGGTGTGAGGGAGAGGATCAATAATATCTTGAACCACTTCTAACTGTTGAGAGGGAGGTTCAGAAGCTTCTATGTCAGTTGAAGAAATGGAAACAATTTCAACTAGAGGAGGAGGTAGCTCAACAACTTCTGTATTAGATTCTGGAAGAGTTTGTTGAATAACATCATTCTGTACTTCTTCCTGAACTGATTCCTCTTGAACAGATTGTTCATGTACAGATTATTCTTGAATAGGTTCTTCATGAATAGGCTCAGTTTCTGATTGTGTTGGATCCCAGATTTAATCTCACAACAATGATATAAACAATAAGAGTAATAACAGCGGAAGCAGTATAGTTTAATATCAAAGGAGATTCAAATATCACAGTTCATAAAGCAAATAGATAAACAAGATATTCTTTGAATAAAATATTCAACTTATATTATCAGTTATAAGACTTCTTAAGCACACTTTGAACAATAAGGTGATGGTCCTATTTATAGGACCATAAAGCAAATAGTGTACTTATCTGACAAATAGAAGCATGGCTTGAACAGTATCTTACCTAAGAGGTAAGATCAAGATATTGAACAGTGTCTTACCTAAGAGGTAAGATCAAGACATGCTTGAACAGTGACCTACTCTAGAAAGTAAATCTTATCACAAGGTGACGTGTCATCTGTTCTTCTTTGTCAAGAAATTCAGAGTGAACATCTTCAGAGCTCTGAAGTAGGATCTCTGATGAGGGGCTCTCTGATGTCTTTCTGAGACTGTCTCTGAACTGACTTCAGAGACAGACATACTTTCTTCAGACTGACTCTGAACTGACTTCAGAGACAAACTTGCTTTCTTCAGACTGACTCTGAACTGGCTTCAGAGACAGACTTGCTTTCTTCAGACTGACTCTGAACTGGCTTCAGAGACAGACTTGCTTTCTTCAGACTGACTCTGAACTGACTTCAGAGACAGACTTGCTTTCTTCAGACTGACTCTGAACTAACTTCAGAGACAGACTTGTTGATGTCCCTTGAAAGTCTTTAGATGAAGACTTAGTTATTTTCAATACTTTCATTGGTTCAGATTTGGGGCTAACAATCTCCCCCTAAGTACTGAAAATAAATAAAGAACACATAGAACATTTAACTAGAAAGCGAAGAGGAGAAAGTCATCCTCTTTAAATATTACTTCTCATAAGAATTTGGAATTACAAGAGAATAATATTCAAAAAAAAATTCAGAACCTATCACTAGAACATATCCTATGAAACTTCATGATTAGCTCTCTAAAGTTAATCATTGAGCCAATTTCCAAGTCTAGTTTCTCCAGTAGGTCTGCTCTGTGTCGTTCTTGCTTTACATGGATCATCTTTTGTACGCCTTTCAAGGTTTCATCAGAATACTTCGCTACTTGCGAAGCTAGAAAGATTTTCTTCTCTTGGTTCACTCTGTAGATAAAACCCAGAGGTTCTTCAATGATTGATCCAGTCTTCTGTTTGTCCAGGTTTTCGATGGCTTCCTCTGGTTCAGTCACTTGGAGCTTTTCTTCACCCAAGTTCAGAGCTATCTGAAATTCTCGTTTGGCTCTGTGTTTGATGTAAGATTCCATTGCCCGTCTTACTTCAACCATGCCCATTCTTATCTCCCTTCTTCCTGAATCGTATCTTGCAGAGCAATAGGCATAGAGATGAGTGAGATCATAAGGATTTAGATTTACGAGATCATTATCATTGAACTCGTAAATCTTCTGATCAGATCGAGTCACCACATAATGCCTATATATGATTTTGTTGAAGGCGAATGTCTTTTCAGTGATTTTCTCAACTTTTATTATTGGAGCATCGTTGAGTACCGCCTTTCTTGGTGATGTCTTTGACTGTATGAATCTTCGTTCGTAGTCTGGCATATCCTCTCTGATTCTTGGATTCAGAGGGATTACTTGAGTGTCTTCCAAATTGAACTCACAGTATATATGCCGAAAGTGATCTTCTATCGATGCTTCAAGAGTGGATTCTAAGAATGTGGGAGGATGAGTGAAGACCTTGGCTGGTAAACCGATGCTTGTTTTCTGAACAAGATTCTCTTGAGGAGTCTGTTCATCAACAACCATGGTTTCTTTGTCCTTGAGCTGTGACTGAGTTATCTCTGAAGGCTGTTCAGAGATATATCCATCTATCTCTGAAGATTCTCTTAATTCTGAAGCTGTTGAGATATGATGAGGTTGAGCGTTTTTGAAAACATACTCTTCGACATCAATTACTTCGATCTCTTCTCCAGCAGCTTCTTCCTCTCTGTCAGAATCTTTCTGTTCTTTCTCAGACTCTGAGTCAAAGGAATCTCTCATCACCATTGGTTGTCTTTCGGGTGATGAGAATGCATCTTCAGAGGATGTAGAGAAGTCTACAAGTTGTTCTTCTTCCTCTTCCAGAGCTCCAATTTTCTCTAGAGTTGCATCGGTAACTGGAGTAATTGGAACACCTGGTGTTGATGAAGCAAAAAGTATTACCGGTGTTGTGAATGATTGCAAAGTTCTGTTTTCATCAGAAGAGGTGGTGTTCCTCTCTGGTTCCTTCTCTTGAACTGGTGCAGAGGGAGCAGCTTTAAAGGTGTGCGCGGTTGTATCTCTGATCTCCCTATCTTGTGATTCAGAGTTCTCATCATGATCTGAATCCTCAGAATCATCAAATCTGGCTTTCTTCACTACATCGCTACAAGTCCCACCAGAAAACTTGCGTTTGTATTTGGGAGAGCTTGGTTCAGCGATTCCTTTTCCTTTGGGATCCAGAAGTGTCTTCTGAATGAATTCGATTGCCTCTGAAGCCGCAGTTCTGATTTCAGCAATCTGGTCCTCTGATTTATAGTTGTGAAGTTCCAGAGTAGCTTTGACCTGCTTCTGAGCAATTGTAGAGATTTTGGATGAACAAGTCAGCATTCTGCTCATTATTGCGGATTTGAAAGAGGCCAGGTCACTTTTAGTGATGAGGTCTTCAGAAGTTCGAGGTGGCGGCTGTGGTGTTGCTGATGGTGCGCTGACATCTGGTACAGAGGCTTGAATTGTAATTTTGATGAGGTCAGAGATAGAGGCCATTTGATCTGTTGAGAGTGAAGATGATCTGGTGGCTACTACCTCGTCCCTTAGTTCTTGTAGAGCCTTCTGAACATCGATGGTTGTAGATGCTTGATGTTGAAGAGCAGCATTCTGAGCTTTAAGAGTTGCTATCTCCAGAGATGATTCGGCCTTCTGTCTGAACATTTCTTGTTCCAACTCTTGGATTCTGTTAGAGGAGTCCAATAGTTGGGTCTTCAGAGTGGAAACCTCTGCTCTGAGGTTTGTGTTTTCAGAGCGAAGAGCAGAGGTCTCTGAACCGTCAATTCTCTGAAAGTTATGCTCATTCATGGAGCCTCTGACTTCCTCACAGAATCTCTGGAACTCAGATTTAGTGAGAAGTTCAGAGAGGGGTACATTGGTTACAACATATGTAGCCAATTTTTCCTCGAGTTCAGAGGAGCCTTCGTTCAGAGTTGTTTTGATATTGTCTCTGGAAGGACTTCCACTCAATCCTTGATGTTCCGGAGAATCATCTCTGAGTGTTCTGTTCTCATCCAAGTCCTCCTCCTCAGATTCAGAGGACTGGAAGTGAATGTGGGAGTTGAGCTTGCGATCCAGGCAAGTCAATCCTTGTGCTTGTAGGTCAAGCCATTGTCCCTGAGTTGTACAGCTACTTCTGGATATCCTAAAGGGTGAGAGATGAGCCACAGAGGCATCATTATGTGTAGGATTTCCGGATGTACTCTGAGGCAACTGAGTACTTAAAGTATTGGCTAAGTCCTGTGAAGAGGGCTTATCCAGAATCTGAGTTTCCTCAGTTAAGTGAACTTCAGAGGTGGAAATAGGTACCTCTGAAGTGGTTGGCTGGTTTGGGTTCGAGGTGTGCACCTCTGATTCAATAACCATTACCTCTGGATCAGGTAGGTTAGATTGTGTGGTTGCACTGGGAGATGGGGTTGGTTTCCTAAAATATATGTGCCTTGAGGCATCTTTTTGTATGGAAGGGGAAGAACTCTCAGGTTTCTCCAAGTCCTTAGAAGACTTTCTCTCTTCTCTCTGAGAATCTTCAGAGCTAGTCTTTGAAGATTCATCCTCACTTTCCTTAGAGCTAGTCGAGCTATCCTCTACACTAGCATATGAGGTTTCTTCCATTACTTCCTCATTGACAGGCCTTTCAAGTGCTCTGTCATCTCTCTCAACTTCGGTTTCTTTAGCAAGAGTACCTTCTGGTTCACTCTTGTGAGAGCTCTGTACTTCAGGGTCCTCTGATCCCTCTGAAGCTGAGATGCTCTTACTCTCCATTCCAGGTTCAGGACCTAAGTGTGTTGGGGTTCCCAGAACTGGTTCTAGTCCTTGGGCAACACTGAGATAAGAAGCTAAGGCTACAGATTAAGGATTTACCTGATTCAGCATGTGGTGAGGGATCCTCCTTGCTTATGGATAGCCTTAAGATAAAATCGTTGGTTTGAAGCTGTTCATTATGTAGAAAGGAATTTGGGTTGTTCAGTAGCGATCAAAATATGAAGCTTCTCGATCGTAGCATGGATGATTAGAGACAAAAATCTTGGGAATGTTATTGAAGGAACGTTGGATGATTGGGTCGTTTGTTCAGGGTCCTTTGCTAAGCATTTGTTCTTCTTCTCTATTGAAGAATAGGGCATACATGATTGACAGAATTTCTGGTGTTGCTTGATCCATGCTCCCCAGTTTGCAGGTTAGAGTGCGGTTTAGGACAGAGAACATGAAGTTCCAGATTGGTGGTAGGTGTTGTCGTCGGAAGTTGCTCAATCTGGTGATTTCAGTGTTGTAACCTAGCATTCGAATGAACTGGAGTAGGGTTTCGGAAGTTGGGCGTTTTTCAAAACGCGTGATTTGAAGTTCCTCAGCTGTTAGGAGTGGGAGAACTTCTCTTAGAACAGTAGGATTGATGAGTATCCGACATTTTACAACTTGAGATATGTCGAACTCGCCGATTATTCCGTTATGTGCATCGCTGTAGTGACTTGATGAAAACCATTCTTGAACAAACGAGAGTGGACATTCATTTGTAAAAGCAGTTAGGGCTTGAGTCAGTTCACAGTTGGAGAAGAACTCGCAGATTACTCTGTATTGTTCCTCAAATTTGGGAGAATCATGCTGAATCATGTGATTGTTGTCTTTGATTGGAAAACGATACAGTCTTGAAGGTTCGCCAGATTTAGGAAAAAGTTTGCACCATTCATTTGAAGACGCCATTGTTGAGTTGTAGTGAAGAAGATGAAGTTCAAATTCTTTTTTTGGAGAGAGAGAGAGAGTGCTCGAGAGTAATTTGTAAAAATGAATATCCGGATGTTAAATTGGTTTTGTATCCAAATTTAGAAAAAGATACACTCGAGTTCATAAGGTGAAACGGCAGTGATTTGACCCTTTGGATAAAGCCGTTTGGCCTTTCACTCATCCCTTTTTGTGACACGTGGCCTTGAAAATTGTTGTACCTACAAATGTAGGTTCCAAGTAAATAGGAAAGGGGCGCCATTTTTCAATAAAAAATTGAATATCTTCTTTGTGCTGACTAGACAAACCTTTCGCCTTAAGAAGTAATTTAAGATATCACTTGTAATAAAAAGGTTCAGTTAAACTGAAATTTTAATTTCAAATGATATCAAAAATTGCTTATTAATTAAAAAGTTCTTGTTTGAGGAATGACTTGGTCTTTAATTTGTTGACTCCCCCTTGACAGATGATTTGAAAAAAAAATCCTCAATTTCAGAGACTCTGAGATTAATTTCAAAGACTCTGAGAAGACTACAGAGACCATTTTCAGAAACTCTGAGATAAATTTAATTTTATTCAGAGACAAAATTCAGAGATTCTGAGTTGTCATTTGAAAAATTCTTTCTCAATTTCAGAGACTCTGAGATGAAATTCAGAGATTCTGAGATGTCTTCTGAAAAGTTCTTTTTCTCCATTTCAGAGACTCTGAGATGAAATTCAAAGACTCTGAGATGTCTTCTGAAAAGTTCTTTTTCTCCCCCTTGACAAAAGAACAACTTTTTATTTTTTACCCCTTGTTGTGTTTGGAGAACATTCAGAGACTGATATTGAAATATGCTACTTGGTTCAGAGGCTCTGATAATTTGATCAGAGACTCTGAGTTTCTTCTTTATTAGGTAGACATATTCAACATTCCTAACTTGCTAATTAAAAAATTGAACCTTCGTTCATCTAAAGCTTTTGTGAAAATATCAGCAAGTTGGAGATCAGTTGGTACAAAATACATTTCTATTGTTCCCCTTTCAACATGATCTTTTAAGAAATGATACCTTAAATCAATGTGCTTTGTCTTTGAATGCTGTACTGGATTGGCAGAGATGGCTATGGCACTTTTTGAATCACACAGAATGGGTATTCTTTCATATTGTTGGCCACAATCTCTAAGCTGAGTTTTCATCCATATTACTTGAGAGCAACAACTAGCAACAGCAACATATTCTGCCTCTGCAGTTGAAGTTGAAACACAGTTTTGTTTCTTGGATGACCAACTTACCAGCTTATTGCCAAGTAACTGACAGCACCCAGAGGTACTTTTTCTGTCAAGCTTACATCCTGCATGATCTGCATCAGTGTAAGCTGTTAGATCAAAACTAGAAAGTTTTGGATACCAGAGGCCTAAAGATGGTGACCCTCTTAGGTATCTGAAAATTCTTTTGACAGCAGATAAATGAGATTCTTTTGGATTTGCTTGATATCTAGCACAAAGACATGTTGCAAACATTATATCAGGCCTACTTGCAGTTAAGTATAATAGTGAACCTATCATGCCTCTGTAGGTTTTTATATCCACATATTGTCCTAAAGGATCAGAGTCAAGTTTGACTCCGGTGGCAAGAGGCGTTTTCATAGAAGTTGAATCATTGAGTTTGTACTTTTTCAAAATTTCAGAGACATATTTAGTTTGACTTATGAAAGTGCCTTCTGAAGTTTGTTTTACTTGTAAGCCCAGAAAGAAAGTTAATTCTCCCATGAGGCTCATCTCAATTTCACTCTTCATCAACTCTGAAAACTTGTCACAATACTTTTGATTTGTAGAGCCAAATATAATGTCATCAACATAAATTTGTACTAATAGCATCTCATTTCTGTACCTTTTGATGAATAATGTTGTATCAATTGTGCCTTTGTCAAATCCATTTTTAATCAGAAAAGTGGACAGAGTTGCATACCAAGCTCTTGGATCTTGTTTAAGTCCATACAGAGCCTTATCCAAATAATAAACATGATTAGGAAACTCTGTACTTTCAAATCCAGGTGGTTGCTGGACATAAACTTCTTCATTTAATTTACCATGTAGAAATGCAGATTTAACATCCATCTGATAAACTTTGAATCCTTTGTGTGCAGCATAGGCTAAGAAGATTCTGATTGCTTCTAGCCTAGCTACAGGTGCAAAGGTTTCATCATAATCAATACCTTCTTCTTGGCAATATCCTTTAGCAACCAACCTGGCTTTGTTCCTAATTATAATTCCATCCTTATCCTTTTTGTTTCTGAAAACCCATTTTGTTCCAATTGCAAATTTTCCTTTGGGAAGGGGAACTAGGGTCCAGACTTTGTTTCTTACAAACTCTTGAAGTTCATCCTGCATTGCAAAAATCCAATGAGGATCTTCAAGAGCTTCTTTTACCTTCTTAGGTTCAATAATGCTCAAAAAGTTTACGTAGAAGCATTCATTGATTGTTGCAGATCTTGTTTTAACTCCTTCTGATGAGGAACCAATGATTTGATCAATTGGATGATCTTTTGTCCATCTTGAGATTGGAGCAAAGATTTGGGGTGGAGTTTGAGCTTCAGAGATAACAGTTGGTGACATCTCTGTTGTGCTGTTCAGAGGCTCTGAAGTTGTTTCCCGAGATGGTGAAGCAGATTCTTGAATTTCTTCACTATTTGTTTCTGGAGTTACTTCAGACACTCCTTGATCATCCTCTTTTTGATCTTCAGCTTCTTCTGATTCACTTTGCTGATCTGAATTTGGTGAAACAGAAGGTGTTAATTCAGAGGGTCCAGAAAGGGTTGTACCTGTTTCTTGAGGTCCTTCTGAATTCTCTCTTTGTCTATCTCTGAAGATAACTTCTGGGTTATCTTCATCAAAGAAATCTTCAAATATTCTGTTTAATTCAGATTCTCTTGATGATTCAGAGATAGGTGTTGAGTGACTTTCTTGTTGTTCAGAGCTTTTATTGTCATCAAAAGTGATATTGATGCTCTCTTGGATGGTCCTTGTTCTAAGATTGAACACTCTGAAAGCTTTTGAGGCTAAAGAATATCCAATGAATTTGCCCTCATCAGCTTTCTTGTCAAACTTTCCAAGAGATTCTCTATCGTTTAGAATGTAACACCTGCATCCAAAAACATGAAAATATTTAACATTAGGTTTCCTATTGTTAATGAGTTCATAGGATGTTTTCTGAAATCTCTTGACAATTGTAGCTCTATTCTGAGTAAAGCAGGTTGTTGCCACTGCTTCTGCCCAAAAATTTATTGAAAGATCAGATCCAGCAAGCATTGTTCTTGCAGCTTCAACAAGTGTTCTGTTCTTCCTTTCAACTACTCCATTTTGCTGAGGGGTTCTTGCTGCAGAAAAGTTAGGAGTAATGCCTTCTTCTGATAGATATGAATTGATTTTGGCATTTTTGAACTTTGTTCCATTATCACTTCTTAGTTTCTGAACTTTGCTGCTGAATAGAACCTGTAATCTTTTCAACAATCTTATCAAAATATCAGGTACATCAGATTTGGCTCTGATGAATTCTATCCATGTGAATCTGGAAAATTCATCAATTAGAACCAGAATGTATTTCTTACCTGCTAGACTCTGTATAGAGATAGGACCACAGAGGTCCACATGTAGCATGTGCAGAGGTCTAGTACAGTTGTTTTCACTTTGGGTTTTATGGGAAGATCTTTTCATTTTTCTCATCTCACAAGCAGAACAAAGATGATCTTTGTTAAACTTCAGAGATGGTAATCCCTTAACCAAATTAAGTTTAACTAATTTATCAAGTGAGGAAAAGTTTAGATGTGAAAACTTTTTATGCCAGAGCCAGACTTCCTCACTATTCAGAGATACAAGACAAAGTTTCTCTGAATCAGTTTCGTTGATTTTGGTAAAATTCATTCTGTAGAGGTTACATTTTATGTCTGCTCTGAGTAATTCTTGACATGATTCTGAGTGGAGAAGTGAACAATATTTTCTTTGAAATTTCACATCAAAACCATGATCACAAAGTTGACTTATGCTGATCAGATTGTGTTTTAATCCATCCACATAAGCAACCTTTGAAACTAAAACATTTCCTCTTGACAACTCACCATATCCTTTAATCTATCCTCGCACATTGTCTCCAAAAGTAACTGCTCCTCCAGATTTTGCTTTAAATGAGGATAGCAGTTCCTTATTTCCAGTCATATGCCTTGAACATCCAGAATCTAGGTACCAGATTGGCATTGACTGATTCTGCAAGACAGATTATTGTTTCTTAGGTACCCATCTCATTATGGGTCCTTTTATGTTAGACTTTTGTGGATTTGTATGACTTTTTGGCATCTCATCTTTTGATGTCTTGCCTTTACTTGTCTTCTGTTGAAATTTTGTCTCTGAGATATTTTTCAGAGATTGATTCAGAAGACAATGTGATCCTCTGAAATGATTTTTCAGTTTGATCAAGAGATGAATGCAGTTGCAATTAATAGAACAAGAAGAAGTAGGAGCAAAGTTTTTATTTTTATTAAAAGCATTTCTTACATTTTGACTTCTTTTGAAACTAGCATTAGGAATATTACATGTATCCCTAACTACTTCTTTCCTTTTTGCTTGAAAGACAGTCTTCTTTTCAAGTTGCTTTTTCTTGATCAAAAACATCTTCTTTTCTTAGCTGCTTACTGCACAGACAGGATCAATATGGTTAATTTTTGTCCATTTGCCTTTTTGTTCAGGAGAGAATTTTATTGTTTTATAGGTGTAAGAATTAGAAGTGTTTGTTTTATTCCTTGCCTTTTCTTGTAATTCTTTTTCAAGTTCTAGAGACGTTTTTGCTTGTAAACACATATTTGCAAAATCAAGACTTATTGGAATTCTGGTTTTGGTTTTCAAAATTGAAATTGGAACATTCAAAATACCAGACCCAACAGTTTCTATCTTTTTGTGAATTACATTCTCTGGTTTACAAAAAATATGTTCATCAATCTCTTGATCAGATTCTGAATCAGAATCAAGAAAGTCTCTCTTAGTTTTAATAGAGATAGCTACCTCTATTGGTTTTTCAATTTCTTTTGTTCTAGAGACTTTAATGATCCGTTTCATGCTTTCTTTTCTTTTTAAGTCCTCCATGACATTTTCTTTCCATATCTTTTTAACATCATCTTCAAATGTAGTTCTGATGTTTTCATCTGACTTTGGTGAATACAGAGGGGCATACGGATTAAGTGAACTCTGAGATTCATTTTCAGAAGTACTTGTATCAGAGGTACTTGGTTCTGATGTCTCTAATTCATTTGAGATGAAAGCATTAAATCTGAAAATTTCTTTGGGATCATAGCTCTGAGGTTTTGTGAAGTGTACCTCTGAAGTTTCTTCTTTTATTTGTAACACAGATTCTTGAAAGTTTTTTACTTCAGAGTATGTAGTATTTTTGAAATTTAGAGCTCTTGCTTTTGATCCCTCTGATGTTTTCATTCTTTTGAAATTATTCAGAGATGGACCTTCAAAGCTTTGGACCTTTCCCATACGGAAAGTGGAAGAAAGTGAAGTTTTCTCCAATCCAGTGAATGAATTCAACTCATTGAATCCCAACCCTTGAGAGTCCATTTGAGTTTTTATTTTGTCGAAAACACCTTGTGCATTAACATAGCTTTTGATTCGAAGATTTTTTCTATCTAGAGATTGAAGTAGGATTTCTCTTTCCTTTTGAAAAAATTTGGTTAAGGCAATAGAATTGAGCCTTTCATACTCAGATTTCTTTACTTCTTCTTCTTTTCTTTTTAAAACTTTCTCAATTTTTCTTATTTCTTCTGAAAATGATTTTTCTTTTTGCTTGTGAGTTTCTTCAAGTTTGGTTTTTTCAAGAAAAAATTCTTTCTTTTCTGATTCCAGAAGATTCTTTTCTCTTTTGAAAAAGATGAGCTCTTTTGTCACTTGCTCTCTTTTCTTTTTCTCTTCAAGAAACTTTTGCTCTAAATCTTGAAGTTCATTATCTATTTCAGGATCACTGTCAGAGGTGTAAAGAGAGTTTACCTTTTCAGAGTTGTCTTCTGATGCTCCATCAGTTTGATTTCTATCTGAAAAAGCCATACCACAGAGATTGGTAGGTTCTTCCTCGCCGTCACTTGTTTAGTCTGATAGCCAGTCTTCCATTTCTGCTACAAGAACTCTTTCTTTTACGTTGTACTTGTATTTGTTCTTGTAGTAATCTTGATCTTTGACAAGTTTTCCTCTGCAGTTTGCAGAGAAATGGCCTATTTTTCCACATCTGAAGCATCTTCCATCATTTTGATTTGTTGGAAGAGTGGCAGTACTTGTCTCTGGCTTCTGTTCTTGAGGTTTGAAATATCTCTGTGGTTGTGGATACCTTGGTTGAAATGATTGTTGAGGTCTTGATTGTTGAGTTGCATCATTGTTGTTGAAGTTTGTACCCTTTTGATCACTATATGGAGTGAATCTGGGTTCTTGTTGAAATCTGACACCATCTTGTTGAAATCTTCTTTCAGGATTTCTTCTTTCTTCATTCTCTCTCCTTCCTTCAAATACTTTCTTGCCAAATTTCTTGTTAAATTGATGAGTTATTAATGCAAGAGATTTGGCGAAGGCATTGATATCATCTTCTGAGTCTGAATCTAAATAATTTTCTTCTGCCATTAGGACCTTTTTGGATCTTCTTTTTGTTTCCAAACTTTTTTGTGACTCTTCACAGTTGTTTTCTTTCAAAATTTGTTTTGAAACAAGTGCAAGGGGTCCACCTAAAGACAATTTTGATTTTTGCTTCATAACTTCCTTTTCATGTGCAACAAGAGTGCCATAAATGTCAGTTAATGACCATGACTCAAGATCTTGATTGGCTTGTATAGACATGGACAGTTGTGACCATTCTTCATTTAAGCTTTTCAAGAAAATAACATTTTTTTCCTCTTTTGTTCTTATCACTCCAAACTTTCTGCATTTGTTGATAAGAATGTTGAATCTTGAGTAAGTTTGGTGTAATATTTCTTCTAGTAGAGCATGAAAATCATGATATTCATTTATGCATAGATTCCTTCTATTTTTCTGGGTTTGTAGGCCTCCTTCAAGTTGATTTAACAACCGATCCCATATCTCTTTTGCAGTTTTACAAGAATCAAGTTCTTGAAAGATATCATTGGGAATGGCCATTATCAGTAATCTAACAGCTTTTGAGTCATTATCCATCATATTAGTTTCTTCATCAGTGAAGTTTGTGGTTTTCTTTTCATAATATGCAAGGATCTCATCAGTATCTGCTGTTGCAGGAACTCTTGGAACCAACACCATTGGAATGTGAGGTCCAACGTTCACTGATCTAAAAAGATCCTTGTCCATACCTTCTAAGAAATTTACCATCCTTATCTTCCATTGGGGATATTCATCCCTTAAAAGTGTAGGAGGTTTTGTTAAAGACCCAGCTGTATAAATGGCACTTATGCTTGAGTTTGCCATTTTTGAAGAAAAGGACGAAGATTTGAAGAACAGATGCTTTTTGTTTTGAACAGTGATTTACTATCAAATCTTGAGCATATGGTGTTCTTTAATAAACCAGGTTTATTTGAACATGCACAGATATTCAAAGTTAGAATCAATGAGATGTAAATCTATCCGAGTATGCAGATGCGATCTTACTTTGATTAGAAAACAAAGAAGGCTCTGATACCAATTGTTGGATCCCAAATTTAATCTCACAACAATGATATAAACAATAAGAGTAATAATAGCGGAAGCAGTATAGTTTAATATCAAAGGAGATTCAAATATCACAGTTCATAAAGCAAATAGATAAACAAGATATTCTTTGAATAAAATATTCAACTTATACTATCAGTTATAAGACTTCTTAAGCACACTTTGAACAATAAGGTGATGGTCCTATTTATAGGACCATAAAGCAAATAGTGTACTTATCTGACAAATAGAAGCATGGCTTGAACAGTATCTTACCTAAGAGGTAAGATCAAGATATTGAACAGTGTCTTACCTAAGAGGTAAGATCAAGACATGCTTGAACAGTGACCTACTCTAGAAAGTAAATCTTATCACAAGGTGACGTGTCATCTGTTCTTCTTTGTCAAGAAATTCAGAGTGAACATCTTCAGAGCTCTGAAGTAGGATCTCTGATGAGGGGCTCTCTGATGTCTTTCTGAGACTGACTCTGAACTGACTTCAGAGACAGACTTGCTTTCTTCAGACTGACTCTGAACTGACTTCAGAGACAGACTTGCTTTCTTCAGATTGACTCTGAACTGACTTAAGAGACAGACTTGCTTTCTTCAGACTGACTCTGAACTGACTTCAGAGACAGACTTGTTGATGTCCCTTGAAAGTCTTTAGATGAAGACTTAGTTATTTTCAATACTTTCATTGGTTCAGATTTGGGGCTAACAGATTGTGTCTGATCAACAGGATGAACTGGAACAACATCAGGTTCAGAGATAGATGCAACGGAATTGGGAGTAGATGTGCTCTCAGTTTCCTGATTCAAAGCATTTGAGACATTTTCAGAGTTAGATCTAGGCACATCATCATAAAAATTTTCAAACAGATAATCAAGATCAAAAAAAATAAGTGAGGGAGTAGAAGAATCCTGATTAATCGGTGAAAGAATAGGTTCTGAACTGATTTGTTCAGAAACTGAATTGCCAGTAAAAGCGGGTTATGAGCCTGAGTGACTAGAAACCAAATCAGCAGCTTCGGCAAATTTTACATTTACACTTTCTATCACCTTTCTTGCTGAGATCAGAAAGACTCTGTAAGCTACAAAATTAGAAGAATAGCCCAGAAATACACCCTCATCTGCCTTTGGACTAAACTTTTTGAGATTATCTCTGTCATTCAGAACATAGCATTTACACCCGAATGATTTGAAATACTTGACGTTCGGTTTGATACCGTTCATAAGTTCATACGGTGTTTTGTTGAATCGATGATGCAGAATTGATCGGTTCTGAGTATCACAGGCAGTTGATACGGCTTCAGCCCAATGAGACAAAGGAAGCCCTGAATAAGCAAGCATTGATCTGGCAGCCTCTACAAGCGTTCTGTTTCTTCTTTCAACAACCCCATTCTGTTGCGGTGTTCTGGCAGCAGAAAACTGTTGTTGTATACCTTGATCCTCGTAGAATGCTTGAAGAGTGTTGTTCTTGAATTCAGTGCCATTATCTGATCTTACCACTTTGACTTGCTTTTGCTTATTTGTCTGGATTGTCTTGATGAGAGTGATGAGAACTTCAGGAGTCTCGTCTTTTGACTTGAGAAATTTTACCCATGTATACCTTGAGTAGTCATCAACAATCACCAAAACATATCTCTTCTTACCTATACTCTTTGTCTTCATCGGACCGCATAAATCAACATGCATTATGTCAAGAATAGCCGAAGTGCATGGTTCAGGCTTTGGCTTATGAGGTTTTTTCTTCATCTTTCCTTTCTCACAATCCTGGCAGAGATGGTCTTTCTGGAAACGAAGAACTGGAAGACCTCTCACTGAATCATGCTTGACAAGGCAACCCATATACTTAAAGTTGTGCCAAATCCAACTTTCTTGAATAGAAGCTTTAGGAAGCAAGCATATATCTGAAGGGATTTTGATCTTAGAAAGATCAATGGTATACAAATTTGAGCGTCTTTTTCCCACCAGAAGATCCTTGCCACTATCGTTCTTCACTGCAACTCTTTTGGATTTGAAACTGACTTCAAGCTCTTTATCATAGAATTGCCCGATGCTAAATAAGTTGTGACTTAGGCCTTCGACGTAGCTTACTCTTTTGACAGTTATATTACCTTGAACAAGATCACCATAACCAAGTATCGGAGCAGTCTCACAGTTTCCAAACTTAACACGACCGCAACATTTCTCTTTAAAATTGGTCAATAATGATTTGTTGCCAGTCATGTGTTTGGAGCACCCCGAATCCAGATACCATAAATGACTAGGCTGCACATACAGAAACTACACAGATTTAGGTACCCATATGCTTATGGGTCCCTTCTTGTTAGATTTGTGTCTTTTACCTTTTGAAAATTTATTTTTATAATTCTCATGAAAGCAATCATCAATAGAGGAAAAACCACAATCATCAGAATCAGAATTAGAAGAAGAATATAAGACACTCTTTGCAATATGAATCATTTGCTGAATTGAATATTTTGTATTTTTATTACAAATGGCAAATGTATCAGATTCACATACTTTCTACACATTTAACTCCTAATAATTCGGACTCTGCTATTTGCTGTTTAACCCTCCATATCAGCTTTTGTGATCTCTTCACAGTCCGATCTGAAACAGAAGAATTAGAATTTTCAGACAAGACACTATCATGTTTCCTTGACTTCTTTGATCTTCTTCTTTTACGCTTTGTTTTTGTTTTATAATACTTATCGTTTAGCGTTAAAGAATCATCAACAATTGAAGTAGAAGAAGAAACTTTATTCAAGAAATCAGACTGAGCATTTGACATTGAAGAACTATCCTTGGAGTGAGAAATTTCAGAAAAACATAAGTCAGGAGGAGGTTTGCGCGACCCTTTGATGGCGCAAACTGAACTTTGCGTGACCAACGTTTGGCGCAAAGTGTCAGTTTGCGTTACCAACGGGTGACGCAAATGCACACTTTTTTTACTAACTTGAGTATTTTCCTTAGAATTGATAGAAAATCCAGATGAAGTTTTGTCTTCAAAACTTGTTTTCATTATAAAAAGAAATAAATCGTTTTCTAAATCAGTTTGAAGACTATGTTCTTCCAATTTATCTTCAAGATCAACTATCTTACCTTCTAACACTAATGAGGGAATGTATCTCTTAGTATCATAAGACACCGTAGATGCATTTTCCTTATTAGAGTTGGCAAATATATCAACAAATTCAGTTGGTAATAAAGATTTATTGGAAGATTTGACATTTAAAACATTTTGAGATTTTCTGAATTTCTTTGATTAGTCAGGAAAATACTTGGCATTTTCAGAAGTGTAAACAAATGGCATTTCCATCCTCTTGTTTTTCATTCTTTTCTCGTTTTCATCTTCTAAAATTTGCTTTTCAGTTGTCCAAAAGAATTTAAACTGAGGAGCATATCGTGCAAGACCAAGATGATCATACTCATATAAAGTAGGAACTTCTATTTTAGCATGATTTAAAAAATGCGGATTTTCAAAACCAAGTCCCCACTTTTCCTTTATAGCTTCTTCACTCCTTGGTTTATTCATGTAAATGGTTTGCACAGATTGTTCTCTCTTATATAATTTCCTTTCTAGAACAGTTATTTTATCAGAAAGATTTTGATTTGAAGAAGTCAGTTTGGTCAACGAATCACGATAAGTCTGATTTGAATTTTCCAACTCATCCAACTGCTTTTGAAATTTCTCTTTTGTGTTAATCAAAATGGTCTTTTCATCTTTCAGAGAAATTCGCAGTTTATCAATTAAAACAGACTTCTCTTGATTTTCAAATTTTTCAGAAGAGAACTTTGAACGAAAATCATGTAAATCATTGACAATAACGTTCAATTGAGAGGAAATAAAATTGACATGGAACTCAGAAATTACCTCAGAATCATCAATGGAAGTATCATCTTCTTCATCATCACTTTTGTCATCCCCGATGAAGCACATTGTTGCAGTCTCTTCATTTTCAGCTTCGTTGTCTGAGTGATCCAACCAATACTCTTCCTCAGCCATCAGAATAGTTCCGTTTTCTCTCTTCTCAGCCAGTTCCAACTTCTTACGATAGAAAGCAGAATCTTTGACCACCTTTACCCGACAATCTTTGGAGATGTGACCCGGTTTACCACAGTTGTAGCAGTTTATGACCTTCTTATCATCCTTCTTCGGTTCTACAACTTTTGCAGGCTCAAACTTTGGGATGTAAGGCTTTGATGAAGCACCAGGTTCAATCTTCTTGGAGCCAGAAGTGAAACGGAGATTGTTAGATCATGTTCTTCGTTGAAACTTTTTCTGGTAGTGTTGTGAAAGAAGAATCATAGCTTTCTCTAAGGCTTCACCATCATCTTCAGTAGAACCATCATAAGCCTCATCAGTCAATGCTTGCTCGGCCAGTTGACTTGCAAGGAGTGCAATAGGATCAACAGTCTTAGGCTTATTCTTTTTATCTAGCTTAGCCTTCTTTTCTATCACCATTGTCTCATCTGACATCAGAATTTCGTACAATTCCTGAATTGGCATAGTAGATATTCGGACATCATTTCTCATTCTATGGCATGACTTATTCCATTCTGGTTGTAGTGCATTCAGAAACTTCAAGTTAGCCTCCAATTCAGTCTTTTTAACTTTGATCTTGTACAAATCATTTATGACAGCCCAAAATCGGTCAAATACACTCTTCAAGCTTTCCCCATCCTTAGCCTTGAACTCTTCGAAATTATTCATATACCTTGTTTGGCGCAACTAAGTTGACATAGTTGTACCAAGCATAATCTTTTCCAGTTGAGTCCACATCAGCATAGGATTTTGTTTTAAACAATCAATTCTGTTGTATATGGAATTGGGTAAAGCAAGAATCAGATTTGATTTGGCCTGGCTATCAGCTTGATGTCGTAACAACTCATCAGCATCATATTCCCTTAATGCTTTCTCAACAGTTGTAGCAGTAGTGGTTGCAGTAGCTGGAACAGCTTTCCTTGGCGTCTCCATAGGACCCTGAGTTAGAGCTTTCATCATGTTATCCCCATTCGGTTGTCTTTCAATGAAATTGATGAATCGGTCCTGCCACTGTTCAAATTCAGTCTCGTTGATTAGTACTGGAGGGCGTGTGTCAGATCCCAATGACATCATGATGTCATTCTTGTAAATTTGTGCTTGCAGATACATTTTGAACACAAACTTGATCTGAAAAATTTCAAGACTTAAAGATACAAACTGGCGCAATCTTGAGGTTTGCGTGATATGATGGTGGCGCAAAGTGGACTTTGCGCGATCTGAAGGAAACGCAAGATGAGCTTTGCGTTACACGCTGAAGATGCAAACTGACTTTGCGTTACACGCTGAAGACGCAAACTGACTTTGCGTTATACGCTGAAGATGCAAACTGAATTTGCGTGATTTGATTGAAACGCAAACTGAAGTTCTCGTTACCAAGGTGTAACGCGAAGTAAACTTTGTGTGACTAGAGAAAAACGCAAGGTATACTTCTCGTGAACAATATGAAGCACAAAGGGTACTTTTCGCTATAAACTGGAGATGCAAAGTGATCAGAACAGAATTTGTTGCGAACTTTGAAGAATTCCTTGGATGAGTATGACGCAAAGTAGATGAGTCTAGCGCAAACCTGTGAAGAACTAGCGCAAAGTTTAGATCTCGCGCAAAGTTCAAAAAATCAAGAAAATTTCCACAACCACGATTATATCCATGAAATCAAATCAACAAATATGCACAATATTGATCGAAATCACAATTCTAACACATTCCAATTAACAGAAACGATTAAACACCACAAAATTGAGATTTTCAAAAATCAACAGATCGTGAAAAATCATTTTTTCAGAAAAATACAATTTCACAAAATCAGACTTCAAAACATGATTATTTTTAAAATTGATGTGAATAACAAATGATCTCTTATCAAAAACGAATTCAGACAATCAAAATTCAAACAAATTGAATCACAAACCAAACCAAATTTGATGAAAAAGCAAAAAATGAGATTTCTTGAAAAATTCAAGAAAATCGATCGAATTTCTTGCTTTAATCCACAAATTCAGTATCAATAACGAAATCTCTCTGATCTCTCAAGATTCAGATTGCTCTGATACCAATTGAAAGTCCAAGAATCTCTAAATCTTTAGAGAGAGAAAGTAGAGAGAGAAATTCAATACGCTCCAAAATGTAATATGATATTCAAATGAGTTCCAAAGTTACAAATACAAAGGCCTAAGGGGACTTAAATACCCCTAGCCTTAACAATACAGATTACACTATTAAGAACAGTCTAGGCTAGAAAATAAATACAATGATTACTATAAAAATAGATCTAACAGAATCTTCGAAGATGAGTCCTGAGATCCATGATCTTACGTAGGACCCATGACCATTTTGGAGATCGGTGTGCCATCCAGAAATTCGTCACCCGAAAATAGAAGATATAAAGCCATCTCACCGATAAGGAATTGCGTTGCCGCAAAATGTCCCATATATTCTTAGCTAAAAGGGCTCGATTACAAGTGGCAAACCGCTTTATCCCAAGACCCCCATGCACAAGAGGTCGGCACACCTCACTCCAAGAAATTCGTCACTTACCCTTAGAGCTATCTCATTGAGCCCAAAAAAAGTCACGAAACAAGCTCTCTAAATCATGTAGAATACCAGAAGGGAAAAGGAAAATCGCCATCCAATATAATTGCATGGATTGAAGAACCAATTTGATCAATTGCACTCGACCACCAAATGATAAGAATTTGGTTTTCCAGTTTAGAATTTGGCCTTTGACTCTTGATACAATGACATTAAAGTCGGCTACTTTAAAACGCTTTCGAGACAAAGGCACGCCGAAATAACGAATTGGGAATAAGCCCAATCGAAACGGAAAACAAGAGATATTAGCATCCCGAGTGTGATCAGGCACATTGGCAAAGAAAACCTCGCTTTTCTCCAAACTTAGGGAGAGACCGGATCTAACTTTGAACAAATGAAGTGCCTTTTTAAGAATTTCCACCGAAGCCACATCTCCTATTGTGAAGATGAATAGATCATCCGCAAAACATAAGTAGGTTAAATTCAACTCAAGACAACCCTTATGATATCCAAACGATGTTGCTTCCGCAATGTATTGCTTGAAAATCATAGAGAAGCCCTCCATTACGATCGTGAATAAGTACGGGGATAGAGGGTCCCCTTGCCGAATACCCCTCCCAGCCTTGAAAAACCCGTAAGAATCTCCATTTAACACCACCAAAAAAGAAGGCGTTGTGACCATTTCCTCAATCCACTTCACCAAAACCGTATGAAAACCAAAACCCCTCAACATGGAGGAGTTATGGAGTGTGTAGGGCAGCTCAATATTTTTGATCTACGATATATGGGTATCCTTTTTACTTAAGTACAGAAACCTAAGGATGGGGGAGGTATCGTGTTAGTGCACAAAATATGTTGGATACAAGATCATGAAGGTTGAAGTTCAGAATGAAGATAAAGGTCAAAGTCAAAGAGCTCAAGTCAAACCCTCATGCTAAGTCAAAGTCTTTGTAATAAATAAAAGTCAAAGTTAGTGTTTTAATGTTTTGTCTTTGTTAAATGTAGTGGATATAAGAGTTTTTCTATTAGTAGACTCGTATGACTAGAAGAAGGCTAGAAGTATTGTGCGCGTATTAGAGAGAGAAATATTGTTTTTTGAGAGCTTCTGTTGTAATCAAATTGAAATTGAAATTGAAATCTATTGTTGAAATCAATTGTGTCATCTTGATTTGCACTGATTGTGGGACACACATTTGGTATCAGAGCAAACAGAAATTCAGAAATCATGGTTTAATTCGAAATTTTGTTGGTCGAGTTTTCAAGAACTTGCTAAACGGACTGTGAAGATTCGATTTTTTCTATTTTGTGATGTTTTGGATGTGATTTTGGTGTCTTAGTACTCGTTTATACATCTAGAACATTTTTGATTTGTAATGTATAGTCTAATTCACATTTCTTCTGTGTGAATTTTGATTTTTCATGGATTTTTGTTCGAGTTCGTATTTCGTACTGTAACTAGATCAAGATTGTAGTTTTGGTGTTTTAGATTGAAATACTTCAATTGTAATCTATTCGAGTTTTGCAATAGAAGAAATCAGCAAAGTTTCAAGCTGATTGATGAAGATTTGATTCGATTTTGAATTGAAAAGTTAAGTTTTTGAACGAACAGAGGAAGAACTCGTAAGATCCAACAAACGCGCAAAGATCATCATGAAGAACACGCACGACTAGAAACTTGCTTAGTGTGAAGAACTCGCAAAACTTGTTGTACGATAAGTATAAACACGCAAGACACTGTTTCTGTGTTTGATTGTTTGATTCTGTGTTTTGCGAGAACTAAGATCTGCGAGAAGTGGAATTTTGCGCGAAGTGAAAAGTCTAAATATTTTCTAAGTGTTAAACGCGCAACGACATTGCGCGAGGTGATTTTGGAAAAACGTGCAAGCCTTGATTAGCGAGAAGCAAGAAATCGCACGTAGCTCTTTATGTGAAGCTTGAACGTGCACGACCCTTTGTGCACGAACCAAGAACACGCTAACTTTGTTGTGCACGAACCTCGAACGCGTATAGCATTATTTGCGCAAATATGGGTTTATTTGTTCTGCGAGAAGTGTTATTTCTGTAGTTTGCGAGTTTTGTACTTAGAAATTTTCTGAGATTTTTCAGGGTTGACCAAGTTTGACTTTTGTAGATCCAATTTGTTTCTGAATTTCTGAAGATCGGTTTATATCAGTGCTTGTCAAAGATGACTTCCAGAGAGGTTCTAGCGATCGGTACTGATGTGAAGACACCAGTTCTGTTTAAGGGCGAATACGAACAGTGGAAGGATAGATTCCTATACTTTATCGACCAGAATGACTTGGGAGACTATATCAGAGTATCATTAAAAGAAGGAGTGATGAAACCTCCTACCAAGATTCTGTCTACTGAAGGAGAATATGGTGAGGAGATAATAAACAAAGAGTACCCATTGCCACTTGAGGAATACACTAATGAACAGAGGAAAAGACTTAAAGCTGATAGATTGGCAAGGTCATTCATTTTGCAAGGGATTCCTAACGAGATATACGTCAAGATAGACAGCTATAATGCCACGGGGAAAGAAATGTGGGATCAGCTGGAGAAAATGATGCTTGGGTCAAAGATCGATAACCAACTGAAAGTGTCTAACTGCCTGAACAATTACGAAGAATTTAAAGCAAAGGAGGGTGAATGTCTGGAAGCTACCTATGATAGATTTGTGACCCTTCTGAACAAGCTTAGCAAGAATAAAGTCAGGAAGTCTCAGATAGAGCTAAATGTCAAGTTTTTGAGCATTCTGCAGCCAGAGTGGAAAAGGTTCACAAGGAAAATGAAGCAGATGAAAGATTTAAACGAGATACCACTTCACGGGGTATACGAGACTCTCAGGCAGAACGAGGAAGAGGTAGAAGAGATTAAAGATGAGAAAAGGAAAGATGAAAAAGTGGTTGTTGATCCGGTGGCATTGGTAGTGAAGAAGAAAGAGAAGAGGTCTGTGAGCTTGAAGAAGAAAAAAAATGTGATAGTTTCTGAGTCCGATAAAGATGAAAGTGAGGAGGATTCTGACTCTGATGACTGTGAGAGCAATGTTATTTTTGACAAAAGCTTTTCAGAAGAAACTCTATAAGAAACCGGGATCGAACAGTCAGAGATACTCATCGGGTTCACGAAACTATGAGCACAAAGAGAGAGTTGAAAGCAAGAGGTTTGAAGAGAAAAAGCCTGAAGAGAAGAAGTACTGATCTGAGGATAAGAAAGAGTCTGAGCCGGTAAAGTGCTAGAATTGCGGGAAAGTAGGCCATTATGCTAAGGATTGCCGGAAACCAAAGGTCCGCAATTCTGAGTATTACTAGTGTTGGGCCCGTGCACTGCACGGGAGGATAAATTTTTTGATGGAATATTGAACCGAGTTAAAATGAAACGTAATTTCTCTGTTAACAGTTAATGAAATACAATGTGAAAAACGAATGTATTTTCATAAGTGGTTAACTTGCATATATTCTTAATCGTTTGTTGTTATGAGTTTGTGCAATAATATTGGTAATAGTTTTGTATTATATTATTTAAAACTCAAACGACATGTCTCACAACATATCACTATTATTGAAATAATTATAAATATGTACATACGTTTTTACAGATTTTGCAATTTTTCTGAAACCTCCTCGACAACACTTGATAATCACTTTGAACGTATAAATCTGTAGATTAATTAACAACATTCAACCCACATCAAATATGACAAAGAAAATAAATGATTTCTATCTTTTGTAACCGACAACTCAACTGGTAGAGTTCAAATTCACTCAGTACCACTTGAAAATTTATCTGACTATTGACTTCAAGACCACATAGTATTAGTCGATAAAAATAAAGATATGTATATATATCTTATTCCCCTACTTCGAAAAATATGATTGTGGGTTTTAAAAAATATAAACAAATCCTCAGTAAATAAAATAAAATATAAAAAAGTAGTTTTTCAAAGAAACAAAAATATAGTGGAATACTTTTTGTTCAGTTGTAGGTTCCGCCATTGACACTCGACCGTTCGTCTTCTTCTTGTACTCGGATGATACATAGAGAAGCTATATATATTTATAGTGAATGTAGAGAATATTTTAAAATCTTTTATTTTCATTTTCGATTTTACATTTAAATGTAAATATATTAAAAATATGGAAGAATATTTTTATATCTACATCGTTTCTATTTTATTTTGTTTACACTTGGTTAATTTGGAAAGTACTGCGGAATATTTTTATTTTAAAGAATAGGATATATAATTTATTAGTGTATCTCGTTATTTTTTATTTTTAATTCATAACAACCTTCTTTTTTCTTCTTTTAATGCTCGTGAAAAAAAAATACGTGTAGATTTTATATTAGCAAAAAAAATACGTGTAGATTTTATATTATGCTAATATAAAATACGTGTAGATTTTATAAAATAAAATAGATTTTATATTAGCAAAAAAAATACGGAAGAAAAAAGAGTTTATATTACATCTCATTATGTAAAAAGATTTTATAAAATAAAATATGGAAAAAGATTTTATAAAATAAAATATGGAAAAATCATTATGAGATGTAATATAAAAAAATACGGAAGAAAAAAGATTTTATATTACATCTCATTAATATAGATTTAAATGTAAAATCTACATTTAAAATAGATTATGTTAATATAAAATATATTTTATAAAATCCTCCACCAAAAAAACAAATATTTATATTAATAAATGAGGATCCATTCCACAAATAGATGATTATGTGATATATTGTGCTTGGAAAGGTTGTACCAAAGTATTAAGAAATTGTAAATTAAGTAATTGGCTTTAATTAGTTGTACCTTGTGCTTAAAATGTTGTAATTAAGAGTTTTTTATGTCGTTTTTATAATATAGTATAGATAAGAACAAAATGTTTTTGGCCAAGCAGCAGGAAGCTGGAAAAGCATTGATGGCCGAAGATGAGTACTGGCTAGATCATTCTGAAGATGATGAGGAAAAAGAAGAAAAGGCTCATATGTGTTTCATGGGTCAGAAAGAAGCTGAAGCAGATTCTGATGGTGAAGATAATGAAGAGGTATGTGATATGCCCGAATCTGATTTTCTTAACCGAATGCAATCCATGATGATAGAACTTCAAGATTTACAGTCTAAGCTTAAACGCGAAAAAGGTATCATAAAAGAGAAAAACCAATCAATACTGAAGCTCAACAATGATCTTGCTGAGAAGAATGTATTGATTGAGGCTTTACACTAAAAACATTGATACCTGTGCGAGAGAAAAGACTGTAATTCATAATGAACTATCTGAAACTTCTTCTAAGTTTAAACTGTGTGAACTTGAGATCAAAGAGGTTGCTAAAAAGTGCTTATCTTTTAAGAAAGAAAACAAATCTTTGGTTGAGAAAGTGAATGTTTTGGAAGAAAAACTTTATACATTGGGTCAAACTGAACAAACCATTCACCATAATAAACCAAAAGAGAGTAGTGAGTGTTGGGGACTTGGTTACGAGAACCCACACTATCTGAAAAAAGGTATTTCTAAAGTGTCTGCTTTGTACGATTTCGGATTTCTAAAATTGGCACCTCAATACCCTGAACTCAAAGTTAAATGGACTAAACTATCAGAGGAGGATGAAGCTAAGGAGAAAGGGAAATGGAAAAAACAAAATTAATGCAACTTCCATTTCGATATGAGAGGTTGAATTCTAGTTACAGTTCTACACAATCAAAATTTCTTTCTAACGACTATTTTCAAAGCTACTCTACAGAGGAATTGGAGGCAAAGCCAGTTAAAGGCAAGATTTATGTTCCTCCTCTCATTTTAGAAAGTAAAATTTCTAAACTCAAGAATACTCTAGTAGAAGAAAGAATTTTGATTGGGTTAGAACGAATGATTTTTTCAACTGTTTTCACTAATATTGATTTTTCAAAGACTTCCAAAGCTTCAAAATCTAATGATATAACTGGTCTGTTAGATGAAGAGTTTGATTTCTTAAACTCTGATGGTTGTTTTGATGATTGTATTGATCAACTTGACTTTAATGAAAAACTTCCAGATCATTCGCAATTTATCATTAATTCTAACGGTTTACCCAGTGTGTACGAAAAAAGGTGAATCATCAACGAAAGTTGATAAACTAGTCTCTGTGAATACCAAGGATGCCAAAGGTAAGAAGAAGAAAACTAGGCATTTACAGAAACGGACTACCACTGGTAAATCAAAGAATAAACAATCTTTCAAGTCTCACAGTTCTAACTTTCAAAATTCAAATGTTTCAGATGTGAAAAGGAAAAAGACTAGAGTGAGATCAGAGTGGAGACCAAAGAAGAAAATTGACGAGACTGCAAAATCATGTTCTGGTTCTTCTTGTAATAGAATGACTGATAGTATAACTGATGTATTTGGTAAAGTTTCTTTTCATAAACAAAAACTTGTAACTTCTTACAAGAGATATTCAATAAAGCAATTACTCCAATTATCTTCGTCTACTAAAAAGTCTTCTAAATATCGTCGGAATGATTTTGTATCTCGACAATATTCTGATGATTGGTTTGGTTCATATCATGTATATTCTTATAATTCATATGCTTCAAAAGGTTTTCAAAAGTGCAAAGGGTCCAAATTCATATGGATGCCAAAATCATGTGCAAACACTGTAGGACCCATCTATAAATGGGTACCTAAACCAATTGTTTCCTGATTTCTCATGTGCAGACCCGTCATATGTGGTACTTGGATTCTGGTTGCTCCAAGCATATGACCGGGCAGAAAGATATATTGTCTAATTATACAGAAAAATTTTGCGGGAATGTTCGTTTTGGAAATGACCAGTTTTCACCAATTTTGGGATACGGTGATGTTGTACAAGAAAATATATCGATCAAGAAGGTGAGATACGTTGAAGGACTAGGACATAACCTATTCAACATTGGTCAGTTCTGTGACAAAAACTTAAAACTGAATTTCAAGGCCAAGAGATGTTGTGTGAGAACTGAAGACGGAAAAGAACTTTTGGTCGGGACGAGAAAGTCAAACATCTACACGATTAATTTGTCAAAAGTCAAGACTTATAATGAGGTGTGTCTACTTTCAAAAGCTTCTATGCAGCAAAGTTGGCTATGGCATAGACGGCTATCTCATCTCAACTTTCGGTACATCAACAAGGTGGTCACTGGTAACTTAGTGAAAGGACTTCCAGAGCTTAACTATGTCAAAGAACATCTATGTGCTGCGTGTGAGAAAGGCAAGATGAAAAGGGCTGCTCATAAGCCTAATCCTGAACCGAGTACAAGTTCTACATTGGAATTGTTGCATATGGATCTCTGCGGTCTAACGCGAACTCAAAGCATTAACGGCAAGAAATATGTATTAGTGATTGTGGAAGATTACTCCATATACACTTGGGTCAATTTTCTTAGATCGAAAGAAGAGACGCCCGATGTCATCATCACATTTTTAAAGACCACTCAAGTGAATCTGCAGAAGACAGTCAAGCTACTCAGAACAGACAATGGCACAGAATTCAAGAACAAGATTGTTGAAGATTATCTCGAATCGGTCGGGATAACACATCAATTTTCTGCTGCCCGAACACCTGAACAGAATGGAGATGTAGAGAGGCATAACAGAACTCTAGTGGAGGCTGCTCGCACGATGCTGAGTCAGTCAGATCTACCTCTATTTCTGTGGGCTGAAGTTGTGTCTACTACATGCTATACGCAGAATCGATCCATAATTCATCGCCGGTTTGGTAAAACGACATACGCTTTGATTAATAATCGAATACCTAGCATTAAACATTTCCATATTTTTGGATGCAGGTTTTTTGTGCTGAACGACAAAGAGAACTTGAACAAGTTCAGTCCGAAAGCTGAAGAAGGCATTTTCATCGGATATTCTCAAACATCAACAGGATATAGAGTTTATCTGAAGAAATCGAAGATCGTAGTCGAGAGTGTAAATGTTACATTCGATGAAGAGATGGCTTCTGTTCAAAGCAGTTTAGAACCTGTTATTACCGAAGTATTAGCTTCTAGGCAAATCAGTCCAGAACCTGCGGTTAACGTTACTAAATCTGATAAAGCGTCAACGTCGACATCACACTTAACAGATTTAGATTTATAGTTTGAATTTTTCTATGATGAATTTCTTCGTACTAGAGTGACTAAACCTGTTGTGATTAACAAATCGGAAGATTCGACTAATCATCATCCAATCACATCAGATATCTCAACTGAATCAAATTCCCCGGTTCAGAAAGAAATTCATATTCAAACGCCTACTCAATCATTTGAAGGTGTGAATGTTAATGAAGAGTCATAAGTAACTGAATCAGTTGGATGTACGACAATGTCTACTCAATAGACATCCAGTGTCCAACCAACTGAAGCTTCTGCACCGAATACTTCAACTGAACCCCTACAACAACAAGAAAAAAGTGGATTCTTAGATGATTAACATGATCAATCTACATCTAATCCACTCCCTCATGAACATAAGTGGACCAAAGAGCACCCAATACATCAAATCATTGGGGATCTGTCCAAGCCGGTGCAAACTAGGTCTGCGACATTGAACCAGTGCATGCATGACTCCTTTATGAGTAAGATAGAGCCAACACAAGTATATGAAGCACTAGCTGATTCAGATTGGGTAACAGCAATGCAAGAATAGCTTAATCAATTTGAAGCGCTTAAAGTCTGGAGACTCGTGCCATGACCTGAGGGTAAAACAATCATTGGTACGAAATGGGTTTTCAAAAATAAGAAAGATGAAGAGGGTATCGTCATAAGGAACAGAGCAAGACTTGTTGCTAAAGGATATAGGCAAGAGGAAGGCATAGATTATGACGAGACTTATGCTCCAGTTGCACGTATAGAGGCAATTAGAATGTTTTTAGCCTACGCTGCACATAAGAACTTCACGGTCTATCAAATGAATGTGAAGACTGCCTTTCTTAACGGCATTCTAAAGGAGGTCGTCTACGTCTCGCAGCCTAAAGGTTTTGTCAATCCAGATAAACCAGATCATGTTTATATTCTGGACAAAGCTCTTTATGGTTTGAAATAAGCCCCTCGCGCCTGGTATGACGTTTTATCCAAATTCTTAGTCAAGTCGGGCTTTTCTAAAGGTAAAATCGATACTACTCTTTTCATTAAAAAGGAAAATTATGATATCATTTTAATTCAGATATATGTGGATGATATCATATTCTGTAAGAATTTTTCAAACCTCATGGTGTCCAGATTTCAGATGAGTATGATGGGAGAGATGAATTTCTTTCTTGGATTACAAGTCAAACAATTTTCTACGAGGATTTTTATTAATCAAACGAAGTACATTTCTGATATTCTGAGAAAGTTCAAAATGGAAAATTGTACTCCAATTGGAACCCCGATGGCATCAGGAATTAAGATCAGAGCTTATCTTTCGGGAAAAGTTGTCGATGTTAGAACCTATAGAGGGATGATTGGTTCTTTGATGTACTTGACAGCTAGTAGGCTAGATATTATGTTTTCTACGTGCTTATGTGCAACATATCAAACTTCACCTAAAGAATCCCATATGTCTGCGGTAAAGTGTATATTTAGGTATCTGAAAGGCACTGCAGATCTTGGTCTGTGGTATCCTAACGATAATGGTTTTGAGCTTACAGCGTTTTCAGACGCAGATCATGCAGGTTGTATGCTTGACATGAAGAGTACTTTGGGACACATACAATTCTTAGGCGATAAACTCATGAGTTGGGCTTCGAAAAAATAACTATGTGTATCTACTTCAACAGCTGAGGCATAGTATATAGCTGCGGCTAGTTGCTGTTCTCAAGTGTTGTGTATGCGAACACAACTCCGAGATTATGGTTTCAAATACGAAAAAATCCCGATGTATTGTGATTCAAAAAGCGCTATTGTAATATCTGCAAACCCTGATCAACATACGAAGACCAAGCACATCGACGTGAGATATCATTTTATCAAAGACAATGTTGAGAAAGGTACAATCGAACTTTACTTTGTAAACACAGATTATCATCTTGCGGATTTTTTTACCAAGACTCTTGACGAAAAGAGATTTAATTTTCTCATTTCATAACTTGGTATGCTAAATCTCAAGACTTAATCTGTTGTTACCTAGTATAGTTTAGATTTTGTTATTTTTCTTCATTTCTTTACTTTTATTCTGAAATATATCTGGACTGAAAGGTTTGTTCATGATTTCAGGGGGAGTGTGAGACAATGTTAAGCTGGTCTACATTTTAGGGAAAATTAGAGAATTTTGCATATACTCTTACACTGTTATATGTTATGATGCAAATTTTCAGGGGGAGTAAGAACATTGACTTCTGATTACGTCTGATCATAACTCGTTTTTAACAAATTTTACTGCTTTCATGTCTTTTATTTTTCAATAAACTTTTGTGAATAAGACTTTGTGCTTTGACGACTTTTGACTGAATTCAGATTTTGAGGGGGAGCTTACATGATCATATCCAATATGACTTTCAAGCTAACTTTATGAGATTTAAGATAAGCGTAAGGATCATTCTAAACTTAATATCATACATGTCTGAAAGAAGGACGACTCTCAGATATGAAAACATGTTCTTACATGTTCAAACCACTTCTCGATTCTTAAAAAGATTTCATGAATTTAGAAGTGTGCTTTTAAATGTTTTCATTTTACATGTGTTTTCATGATTAACAAACTGTGTGTTTCCAAAGATAAATACTTATGTATTATCTTTTCCATATACTTTCAAGTATTCACACACATCGGTTTAGTATTTTGTTGTTTATGTTATCACCATGTCTCAAATTAACCACTTTTTTGATGGTGATACACCCCGTTTTGAACTTCATTGATATTTGAGCGCGATTTCATTCAAAACATTTCTTTCAAGACTTGTCTATATTTGATTCGTATAGACAAATTCCAATTTTTCATGACCTAAAACTTTTATTGCTATATCATTCATATTTGATCTTATCATAGAATGTCAGATTTTCAAACAAGTTTCTTGTATTCATTTCATTCATTCAATATACTTGTTTTGAAATATCTTCCATGATTAAAATGTTCAAATCTTCATGAGCATACATACATCTGACATGTATTTCATTATGTGCTTTAACTGAAAAGTTAAACCAATTGAGCAACACGTCACTTTAGAAATATATACATGGGTTCATTGTGTGAGAACTTAAGAGAACTTCTATGGATTCATGTTAACCAGTGTTTCCTACCCAAGAAGTTATCCTTGAGTGATCGAGAGGCGAGGAGTCAAAATATCTGAGTGTGGGTATGTGCGATGAGATAAAATGAAAAGAGAGTTTGGTTAGAAGTGAGCTTAAATGTTAAAAAGAAAGAGGGTGAGAGATCAGAGTAAAATAATATCAAACTCTGCACCAACTTTTTCTGAGTCGGGCAGCCACATTACTATTGTTTCACAATTCTTCATGAACATCATTGAAACAGGCAACTAGCCCATGCCAACTCTTGATTTAACCCCACCAACTACTCATTTTTTTCTTAAAAAAAAGATGTTTCAATTTTTCTAGGGATGCAGCATATAATCTATCTGGTTTTCATTTAGAAAATCTGGATATTGAAAAAGAAGGAAGTCGGCCCCACCTTCGCACTTCGATCATGCACAATTGAGTCTGTGTATTACTTTTGTTGTCTCAATGGTTTACACATTTTGAGCCGATTATTAAAAGCAATCATCATGTGCTTAATTCTTTCATACACAAGCACGTACACACAGGAAATTCGTTTTTCTGTCTAAACGTTCATAGTTTAACCTTGTGTTATTCGATGATTGAATGGAAGACCTGGGGGAGTGAAAATCAAAAAGCTCCTTTCCAATGTGTATTTGTTACACATAGTGGCTTTGTGCTACTGACAGGCATTTTAACTGATTCATTTGTTGATTCGGGTGTTACATTATTGTTTGTCTTAAGTTGAAAAGATTCGGATGAATACCTTATGAATTGACGGATGATCAGAGGCTCATGTGATAAAGATCAATTGTCAGAAAAGATTAATGACATTTCTTGGTGAAGTTTTGATGATTTCGATGTTACATCATCAAAAAGGGGGAGAAGTTATTTTCAAGAAATGTTGGATGAATAAGAGTTTGTAAAAGTTATGGGGAGAGACTCAAGAAATGGAGAAATTTATTTCAAGAAAGATGATTTGAAGAAGGCTTATTGCAAGTTTTGTCAAATAATGAAATATTTGTGAAGATTGTATAGTGTTGAAAGTGAAAGTTCAGAGATTATGGAATGTTCGCTAAAATTTTACTGAAATTTTCTTTGAAGATGATCTGCAAAAGCAAACTGAGCTAAATCAGAAGATAATTTCTTTTGGAGGTTTGAAAGAGGCTTCTACAACTTTTTGGAGAGATTGTTAAAGCTTGTTAAAAAAAGTGTTGTTCAAAGACTTTGGGGAGATTGCAAAATTTTTGAAGACTACTTATTCAAAGAAGGAGATTGTTTAAATTTGTGCTAAAGGGGGAGATTGGATTACAAATATTTTTGGAAGATGATCTTGAATCCAAAGGGGGAGATTGTTAGTGCATAAAATATGTTGGATACAAGATCATGAAGGCTGAAATTCAGAATGAAGATAAAGGTCAAAGTCAAAGAGCTCAAGTCAAACCCTCATGCGAAGTCAAAGTCTTTGTAATAAAAAAAAGTCAAAGTTAGTGTTTTAATGTTTTGTCTTTGTTAATTGTAGTGGATATAAGAGTTTTTCTGTTAGTAAACTCATATGACTAGAAGAAGGCTAGAAGTATTGTGCGTGTATTAGAGAGAGAAATATTATTTTTTGAGAGCTTCTGTTGTAATCGAATTGAAAGTGAAATTGAAATCTATTGTTGAAATCAATTGTGTCATCTTGATTTGCACTGATTGTGGGACACACATATCGTTTGGAAGCTTGAAAGGATTATGATTAATTCCCCTTTTTATGATGCTTTTGAGCACTCTTCGGCTCACTTTCTCCCACGAGATATTTCGGATCACAATCTGATGGTCACTTCTTTTGAAGGTGGACGAGGAAGAGGTAAGTTTCCTTTTAAATTTAAAAATATTTTAGCTAATCATTCGGATTTGATACAGACGGTAAAGAATGTTTAGGATCAACCGGTGGAGGGCTCTTATGCTTTCAAGCTTACTTCAAAATTAAAAGCGCTTAAAAAACCACTTCATGTCCTTCGGTCTTCACATGGTAGCCTATCTAAACGAGTTTAGGATCTTCATATTGAAGTGGAAGAGGTTCAAGAGGGTGGATTCTGATCCGCATAAACCTCTTTTACAGAAAGATTTGACCCATATTCTGACCGCTTTCCAAGAAGCTCTCCTGAATGAAGAGCAAAATTTCTGGCAGAGAGCAAAAGTAAGGTGACTTAATGAGGGAGACTCTAATACATCTTTATTTCATAGAATGGTCAAAGAAAATAAGAACCGGAATATAGTGGAATCGATCATGGATTCAAATGGTCGTGTGGTAAGTGGTACGAGAGTGGGATCCGCCTTTGTTGATCACTTTCAGTCCATATTAGGGGAGTTTGATACTTTTGTAGGTACTCCTCTTCCTCTAAATTTATTTCAAAATAGGCTCTCTATTGAAGATGAAAACTTTATGGTTCGGCCCATCACAAAGAAGGAAGTGAAAAAGGCAATGTTTTATATTGGTGATGATCATGCTCCCGGATCTGATGGTTATTTATCAAAAAACTTTAAGGACTACTGGGCTATTATGGGGCCATATGTGGGATTGGCAGTCCAAGATTTCTTTTATAGAGGCCGATTGGCAAGGGAACTTAATCCCTTGTCCATTTGCTTAATTCCCATGACCCCTAATGCTTTTAAGGTTACGGATTTCAGACTGATTTCTCTTTGTAAGGTAATCTATAAATGTATTTCTAAAATTTTGTCATGGCGGATTAAGGATTTCTTTGATTGTTTGGTTACCGGAATCAATCTGCTTTCATTTTCGGAAGGAGGATTTACAAATAATATCTTGATGGCCCATGAATTGATGGTCAGGTATGGACGGGAAGATGGGCCTCCTCTATGTTCTTTTAAGATTGACATCCAAAAGGCATACGGTATGGTAGACTGGAGGTTTTTGTCGATGGTTTTAGAGGGTATGGGGTTTCACCCTATTATGCGCCACTGGATTATGGCGGTGGTTTCCACTACTTCTTATTCTTACTATGTCGTTGTTAATGGTGAATCCTATGGTTTCTTTAAGGGAGCCAGAGGTATTCGCCAAGAATGTCCTCTATCTCCGTATTTATTCACTCTGGTTATGGAATCGTTCACTTGTTTGTTTTGGAGGCATATTGAAGAAGGTGTCGGGTTCCACTATCATAAAGGGTGTTCGAGGCTTTTATTAACCCATCTTTATTTTGCTGATGATCTCATGGTGTTTACTAAGGGATATGTCTCTTCGGTCTCTACTCTCAAGAATACATTAGACAATTTTGCAAAGGTATCCGGGTTGAAACCAAGTATGGCTAAGAGCTCGGTCTACTTTTCAAATGTTGATGCCGATACTATGGTTGATATTACCTCCATTTACCTTTCCAAGTGGAAACCTGCCTTTTCGGTATCTTGGTGACCATTATCTTCAAAGAGGCTTTCAGTTGCTGATTTTAATCCTTTGGTGGCTAAGGTGCGTGCCTGAATTCTTAACTGGAAATTGAAGTTTCTTTCATTTGGAGGCCGTTTACAACTTATACGATATGTTTTGGATTTTCTCCAAATATATTGGATGATGGTGTTCACTATCCCATCTTTAGTCGTTCAAGATTCGGAATGATTGTTCCGAGATTTCCTTTGGGTGCATGGAGAGTCCTCAAAGGGTAGTGTGTGGGTTGCATGGGAAATCATTTTGCAATTGCACTGTAATTCACAATCAATTTCTCAATTTTTGGGTTTTGTCGAGTTTGAAGTTTTGTGCACTGTATTTTCAATCAAGATGTACTTTTGTGTTGTTTTTGGTGAAATCATTTTATTGTAATATGTTCTAGTTGTAATCGTGGACAAATTAGTGAAACTTCAAAAGTTGATTTAAAGTTTTGATTGGTTTCTTGATTGATCAAAGAGTTTTTAAGCCGAAACACGAAGAACTCGCAAGATCTGAGCTTTTCGCATGATCTTGGAAGATTTTGCATCGCTCTTGGATTTTGAGAAGGCTAAGGGAGAATTTTTCATAGTGCTTTGTGCAAAAATAACGAATTTCGCATCGTTCTATATACGAAAAGGAGGTTTTTGCACAGTGTGACATACGAAAAGTGTGTTTCTAAAACTCTAAGGGAGGAATTCACATCGTACAGGATACGAAAAGGTAGAATATGCATCTTCTTGCATACGAATTTTGAGGATTACGCATAGTGAAGCCTGGAAATTTTCTAAGTCCACAACACGCATCGATACGTGAAGTTGAAAGTGGTGAATTTGGCTAAGTGTGGAATTCACATAAGCTTAGTGTGCGAAAAGTTCTAGTTGGAAAAGATTCTAAGTCAAGAATTAGCACCCCTCTTGTGCGAAAAGTGAGAAATTCGTATAATTCGTCGTGCGAAAATCAAGGATTCGTATATCGCGGCGTGCGAAAAGTGACTTCACGCATCTCGTTACATGTGAAAAGTTGAGACTCTTGTTCTTTGGCGTGCGAATTTCAGTCTTTGTGTGAAAAGAAGGATATTTTGTGTGTGAATTTCATTTCCTGTTCTAGAAGTTGATTGTTTTGGTGTGCAAAAAGTGTAAAGAACTCAGTGGTGTGAGGATTCTACACTTAGAAAAATTTTGGAGCTTTTTTGAAAATTGTTCTAAGTTGTTTTCTGTTGATTTTCTGATTAACGATCGTTCCAAGCTTATATTTTACAGATTTCAAGATGCCTTACATTTACGAAAAGGGAAATACTGTTCTAACAAAGAGAGATTGCGCTATCGCTTATATGCTAGAGATTCCAACCCTTGAAGCTGAAAATGAGAATCTGAAAATTCAGAATTCGTCTCTTCGGGATCAAATTATTAAACTGAAAGAAAATTCTAAAGTTTTAGAGAAAAGTTTTATTTCCTCAGATTGTATTTGTAACTCTAAAATTAATTTTGCAGGGATAATTGCATCAAAAGAGAAAGAGATTTATAATCTTCAAATCAAATTGAAGAAATCTGAAGAGGAATCCAAAATTTTGAAAGCAAGTAATGCAAATTCTACATGGTCCAAGAAAGATTTAATGCAAAGAAAGATTGATGATCTTATAACCAGAGCAAACATTGCTAGAGAAACATGTGATGGACTGAGAAAGATAAACTCACAAATTTTCTCTGAAAGAGACCAGTTGAGAGACAAAGTGTTTAGTCTTGAGGTTGAGATAAACATGTTGAAAGAGAGAGCAACTCAAGAGAAAGAAAACCCAAGTATCAAAGAGGAGATGAAGAAGATTGAAAAGAAAAGAAATGGTTTAGAAAAAGAAAATGATGAGCTTCAAAGAAAGATTACAGAAATGCAAGAACAAATCTCTCAGGATTCAAAAAAGTTTGAGAAAGAAAGAGAAAAGTTTGAAAGAGAAAGAAAATCTTTTGCACAAAAGTTTTCTGATTTTTCAAGGAAATCCTTTGAGAAGAAGAAAGTCATTAAACTTAAATGTATTAAACTTTCTCAACAAGTGTCAGATTTTGAAAAAGTTATTATCATGGAAAGAGATAAAGTTGAGAAAGAGAAGAAGTTCACAGAACAAAAGAATGTTGGACTATTCAGAGAAATATCTGATAAAAGAATAAGTGTTGAAAAGGATTTTGAAGAAGAAAGGAAGGTATTTGAGACAGAGATCAACAAGATTTCAAAGAAGCTATCTGAACTATCAGCAACTGCACTCACAAAACAAAAGGCGAAGTCTGAATTACAGAAGAAGATTGATATATTGTCTGAAGAAAGAAACAATTTGTCAAACAGGATCACATAACTTGAAGGAATCATTTTCAAGGTTGAATTGAGGGTACAACAAAGTCCAGATACAATTTCTCAATCATCTATGAATGATTCAGCTTCTTCAGAATGTTCATTCAAAACAACTTCAAGTTCACATTTTGCAAATGTTTCTAATAATCCTTTGTTTGATAATTCAGATGATAGTATGTCTAAGCATAAAGATCAAATTCGTCCTACTAATATTTTCTATTTCAAATCCATTGATGGTTCAAGTACCATTAGAAAGAACAAGTCTCCACAAAAGATGATTTGGAAAAGAAAAGATGAGAAGGATGCTTCAAAGTCATTTGTTCCTACACCTCAACTGAACAAAAAAAACAATGTTCATAAAGGTAAATCTTTTGGTAAGTCTGATTTTTCATATTTTGTGAATCATTTAATCAGGCTAGCCCAAAAGAAAATTTGTTGTTCTTACTGTGGAACTGATGATTTTATTAATAAGTATTATGCTCATAATTGGTATGGAACTTACAGAATCACTTCTCAACAAAATGAACTTAAAAGAGTTAAATAATGAGAAGTGGATTCCAAAATCTAACCAATCTGGACCCAAATACAAGTGGGTACCAAAACTTGTCAAATATGTTTTACAGGTACCACAAGTAAAGGGGGAGTAAGAGCATTGGCTTTTAAACAAAGCAGTTCAAGACCCGGTCTTCAATGATAAAGAATTTAGACTTGTAAACACATCTGTTTAGAACTCAACCTTTAAAGAACAAAAGAATTTTTTTACTCCGAAGCATATAAGATGATCAATCTTCAAAGGGAGTACATATTATTTCTTCTGATAAATTTGTGAATACAAATTTTCAGGGGGGGTTTGACTTCTGAATTTACTTCAATCCTAGTAATTCAGAACTCGGTTTAATGATTAAGGATTATGCAAATGTTAAGGGGAGCTTATATGTTTTATATTTTTACTAATATATTTTCTGATTTTTCAGGGGAGATTATGATTGTTATTTTTAGGGGGAGTTACTGAAGCTGAAAAGATTCATCTTAATCAGGCAGTATCTTTTGTTTGTTTAAGGGGGAGACAATTAATATGATACAATGTTTAAATTTTCACTGTTATATTTTTCAGGGGGAGAATAGAGAACTGATGATAATTGTTATATTAATATTGTTCTCTGCTAATGATTTGACTTTTTACAAATATTAAGGGGGAGAATATATGAGGTTTTGTCAAAAGGGGAGCGTAAGATATAAAATATTCATTTCAAGAAGAATTGAGAATCCTATGCCGAATGTAAGTATTTCTGATTATTTATCTTACATACTTTGAAAGACAAACAACTTTCAGGTATGAAAAACGATTTCTTAAATGTTCAAACCACTTCTTATTCTTTAAATGATTTCATGAATTTAGAAGTGCGATTTTAAATGTTTTTCATATCAGTGCTTTCATGTCTAACTGACCGTGTGTTTCTAAAGGCTAATACTTGTGTATTGTCTTTTCATATACTGTCAAGTATTCTTACACACATCGGTTCAGTACTTTTATTGACTTTGTTATTACCATGTCTCTAAATGACAAATCTTTCGATGGTAATACTCCCGTTTGAATTTCACTCCTAAGTATCAGACATCATTTCTATTTTTTCTTGTGCTTTCATTGTAAATATGTTTATATTTGTTCATATAAACACCTTTCAATTCTTTGATACCCCAACCTTAAATGTTCACATTCATGATATTTGATCTATTGATTCATTGTCAGATTCTCAAAACTATTTTCTTGATTTCATTTCATTCATTCTTAACTCTTGTTTTGAGAGATCTTCATTGTTTAAAAGCTCACATATTGAATGTTATTTTCTTTTGAGCTTACATATATCTGACATATGTACATCATATTTTGTGATTAACTGTCTATGTTAAATTGTTGAGCAACACTATTTTTTTAGGACAAAAGTACATGGGATTCGTGTGAGAGCTTATCAGAACTTCTATGGATTCACAATAACTGGTGTTTCCTACCCAAGAAGTTATCCCGAGTGATTGAGGGGAGAGGGGTCAAAATCAAAGAGAGTGGGTGTATGATGAGGTAAAATGTAAAAGAGAGTTTGGTTAGACGCGAGCTTATATGTTTAAAAGAAAGAGAGTGAGAGATAAGAGTAAAAGAATATCAAACTGTACACCAAAACTTTTCTGAGTCGGGCAGCCACATTATCTGTTGGTTCACATTCTTTCGTGATCTTCATTGAAATAGGCACTAGCCCATGCCAACTCTTGCATAAACCCCACAAGCTACTCAAGTTTTTCTCAACAAAAAGATGTTTCATATTTTTTTAAGGACGCAACACATAATCTATCAGATCTTCATTTGGAAGATTTGCATATTGAAAAAGAAGGAAGTTGCCCCACCTTCGATTTATCATGCACATTGAGTCTATGTAATACTTGTTGATGTCTCAACAGTTTACATATTTTGAGTATGTTCAAGCTTTAATTGCTACAATCATTTCTACACATGCACGAGCACACAAGGAATAAGTTTTCTTGTCTTAACATTCATAGAAAATTCCTTTGTGGTTTTTAAATGATTGAATGGAAGCCCTGGGGAAGTGAACATCAAAAAGCTCCTTTCCAATGTGCATCCGTTGCACAAAGTGGCTTCGTGCTACTCACATGCAGTATAACTGTATCATTTGTTGATTCATGGTTACCATTCCAAATTTGTCTGAATTTGAAAAGATTCGGATAAATACATTTATGAATTGACGGCTACATGTTCATATCCAATCAGTTGGAGATATTCTTTCATGGGGAGATTGTTGATTTTTATTTTGGGGGATTTTGTCTCTGGATCATGAAGACTATGCTTATATTGATATTTGGGGGAGATTATTATCAAAGGCGGTGCTGACATTGAAATGTTTTGATGATTTTGATTTCTCATCATTCATAAAAAAGGGGGAGATATTTCAAGAATTTCAAAGTCAGAATTATGATGATCTTATCAAGAAATGGGAGATCATTCAAAGTTCTATTTCTGAATAAAGCAAAGTCAAGTGAAAGTCGTAAAGCGGAGAGAACTCAAAGAGAAAGTGAAAGTTGAAAACTGAGAGAGTGTGAAGATTTCAACAATATTTCTGAAGAAAATTGTGTTTATGATCAAAGAGGGAGATTAAAAAAGATTTAAAGTTTGTGAAGAAATACGGAGTAATCTTGTTGAGAAGAATTTCAAAGGGGAAGATTCTCAAAGTTTTGAAGTTGTCAAAGACTCCGTGTTGAAGATTTTACATCTGTGAGAAGACCTGAAGATTAGTGTCAAAAAAAATTTAATCTTGAATCCAAAGGGGGGGGGGGAATGTTGAGTCAAATATTGTATGCAAGATTAAAAGGGTCAAAATTGTATAAGTTGTAAAGTCTAGTTTTGTTAGTTGTGTCAAAGTCAAGGGTGTTTGACTTTCCTTATTTCTTAAGTGTTGTAAGGTCAATATTGTTGACCATGTATAAAAGCCTTGTGTTTTATAATTAACATGTATGCACACTTAGACTTATGATTAGAGAGTGTTTTCTTAGAGAGAGAAAGTCTTGTACGAAATATGTGAAGATCATTTGTAATCCAATCAATATCAATAACAAATGACTTTGTGACAAATTGTGTGTGCAATCTGTGATATAGCTTGAAACTGGAACTATCACGTTTGGTGCATGTGGGGGGTTTTACGAAAAAATCTAGAGTTTTGGATGTCCTTTCTATTATTCATCATGCATGGCCGATTGATTGGGTTCGATAGTGTTCGAACCTTGCTTCTCTATCCATTTTGTCCTTGTATAATGGTATAAAGGACTAAGTGATGTGGATTAATGGCCATAATCATTCAGTTCCGTTTGTGGTCTCGGAGATGTGGAAATCTCTTGGTGGTCCCTTCCAAGAGGTACCATGGCACAAGTTTTATTGGTTTCTTAAGCGTATCCCGAAGCACTCGTTTTGCTTATTGCTTGCTTTGAGTAATAGGCTTCCCACTCAAGATAGAATGCAAGCATGGAGGCAAGATAGAAACCCACTTCTCTACTCTCTATGTAATTTATGAGGATAGTCATAATCACATGTTCTTTGAGTGTTCTTTCTTGACATAGGTTTCGATAATGATTAAAGCAGATTTGGATGCCACTACTTTGCCTAATCGATGGGAGGACTTACTTAAAGATATATCGCATAGAAGATGGAGACCTGGAAAAACTCGCAAAAGACTTATGTTTACTGCGATTATTTATTATATTTGGCAAGAAAGAAATGGTCGATTATATACTAGCAGAAAGCGGAATGTGGAGCAGCTTGTGAACGAGGTAAAGAAGGTGGTTATTATACGGCTTTCAAGTTGTTTGAGTAGAGGCCCTACGGTTCGGCTCAGGGATGATTAGCGTGCGGTTTTGAGTCATGGACCGTATCTCCTTCACTTCTTTTTCCGTAGTCCATTGGGAGTTGTTTGCTTTGAATGGAGGCTTGTTAATCTTGATAATATGTTATTAGCATCGTTATGTTTATTTTGGCTTCTTGTTTTATGGTATGTAATGTATGCAAACTTCATTTGTTCTTTGAGTGTTCTTTCTCGACACAGGTTTGGATGATGATTAAAGTAGATTTGGATGCCACTACTTTGCCTAATCGATGGGAGGACTTACTTGAAGATATATCGCATAGAATATGGAGACCTGGAGAAACTCGCAAAAGACTTATGTTTGCTGCGCTTATTTATTATATTTGGCAAGAAAGAAATGGTTGGTTATTTACTAGAAGAAAGCGAAATGTGGAGTAAGTTGTGAACGAGGTAAAGAAGGTGGTTATTAGGCGACTTTCAAGTTGTTTGAGTAGAGGCCCTATGGTTTGGCTCGGGGATGACTAGCGTGCGGTTTTGAGTCATGGATCGTATCTCTTTCACTTCTTTTTCCGAAGTCCATTGGGAGTTGTTTTCTTTGAATGGAGGCTTGTTAATCTTGATTATTATGTTATTAGCTTCCATTTCGTTGTGTTTATTTTGGCTTCTTATTTTATGGTATGTAATGTATGCAAACTTCATTTGTTGCTTTGTAGTGATGTTCTCTTCCCCGTTTAGGGCATGTCCTTTATTGTGGGAAAAGTTCTTTGTTGGGAGGGAGTCCCTCGCCATTTAGGTGTATCTTTCTTTTCATTTTAATATATTGCCATAAGTGTCGCCTCCTTTCCAAAAAATATGTGAAGCAAAAGTTAAGGGGGAGTTAGCAAAGGTTAAGGGGGAGTTAAAGAGATTGTCTGGTATGTCTGATTTTGTGATTAAATTTGTTTGTAGAATAGAATAATGTAACCTTAATTTCATAATCTAAGGTCGAAAAGCCGTTGGATTTAAAGATTACGGTTGTGCTGAAAAGATTGATGTTGAATAGTTTGAATTGTTAAAGATGTCAAAGATGCTTGGAGAGTTTGTTGAAAAAGTGGAATTATCACTTGAAAGATGTGAAAGTGGTTGAAGTTCAAAAGAGAAAGATTATGAAGATTGTGAAGATGTTATTCTGAAGACAAGTGGTTGCTCAAAAGGGGAAATTATTTTTCTATTTGAAAGTTTCGTTGAAAAGTAGACAAATAATGATCATCGTCATAGGGGGAGTTCATTGAAGATCAAAGAAAGTTTTGAAGTGAACACAAAAGGCTTTGACATGACAAGTTGTGATCTCAAATACAAAGGGGGGGATTGTTAGGTCACAAAATATTGTATATGAGATCACAAAGTCTTGAAGTCTATAGTGATGAAGATTGGTCAAAGTGTTGAAAGAGCAAAAGTCAAAGTCATCAAGAAGTCTTTAAAAGTCAAAGTTTGTAATGTTAGATGTAGTTTACTTGCTTTGTATTGTAAAAGTATAAATAGCTTGTAAGAGTTCATTTGTAATGTAGTAACTAGAACTTGTAAGCTTTTCATTGTTCATCTTTCTAGAGAGAGAGTTTAAAGAGAGAAAGTGTATCATTCTCATATGTAACATTTCTCTACAAATATTGAATGAAATATATGGCTTTGGATTACATTGTTACTTGATCGAATATAGGATCTACAAAAGATAAAGACGGAGTTGTAGTTTGAAACAAAGCACGACTTGTAGCAAAGAGATGTAGACAACAAGAGGGCATTGACTATGACGAGACATTTGCACATGTGCTTATTTTGGTTACTTGTGGCTTGGTACGGTGTTGTTACCAAGTTCTTTTGTTTCTTCGTTGTTTGGTGTTTGGCTTTGGCCGGGATGTTTGTTTTGTTTTTTTCCTATTTAATATAATTTGCCTGGAGTTTCCTCTAAAAAAAAGAATAGAAGCTTTCAGAATGTTCCTGGCTTATGCAGCGCACTAGAACTTCACTATGTTCCAGATGGATGTGAAGACTGCATTCTTGAACGACATTCTAAAAGAAGAAGTCTATGTCTTGAAACCAGAGGGACTTGTTGATGAATCCAAACCGGATCATGTATATATTCTCGACAAAGCCCCGTATGGTCTTAAACAAGCTTCTAGTGTCTGGTATGATGTTCTATCAAAATTCCTTGTCAAGTATGGCTTCTCAAAAGGTAAAATCGATACAACTCTGTTCATAAAGAAAGAAAAAGGTGACATAATTCTCATTCAAATATATGTTGATGATATTATATTTGGTTCAAAAAACCCTAAATACTGTAAGAATTTTTCAGTCTTAATGGTGTCAAGATTTCAGATAAGTATGATGGGGGAAATGAATTTTTTCCTCGGATTACAAGTCAAACAACTTTCAACGGGGATTTTTATAAATCAATCTAAGTATATATTTGACATTTTGAAGAAATTCAAAATGGAGAATTGTACTCCTATCAAAACCTCGATGGCACCTGGTTCTAAGATCAGAGTTGATCCTGATGGAAAAGTTGTTGACTTTAAAAGTTATAGAGGTATGATAGGTTTTTTGATGTATTTAACGGCGAGTAGGCCAGCTATAAAATTTTCTACATGTCTTTGTGCAAGATATCAGTCACATAGTATGAGTTGATAGCCTATTCAGATGCAGATCATGTCGACTGTATGTTTGACAGGAAAAACACGTCTGGACACATTCAATTTTTAGGTGACAAATTAGTGAGTTGGGCTTCTAAGAAGCAAAACTGCGTATCAACTTCAACTGTTGAGACTGAGTATGTAGCTGCCGCCAGTTGCTGTGCACAAGTCTTGCAGATGCGCACAACTCAAGGATTATGGGTTTAACCACAACAAGATCCCCATCTACTGCGATTCTAAGAGTGTCATTGCTATTTCAACCAATCCGGTGCAACACACAAAAACAAAGCACATTGACATACGATATCATTTTATTAAGGATCATGTAGAAAGAGGTACAATTGAATTATATTTTGTTAGTATAGAATATCAATTTGCCGATTTGTTTAAAAAAGTAGTAGTAGCAGTAGCAGCAACAACAGTTGAATAATATTAATTGTAGTTCAAAATAAAGTTTTTTTTATCATTTATCTATTATATGTTTTGATATCAGCTATGTTAATGTGTAGGCTATGGATATTGATTAATATGGATAATCATTTGTTTCATTACCGACTATTTTATATAGATAGCATAATGGAATAACGCTTAACTTTACCCATTGGCACAAATTTAGAATTGAATTTCATTCCAATTTGGTTTGAAGGAAAGTAAGGATTTGAAATCCTAGTATTACAATGAAATCCCACACCCAAGCAATTTAGAAATCCCATGGGGTAATTGATATTTCGCAGAATTTCATAGGATTTGTTTGTATTAATGTATTGAAATATGTTAAAAACATAAAAAAGTAATTTAATTATTTTCATATTTTTTATAATTTGATTTTCAAAATTATTTATAGTAAATGGAATTCATTTTTATTTCAAATCCTACAAAACAAACACGCCAAACATTTCAAATCTTTCCATTAAATCTAAATCCTTCAAATACATTTCGTCAAACCAAACGAACCCTTATTTTTATCAACTATATGAATATAAAATGGTAAATCAATATATATATATATATATATATTAAAGGATAAACCATAGTTGATGACATGGCCTCTCCTACAATTAAAAAACTCACTCATCTTTTTCCTCCTTCATCCTCCTTTTAACCATTTTATTAAAATTCTTAATTCTATAAATATTGATTATTCATTTATGTTCCCATTAAAAACCGTCCTTTTCGTTTTCCCTAGCTCCTCTCCTCTTCCAATCATTTTGTTTTCCCAAGCTTTTGGTTTTCTCCATCTATCAATTAATCTCACAAGAATTTATCTATCAATTTAATTTCCATATTTTACTTTATTTGGTTGTATTTTGAGTTCAAGACTTCGTTTCACCATCCCCCATCTCGACTCCGATGGACCGTATACACAACGCCTTATCGGTCTCTCAAAGAAATCTATGGATTTTAGTTTCGTAGTTTATTTGATTCAATTGTCTTCTCTTGAAGGTTTGATTTCAAGAAACAAAACACAATTTATTTGGATTTCAAGCAATCTCAAGTAAGATTTCCATATCCTAAGTATATTGTTACTACAAGTCTCTTATCACCTAGAAACTTCGTTTGACTACTAATATGTAGTTTCTACAACGTTTCCTTCTCAACGGATGTATGTTATGTACATATGATATGCACTAAATGTTTATCGTGCAATGTGTTAGAATAAATTTTGATGCTTATACGTTATTTTATAAAAATTTGTTAACAAATTGATACCTTATATATATATATATATATATATATATATATATATATATAGACAGAGGTTCAAGGGAAAACCTCAAATAAATGAAAAACTAAAAAACACTTTATCAACCGTTAGATTAGATGATCTGATGGATGTGATTAAATGGGCGGTTACAACAATATTTTTTGAATTAAAAAACTCTAGCCCCCTATTTTTTTTATTCGAAAAAAGAGAAAAAATAAACAAAATTCGAGCGAAATAAATTACACCAAAAAAACAATCATATTTTTCTCGTTAATTTGACATCCATATTGATATACCTTTTCATCCATTTTTTCGTGGTTTTTCGGTTTTCTATTTATTTAGGGTTTTCCCCTGAACCTGACCCTATATATATATATATAGGGAACGTATCTTTTGCAAACCGGTCATTTTGTACAAACTATGTGAACTATTCTCAGCCAATCGTTTTGAATAATTCCATATTTTTGTTTATTATTAAATTAATGTTTTTAGAGGGTAGCGATGTCATTTCATTATTTCCAGCATTTAATATTTTTTTATTTTATTAATTATATTTTTGGTGAAAGTGTGATTGTAGGGAGAGATATTCTCCTTGATTCAGTTGCAATTTTAATATCCTTCTTATCATTACTGTTCTAGGCTTTTTTTCTGCAATCATTCGACCATGGAGGATTCAAGTTTAGCAACGGGAGATATTTTTCCGATGAATGAAGTTTTCGTGAATGATGTTGTTGGGTCATTGAAGACAGTTCCTTCGGCAGGCGTCGATGATGACGATGGTCTCCGTATGGATTCGTCGGCGGAAGCATTGGTCGGCGATGAAGAAGGAGATGATGATTCAAATCATGATGTTGATGATAGTGGTACGAAAGTAGTAGTTGTTGTTGTTTTTCGTTCTGAAACCGTTTGTTGATATAGTCCAGAACGTCAATATTCATTCAGATACGATTTTTTTTCATAAGAAGGTGGTATGTACATTGATATGCATCATATTCATCTAATATTCATTCAGATACGATTTTTTTTCATAAGAAGGTGGTATGTACATTGATATGCATCATATTCATCTATCTTTGGTAATATGTATTCTTCAGCAGATTAATATATTATAAGATGCATCAACATGCTTTTCATGAATAATGAGAGTTTTTGTTGCAATGTCCCAACAGTAGTGGGTTCTTAATATATATGAAGGCTATATAATCTTGAACAGTGATCACATGTATAACCTTATTGAAACTCATTATATTTTGGAATCAAATTCAGATAATATGTTTATTCCACCAGTGGGTTGACCAAGCACTTCATGAATTGATGACACAGTGACTTGAATTGCTCCGCGTGTACATTTTATGCCCATGCAAGTGGGGTCAAACTTGTCTACGATGAATAAGCCCAATTTAGACGGCACACCCTCTATTGTCATATTCAGTAGAGTTCCCAATCCCATGTCAGTTATTGCCTTTTTCTGATCATTGTTGAGAGCCTTAATTGTGTCGTGCAAAGTGCGTGGGGATTTCCTAGTTCATAGCACATTCACTCTTCTCATTATTGACCTTGATGAACCATCATCCATCATTGTTGGCATATAGTCTTTGGCTTTGGTTTCATTTGAGGTTGCATCTGTTTTCATGCCAGTACGTATGCGTGATCCTACAGCTTGATAAGATTTTTGTTATGTTATGATTACAATGTTAATCTACTGCCGCAAAAGAATAGGAATTTGATCGTAAAGAATTAGGTACCTGTTCCAGGGCCATGTGAAGATGTTGTCTTTTGTGCAACCATGTTGGGAGGGTGAAATCCGGATTCTTTTCTAGCCCTCTCTACCTCAATTTTTTTCCTTCTTTGACTTCGCATGACTCTGGATGAACTACCGACTTCCAAAACAGTATGTTGGTGGGTTCTTTGTCGATGATGGATTGCAAACCGTTTCCTTGCTCCGTATGGAATTAACCTTCTCCTTACGAGCTTTAATTGGTTTTGTCCCTGTGAATGAATCTCGATAGAAAACATTTTACATATATTGGTGTATTAAGTGCATTAGAAATGATTTTTATATATGTTCATTAACTTCTTTGGTTACGATATGGCATCATGTAATAACCTTATCATGGATCACATCATTCATGAGAAACATTCTTGTGTGTTGTGTAAATTTACATTTCTGTAGAACTAATATGAACCGACTTGTTGTGTCCTTGTCAATGGATTCACTGTCGTTCATCGTCAAATCTTTCACTAACAATTCAACGCCTAAAAACACTTTCGTATTTCAACAACCCAAACATTTATGACGAATAAATTAGGTCTCAAATTGTTCGTAGGTTGATGATGCATACCTTTTCGTTTTTTCCCTCTTCGTGAAGTTTTTGATTCATTAGTTCCAAGGTCCACGACGGTTGGAGTTACGTTTCCTGTTAAGACTAGGTAGCATTGTGTGTCAATAAATGATTTTTCTCCCAACTCATCATGAACACAGTTAATACATCGATTATGTGATATGACTTTTCCTGTTTTCAGTCATGGGTGTTTTCATTTTATAATGAAACCAAAAACTTGAATCTGCATACATATTATATTTGTTTTCGATAAACATGAATGTTATATTCTTAGGACAAATGTTATGGGAACACATTATTTGTAATCATGAAAGCCCAAATTAAGATTAACACATAGCATGATAGAATGAATCTTGAAACTAGTAATCATGAAAGCCCAAATTAATAATAAGTGCAACAAAAAAATATATCTGAATGTAACAATTGATTCATGCTTCAAATTTAGTCAAAATTCATGTGTATGTTAATCGTGTATCAGCCCAAATCAAAGAGGAATGAACACAGAAGTCACTCGTAAGATGCATCAGCAAAACATAAATTTATGTATATGCTATTTGTGAATGTAACAATTGATCCATGATGCAAATGTAACAATCGATTCATGCTTCAAATTTAGTCAGAATTCATGAACACTTAACTCTTTAGTAGTATGGACACATTGCTCAATTACTAGAATCTTGATTCCAAGAATCATCAGGACATAACTTATTAGGGAGAGTAAGCAATAGCTTAATAGAATGAATCTTGAATCTAATGATCATAAAAGCACATCTTAATAATAAGATTAATACATAAATAGATTGCGATAATCCTCATTCAAAGTTTCATTGGTAAGATGCATCGGGAAAATGTTAGAGCATAAATCTGTTGGATACAATATCAAGAATATTTGAAGTCAAAGATTCAAGAAGTCAAAGCTGGAAAGTCAACTCTCATGGAAAGTCAAAGTCATTTTGTAATAAAATTCAAAGTTAATGTTTTGTATTTTATTTCTTTGTAATTGTGTGAGGGTATAAATACCTTCATGTCTTTGTAAGTGAGAGAGTGGTAATCAGATTGTAGAGAGAGCTGATTAGAGAAGAGGTGATTAGAATACATTTCTAGAGAGAGAGTAGTGAGAGAAAAATTGCAATATGTGAAGTTGAGATTTGATCAATGACATATGACTATGATTCATGATTGATTTCTGTTTTACAATTAGAACTTGATAGATTTGGGACACACAGAAAACATAAATTCATTTGTATACTATTTGTGAATGCACTAATTGATTTATGATTCAACTTTACTCAAAACTCATGACCACATAACTCAATTGGAGTATGGATCTATAGCTTGATTTCTAGAATCTTGATTATAAGAATCATGACGACAGAACTCATTATTAAGATGAACATATATCTAGGTAGGATGAACCTTTTATTCAATAATCATAATTAAATAACTTAAAAATAAGTTGGATACATGAACAGATTTCGAGAATCTTGATTTGAAGAGGCATGAACACAGATGTGGCTGGTAAGATGAATTAGAATGTAATATATTCATGAATATGCAATCACTTATTTTTGCCTTACACATTCGTGAATATAATAATGTATTCATGATTCAAGTTTACCCCAACTTTGATTCTTTGTAAGGTGTAACACCCGGAATTTCAGGTAAGTATAGGGCTTCGTTAATCTTATGGTTTTGTGTTAAATAAAGTAGAACTTATGTGTTTAATTGCTATTTTGTTTAAAGTTGTTATTGGTATTGTTTTGGAAACTATAGAATATCCGTTGGGGAAGTCAATGGCTTGCGCGGGTCGATGTGCGGGTTGCAGGCCGTGGCACAAGCCGCGCAAGCCTCTGGAGTGCAGGTCTCAGGGCATGCGGGCGACTTATGGCGCGAGTTGCAAGTCGCGGCACAAGTCGCGGGGCAACCTGCAGGTCTCCAAAACCCCTATTTGCCCGATTTCAAAACACAAATACACACACACTCGATTTCAGTAGCGATTTTAGGGCTTTGGGCAACAATTTCATCCTCTACTCACCTCAAAGCATTTATTTCAAACCTTGGGTGGTTAGGCAACAATCTTTGGGCATTAAACCTACCTTGGAGAGCATTTATTGGAGTAGATTCACAAGATCCAAGTTCAAATCACTCTCATCCAACTTCTAGGGTTTTCATCTTTTCTAGGTTTTAATCAAAAACCTAGATTGTGAGTTTACTAAACCTTTGTTAAAACTAAATACACATCATAATCTTCTACTTGCGAATATCTTGAATCTTTACTTGAAATGTTCATTTCTAAATGTCTATGTATTTGGGGTCTTCCTTATGAAATATGTTTATTTGTAACTTGCCATGATTTGATTAGTATATATGTATATCTTGGCATTTTGATGATCTCTTACTTGAGACACCTTTTGGTGGTATCATATCTACATGATGAAAGTTGTAGTTATACTAGTCGTATATCGGACTTTATGTTGTTTAGGATGGTAATATTGTACCCATGGTTGGTATTGAAATATTCTTGGTTATAATGTACCTTAAGACCTCCTATGAATTATGTTGGACGAACCAAGTCAGTAGACACTAGGAGGATGTAGTCTTGGGTGCCACCGTGATGGTATGTACCTAGACCTCCGCCATTCAGGGTAATGCCATGGTTGTAGTCCTCGAATGTGCCGGGCCTTTTGGATGTCACTCGTGGTAGTTGGTATCAAGGTATATCGACTCTTTGGGTGGAACTTGATTGGTGCTATGGGTCACCCCTATTGACTCCACATTTAATGAACCTTGGTTAAGTGCTGATAAGAATGGTATTTGAACTTGTATGCTATTTCTTGTACAAGTTCACTAGGATTTTTGGCCAAACACTTGTTTGGTGTCGATGTGTATCTCAGGTTCTAATGGTGCTGCCTCTAAGCAAGTATAGATTGCGCTTGGGTGAGAGCTTGGGGAAGGTGCATTTCGCGAACACGTTTAGTGAAGACGTTTGGGTCTATAGATGACACCCCTTTTGTAATCTTCTTTCTAGTATAGAAATTAGATTAGTTGGTTGTTGTCTATCTTTCGTATATTACAAATGTAATTAAACAGGATTATTATTTCCCCATTTTTGGGAGGCTCGAATGCTTTGGAAAATTATATACCATATTTCCATTTCCGGAAATTTTTGTTATCCCTATTTTTAGGGTGTTACAAGTTGATATCAGAGCTTTAGTTTAAGTGAACTAGGTATTGACCTTAGTATACCTAGACTTAAGCTTTAAGCATAGAGTTAAGTTATCCACCTTGGGGTAAAAGTCTTAGGTGGGGAGAGCTTTAGGACTTACGGAATTACACTATTTGAGAGTTGTAATGATGGTGACAAGAATCCTTGTGTATAATTCGTTCATAATTTCACTTAGCTACTGTTATTATGAATGTGTTGTTACGTGAGCGTGCTTGAATTACTATTATTATGATGATTGAAATGTGTAGTAGTACGTACCATGAGTTTAACTCACTTAGTCTTTTCTCAACCTCTTTCTCGTATCTATGGCAGATAACCATGGTAAACACTCGGAGCAGGCAACCGAACCCTCAAGAGGGTCGTGTGGAAGTGGAATCTGCTGCCGACCAACCTCCTTTGGTCGAGACCTAGGTGGGACCTCCCATACCCACTATCTTAGGAGGAGTACCCAAAATTATCCCACGCATTAATGATACAAACAACAATGCAATCATGGAGGAAGTGACTATGGAGACCAGAATCCGAGATAGTATGATGCAAGCCATGAACTCGGTCATGGATCAACAACAAGAGTTCTTTATGAAGCTTCTGGAGGATCGGGACGCCAGTCACCGACAACCTGAGACGATGGCAGAGAATATCGTGATGGGGTCGGGTGGTGGACCGGCTGTTGTGTTAACTGAAGATCAAGGAGAGAACGAAAGCAAAGGGAAGGTCAAGGGATTCACTTACAAAGCTTTTCTAGGGTGTAATCCGAAGGAATTCTCAGGCTCAGCAAATCCGTTGGTGTGCATGTATTGGCTTAAGGAAGTGGAGATGGCCTTTGAATCCAACGAATGTGATGTCTCACAACGGGTTAAGTTTGCTTCCCAACTACTTAGGGGTAAGGCCTTGATCTGGTGGAATCTCACACGGTCCGCCCTCACTCCCGAAGTTTTGGCTAAGCTGACTTGGCCAGTTTCTAAACAGAAAATCATGGACAAGTACTGTAGTGAGAGATCGTTGGACAAGGTGGAAGAGGAATTCAGAGGTTTGAGAAAAGGGGTTCTGTCTGTCACCGACTACTCCAAGTTTTTCTTGGAAAAGCTAAACTTGGTGGGACATCTAGTCCCTGATGAGAGATCAAAGATCAAGGCTTACCAGCATGGGTTGCCGGCCGGGATGAGGACGACAGTGAGGAATTCTAGAGGGTTGACCCTTCAGGATGTAATCGAGGAGTCCTTGCTGGTAGAAGACGATTTAGAGGCGGAGAAGGATGAGAGAGGTCAAGTAGGAGAAAAGAGAAAGTGGGAAGGGTCGTTTGGGCCCATTCGTCAATCTAAGCCGTTTGTAAGTGGAAGAATTGGTGATAATCGTCGTGAGGCACGATGGTGCCACAAGTGCAAGGTCAAGAAATCTGGACCATGCGACCCAAAACCTCACTCGGGCCCTGTCAAATGTGCCAAGTGCGGCAAGAAGGGTCATGCGATTCGAGATTTCCCTATCCGACGACCGATATGTTTTGAGTGTTGGGAACCAGGACACATGAAGAAGGATTGCTCGAAGCTTGTGGGTGGAAACCACCATGGAAGTTCTTTCGGGTCGACGGCAGGGGTCGAGCAACCGTCGAAGGCACCAAGCTGAGCATTCCGGATGACGACTGAGAAGGCGAAGGAGACCGCCAATGTTGTTTCGGGTACGTTCCTATTAAACTCCTTGCCAGCTCGCATATTATTTGATTCGGGTGCTACGTGTTCTTTTGTATCGGATATTTTCTGTAAACAATTCGTCATCCCTATTGGTGTTCTCCCCGATGCTTTAGTTGTAGAAGTGGCTAATGGGGATCAAGTGATCATCCAAGAGCGCTATTGTGACTGTATCCTAGAGATCGATGGTAATCCCTTTGGAGTAGACTTATTACCTATGGCAATAGGAGGGTTCGACGTAGTTATAGGCATGGATTGGTTGTCAAGGCATAAGGCCGACATCTTTTGCTCCAAAAAGATGATCCAGGTGCCTTTTTTAGGGAGCAGGGTGGTCACCATCTACGGGGATAAAGGGAAGAGAAGTAACCCTATTATCTCCTCTCTTAAGGCTCGCAAGTTTCTAGCGAAGGGTTACCCTTCGTAACTGGCTTATGTGGTGGACCCGAAGAAAGAGAAGAAGTCGGTGGAGGACGTAAAGATCGTGCAACACTATCCGGATGTCTTTCTGGAAGATTTACCTGGGATACCGCCAGAACGTCAAGTGGAATTCCAAATCGACCTCACTCCGGGAGCGGCTCCGATAGCTCGTGCACCCTATCGTCTGGCCCCGACAGAAATACGGGAGATGATGACGCAACTTCAAGAGCTTCTTGAGAAAGGATTCATTCGACCGAGTTCGTCACTTGGGGAGCTCCGGTCTTGTTCGTGAAGAAAAAGGATGGGTCTATACGGATGTGCATCGACTATCGGAAATTGAATAAGGTCACGGTAAAGAACAAGTATCCTCTACCATGTATTGATGATCTTTTCGACCAAATACAAGGCATGGGGTGCTTTTCAAAGATCGATCTTAGATCCGGGTACCATCAAGTCAGAGTGAAGAAGAAGGATATACCGAAGACGGCTTTTCGGACGAGATACGGTCACTACGAGTTTTTGGTGATGCCCTTTGGCTTGACCAATGCTCCAACCGTATTCATGGATTTGATGAACCGCGTGTGTCGCCCTTTCCTGGACAAGTTCGTGATTGTCTTTATCGACGACATACTGATCTACTCAAAGGATGAGGCCGAACATGAGGAACATTTGCGTGAAGTGCTAGAAGTTCTTTGAAAAGAGAAGTTATATGTGAAGTTCTCAAAGTGCGAATTTTGGCTCAAAGAAGTGCAATTCTTGGGTCACGTGGTGTCTGAAGACGGGGTGAAGGTAGACCCAGCAAAAATAGAGGCGATGATGAGTTGGGAACCGCCGACGAGTCCGACGGAAATCCGAAGTTTCTTGGGGTTGGCGGGTTACTACAGGCGTTTCATTCAAGACTTTTCCAAGATGGCTTCACCGCTTACCTCACTCACACGAAAGAACGTCAAGTTTCTTTGGACCGACGTGCAAGATCAAGCCTTCAAGACGCTCAAGAAAAGGCTGTGTGAAGCTCCCATTCTATCCCTGCCCGAGGGATCGGACGACTTCGTAGTGTATAGCGATGCTTCCAAGATGGGTCTAGGGTGTGTGATAATGCAACGGGGAAAAGTTATAGCTTATGCGTCGCGGAAACTAAAGGACCATGAGAAGAACTACCCTACTCATGACTTGGAATTGGCGGCGGTGGTCTTTGCATTGAAGTTGTGGCGGCATTATTTGTATGGGACGAAATGTACCCTTTTTACCGATTACAAGAGTCTTAAGTACATATTCGATAAAAAAGAACTTAATATGCGACAAAGAAGGTGGCTTGAGTTACTAAAGGACTATGATTGTGATTTACTCTACCATCCCGGTAAGGCCAATGTGGTGGCGGATGCGTTGATTCGGAGGAGTTATGAAGGCGGTGTTAAGTTATCCCTCACGAGAATTGATGTGATATCGAGTCTCTTAGAAAACATCAAGACGAGTAAGAGGGAAGCACTCAAGGAAGAAAACCTCAAATCCGAAGTCATGGTAAAGCAAAGTGGACTTTTGACGGAAGATGGTCGAGGACTTAAACTTTTTCAAGGGAGAATTTGGGTGCCAAAATTTGGTGGAAATCGAGAGTTGCTTCTCGAGGAAGCGCATAAGTCAAAATATTCTATACATCCCGGTAGCACCAAGATGTACAGAGACTTAAAGTTGAACTATTGGTGGTCGGTGATGAAACTAGACGTGGCTAACTACGTGGAGAGGTGTGTCACGTGTCTTCAAGTCAAGGCAGAACATCAAAGACCGTACGGAAGCTTACAACCGTTGTCCATCCCCGAGTGGAAATAGGACAACATCACCATGGATTTTGTGACAAAGCTACCTAAGACCCTGCGGGGTCATGATACAGTATGGGTGATCGTGGACCGTCTAACCAAGAGTGCACATTTCCTTGCTATGCGAGAGACCTTGCCAATGGAGAAATTGGCAAAGCTTTATATCGATAAGGTGGTGTCGAGACATGGGGTTCCGCAGTCTATCGTGTCGGATCGGGACAGTCGGTTCACATCGAACTTTTGGGCTAGTTTACAGAAAGAGTTGGGCACCAGATTAAATCTGAGCACGACGTATCATCCTCAAACGGATGGTCAAAACGAGAGAACAATTCAGACGCTCGAGGACATGTTGAGGTCGTGTGTCATAGATTTTGGAGGAAGTTGGGACTCGCACCTACCTTTGGTGGATTTCGCTTATAATAACAGTTACCATTCTAGTATCGGAATGGCACCATTCGAGGCGTTGTATGGATGGAAGTGTAGAACTCTGATTTGTTGGCTAGAAGCGGGCGAGAAGCAATTCGTCGGGCCAGAGATAGTTCAAGAGACGGCAGACAAGGTGAAGGAAATTTGAGAGAGACTGAAGGCGGTGCAAGACCGACAGAAAAGTTATGCAGATAAGAAGAGAAGACCGGTCGAATTCCAAGTGGGCGATCGTGTCATGTTGAAAGTATCTCCATGGAAGGGGATTATTCGGTTTGGGAAGCGCGGGAAGCTTAGTCTCCGTTTCCTTGGACCCTTTGTTATTTTGGAAAGGGTTGGATTACAAGCCTACCGGTTGGACTTGCCACCGGAAATGGATGGAATACACCCTACCTTCCACGTGTGTTACCTTCGGAAGTGTCTAGCCGAGGAGGAAAGTGTGATACCCTTGACGGAAATCCGAGTAGATAAAGGAAACCGTTGCGTGGAAGAACCGGAAGCGATTTTGGAGTCGAAGGTGAAAAAGTTGCGGCATAAAGACGTGATCATAGTTAAAGTCTAATGGAAGCACCATCGTGGTGCTAACGTCACTTGGGAGTCTGAAGATGATATGAGGAAGTGTTATCCTTAATTGTTCGCTTAGGGTGTGATTTCGGGGACAAAATCCGATTTAGGTAGGGAGGATTGTAACACCCGGAATTTCAGGTAAGTATAGGGCTTCGTTAATCTTATGGTTTTATGTTAAATGAAGTAGAACTTATGTGTTTAATTGCTATTTTGTTTAAAGTTGTTATTGGTATTGTTTTGGAAACTATAGAATAGCCTTTGGGGAAGTCAGTGGCTTGCGCGACTTGTTGCGCGGGTTGCAGGTCGCGGCACAAGCCGCATAAGCCTTTGGAGTGCAGGTCTCAGGGCACGCGGGCGACTTATGGCGCGAGTTGCAAATCGCGGCACAAGTCGCGGGGCGACCTGCAGGTCTCCAATACCCCTATTTGCCTGATTTCAAAACACAAATACACACACACTCGATTTCAATAGCGATTTTAGGGCTTTGGGCAACAATTTCATCCTCTACTCACCTTAAAGCATTTATTTCAAACCTTGGGTGGTTAGGCAACAATCTTTGGGCATTAAACCTACCTTGGAGAGCATTTATTGGATTAGATTCACAAGATCCAAGTTCAAATCACTCTCATCCAACTTCTAGGGTTTTCATCTTTTCTAGGTTTTAATCAAAAACCTAGATTGTGAGTTTACTAAACCTTTGTTAAAACTAGATACACATCATAATCTTCTACTTGCAAATATCTTGAATCTTTACTTGAAATGTTCATTTCTAAATGTCTATGTATTCGGGGTTTTCCTTATGAAATATGTTTATTTGTAACTTGCCATGATTTGATGAGTATATATGTATATCTTGGCATTTTTCCTTTTGGTGGTATCATATCTACATGATGAAAGTTGTAGTTATACTAGTCGTATATCGGACTTTATGTTGTTTAGGATGGTAATATCGTACCCATGGTTGGTATTGAAATATTCTTGGTTATAATGTACCTTGAGACCTCCTATGAATTATGTTGGACGAACCAAGTCAGTAGACACTAGGAGGATGTAGTCTTGGGTGCCACCGTGATGGTATGTACCTAGACCTCCGTCATTCGGGGTAATGCCATGGTTGTAGTCCTCGGATGTGTCGGGCCTTTTGGATGTCACTCGTGGTAGTTGGCATCAAGGTATATCGACTCTTTGGGTGGAACTTGATTGGTGCTATGGGTCACCTCTATTGACTCCACATTTAATGAACCTTGGTTAACTGCTGATAAGAATGGTATTTGAACTTGCATGCTATTTCTTGTATAAGCTCACTAGGATTTTTGGCCTAACACTTGTTTGGTGTCGATGTGTATCTCGGGTTCTAGTGGTGCTGCCTCTAAGCAAGTATAGATTGCGCTTGGGTGAAAGCTTGGGGAAGGTGCATTTCGCGAACACTTTTTGTGAAGACGTTTGGGTCTATAGATGACACCCCTTTTGTAATCTTCTTTCTAGTATAAAAATTAGATTAGTTGGTTGTTGTCTATCTTCCGTATATTACAACTATAATTAAACAGGATTATTATTTCCCCATTTTTGGGAGGTTCGAATGCTTTGGCAAATTATAAACCATATTTCCATTTCCGAAAATTTTTGTTATCCCTATTTTTAGGGTGTTACATAAGGCGTGCATATAAAAAATCATTTAATATGAAATCAAATTGTATTCATTTTTCACATTTTTAGGGTTTCATTCTACTTATTAAATGGCGCAGAAAAATAAAAAAAAAACTAAATACTAATTTCTTCGCACACTGGTTCAAAAGTTACTGAATAGGCTTACCGAAACGGTTTATTAAACCCAAACATAGTTATGAGCCATAAAACCCTTCTGAATGTTTTACCTTCCGCGGGATTGCTGGACTCGTCGGCGACATTCATCGTGATACTTCGATTTTCTACTGCTTGTTCTTCGTCATTTCGATTCACGACGGGGCCTGCATCACCATCATCTTCATCTAGCAGAACACGGTTATCAGGGGTGTTCTTGGAAGTGGAGAAAGCAATCTTCATCAGTATTCGTTGGGAGGGTCTTCGAACTGCAATATAATCACAAAATTTTTGCATTTACTGATTCATTGCATGTATATATTCATTGAAGATATGGTTGAAATCATACCTCGATTTGGATGGATCATTGTTTTTGAAGGCGATTTCTCTGAAATTATAAGGATTCTAATCGAAATCCTGTCTATATTTTTGGAGTTCTGTTTTTGGTGAAGAACCGATTAGATTCAGTTGGAGGTAATTTCGGGATGGTGGAATCCCGTATAATCAGTACCCAAATCGAGCTGATGAAATTTTCTTTGTTTTCTACCGAAAATGCCCTTTAGCACGTATTTCTTTTGGTAAAAATATTACTAAAAAATTAAAATAAATTCATATTTACAGAATACCCCCCGGATGAATCTCAACCATTGATTAGAAATATGGATGGCTCATATCAGTTCACATAGTTTGTACAAATTGACTGGTTTGCAAAAGAAACCAACCCTATATATATATATATATATATATATATATATTGATTTTAATGATCACAAAACTCTTGCTTTTTTATTCATCTTTTACTTTGGTGATGATATTTGCATGCATTTTTGTTATGTTACTAAAAGTTTGTTTTTTGTTTCATGCCTCCTTGGTAATTGTAAAGTTTCACGAAAATGAGAGGTATTCTTTCAACCTCACTTTTTTAAGTTTCAACAAATCATTTGTGCACACTATTTCAATCTATTAATTTCAGTTTCCTTTTTTATTTGATGTTGTCGCATTTATTTTATTTAATTTCATCGTATTTCTAAAGTAATAAATGTTATTGTTGGATTTCAAGCAACAATTTAAAATTTTGCTAATCAAAATCTATGAAATTCTTGACACTATTTATTTTCTATGCATGGGTTAGTGACAATATCTTTTTTACTCTTAGCGGCAATTGCATTAAAAAGGTTTTGGCCATGGAAAATGCGACTTTTTATGTAAAAAACAATTGTTATCTTCACATACATGTAAAAATAAATAATGACCATGAATCTTATAACTAGCGACCCAATCAAATATCTTTGTAACATTACCATTTATGATTTTATTTTGTTTCTTTATAGTTACTAATTTCCACATTTTATAAGAACGGTAATCTCATTTTTTTTGTATATTTTTTCTCATTCCATTAACTTTGCATACTTCGTGTTCTATATTATAAAAAGGCCACTTAATTGTTATTTCTACCGATATTGTTTTTATGCATTTGTGAATCCAAACCACATGTAAAAGAATGCATTGAAAATTCTAGATTAAATTTTAAGCATATGTGATTATATTAGCTATTATGAATTTGAGACTTATCAACAAGCTAACCAAAACTTCTAAATTCTAATGATTTCTATGGGTTTTGCTTTGAATTAGTAGGAGACTTATCTTTTATATCATATTTCTTAATTTGAATTGTTTTTCTTCCTTTTAAGTGAGGAGTGTGAGGGTATTTGCAATATATAATATTTTATACTTAAAAAAGGCATTTGATGTTGGTTTTTTTAATTCACTTTGATTTATAGAAGGATTCTTATTTCTTTACAATGGCATCACCAAGGAGGCATGAAACAAAAAACAAACTTTTAGTAACATAACAAAAAGACATGCAAATATCAACACCAAAATAAAAGATGAATAAAAAGGCAAGAGTTTTGTGATCATTAAAATCAATATATATATATATAAGGTATCAATTTGTTAACAAATTTTCATAAAATAAATTATAAGCATCAAAATTTATTCTAACACATTGCACGATAAACATATAGTGCATATCATATGTACATAACATACATCCGTTGAGAAGGAAACATTGTAGAAACTACATATTGGTAGTCAAACGAAGAAGTTTCTAGGTGATAAGAGACTTGTAGTAACAATATACTTAGGATATGGAAATCTTACTTGAGATTGCTTGAAATCCAACTAAATTGTGTTTTGTTTCTTGAAATCAAACCTTCAAAGAGAAGACAATCGAATCAAATAAACTACGAAACTAAAACCAATAGGTTTCTTTGAGAGACCCATAAGGCGTTGTGTATACGGTCCATCGGAGTTGAGATGGGGGATGGTGAAACGAAGTCTTGAACTCAAAATACAACCAAATAAAGTAAAATAAGAAAATTAAATTGATAGATAAATTCTTGTGAGATTGTTTGATAGATGGAGAAAACCAAAAGATTGGGAAAACAAAACGATTGGAAGAGGAGAGGAGCTAGGGAAAACGAAAAGGACGGTTTTAATGGGAACATAAATGAATAATCAATATTTATAGAATTAAGAATTAAAAAAAATGGTTAAAAGGATGATGAAGGAGGAAACCAAAAGCTTGGGAAAACAAAACGATTGGAAGAGGAGAGGAGCTAGGGAAAACGAAAATGATGGTTTTTAATGGGAACATAAATGAATAATCAATATTTATAGAATTAAGAATTTAAAAAAATGGTTAAAAGGAGGATGTAGGAGGAAAAAGATGAGTGGGTTTTTTGATTGTAGGAGATACCATGTCATCAACCATGGTTTCTCCTTAATATATATATTAATATTAATATTAATGATTATGTAGATTATGTCCATGTGATAAGATAATGATACTTTTTTTTTAAATGGTTTTCGATTAGTAAGTACAGTACACAATTTTGAAACTCCTCTTTTATGAGGTGTACCAAAACTATTCTTTTTGTAAATGAGGGTTTGATTGGTTTTGACAAGGTTTTCCTTGACGAAAATGTATGTTCTTATTTATTCTTATCCTCATACCAATTATTAACAAATTATGTTATGTTTATCGTTCGGTTAAATAATTTTATGTTGTATAGGTGTCTCTGAGTACTACAATGGTTTGTAAAACTTGGTCACCAAGTTAATTGTTTGTTACAAGAAAGAAATGTATATGTTTTGCAAAATCTGAAGGTTGTTGAGAATTTGGTTCGATCACTTATGTTTAGTGGGTTGGATAAGTGCAATCCATGTCAACCTTTGGGGTCTTTCCCATTTAGAGAGTGAGCATAAGTTTGGACGGTAGTTACGTGTCATCTATGTCTACATTTGTTTCTTTCTTAACAAAATTGTCAAAGATACCACTCTCTTTTCAAAAAGAAAAATATTCATGCAAGATCATAAATTATGCAAACATTATCCACGGTTCTATCATTAATGTTACTCATTTTTATTTTACTTTATAAATTTATTCCTTAACTACATTTACATACATATATATATATATGTATATATATATATATAGGGTGCATTTCATTTGAAAACCAAACAATTCGTGGAAACTTTGCAAACCACTATTTTAGGAAACATTTTGTTAAGTTTCCTAATCTAAAGTCATGATTATAATAAATGAATCTTATCATCTTCCATATATATCACAATCATTATTAATGAATCATAATAGTTTTCCATAAATATATATATTGTTTCCTAAAACAATGGTTTGCAGAGTTTCCACGAATTGATTGGTTTTCAAATGAAACGTACCCTATATATATATATTAAAATTCCAATAATTAAACTCTATGAAATTTTACAAATAATATGAGTACTATTTGTAGATAATTATATTTACCAACTAATATTATTTATATGGTTGATTTACATATTATTGAACCTAAAGTACTCACGTCACCGCGGTTTCCACACTAGTTGAACTGAATAGGAAAATCGTTTTTTGCCAACTTCATCAACCTAAAAATTAGAGTCGATTCCTGTTTTGAATCGCTGGGAAGCAGAAGGGAAGAAGATGATGGTTCGAGTACTTTGAATGCCGACTTGTTTATCAAAACAAGAGTGTTAAAATCAAATCTTTAAAAGTAAGGGGCCAAAAATGTAATTATCAAATAGTTAGAGGGTTGAATATTTGAATTTAGTTTTCTTCTCTTTTTGACGGTAGTTATAATAGAGAAGCACTCAGCAACATTCGCACGAATTACATGGGAAACAGAAGGGAAGAAGAAGATGGTCCGAGTACTTTATTGCTTACCACCACCGACTCTAGCCGGCTCCGGGGGAGGAATAGCTCACCTTCTCCGGCGACAGGTGTAGTTGTGTTCAGCACTATGGTGGCGGTCTGTGGATCTTACGTTTACGGTTCTGCTGTAAGTTCTTCTATAATCAACATTTGCGCTTCTTTGGATATAGCGAACATAAGCTCATTCAGTACCCCCAATTGATTTGCTATTTTACCCTAACTGTTTCTGCTCGTCCCGTTTGGATATAGCCAATGAAATTAAGATGAGCAGCGTGAGATCATTCAGTGCCCTAATCTATTTGGATAGGATGTATTCATCACAGTAAAAAACAGAGTTATGAAGTGCTGCAAATTGCAAAGAACTTGTTATTGAAAGCAAAAAATTTGGCGAGATATATAGCCCTTACAAGAACACAAAAGGCTAAAGTTAGAGCACGTCTGTATAGACTAAGTCTAGCTAAGTACTAGATCAAACAAAACAGAATGATTAGCTACATCATTTGGTTATGTTACTAAGGTGATAAGATAGCAACAAATTGTTGAGAGAGCATAAAGCCTTATTGCATATGACAACACTTGTATCATTTGGCTAAGAAACAAAAACCATAGCAAGGCAAGAATAAGAAATGAAAACTTAAGAGAAGTATTATCCTTTTTGTCACATTAAAGTGTAATTTCATAGCTATCTTGGTATGATTTGGTTGATATTAGCTCACCTCATAAGCGACATGTAAATCTGGAGCTACCACAAATAGTGCTTAATTAAATGTACTTAATGGTCTATTGTATTGGTTTAAAGTGGAGCTCCAAATGTTACCATTCATTGGTCTACCTTTCAACATTAGTGTATTCTGATAACTTAGGAACATGTCCTCGTGATATTTTGGAGGCTTTGAGCCAAAAACAAATGTGGCCCTATAAATCACTTTATTTTGTTCAAATAATCATAAAACAAACTTCAGATAAATTGCAATTTGCAAACTGGCCGTTACGTCTCATATATCTTCTATAAGTAGTGCTTAGATTAAAAAAAAGGACTAATAACAAAATGAGAAGTAATCACATCTATATATTTTATATGAAGTATAAAGTGTGTGTGTATCTATCTATCTATATATATATAGAGAGAGTTGGGTTCAAACGAGAACAATACCTATTTAAAAGAACACGAGAACTAACAAAATCATTAGTGATTTTACATTGACACACGAAAACAGGACTTTGGCCGCGACTTCAGGTCCACATGGCTTTTTTGCACGTTAATGTAAAATTATTATAATGATTTTGTTAGTTCTCGTGTTCTTTTAAATAGTTACTGTTCTCGTTTGATCCTCCCTCTCTCTCTATATATATAGATATAGATATATAAACTCAAAGGAACAAATGAAAATCAAAAGTTATAATTTAATAAACTGACTTTCTAAGTTTGGTGTTGAATGATTGAATATGCATCTCGGATTGAATTTTTGTGAAAGATTGTGAGTTCGGATTATAGAGAGATAAAAAGGTTTAATAAGGATTAGGGAGATAATGACCATAACCTTAAATTGAAAAAAAAACCTAAATTATAAATAAATATATATATATATATATATATATATATATAATCTCTTGAAATAGATTAAAGAACTGAAAACGAAATATTTTAATTAAAGAAACTCTCATTTTAAGTATGCTGATGAATGATTGGATATGTTTCTTCGACTCGATATTTGTGGAAGATTGTGAGTTCGAAGCATAGAGAGATAAAAAGGTTTAATAGCGATTATAGAGAAAAAGTCCGTAAACCCTAAACTGTAAAAAGAACAAAAAAGCAAAAATACAAAATTACAAAGAATAAAATAGTCTCTAAAATTAAATAAACATCCCTTTTAAATATGTTGATGAATAATTGGATATGTTTCTTCGATTTGAATATTTGTGAAAGATTGTGAGTTCAAATATAGAGAGATAAACTGTGAAAAACAAAAATAAATAAATTATAAAGAATAAAATATAATCTCTTAAATTAGATTTAGAAAAGTAAATTAAATTAATGATAGCTACCACATTCGAACCCAAGTTTCAAAGGTTATTTTCTAGGTGCCTTTACCAACTCAACTACACTCCAGTTTGTTTATACAATATGTATTTGTTTTTAATCATAATTTTATACAATATATAACATTAAAAATACTATCGGAGGCCTCTTGTATCCGCACCACCGGCACACCCCCACAGCATCCCTGCTTAGGAACAATAGCTAGGGGTTCATATTGAGTTACAACAAGAAGAAACAATACATCATAAAAGGGTTTATATACTAAGGTGAAATAAAGAAAAAGGAATTAGCTAGACAAGATCAATTTACGCTTAGTAACGCTAACATCTTCTACCAGTAACCTTCTGCCCCCTCACATATTGTTCTTGATTTACAGCTTGAACTTTGTTTTGGTAGACCATATGGGTATGTAGAACTCACTTTTTTTTTCTTTTTTTGTTAGGAGCAGCATAGTAGTTCCCTATTAATATAATGCATGAAATAGGTTGACTTTCTCATGGACTCTAATCTGTGGTGTATGATGCATACACAGGTTGGATTTTCATCTCCAGCTCAGACTGGAATCATGGATGACCTTGGCCTGTCCTTGGAAGAGGTAATGTCATACACAAAATCGTAGTGTGTTCATGCATAAGTGAAATTTCTCATGATTATAACTTTCCTCCTCTCGTGCATGTAAGTTGTGAACTCTTATAGTGAAACATTGCAATTTAAATGCATATCAGGACCTCCCCTACAGTATCGTCACCGCAGTAGAGTTTAACCACCAAGTTCGGGATGGAGTGGTGTGGTTCCTCTACGCCTAGGACTAGGGATGGAAATGAGACCCGCCCCATTGGGGAACCCGGTGTACCCGCCCCGACGAAGAAAGGCATGAGATAAAATAGTGATTGCGAGGCCCCAATTCTTGACTGGGGAATTGTTATGCAGATAAAAAACATTAATAGCAAACCAGTTAATTAGAATTAACCTTATGTCTACGAATGTGACTTTTATTTCCATATGACCAGTTTTGCCAATCTCCAGAAAAATGTCATGTGAGGACCTTTTCAAAGAACACTTATGGTTGTAAGGGTTTGTAGCTCTATGCAAACAGATTCTCCAATGCACTGATAGAGTAATTGGGTCCTATCATTCCCTCAATCTCACATTTATGATCTTTTTCTTCCTTGAGTGAACCAAACCAAGACAAATCCCTTTCTATACCTTGGTCCTCATCACATGGCCATCATTTAACCAGACAAAGCATAATGAATTTCTGTGTTAAGTAGGAGTTTTGAAATGCTCATCAAAGATGAACTTTTGTCTCAGGTCTATTAAACTTTTTGATATTTTTTTGGATTGTATTCATGATCTCCATCTTCTTTTCACCGTTACTTGCAGTACTCAGTTTTCGGTTCAATATTAACGATTGGAGCAATGATAGGTGCAGTTATGAGTGGGAAAATAGCAGATAAATTTGGACGGAGAAGGGTAAGTTCTGTTGTTATTACTACCCGCTCCATTTCTCTTTGCCTGTGACTTGCTGTAGTCTGGTTTCATTTCTTGTTCTTCAGTTCTCTTACTGTTTGATTTAATCTGATATGCAGACCATGGGACTGTCTCAAATGTTCTGTTTGTTTGGGTGGTTGGCAATTTTATATTCAGAGGCAATTCTTCTCCCTGATATCATATTTGTTGTTCTCAAACATCTTTATCGTGATAATTGCTCTTGGGTACCACACTATCAGCATCTGGTTACCGCATGGTATTTGCGAAGAATTCTTGACTTTTCCCCAAAAACAGTTCTAACATGTTAGCCATTGAAATTTTTGTTAAGGTTGTCTTGTGTCTTCTATAGAAGTTTGATTTTTAGTTTCCATGCTTATATAGGAATTATTGTATAAATTCTCAGTCAATAGACAATAACAATTAGGAGATTTGCCTCTCAATCATATATTTTATTACATGGATTTGGACCCACATCAAACAATCCAGTATCTCACTCTCGTTGTTCGTCCTACCAGTCAGTGTGCACTTCTGCATAGAACCTCATCCAGCAGAGCTTTCAGTTGTTTTCACATGTACCAATGCTAATCAAATCCAACTCCAGCCCCTGTTTGTCTGAAAAATGTTATGAGCTTGTGTACCTCCGCCGGAACCTGAAGTAAAAATTTAGGTAGATAGGGATCACCCGTCACACTATGGGAACCGCCGGGAGCTCGTATGAGAGTTGGTTTGACTGCCCTAACTAAGGCCTTTTTCGAATAAGCCAATTCATTCCACAATTGCTGACTGCTATTAGTGTCTATTGATTTGTGTATATATTACATGCATAGGTGTGTGCATATATATACAAGGGATGGGAGAATCATATTTCTCTTGCTTCCATGACATTGTTTCCATAACACTCTCCCTCAAGCTAGAGCATACATATTGATGATGCCCAACTTGTTACAAATGTAGTTATGAGTCCCATTTAATGTTTTTGTAAGAATGTCTCCCAACTGATCTTCTGTTCAAGCATATCATTTTGTAATGAACCCTTCTTCAATCTTGTCAATTGCCTACATATCAAGTTGGACATGTCAAACATATATTCTTCGACCTGAGGAGGATTTTTAGTGAGAAAAGATATATTTTTATGTGTGGTTGGTATTATGTTTAGGGTTTTATATTACAGGACCTCAGCCATTTATATGCTTTCACCTTAACAAATATTGGACACACTCTTTATGATTGGGAAAAAGTGCAACTTGAACAGTAGTGTAAGATACAAATAGGCGTAACTATGCTATATGTCTCTGAAATACTTGTGTCTATCACAAATAAACTAGTATGATACATATTACTTATTGTAATGCTCATCCACAAGATGGGGCATAGATATCACTCATGCATTACAATACTTAAAATTACGTTGAGAGGTAATTGCATAGATTTGTTGGACTTTTATGAACATACAGATTTGAACTATAATTAGATATGTAATAAAATTACGTTCTTTTTTTCCGCCAAAAAGAATAAAACAGTACATAAAAAAGGTTGTGTGATAGCCTTTTGAAGAACTTGTGCAATTTGTTCTTTGGACTACTCATAAACTTCAATATGAGTTTACACCGATCTTCTCTTAAATCCATGACAAATCATGTTCTCTGTTCATTTGTGGTGGATTGGATGATAGGCAATACCTATAGCAAGTCCATGTCTGTATAGAGTGTCATCTGTCTAATGAGCCAAATCAAATTTTCCTGGCAAGCATAAAAAAGGAAGGAGCAAACCAATGCCAATAGTCCTTGCAGTACCTCTGAATCACCCCTGAATTACATCACCACCTGGCAAGCATGTTGATAATCAGAGATACAAACTTCGAATGCACCAATAGAAAGTAAAATGTAAATGTCAGTATTAGATATAGCATTTATAAGAGGAAATTGGGAAGTCTGACCTAAAATAGTCTAAGATCATGTTTATATACACATTGAATCTTACTTATGCAAATTATATCTTGATAATAAAGACTCTGTTACAAATTGCTACCGATTATCTAGAAAACTAGGACACGCTTTGATTATTCACTCATAACCAAATGGTTATGAGACACTCTGGCTTTCGAGAGGCCAAGAACTCTTCTAAGGGTTACACCCAATTGACTACAAAAAAAATATTTTTATCGATTCCACCTTCCTTTTATTTATACTTCTAACCACCGATTAATCTCACTTATTGACTAATTGACCAGCCCCACTATTATCTATATGTGTAACAATACCTAGGGGTGAGCAGCGGAATTGGGTACCCGCTTTTGGAACCGGAACCGCTCCGGAACCGTCGGTTTCGGAACCGGAACCGATGCGAGTGGTTCTGGTTCCTAAAACACGGAACCGATTAAGACTGGTTCTGGTTCTGGTTCTGGTTCTCATTTTTTTGGAACCGATACCCGCTTGGTACCCGCCGGGACCGGTTCCGGGACCGGGTACCCGGTCCCGCTGGTACCCACCCGTTGTTTTTATAACTATTTTTATAATTATTTATATATATTAAATTATTAATAAAATTTATTAGAAATAATTAATATTTATATTTATTAGTTATTACTCAGGAATTAGATTTAGGGTTGTTCATGACTTCATTACTTCTGACTTCACGACTCGACATCAGTTCCTTTAGGAAGCCGCCTCCCACACACAGTCGACTCCAACCTTCTTCATGCTCCATCGATTTGAACTTTGAAGGTTAGATAAAATCTTCGAATGAATCTTTGAATGAAATCGAACGGGATTTGCTCTCTGCCTCTCGCCCTCTCCATCGAACGCTATTTTCTCCATCGATTTCTTCAAACAGTGCTCCATCGAGCATTCGAGCTAGGTTTCTTCAAATAGTGCTCCATCGAACGGGTATGGTTCTTAATTCTTGATATGGTTCTTTTACAGCTCGATGGTTCTTGATATGGTTCTTTTACAGCTCGAACGGGATTTCTTGATATGGTTCTGTTACCAAATCGATTTGAAGGCAAAATCTTAAATGGTTAAATCTGTTACCAAATCGATTTAGAATCTTAAATGGTTAAATCTTGATATGGTTAAATCGATTTAGAATCTTAAATGGTTAAATCTTGATATGGTTAAATCTCGATTTCATCAGTGTCTGGTTACCAAATCGATTTAGAGTAGTGTTACGTTAAATGGTTACAAAATATGTTACCAAATCGATTTAGAGTAGTGTTACTGTTAAATGGAAGAATCTGTTAGAGTAGTGTTATTGTTAAGTGGTTACAAAATATGTTACCAAATCGATTTAGAGTCTGTTACCAAATCGATTTGAAGGCAAAATCTGTTAGAGTAGTGTTACTGTTAAATGTTTACCAAATCTGTTGGTTAATGTTTGGTACTGATTTGGTGTTAATGTTAGGTTTAATAATGGAAGCAAGTCAAGCAACTCCCATAGACTTGGATGGAAGTGATGCTGTCGATCAAAGCCAAAGACCAGTGCCCAAAGTTAAAGTTGGAGACAAAAGGAAATCCACTGTTTGGAACCATTATGAAGCGCTCTTAGAGATCAAACCACGGGCAAGATTACAAAGGCAAGTACTGTTCCAAGGAATTGAACGGGAGCACAAAGAATGGTACCTCATCTCTCTCTAAACATCTTGGTACATGTTCAAAATATCCGTCAAATATGGATAAAAAACAAATGAAAATCAGTACTTTTAGAACTACTCAAAGTGATGCTGCCACTGTTTCTAACTGGGAGTTTGATCAAAATTCTATTAGATTGGCTTTAGCTAGAATGGTTATTGTTGATGAGCAACCGTTTTCTATTGTCGAACGTGATGGATTTAGATATTTTTGTAGTGCTGCCGTGCCACAATTTTGTATTCCATCACGTTTCACGGTTGCGAGAGATTGTAGTAAACTATTTCTTTGTGAGAGAGAGACATTAAGAAATACCTTCAAAAGTTTAAGCTCTAGAATTGCTCTCACAACTGATTGTTGGACTTCTGTGCAAAATTATAACTATCTTTGTTTGACTGCACACTTTATTGATGATAACTGGAAATTGCATAAAAGGATTTTGAATTTTCGGTTAATGGATAGTCATAAGGGGAAGGAAATTGGAAAAGTAGTTGAATCATGTGTTCTTCAATGGGGTATTGAAGATAAGTTGACATGTATTACCGTAGATAACGCAAGTTCAAATGATGTGGCTGTTGCGCATGTAAAAGACAATCTTAGTGAAAAACTTGTTTTAGGGGGTGAGTTTTTTCATATGAGATGTGCGGCCCATATTTTAAACTTGATCGTTAAAGATGGATTGAATATGGTTAAGGATTCCATTAATAGTATTCGGGGTGTGGTTAGATATGTGAGGAGCTCTCCGGCAAAAGGTAAGTTGTTTGATGAGTGTGCTTTAAAGTCAAAAGTTCCATGTAAGGGTTCTCTTTGTCTAGATGTGCCAACACGGTGGAACTCCACCTACCTTATGTTAGATTTGGCTCTTAAGTTTGAGAAAGCTTTTAAGAGATTGAGACAAGAAGATCCTGACTTTGTGAAAGAACTGAAAGATGGATTCCCATCTCAAAAAGATTGGGAGAATGCTAGAGCATTATCACTTTGTTTGAAGCAGTTTTATGATGCCACGAAAAGGATTTCTGGCACTTTGTATGTTACAGCTAATATCCATTTTCATGAGATCTTGGGTGTCCTTGCTTTTTTGTTAGAGTGGAGAGAAGATGAAGATCCAAATATTATTCGTATGGGTGATGAGATGAGAAAAAAGTTTGACAAATATTATGGAGATTTTGGGAAAACAAATGTGATGGTTTTAGTTGCAGTCGCTCTTGATCCACGTTATAAGATGAGGTTTGTGAAGTTTTCCTTAAGAAAGATCTTTCCTTTAGGATCCGATAAAGTGAGTGAATATATGCTCACTTTATCACTCACTTTATCGAATCCTAAAGGAAAGATCTTTCTTAAGGAAAACTTCACAAACCTCATCTTATAACGTGGATCAAGAGCGACTGCAACTAAAACCATCACATTTGTTTTCCCAAAATCTCCATAATATTTGTCAAACTTTTTTCTCATCTCATCACCCATACGAATAATATTTGGGTCTTCATCTTCTCTCCACTCTAACAAATAAGCAAGGACACCCAAGATCTCATGAAAATGCATATTAGCTGTAACATACAAAGTGCCAGAAATCCTTTTCGTGGCATCATAAAACTGTTTCAAACAAAGTGATAATGCTCTAGCATTCTCCCAATCTTTTTGAGATGGGAATCCATCTTTCAGTTCTTTCACAAAGTCAGGATCTTCTTGTCTCAATCTCTTAAAAGCTTTCTCAAACTTAAGAGCCAAATCTAACATAAGGTAGGTGGAGTTCCACCGTGTTGGCACATCTAGACAAACAGAACCCTTACATGGAATTTTTGACTTTAAAGCACACTCATCAAACAACTTACCTCTTGCCGGAGAGCTCCTCACATATCTAACCACACCCCGAATACTATTAATGGAATCCTTAACCATATTCAATCCATCTTTAACGATCAAGTTTAAAATATGGGCCGCACATCTCATATGAAAAAACTCACCCCCTAAAACAAGTTTTTCACTAAGATTGTCTTTTACATGCGCAACAGCCACATCATTTGAACTTGCATTATCTACGGTAATACATGTCAACTTATCTTCAATACCCCATTGAAGAACACATGATTCAACTACTTTTCCAATTTCCTTCCCCTTATGACTATCCATTAACCGAAAATTCAAAATCCTTTTATGCAATTTCCAGTTATCATCAATAAAGTGTGCAGTCAAACAAAGATAGTTATAATTTTGCACAGAAGTCCAACAATCAGTTGTGAGAGCAATTCTAGAGCTTAAACTTTTGAAGGTATTTCTTAATGTCTCTCTCTCACAAAGAAATAGTTTACTATAATCTCTCGCAACCGTGAAACGTGATGGAATACAAAATTGTGGCACGGCAGCACTACAAAAATATCTAAATCCATCACGTTCGACAATAGAAAACGGTTGCTCATCAACAATAACCATTCTAGCTAAAGCCAATCTAATATAATTTTGATCAAACTCCAAGTTAGAAACAGTGGCAACATCACTTTGAGTAGTTCTAAAAGTACTGATTTTCATTTGTTTTTTATCCATATTTGACGGATATTTTGAACATGTACCAAGATGTTTAGAGAGAGATGAGGTACCATTCTTTGTGCTCCCGTTCAATTCCTTGGAACAGTACTTGCCTTTGTAATCTTGCCCGTGGTTGATCTCTAAGAGCGCTTCATAATGGTTCCAAACAGTGGATTTCCTTTTGTCTCCAACTTTGGGCACTGGTCTTTGGCTTTGATCGACAACATCACTTCCATCCAAGTCTATGGGAGTTGCTTGACTTGCTTCCATTATTAAACCTAACATTAACACCAAATCAGTACCAAACATTAACCAACAGATTTGGTAAACATTTAACAGTAACACTACTCTAACAGATTTTGCCTTCAAATCGATTTGGTAACATATTTTGTAACCACTTAACAATAACACTACTCTAACAGATTCTGCCATTTAACAGTAACACTACTCTAAATCGATTTGGTAACATATTTTGTAACCACTTAACGTAACACTACTCTAAATCGATTTGGTAACCAGACACTGATGAAATCGAGATTTAACCATATCAAGATTTAACCATATCAAGATTTAACCATTTAAGATTCTAAATCGATTTGGTAACAGATTTAACCATTTAAGATTTTGCCTTCAAATCGATTTGGTAACAGAACCATATCAAGAAATCCCGTTCGAGCTGTAAAAGAACCATATCAAGAACCATCGAGCTGTAAAAGAACCATATCAAGAATTAAGAACCATACCCGTTCGATGGAGCACTGTTTGAAGAAATCGATGGAGAAAATAGCGTTTGATGGAGAGGGCGATCGAGCAGCATTGTTTGAAGAAATCGATGGAGAAAATAGCGTTCGATGGAGAGGGCGAGAGGCAGAGAGCAAATCCCATTCGATTTCATTCGAAGATTTTATCTAACCTTCAAAGTTCAAATCGATGGAGCATGAAGAAGGTTGGAGTCGACTGTGTGTGGGAGGCGGCTTCCTAAAGGAACTGATGTCGAGTCGTGAAGTCAGAAGTAATGAAGTCATGAACAACCCTAAATCTAATTCTTGAGTAATAACTAATAACTAATAAATATAAATATTAATTATTTCTAATAAATTTTATTAATAATTTAATATATATAAATAATTATAAAAATAGTTATAAAAACAACGGGTACCCGCCGTTTCGGGGGACCGGGTACCCGGTCCCGGCAGTGGGTATCGGTTCCAAAAAAATGAGAACCAGAACCAGTCTTAATCGGTTCCTAATCAGAACCACTCGCATCGGTTCCGGTTCCGGAGCCAAAAGCGGGTACCCAGTTCCACTTCCGCTGCTCACCCCTATACCCGGTTATGCTCACCCCTAACAATACCTGCCCCCAAACATCCTTGTCCTCAAGGTGGAAAGAAAAATAAAGAAATTGATTCGTTCCTCTTTCATCCAACTCCTCTATGGCTCAATGATCTTTACACCCAAATGCAACAAACTTCTCTTGGATTGTATCTTGCAAGAGACCTTTGGCCTTCTCTTCTAGAACTTCAACAGATCCCGATGCGTGGACACCTTCAGCCTTTACGATCTACCCGTTTGGATTTGTTCCATTGAACATGAATGCCTCAAGCCTTCTGCCTCAAATTCTGAAACTTTTCCATGTTCATCCTCTTTTAAGCTTGTTATTTTTGTCTTTAGCATATCTTCTTGCAAGTTGATCAACAGTTGTATTGGTTTCTTCAAGATCTGAACCTTTTCTTTTATTGACTTGGTCACCACCTGCACCACTCTGATGCTCCCCTCCAAAAGATTCCTGAACTCTCCTTTTTTATTAAGTGCATGTCCATTGGCTAAATCCAAGTGGATTCTCATCCACTTTATTTTCCCAGATCCATCTGTTACTCTTCTGGACAGCCACCTTGCCTTCTGGAATTTTACATCTGTCAGCCCCATATTTTTTTTCTTTCCAAATAAGTGTCTCTTGGATGTTGAACACCATCATCATAATTGGATGGTCCTTCTCTTTCTTATTGTAAATAGACAACAAGAACACCATCTTTAACACGTTCTCATCATCTTCTTTGTCCTTTTCCATTACCATATCCGACTCTTCGTTCAATCCAAGTATCAACAATGAAAGTTTGTTCTTCGAAAATCGATCAAGGCTACTAACCTGATTAATCGGCCATTGCTTCCGTTTTCTCCATCGGGTTGACTCGACGAGTCTCCATTTTTTTGGTTGGGCTGAACTAAACCTGTATTGTCGGCCCAAACTTGAAATCTTAAAAACCAAGGCCTCTGCCCCCAATTCAGCAACCATGGCCTCACCCAAAATGTTACACCCCTGATTTACGACCTTTCTTCTTCTTCACAGGATCCTTCTTGGACTTCCTTACGACAACAGTTCGATCACCAGAAATTGAACGCCTCCATCGTAAACATATCCGGGCTAGAACAAGTCTCTTTAACATCTTCATTCCACGACGGATGCCTCCAATTCCTCGATTGACATTCTTCTTTTCGGCCATTGAAGGCTGTTTATGTTCTGATTTCGACTGCTTGATCTCTTCTTGTTTCTTATCTTTTTGTTTTCTCGTTTTTGCCATTTGCAATCTTCATGATCAATTGACCGTTCTTGGACAAAATTCAAGTCTTCTTCAATCGATCCCTTTATGATTTTCCAATCTTCTTGAACCGCATCCATTTTCAACTTCATGGAATTAATATTTTCCATCATCTTTTGAGCGGTAACGAACTCCAGAATCGGCTGCTCTGATACCATTTGTTACAAATTGCTACTGATTATCTAGAAAAATAGGGCACGGTTGATTTATTCACTCATAACCAAATGGTTATGAGACACTCTGGCTTTCGAGAGGCCAAGGACTCTTCTAAGGGTTACACCCAATTGATTTGAGCAACTCCAACCTTGACACCAAATAAAACATCAAAAACACCAAATTTGGTGGGCCCATCAACACAAAAAAAAACCTCAACTCCAATCATCCTCTAAAAAAACACCAAATTTGTGGACCCCACATTAAAATAACATATTATATTTACTATTATAATTTATTTTTAATAACCATAATTAAAATTTGTAAATACATATTATAAATAATAAATAATCAGTAATTAATTTATTTTAAATCAAGACTTATTAAAATAAAAACGATAATTTATGTTTTAATCTAGTGTCATATGTTTAACTATGTTATGATTTTTATATTAATGTTAAATTTCTTTGTCTTATTTAAAATTTAATTTAAAATATAATATATATATGTATATATTAATTTATAAAAACAAATAATTAAATAAGTTGTTAATAATATATATATATATAGATATAAATAACAATTGAAAGGAATTTTAAAATCAATAAATATTAATTATGAAATGAATATTACATTAAAATAAAGGAAAAGAAAAAGGAAGAAAAACGAATAAAGTAAATTGTTGTGGGCCCTCAAGAAATGCCGGTCAAAAAACACCCGGCATATTTGCCGTTCACAATTCTCGGCCGGCAAAAAAAAAGAAATATGGCGGTGGTTGGAGTCTGTTCGCCGGCAAATTTGGCATTATGCCGGTCCATTGGAGATGCTCTTACAAAACATATATCCTAATCGATTCCACTTTTCTTCTATTAATACTTCTCCTAACAACCGACTAATCTCACTTATTGACTAATTGACCAGCGCCACAATTGACTAATTGACCGGCCCCACTATTATCTCTATTATCTATATGTGTAACAATACTCCTTTCACATACCCACCACCTCTTTTTCTTGCAGTGTGTTATTCATGGTAGTCACCTATATTATGAGCCTAGAAAATACAAGCCTGCTGCAATTGCTGTCTGTGTTTAAGTGGTTGCTCGAGCATCATATGTACTTAAAAGTAAAAGAAATGATACTGTCTAGTCTATAAATAATTCAATTAGATTCTCACCTGATGAAGATATCCACAACAGATGTATGCGTTGTAGCTTAAGTAATTTAAATACCTTTTTTAATATCTTTGGGACATCTGGATGCTTACTCATTTGCATTGATTTGTTTGATGGCTTCTTCCAAATTTGATCCATCTCATTGCTTATATTATTGCTGGTAACAGGTTTCTTGGTTACTCGATGCTGGAAGACTGTTGATAGGATATGGAATTGGGGTTATCTCCTACGTGGTAGTTGCAAGATGTTCTTCATTCTGTTACACTAATTTCCTGATTCTTTGACATCTGAAAGGCCTCATTTTTGAATAGCTGACAGGTACCAATTTACATAGCAGAAATAACACCTCAAAACCTTCGTGGATCATTTACCACTGCTAATCAGGTAGCAAACTGTTACAATGTCAGATTAAAAGCTGACTAGTGCCTGACTGCATTAAGCACTGTTTACAGCTGATGATATCTATAGGAATATCTGTAATGTGGCTTATTGGAATTCTTATTCCTTGGCGCACACTAGCTCTAATTGGTAAGTATATATTGAAGCTCAATGGTTTCTACAAATCTTGAAGGCATTTTAATTACTGCAATAGTTGTTGTATCTTTTCAGGAACTGTTCCATGTCTACTGCAGGTTCTAGGCCTGTTCTTCATTCCCGAGTCTCCTAGATGGCTGGTGAGTTGGTAGAAAAACTGTTAATGTTTGTATGCTGTGGTATTAAATTTGCTAATACTATCTGCAGCCTCTCTGATGCATGGCTATATTCTTGGTCCTTCAGACTTTGCATATCAAGTATCTGATTTGCTGCCCAGATAAAACTATATAAATAGGCGAGAGTTGCTACTGATATGATTTCAGTGTACAATAAATGGAAGTACCATTGTTAACTGTCTAAAAACTTATGGCCTCTTGCTTGGCATAGTGAAAGAAAGCTGAAGTAGCATGTTTTTCCATGTGAGAAAAAATGACTAGCTTTTTCTTGGAGATCTGGGTCTGCAGAAAAACAATGTATACACTTGGATAAAACTTGAGATCACGTGACAGGTCTCTTTCCTTTAGTAATATTTCGGCCTAAATCAGCCTAAGACCTGAGTATCATGAAATTTACTCGAGAATAATCTCAAATATAGTCACAATGTAGGCAGAAATCGCAATCTATAAATCTAGAGAAATCATAGTGGTTTGTACATAAAAACCAATAATATATGCCCCATTAAAGGGAAATGATTGCTGGAAATTATGGGTAATTATTGGACGGTCACGAAATAAGCGGATCATTTACATACCAGTGAAAACACCCACTGATGCATCAGCAACTGATAGGCATCATCAGTTGATGGTCATCAGCTGGAACAGATGCCACGCAAACACAGAAAAAGGGTTTTCTTTGAGTTCAAGATATTTGGCATAAGCCGTCTTTGCTTTTTCTCTTATCGATGTCACCTTGTGTTTAGCTTTCTGAAAAGATGGTGCCAATTCAGTCCCTTAGTCCTACACCTATTCCAGCGTTGACAGGCATCAGGCATCCGCTGCCTCTGATGGGCACATCCATCAGTCTTTCTGAATGATGATAACCACTGATCTGCAACCTAATACTAAAATTGTTTGTGTCAACTCTGTTAAAATTTTCTTTTCATTTCAGACCCTGTCCCGAGCCCCTCGATGGTGGCCCCTTCGACCCCGCCCGCTGACCGCTTGGACCCCGCAAGGGGGCGCTACCCCTTCACCCCTTCCCTCGGCCATATGGAACCATCCAGTGATCTCTAGATAGCTTATATGAGTGTGCACTCGGCACCTTCTAGCCTGTATTATAGCTTAACTATTAATCCCTCTTCTCTTGTGAATCCAATTACACAAAATAGCCTGATGATTTCACTAAATTCACCAACATTCCTTCCCCATTTTAGTGCAATTGTTGATTCACAAAACAAAAAGATTAACGCATGAAAACAAACTCATGCATAAATGAAAATATCTTGAAGATTGAATTTTCATTGTAGTATATTACACATTTCAAAGACTCGAGAATCATGGTGTCCTATAGATTGAACCCTTCAACCTATTTGAGCACCATAAAATAATATACACATAAGTTTACATTATCCTCTAAATTTTATACTTGACACTATTACAACCCATGTCTTCTTATCTGTTCGTGAGTGTATACAGAGCCTAGTCCGGAGTACGAACTTCTTGAGGCGACCACACTTACACTCATATAGGTAGTTCTTTTCATCACGCACCCGTACATGCATTTTAACGAAAGAACTTTTAAGAAGCTCAACTTCAACCTTCCATCACTTGCAGAGATCGAGCACTTATGTAGTTACCTTGGGATAATAAAATTGTGCTCCCATCTCTTAAAGTGAGCTTTCCCATTATATTCAACTTCTAACATTGTATTAGAAGGGAATTGGGTATCTCAATGTTACAGATTTAAATGGACTTCAATCCCATTCCTATCACTGACTTGTTAACGAAGTCCCTAGCCTACCCCTTTATCTAGGGGTGAGCAAAGGCGGGTACCCGCCTAAAATTCCCGGAACCGGAACCGGCGGTTCCTGAAATGAAGGAACCGGAACCTCCGGTTCCAATACCGGGTACCCACTGTCTAATTTAAAATTTTTTTTATCATTCATATTATAAAAAGGTAGATATTAATTATATTACAAAGTCCAAACGTAAAGAAATAAGTACCACAAACGTGAAAACTAATACGATAAAAACTAAAAACCAATAAATACTACAAACGATGCTTATAAAACAAATAAATATTACAAACGGTGCTTACAAAACAAATAAATACTACAAACGGTGTTTCCAAAACATTTCACGTCCTTAAAATTAGTTGATGTTAATAAATATTACAAACGATGCTTCACTAAAAGGTAGTTCATTAAATTTTTATAAATAAATAAAAATATTTTATTAAAAAAAATTAGCGGGTACCCGCCGGTTCCAGTTTTGGGTACTCAGCAGGACCGGGTACCCGGTCCTGGAACCGGTCCCGGCGGGTACCCGGTGGGTAACGGTTCCAAAAAAATGAGAACAGGAACCGGTCCCGATCGGTTCCATATTTTAGGAACCGGAACTGAAACCAATCACATCGGCTCCGGTTCTGGAACCGGCAGTTCCGAAGTGGTTCCGGTTCCAAAGGCGGGTACCCGTTTTCGATGCTCACCCCTACCTTTATCAAGGAGTCCACTAGATTTTGTTGCGACTGAACAAATTCCTCGAAAATCACCCTAGTCGTGATCAATTCATGAATCATCCAATCTTTTGTTTCGGGTCAATTGGGGAATCTATCCGTCGACATGCACTCATTCCAGTATCTCAAAAAGGTCCAAAATGTATCTTCTTTTTGACAACACAATACCTTTACTTGACCTCGCAACCTCCATACCTAGAAAGTATTTCATTTCTCCAAGATCCATTACTTCAAATTCTTTCACTTGTGGTCCTTCATTCTTCGATCAATGACCTGACTTGTAGCTCGAAAGATCTCGAATGGAACTTTCATGGAGCTAGCGCTTTAAGCAGATCACCTTCACCTATGTTTTGAGAATCTAAAATCGTTTGGCTGACTCGTCAGCCATTATGCAATTCATCTTCTCATTATCTTTACGTGTGAGGAGTATGTCATCTACATAAACAATTAAATTTGTGTTTTTACCTTTTGAAGAAAATCGAGTAAATAGAGTATGATCGGATCGAGCCCTATTTATATCCTTGACTTTTGATTACTTGAGTGAACTGTGCAAACCAGCCCTTGGGGGCTACTTGAGCCCATACAAAGCTTTCTCTAATTTACACCTTTTAGTGCCAAAGTTACTATCAAATACAGGTCGTGGCAACATATATACTTCCTCATCCAGTTTGCCATTCAAGAAGGCAATTTTACATAAATTTTCCTGATTGGCCAATCAAGATTTGGCTATTTGCTACCACTGAAAGTAGAATCCTTATTGTATTCAACTTTGCAACTGGAGCAAAGGTTTTTGTATAATCAATTACATAGGTGTGTGAAACCTTATCCACTAGCCTTGCTTTATATTTCAAGGACTCCATCAACATTAAATTTTGGAGTAAATACCCACTTACAACCAACTCTATGAGCGCCTTTCGGAAGATTTTCAACATGCCACGTTTGATACTTCTATAGAGCACTCAATCCCTCTAGTACAACCTTTTTCCACTATGCACTTTTAAGAGCTTCTTGTATAGTGTTTGGAATTTGAACTTGGGACACATTTGAAGTGAAAGCCAAGTACTTAGGTGAGAGTTTCGACCGAGACATGTAGTTAGAAATAGAAATTTAACATATGCACGTTTCTTATTTCTCAAGGCTACATGACTTGCCAAGAGATGGTTCGTTCCTCGATTCGGAGTCGGGGGCTAAGCTTGTATTGGACTCTTTGTTTGGGGGAATCTTCGCTAATACACGTTTCCGAACTGTTTTTTTCCTATTCACTACAATCCTCTTGAACTTTTGAATACCTTGTTGAGATTTAGATGATACTCGAGTTTCTTCTGCTAGTTAAAGTGAAGATTCTACTAAGTGATTATTCTGTATTTTCTGAGTATTTTGATATTACTAAGTGAAGATTGGCCTAACTTGAAAGTGATATTTGAAGTATTTTGTTGGGAACTGAAGATTCTACTAAGTGTAGTTACTACTGCTAGTATAAGTGTAGTTACTACTGCCAGAACAAGTTGAAGATTAATACTGCTAAGTGTTACTACTGCTAGTAGAATTACTACTGCTAGTTAAAGTTAGTACTGCTTGAACAAAGTTAGTACTGCTTATTTAGTTAGTACTGCTAGTAGTTAGTACTGCTTGCAGTTAATGCTGCTAGATGAAGTTAATGCTGCTGAGCATTATTAGTGCTGCTAAAGAGATCCGGATGGAATGTACTACAGCTGGATATACTGAAGATATACTTAGAAGATATACATGGAAGATATACTGAAGATTTGTTTATTCTTTGTAATTATCTTTTTATCAGTATATGTATAGAATGTTTAGAATAGATAGAAATAACTTTTGATAATTGTTTTTCAAGAGAGAAATCAACCTCAAGGCATAGATCCTAATTCTAGAGAAGTAGAATTCGTATTGGTGAGCCTGTTCATCAATATTGAGGTTGAGTGTGTAATCTTGTAGCTTTAAGCATTCAATACAAGTTTTCTGTTTGATAATTATATACTGTGTTTGATTACTGTTTTATCAAATATCAAAGTGTTTTTCCGCAACTTCTTTGATATTAGTTTCTGAGTATTAATTCTTGTTAAGAATTCGATCCTGACAAGTGGTATCAGAGCCAAATTCTCTCAGAAACAGTTATTCATCATGGAAAACCTTACAGAATCAAGCAGTACTTTGGTCTCAAAAGTTCCAATGCTCAGATCCAATGAATTTGACATGTGGAAAATCAGAATCAAGCAATATATTCTCCTCACAGATTACTCTATGTGGGACATCATTGAGAATGGCCCATCTGATGGAGGAAAGATTGGTGAAGATGGCAAAAGAACTCCTCCAAAGACAGATACAGACAGGAAATCAAGACAGACAGAGATGAAAGCCTTGAGCACACTGCTCTTGGCCATTCCAAATGAGTATCAACACCAATTCTGCAATTGTACTGATGCACAGATGCTCTGGAATGCTCTAGAGAAGAGATTCTCAGGTACTAAAAGTACCAAGAGAAATCAAAAGGCAATCTTAAAACAACAGTATGAAAACTTCATCTCAACTAAGAATGAGTCCATGACTCAAACTTTTGACAGGTTTAATAAACTAATTGGTGAACTAGCTACTATGGGAGTACAGATTGATCAAGATGATGTGAACAGAAAGTTCTTAAGGTCCCTTGGGGATGAATGGACCATGTACACTGTGTCATTCAGACAGAATGATCAGTTGGAAGACAAAGAACTTGATGATCTGTACAATGATCTTAGAGTATTTGAAGCTGAGGTGGAGGCAAAGAAGAAGCCTTCTGGATATGTTCATAATGCTGCACTCCTATCAGCATCAATTGATTCTACTGCTAACCCTGAATCAGTTAATGCTGCTAATGGATCAAATTTAGATAAAAGCACTGATTATGTATTTGAAGCTCTTCTTTCTAATCATGGAAATTCTTCTTTGATCAATGATGACTTAGAACAACTTCATCCTGATGATCTGGAAGAGATGGATATTAAATGGCAGATGGCCATGCTCTCCATGAGGGTTAAGAAGTTTATAAAGAGGACTGGAAGAAACAACTTCTCACAAAGAAGAGAAGATGGAGCAGGGTTTGATAAATCAAAGGTAGAATGCTACAAATGCCATCTGAAGGGACATTTTGCTAGAGAATGCAGAAGTGGAATGTCTCACAACAACAACCATCAACAAGCTCAATCTGGAAGCTTCAATAACAACAGAAACTCTGCTCAAGCCCTTGTTTCTCAACAAGGAATGGGGTTTGATTGGAGTGATCAAGCAGAAGAAGCTATTCAGAATCAAGCTCTTATGGCTAAAGTATCTGATCTCCCATCTGAGGTAAGTTCTAATCTCTGCTCTAAAACTTGCATAGACACTGTTAAAAGGTACAGGGATCACAATCAGAAGATGAGTGATGACCTGAAGAGACTAGAAAAGGATATAAAAGACTATGTGAGGATAGTAGAGAGATTTGAAGATCAAATCAAAGGTTTTCAAGCCAATGAACTACAACACTCATATGACACTAATTACTGGCAGTGGGAGAAAAAGGATTTAGAACTTAAACTGACCAAATCTAAAGAGGAGAGTGAAAAACTGAAAGAGGAGTTAACCAAGGTTAAGCTTGATGTAGAAAAGTTTTCCAATGCTTCTAAAGCAATGGACTCCTTACTGCAAAATCAGATTCATGATAAATTAAGAAGAGGAATTGGGTATAATGCCACACCTCCACCATATAACAACAATTACATTCCTCCTACTTCAGACCTGTTAGACACCAAAGATAGGAAGGACTTGCCTGAGGGAGCCACTGAAATAGATCCCTTAGATGAGGAAATTGTTGAGGATAAGACTGAGAAAGAGGTTGGCAAGAGTAAGGAGAACAAGGTGAGTGGTGAGATTTCTATAGAAAACAACATTATCACCAATGAGGATTGTGGAAGGGCTTGGATCAAATCCAAGAACATAGAGAAGACAGAGGAAAAGTCTGGTAAGGTCCATTATAAACAGACCACATTTGTGAATCCAGGTCCTTGCAAACAGTGTGCTTGTAAGAAGAATGAGCCCCAAAAACAGGACAAAAAGAGGGGAAATCAAAGAAACTGGAATAATCAATGGGCACATAAACAAGGGGTTGATCTGAGTAAAATCAATAGACCAAAACCTTGTTTTATCTGTGGCAAATTGAATCATCTTGCAAAATTCTGTTATTTCAATCCTATGAACCAAAGAATGAATTTCCAAAGATCCATGCAAAAACCCTTTAATTATAAGAAAATTGAAAAGAATCATGTGGCTAAGAAAACTGTTAAAACTACAAGTCATATGAAGAAAAAGTATTCTGTTAAAGAAAGTGTCAATATGTGGATTCCTAAAAGCACTAAAACTGTTAGTACTGCTACCACAAATAGTGCTGCTGACAATGATAGTGCTGCTAGAAGTAATACTACTGCTAACAATGTTAATGCTGCTAACAAGGTTAGTACTGCTAAACCTGTTAGTACTGCTACACCTGTTAGTACTGCTAACTCTGTTAGTACTTCTAAGGTTAGTACTGCTTCCAGTGTTGATTCTGCTAAGCCAATCATATTGACAAAGTACTCTAATAAAGAGTGCTCTGAGTTTAAAAAACTCATTAAAAAGGAATGTAAATACTTTGATGAGAAAGGAAGACCCAAGATCACTTTGGCTTGGGTCCCCAATCATACTAATTGATTTATTTAATGTGCAGGGCAACCAACAGCTCAAGGGAAAGAGCATATGGCATGTTGATAGTGGTTGCTCTAGGCACATGACTGGCAACATGTCATGCCTTCAGGATTTCAAGCAAATTAATGGAGGACATGTTGCATTTGGAGACAATCTTACTGGTGGTAAGATAAGTGGAAAAGGTAATGTCACCAAAGGTAAGATGACATTTGAGGATGTCTACTATGTTGATCAATTAAAGTACAACCTGTTAAGTGTATCACAGGTTTGTGACAAACAACATAGTATATTATTTACTAACACTGAGTGTATGATTCTTGCTCCAGGGTTCAAGGTAGTTGATGAAAGCATGATACTACTTAGAACTCCAAGAAAGGACAATGTTTACTGTCTTGATTTGGACAATGTTAATAGTGATTCATCTTTAAATTGTCTTATTTCAAAAGCTTCTATAGATGAATCCTCCCTTTGGCACAGAAGGATGTGTCACATGAATTTCAAGACTATGAACAATCTTGTTAAAAATAACCTTGTAAGAGGTTTACCTTCAAAAGTCTTTTCATGTGATGATCATTGTGTTGCTTGTCTTAAAGGCAAACAACACAAAACTTCTCATAAGACCAAAGAGTTAAATTCTGTTTCTTCTTGTCTCCAGTTATTGCATATGGATCTGTTTGGTCCTACAAATGTTATGAGTATAGGAAAGAAATCTTACTGCTTGGTTATTGTTGATGATTACTCCAGATTTACTTGGGTATATTTTCTAAGGACTAAGGATGAAACAAGTGGTCTTATCAAATCCTTTATTCTAAGAATTGAAAACCAAACTAATCAAAGAGTAAAAGTCATTAGATCAGATAATGGAACTGAATTTAAAAATCATGATTTAAACACTTTTTGTGAAGGAAAAGGTATTGAGAGACAATATAGTGCTCCTAGGACTCCTCAACAGAATGGTGTTGCTGAAAGGAGAAATAGGACACTAATAGAGGCTGCTAGATCTCTGTTGGCTGATTCAAAATTGCCAATTACATTCTGGGCTGAAGCAGTTAATACTGCTTGTTATGTCCAAAGCAGAGTTCTAGTGGTCAAGCAAAAGAACAAGACCCCATATGAGCTTTTAAATCAAAGAAAACCTTTTATTGGTTTCTTCAAACCTTTTGGGTGTCCTTGTACAATTCTAAATACCAAATCTCACTTAGGTAAGTTTGATAGCAAAGCAGATGATGGATTTCTTGTTGGATATTCATCTCAGAGTAGGGCCTACAGAGTTTTTAACTCTTCTTCTAGAATAATTGAAGAAAGTGACAATGTCAAATGCAATGAGAACACACCAAATCCTGTTGGGTCTGGACCTCAATGGCTATTTGACATTGATTCACTAACTAACTCTTTTGGTTTCAGTAATGAGTATACAGGAACAGATGGTGGAGAATCAGAGATCACACAAGTTCAAGAAAGTATATCTAAATCTGTGATTTTTCCCATACCCACAGTAAATGAAGACTGTGAAAAGGAATCATTTACTGAACCAAGTCAGAGTGAAGAAGACACTAGAGATGAGGAGACTCAAGAATCAGAAGTGACATCTGAAGACACTTCAGTTGAATTGCATGACTCTAATCTAGAGGCTGGACTGAATGTAGAACCTAGTCATAACACAAGAGTTCAAAAGAATCATCCTCCACAGTTGATAATAGGTGATGTCTCTTCTCCCATGATGACTAGACATCAAAGCAGGCTTCAGGAAATGCAAGATCAACAGCATACAGTGCTCTCATGTTTTCTATCCCAGCTTGAGCCTAAAAAGGCACATGATGCTATGAAAGAATCTAGCTGGATAGAAGCAATGCAAGAAGAATTGTTACAGTTCAAGCTACAAGATGTGTGGGATCTAGTAGACCTTCCTAAAGGTCACAGAGCAATTGGCACAAAATGGATCTTCAGAAACAAGAGAGATGAAAGAGGTATTGTTATAAGAAACAAAGCAAGGCTGGTAGCTCAAGGCTACACTCAAGAAGAGGGCATAGATTATGAAGAAGTTTTTGCACCTGTAGCTAGGATAGAAGCAATCAGACTATTCCTAGCCTATGCTTCTTACATGAACTTCAAAGTCTACCAAATGGATGTAAAAAGTGCTTTTCTTTATGGGTCAATTGAAGAAGAAGTATATGTCTGCCAACCACCAGGGTTTGAAAACCCAAGCTATCCAGACAGAGTATACAAATTAAAGAAAGCACTTTATGGACTACATCAAGCCCCAAGAGCATGGTATGACACCCTGTCATCCTATCTCTTGGAAAATGACTTTGAAAGAGGAGTCATTGATAAGACTCTATTTATCAAAAGAAAGAAGAAGGATATCTTGCTGGTCCAAATATATGTTGATGACATTATTTTTGGTTCTACAAGAAACAACATGTGCAAGGAGTTTGAGGATTTAATGCATCAAAGGTTCAAAATGAGTTCCATGGGGGAACTTACTTTCTTCCTTGGACTCCAAGTTCAACAGAAGTCAGATGGCATTTTTATATGTCAATCCAAGTATGTGCAGGATATTCTAACCAAGTTTGGTTTCTCAGAATCAAAACCTGCCAGCACACCTATGGAAACACACAAGCAGATCACAGCAGATCTTGAGGGGGAGGATATGGATGTGCATCTTTATAGATCCATGATTGGCTCTCTCATGTATCTCACAGCATCAAGGCCAGATATTATGTTTCCAGTCTGTGTATGTGCAAGATTTCAAATTAGGCCAAAGCAATCTCACTTTCAAGCTGTTAAGAGGATATTCAGATATCTCAAAGGGCAACCCAGATTGGGACTTTGGTATCCTCATAACTCACCTTTTGACCTAATAGCATACTCAGACAGTGATCTAGGTGGGGCAAACTTGGACAGAAAATCTACTTCTGGAGGATGTCAGTTTTTGGGTGCTAGACTAGTCTCATGGCAGTGCAAGAAACAAACCACAGTATCCACATCTACAACAGAGGCAGAGTACATAGCAGCTGCAAGTTGCTGTTCTCAAGTCTTATGGATTCAGAATCAAATGCTGGATTATGGGGTAACCTTTCTACACACTCCAATCTTTATTGACAACAGCAGTGCTATTAGCATTGTAAATAATCCAGTCAAGCACTCAAAGACAAAGCACATTGAAATCAGGTATCACTTTATAAGAGATTGTAATGAAAAGAAACTTATTCAAGTTGTCAAAGTTCACACTGATAATCAGTTTGCTGATCTATTCACTAAAGCTTTTGATGTGGGTAGATTCACTTTCTTGGTAACAAGTGTGGGAATGATAAACTCTGAATAATCTTCTTCTCAAAAAGTGGTTTTATACCTGTATATTTTTATTCTTGGTGTTACTAATCTTCTTTTTCAGGATATGCATAGCAGTACTCAGTATTTAGCAAGTTTAAAAGGAGTAAGTCTAGTTAATACTGCTTGTAGTTAATACTGCTTGTGGTTAATACTGCTTTCAGTTAATACTGCTTGTGGTTAATACTGCTTTTAGTTAATACTGCTTTCAGTTAATACTGCTTTCAGTTAATACTGCTTGTGATTAATACTGCTTTCAGTTAATACTGCTTTCAGTTAATACTGCTTGCAGTTAATACTGCTTGCAGTTAATACTCCTCGTGGTTAATACTGCTTTCAGTTAATACTGCTTTCAGTTAATACTGCTAGTGGTTAATACTGCTTAGTAGTTAATACTGCTAGTTAGTTAATACTGCTAGCCATTACTACTGCTAGTAGTTAATACTGCTCTAGGTTAATACTGCTTATATTCCGAATACTATAAATACTTTTTGCCCGCCTAAAAGTTCATAACGACTCTTTGCATACTGTTCTCTTGCGCTCAAAACCTTTTCTCTCAAGAACCTAGTCTTCCAGGCAAGAAAATCCCAGTTCAATGGCATCCATGACGTTTATCGATGAGCACAATGAGATCGCAATGCTGCAGAAGCCCAAACAAGCAGAAGGATTCCACCAGATTGTGGATTTCCTCAAGACAAGTCACATTGCTTATGCTCTCACTGTTGCCCCTACCATCTACATCGAACATCAGAGGTTGTTCTGGGCAAATGCCACCATTGTTGCTGAAGATGGTGTGCAAATGATAAAGACAACCGTGTGTGGCAAGCCATTAACAGTTACTGAAGAGGTCATTCGCATCAGTCTACGTCTAGACGATGCCTCTGGTATAACGTCTATCTCTAATGATGAACTGTTTTCTAATCTTACTAGAATGGGGTATGGAGGCCCATTGGGTGTTTTCAAATTCTCAAAAGCAAAGTTTTCACCCCAATGGCGTTTTCTTGTTCATACCCTGATGCATTGCATCTCCAAAAAGACCACTGGATGGAGTGAGTTCAGCAGTCCAATTGCATATGCTTTGGTATGCTTGGCTACATCCAGAAGGTACAATTTCTCAAAGATGATTTTCAGTGATCTTGTATCAAATATGGGAAACAAAAAGAGTTTCTTTATGTATCCCAGATTTGTTCAGGAAGTAATTAACCATGAATTGACGGATATACCTCAACCTGTTGGGGTATATGTACCTAAACCCCCAAAAGGCAAGGTTTTCTCAAATATGAGAAGATCTGCTGGGGACTCGGAAGGAGTTGACACCCCATTGTTCTCTACAATGATGGTGGTGTCCCAAAACACTGAAGGTATGGCAGCAGGGTCAAGGCCCTCATTAGACCATCCCACTGCTAGCCAAGCCCAACCTTCTCACTCAAAAACAATTCCCCAGTCCATTCTTACAAAACCAACCTCTCCAATTTCCCATACGTATAAGAGAAAACAGGTAAAGAAGGCTCCTTCCCTTCTTGTACCAGAAACCCCTAAGTCTTTAAGCCCTCTAAGGGAGAATACTCCTTTAGAGAATATCCAAAGGGAAACCACAGGGGTGTCTCCCAACCCAAAGGAGGTGCTCTCTGAGGAGGAGGTAGAGCATATGGGTGATGAGGCTGCCACTACTCCTGCTAGCACAGAGGAGGAAAGTGGTAACATCAATAAGACCTCCCCCATGGCAACTTTGAATGAGCAATCATTTGAAGGTCCCTGGTGCCAAGAAACCACAGGGGTGGATAGTGCTTCTGCTAGGCAGAAGACTTCCACTACTAAAAGATCCAATGATCCTCCAATAGGGGGTAACACTCCTGGAGAAGGTGAGGACAGATATAACTATGATGAATTGATGGAGGCAATGGGCAACATCAACATGGATGTACTCAAACAGGGCAAAGATATAGAAGAGCTAAAACTCATAGTACTGTCACAACAAGAACAAATCATCAAGTTGAAGCAAATAGTAAGGAAACTGATTCTGCAAAAGAAGAAGAAACAATTTGTGCTCAGAAGGAGGAAACCAGTGACTGATGCTCCCAAAAAGGGGGAGTCAGAAGCTGATGCCAAAGCTAAGGGGGAGCAAGAGGAAAAACATAATGTTGAGGGGGAGAATGAGCAAGCAGCAGAAACAGAGCCAGCAGCAGAAACCATTAATACTGCCAGTTCAAGTAAAGCAGCAGAAATGGTTAATATTGCTGAGCTGAAAGAAGCAGCAGAACAAGTAAAAGAGGTCCTTACAGAGCTTGAGGTTGCAGAAACACTCATCAAAGCAAAACATGATACTCCCAAGGTCACCTCAAAGGCCAAAGGAGTTGTCATAAAAGAAAGAGGTGATGCAGCAAAGAACTCTAGCATTGAGAAGGAGATGGGTAAAGATAAAGGTAAGGCAAAGTTAGTGGAATCTGATCAACCAATCAAGAAGCAAAGGTTGGTTGAATCAGATGAAGCTTTAGCAAGGAAAATGCAGAAGGAGATGGAAAAAGAAGAAAGAGCTCAGGTGGAGAAGGACAGGGAAATGGCAAAGGCTTTAGCTGCTGAGCTAAATAAAGCCTATCAAAAGGGGCTTGAAACTGAAAAGGCTAAACAAAGGGCTATAAGTCTGAGAAAGGCTATGATGGCTAATACAAGTGCAAAGAAAAGAAGACCTTCACAAACTTACCTTGCCACTCAGGAAAGAAACAAAATGACAACTTTCTTGAGGAGTGCAATTGGGGTAAAGAAAGAAATGTTTGTGAAGATGAGTTTGGATCAAATCAGAGAGCTCTATGAAAAAGAAATGGGGAATCTGAAGAGCAATGAAAAGAAAAGAGTAGAGTTTGAAAAGAAGGCCAAGGAGAGTAATGATATAGATATGAATCAACCATTCCCTGAAAGTGAAGAGGGAACTCCTATCAAAGAAATGGCAAGGGAAAAGGAAGAAAAGAAGAAGGAAGTTACTCTAGTACAGGTTCAAAAGACTTTGAAAAGAACCAAGATGATGGCCAAAAGAAAGAAAGATAAGAAGCCTAGAGTAGAAGAAGAACAAAATGTTGCTGAAGAAGAAGTGGCACCTGAGTCATCAAGCCAGCAAGGGTCATCAATCAAAGATGATGTAAGCTTATATATGGTAGTGATGGACAAAGTGCCTGAACCAATTTCTGCAGAACCTGTTGGAGTTAAGCCACCTGAGATCATTCACTGGGATGTACTGACAATGGATGGGAAAGATTACATCAGACTCAAGAGGAAGGGTGATAAGTATGAAGTATTCAACACTTGGGTCAAGATTGTCAGAACATGCTCTAGATCTGATATAGAAGAGATGTTTGACATAGGAATTAAGCTGTATGCAGATCATCTGAATACTCCAGGAATTTCTCTTAACAGCTTGAAAGTGAGATTGCTTTGGCCTAACTTGAAATCTCCTTCTGTATTTTGAAAGTGAAGATTCTACTTAGTAAGCAGTACTAACTTTAACTAGCAGTAGTAATTCTACTAGCAGTAGTAACACTTAGCAGTATTAATCTTCAACTTGTTCTGGCAGTAGTAACTACACTTGTACTAGCAGTAGTAACTACACTTAGTAGAATCTTCAGTTCCCAACAATCTCCCCCTAACTTGACTTTTAGAAGAGAAGTCAAGTTCTTCAGATATTCTTCCAGATGCTCTTTTTGATGCTCCCAAAACTTCCAAGATCATGCTCCTAAGTCTGGATTCAGTCCCAAACTCTGATTGATTATCCTCTGAATTAGGTACTTGGCCATTTCTGAATTTTGTACACAACCCAACTTCTTCTTTAGCATGGCATGAACCTTCAGTCTGGTGTGATTATATACTCTATCCACTAGGAAGTATTCTGTGTGATTTCTATCCAAAGTCACTGCATATACTCCACTAGTTTCATATAGAGTCCAACTTGTGACTTCTTTAAACACACTCTTGATGACCTGGTCCACTTCTTCAGGTTTGAACATCATGCATAGATACTCCATCACCAGTTTTGTAAGAGAAATTCCTGGAGTATTCAGATGATCTGCATACAGCTTAATTCCTATGTCAAACATCTCTTCTATATCAGATCTAGAGCATGTTCTGACAATCTTGACCCAAGTGTTGAATACTTCATACTTATCACCCTTCCTCTTGAGTCTGATGTAATCTTTCCCATCCATTGTCAGTACATCCCAGTGAATGATCTCAGGTGGCTTAACTCCAACAGGTTCTGCAGAAATTGGTTCAAGCACTTTGTCCATCACTACCATATATAAGCTTACATCATCTTTGATTGATGACCTTTGCTGGCTTGATGACTCAGGTGCCACTTCTTCTTCAGCAACATTTTGTTCTTCTTCTACTCTAGGCTTCTTATCTTTCTTTCTTTTGGCCATCATCTTGGTTCTTTTCAAAGTCTTTTGAACCTGTACTAGAGTAACTTCCTTCTTCTTTTCTTCCTTTTCCCTTGCCATTTCTTTGATAGGAGTTCCCTCTTCACTTTCAGGGAATGGTTGATTCATATCTATATCATTACTCTCCTTGGCCTTCTTTTCAAACTCTACTCTTTTCTTTTCATTGCTCTTCAGATTCCCCATTTCTTTTTCATAGAGCTCTCTGATTTGATCAAAACTCATCTTCACAAACATTTCTTTCTTTACCCCAATTGCACTCCTCAAGAAAGTTATCATTTTGTTTCTTTCCTGAGTGGCAAGGTAAGTTTGTGAAGGTCTTCTTTTCTTTGCACTTGTATTAGCCATCATAGCCTTTCTCAGACTTATAGCCCTTTGTTTAGCCTTTTCAGTTTCAAGCCCCTTTTGATAGGCTTTATTTAGCTCAGCAGCTAAAGCCTTTGCCATTTCCCTGTCCTTCTCCACCTGAGCTCTTTCTTCTTTTTCCATCTCCTTCTGCATTTTCCTTGCTAAAGCTTCATCTGATTCAACCAACCTTTGCTTCTTGATTGGTTGATCAGATTCCACTAACTTTGCCTTACCTTTATCTTTACCCATCTCCTTCTCAATGCTAGAGTTCTTTGCTGCATCACCTCTTTCTTTTATGACAACTCCTTTGGCCTTTGAGGTGACCTTGGGAGTATCATGTTTTGCTTTGATGAGTGTTTCTGCAACCTCAAGCTCTGTAAGGACCTCTTTTACTTGTTCTGCTGCTTCTTTCAGCTCAGCAATATTAACCATTTCTGCTGCTTTACTTGAACTGGCAGTATTAATGGTTTCTGCTGCTGGCTCTGTTTCTGCTGCTTGCTCATTCTCCCCCTCAACATTATGTTTTTCCTCTTGCTCCCCCTTAGCTTTGGCATCAGCTTCTGACTCCCCCTTTTTGGGAGCATCAGTCACTGGTTTCCTCCTTCTGAGCACAAATTGTTTTTCTTCTTTTGCAGAATCAGTTTCCTTACCATTTGCTTCAACTTGATGATTTGTTCTTGTTGTGACAGTACAATGAGTTTTAGCTCTTCTATATCTTTGCCCTGTTTGAGTACATCCATGTTGATGTTGCCCATTGCCTCCATCAATTCATCATAGTTATATCTGTCCTCACCTTCTCCAGGAGTGTTACCCCCTATTGAAGGATCATTGGATCTTTTAGTAGTGGAAGTCTTCTGCCTAGCAGAAGCACTATCCACCCCTGTGGTTTCTTGGCACCAGGGACCTTCAAATGATTGCTCATTCAAAGTTGCCATGGGGGAGGTCTTATTGATGTTACCACTTTCCTCCTCTGTGCTAGCAGGAGTAGTGGCAGCCTCATCACCCATATGCTCTACCTCCTCCTCAGAGAGCACCTCCTTTGGGTTGGGAGACACCCCTGTGGTTTCCCTTTGGATATTCTCTAAAGGAGTATTCTCCCTTAGAGGGCTTAAAGACTTAGGGGTTTCTGGTACAAGAAGGGAAGGAGCCTTCTTTACCTGTTTTCTCTTATACGTATGGGAAATTGGAGAGGTTGGTTTTGTAAGAATGGACTGGGGAATTGTTTTTGAGTGAGAAGGTTGGGCTTGGCTAGCAGTGGGATGGTCTAATGAGGGCCTTGACCCTGCTGCCATACCTTCAGTGTTTTGGGACACCACCATCATTGTAGAGAACAATGGGGTGTCAACTCCTTCCGAGTCCCCAGCAGATCTTCTCATATTTGAGAAAACCTTGCCTTTTGGGGGTTTAGGTACATATACCCCAACAGGTTGAGGTATATCCGTCAATTCATGGTTAATTACTTCCTGAACAAATCTGGGATACATAAAGAAACTCTTTTTGTTTCCCATATTTGATACAAGATCACTGAAAATCATCTTTGAGAAATTGTACCTTCTGGATGTAGCCAAGCATACCAAAGCATATGCAATTGGACTGCTGAACTCACTCCATCCAGTGGTCTTTTTGGAGATGCAATGCATCAGGGTATGAACAAGAAAACGCCATTGGGGTGAAAACTTTGCTTTTGAGAATTTGAAAACACCCAATGGGCCTCCATACCCCATTCTAGTAAGATTAGAGAACAGTTCATCATTAGAGATAGACGTTATACCAGAGGCATCGTCTAGACGTAGACTGATGCGAATGACCTCTTCAGTAACTGTTAATGGCTTGCCACACACGGTTGTCTTTATCATTTGCACACCATCTTCAGCAACAATGGTGGCATTTGCCCAGAACAACCTCTGATGTTCGATGTAGATGGTAGGGGCAACAGTGAGAGCATAAGCAATGTGACTTGTCTTGAGGAAATCCACAATCTGGTGGAATCCTTCTGCTTGTTTGGGCTTCTGCAGCATTGCGATCTCATTGTGCTCATCGATAAACGTCATGGATGCCATTGAACTGGGATTTTCTTGCCTGGAAGACTAGGTTCTTGAGAGAAAAGGTTTTGAGCGCAAGAGAACAGTATGCAAAGAGTCGTTATGAACTTTTAGGCGGGCAAAAAGTATTTATAGTATTCGGAATATGAGCCCCTTGACCCCACCGACTGCCGTCAAGGGCGCTACCCCTTGGACCCTGCCAGGGACGCTATTCCTAAGATCCTCAAGGGGGTGCAGCCCCATGACCCCTGCATATGGCGCCATCCAATGATCTAGGGTTCCTACTCTTCTAGATAGCTTATATGAGTGTGCACTCCGCACCTCCTTGTCCGTGTTATAGCTTAACTACCAACCCCTCATTCTCTTGTGAATCCAATTACACAAAATAGCCAGATGATTTCACTAAAATCATCAACATTTTTTGCAGGCAAAAATTGATCGCTGGAAAGACTGTGAGTCTGCTCTACAGCGACTTAGGGGAGAGAACGCAGAAATCTCTGAAGAAGCAGCTGAAATCAGAGTAACATCTTTCACCCTGTGCATCTGACTTGAATTTCACTTTCAGGCGCACACAATTCTTTTATTGGATAAATTATTACAATCAGTTGAACTTAAGAAAGATAATGACATTGGAAAATGATTTTATAGAAACTGCATTGTTCTATAATCGATTATCAATATATGAATTATGATGAAAATGGGATGCTCATCCCATGGTACAGGATTATACAGAAACACTTCAACAGCTGTCAGAAACTAAATTCTTTGATTTTTTCCAACCGGAATATGCCAAATCTCTCATTGTGAGTCTTCCTCGTTATAATATTCTGCACCATCTCAATTTTTCATGGCTTCAATTCATACACAATGGTTTTTAGGTTGGAGTTGGACTTATGGTATTGCAGCAATTTGGAGGCGTGAACGCTATTGCGTTTTATGCGAATTCTATCTTTATTTCTGCTGGTAAGGATCACAGTTTTAGATTATGTCCTAACATTGATGGGCCATTTAACATTTTTGTTTTTTGGGTGTCATTTATAGTGTGAGCAATAAAACCATGTTTTTACAGGTTTTTCAAGTAGCATTGGATCAATAGCACTGGTTCTAGTTCAGGTTATTCATGCTCCCAATCCCAACTAGTTTTTGTCTTTAATATTGGTAATTTTTTTTCTTATTATTATTGGATTGTATTATGCAGGTTCCATGTACCTTATTAGGTGTACTTTTGATGGATGTTTCAGGTAGACGGCCACTACTGATGGTATGGATTGCATCCTGTTCTCATGACTAATTTATGTATGTACCTAATGCTTTGCACACACTCTTCTGCTACTTTTTAACCTGTATCCTTGCATTTTCTCGTTTGCAAGCCTGGGGTCTTCACTCAAACAGCCTCTCTAGGGTAGAGGCAAGGTCTACGTACGTCCTACCAGCTACCCCCCTCCCAAAAAAAAAATCCTATCTCTATGTGGGATATACCGAGTTTGTTTGGTTTGGTTTTGTTTAGTTAAATGTGCAGATAACCCGAACACTAAATTGCTTTTCCTTGAGGTTTCTGCTGCTGGAACGTGCTTAGGTTGTTTGCTCTTGGGGATTTCATTCTTGCTCCAGGTTTGTTTATTTGTAAACAAAATATGTTTTGCTTTAATTTTATTTTCTGCCGGAAAATCATAAAAACCTCTAATTTGCTGCTGCAGGACCTTCAACAGAATAAGGGGTTAAGCCCCATTTTGGCACTTGTAGGGGTATTGGTAATGCAATTTGACACTGATCAACTCTCCTTTCTCTTAATTAACAGGAATGTTTAAGGAATTTTTGGGGCTTCAGAATTCAGTTTTCAACTTTTGGTTACGAAACTCTAGTCATTGGAATCATCTTGACCTTTCAAATAGTTGTTTTTCTTTTTCCATGAAGTGTAGTTTCAACATGCCTTTTGCTTAAAATAAACAAAAAGTCAAAAATCCAAAAATGGATATACAAGCCTAACCAGATTTGGACCAAAGAGTGTTTGGGCCCGGTCCACAGACTTACATCAGCCCCAGTGGCAAATATCTGGTAAAGAAGCAGTTAGACCCAGTTTCTGGATTGGTTTGGACTGTTTTAGGATCAAATTTCAAGCTTGAACAATCAGTTACAACATTTAAAAGGCACGGCATCAATGGTCCAAATCTAGTCGATATGGGACTCTAACATGCCCCCTATAGCGGAGGCTAGACATGTAAGAATATGTGGCACCCCATTAAATTACTTTGCAAAAGAGCCCTTGAGGAGTGGAGGGAGGTTCCGACATATATTGAGAAGAAATGGTCAAAGTCTACTCGATTTGGGAATCTAATATTAGGTCTATTCCTTGCCGGTCCTTTTATGCATCTCTACTTCTAGTACTGGTGTACAAAATTTTTGTGGTCAAATTTTATTAGCTATATCAATTTAACTGAAGTATTGATTATGAGATCCATTGTAAGCAGGTATTTAAGGGTTCATTTTCTTTGGGCATGGGAGGGATTCCGTGGGTCATTATGTCTGAGGTATGGCTTTCCTTGAGCCTAATACATGTTATCTTTGAGATTGAATTATGATCAAAGATAAATGCAAATGGTAATAGTGTAGTTCTTGATAAAATTTCTCTATGTTTTGCTTCAGATCTTTCCTATAAATATTAAGAGTTCAGCTGGAAGCCTCGTGACTCTAGTTAACTGGTTTGGATCATGGATAGTTTCGTATTCTTTTAACTTCCTCATGAAGTGCAGTACTGAAGGTTCTCTCTCTCTCTCTCTCTCTCTCTCTCTCTCTCTCTCTCTCTCTCTCTCTCGCACGCACTCACACACACACACACAAATGCAGAACACGAGAAAATTTTGGTTCAACAATTGTATCATGACGTCTTACCAATATTAAGGACAAACAAATTAAGTTTACTGAAACTTGCAACATGACTCTTGCCTCCTACACAAATACACAAACTAAAAAGGGAAAAGTTTGTTTGGCATAAATTGTATTGGCCGCTCTACTATTAAAGTTATTTATTTGGTCGTTATACCTCATATTCTGTCATAAAGTTAAAAATACATTGGTTTTATTTTACGTCCAAATTTGGACTATTTGTTGGGTGTCTACAACACCACTAGCGCTTGGTGGCTTATGTGCATATTTATAGTCTAGGGACGAAGGGGTGGGTTCATTTGAGAACTCATGATGAACCAATTATTCATGTTTAAAATCGTGATAGAATAATGAAAATGCATATGAATATTTAGGTATGTATATTGATCATGAATAATTCATTAGTAGTTTGTTCTCACGGTTATCAAAATATTTATGATTCCTAAATGAATTCTCCCCTGCCCTGGGGACCAATTATGTCATTCTTGTAATTAGAGTAAGGTATATTTCCCCCTTTTTCTATTGTATCCTTTCTTCATCAATACAAAGAAATGGTGTTCACCATCATCATTCTCAATCTCAATCTCAATCATCAAACCTCAACATTGATGAATTACAATTTCTCATTCAATCACTTCCATTTCTGCCTCATTTGGAGGTTTAGGATAGGAATTGGACACGATGTACACTTGTCAGCAAATAATTTTACACTATCCAACGTTTATTCCTCTAAATGTGAGATCGTTCACAATGTTGTTTTTTTCTTATATGTGAATGTGATCGCTCACCATGTCACCGTTGAACCATGTGTAACTTGCATAGATGCTAACTTGCTTATGAATATCTATTTATGCCTCAGGAACTTTTTTCATGTTTTCAAGCGTATGCTTCTTTACTGTTTTGTTCGTTGTAAAGTTAGTACCAGAGACTAAGGGTCGATCTCTAGAAGAAATACAAGCATCCATGAACCCGTTGATGGAGAACTGATGTGGTCTCTTTGTTTACTTTTGGCGGTAAAAAACATTACGATGATATTCAACTCAAAGCTCTATACGGATACATAATTAGCAAAAGTACAAAGTACAAGTTGATCTTCAAGATCCATATATATATATATATATATTATTTTGTAAATATAAAATACAAACGTATGATCAAATTATAAGCTTGTAACATAACATCATACAATATTCTATAGATCACATAGAAACCATGTAATCGTACGAGTTTGTATCGTTTTTTAAGTATTGTTACAGATTTAATTATAAGGAAAAAAAACACTATATTAGAAGATCATAAAAAATAGTTTGTCACGCGATGTGAAATTATTGGAGAAAACTTCAAATGTGTGCCGGACCATTCTTGTTTGGTCTCTTGTCCTTCCAAGAACCAAATTTTTTACTCTTCAACCCAACAATGAATGAATGGTATACAAAACACAATAATACCTTTGGAATGCAAAGAGAGTAAGCAATCAAAGCTTTAAGAAAGAGGCACAAATTCTTGAGAGAAACCCGACTACTTACTACCAAACTCAACGAGGGATATATGAAATCGAACACCAAGAAAGTAAGTTGTTAAAGTTAAGCGGAAGAAGTCTAGTGATAAGCGAAATGAGAATTGCAAGCATTATTATTCTTGTAAGAATAAAAAAAAACTAGCAAGTGAAAAGAATTAACCTCACAATATATTGATTTGATAAAAGATTATATTATAAATGCTTGCAAACCTTCCTATTTATAGGCAAATACTAGACGAAAATTGAAGGCTCTTAGATATATAATTTAACGATTGAATTGGGTTTTGAAAATCAGGAAATCAAGATTCCTGGTTTGCTGCTGGAAATCAAAACGATTGAACTCGGTTTTGAAAACCAGGAAATTTCAAAACAATTGAACCGAGCTTTGAAATCCCTGATTTGCTGCTGCTTTTTGGAAATTCATGAAGTGTGAGGATTGATTTCAAGGGCTAAAATTGTCATTTAAAACATTCAAACGATTTATTCAGCACAACAACCGAACAACAACTTATCTATTAGATAAAAGTTAACCTATAAGATAATTTATCCAATTAGGCTTTGAGGCTGTGGATTAAATTATTTAAAGCCTCTTGATCCTCTTTTCTCCTTGCACATGTCATTGGTTTATGCATTTCTTCAAGTGGCTCAGTTACATACAAATTGCCATCTAGCCTTCCATTAGTCTTGTATCCCTATTGTTCATACTGGGTTTCCATCATATCACCAAAAAATAAATAAATAAATTACAAATATTGTCCTTGGGGTTTGTGGAAACTCTGTTTTTCGTCCATAACTCTTGGAAAGTACAAGAAACATCATTCAGGTTTGTATTTCATTAAGGAAATCGTCCATGCTCGTTAAGAGTTTTTTAGTGTACAAGTTTGTAAAACACATGTACAAGTACTTAAAACATTTTAGGAAAAAAGGTCATCAACACCCTCCTGTCTTGGTCACCCCCTTCATCGCATCCCCTCCAGTGTGGCAACTTCTTCCCACGCCTCCTTAACTTTTTGACTTCATCCTTAACCTATTATACATGCCCAAATACTACAACCTACATCAAAGTTCGTCATTGATCAAAGCTTAAAGATCTCATAATTTGTTTTGATTTTCTTGCTAGATATCATCTTCTTTTTACATCTATGGTCTGTGTACTTTATTTTTGATTTCAATAGAAGTTCAAATAGGTCGTAACGGTAGGTTTCTACCCATCGTGAGCATCTATCGCAGTTGCATACATCAACTGCAAGTCAGTGAAGTCAGTTGGCCAGTATAAACCAAGGTTCAAAACCGCGTGAGGCGTGGCTTGACGGCGAGGTCAAGCCTTAAGCCTTACATGCCATGGCGAGGATGCGGCGTTTTTCAAGGCGTGACATAAGACGGCAAATTTGTATGTCATATTCAAAATTATATATATACCCGTATATGTTTTATATTATATTATTCTATTCAAATAATGATACTAAAGAATGTACATTCATATTGGAAGAAGAATAATCATATAAATTACTAGTATAAAAATAGTTTTTGATTGAATATTTAAAATAGAACTTAGAAAGATAATTTTACAACTTCGTTTTAATCGTGAGTCCATAACGTTTATAACTTCATGAAACTGTGAGTGATGTGATTAGATAAATCTATAAAAATGTTAAATCTAAAGTTAAAAATGTAAAAACACAAAAGATAAAAAAAAAAAATATATTAATTTCTTTTTGAAAAAAATCACGTCTTACAAAAAACGCACGTCTTATGGTGTCATAGCGTGAGTCACGCCTTGCAGAATCGTTATGAGTCATTTCGTAACGACGGAAACGTGTCTTACGCCATATCACGCCATGACATGCCTTCTTAAACGGTAATATATTATCATTCAAAGCTTAAATGAATGATTATTACCTTTAATTAAGGATTTGAAGTTGCTTCTATAAGTTGTCCGACTATTTTAACAACTATAACTTTTGATCATTAGAGTTTTGGTGAGAGATTGAATATGATATGTTTGATATAAATACATCATATATTGCAATAGAAATTTATTGCAACTTATTTGATGAATCATAACTTGTTAGCACGATGAAACGATGGAATGAAACTTGTTTCCGGGTTGCAGGAAGGGCGTCGATGGTGGTGGTGGCGGCAATTGGGGAGGTATTATTTTATATGTATTAAACATTTGTTAAGGTGCTTTAAAGGGACAAAACTTAGCGGACGGTGACAATTTTTGTGACGGAATACGAACATGGATGGTCTTTGCAATTTCTAAAAGTTAGAGCCGAGGAGTTTGATGATTTTGTTATCTAATCAAAAAGTAATAATAATGCTATTTTTTTTAAAATTGTTGAGGCGTGTTCGGATCTGTGTTTCAATTGATTATAGCAATTTGAATGGAATTTGAAGTAACGATAATCGGTTTTGATAAAATTATGATTTTCTAAATATTAGTCACATTTGAATAATGATGTAAAAGATGATTATTGAGATAAACGTAAAATGATTAGACGGGATTGGGTTAAGATAGAAAATGTTTAGGTAGGAAATGAAGGGAAAACTTTATATCAGTTGTTAGATTAAATGAAATTTTTGATCAACAGACTTACAAAAACATAGTGATAATTTCGTAAATAAAAGGAAATTTGATGGCTTTAGGGCGGCTAATGCATCGCCCGTCCTCGGCCCCCATTTAAGCCCCCAGTCCCGACCCCACCCGTCTACTCTCCAACGGGTTCGTGGGGAAGGAATCCATGGCGGATTTGGGAACCTAGGTAACCGTTTAGTAAAAACACAATAAAACAATGTATTTTAAAGGGAAAATTGCATGAAAATGGAACGAACTTTCACCTTATTCCTATTTTGGGGAACCAACTTTCACAATCGTCATTTAGGGGTTTGTTTCAAACTTTATGTTTATTTAAGGGTCTGGTGTTCAACAGGTAACCGGTAATATTTTATATGACATGGCAAATTATTAACTTAAAATTAGGTGGAATATTGTTTTGCCACATCATTGTTATTATTAAAAAATAAAAATTAAAAAAATCAAATATGGAACATGAATTGCTTCCTTCCTTCCTCCCGCTCTCGGCTTCCAATCGTAATCACCACTTCCTGTTTTCACTTTGTTGTGTTTTGATCGGTTGATCATCGGTCCATAACTTTGACTTCACCATAATCTTATGTAGCACTTGTTTTTTATTCAATCATCAAGCCATCACTTTGACTTCACCACTATTAATACTTGAACTCGGTGTGACACCGCGCGATGCGCGGTGACGAAATCTTATGGTCAAAATTACATAGTAAAATTAGATATGTTGTGAAAGTATAATTCTTTTAGTTGTATAGTTTACGTGGTTTTATAGCCAGTTGTATAGTTTACGTGGTTTTAGAACCAATGACGCTGGTTGTTTTGAGAATTGTATGAAATATAACGTGAACGTTGAACTTGACAAAAAGCAACAATAAATACTGTGATTTGTTTCAAGAAACATGAAAAAGGATCGAGTATTTATAAAATCAATATGTAAAGCAGATCCAACATGATAGGTGATGCATCTCCTCAATGCAAGTACAACTCTAACCAAATTAGCCGGTGCATAATAGTAATCCTTCAACTTCATTCTGCATAATATGTAAGAAGTGTTGTTTTACGAGAAATAATTTCAATCCTGAAAAATAACTTTGAAACTATTATTGTGTTAATAATTCTAGTAAATAGTTTTTTTTCACTTTTTATTGTTATTGCAGTTGTATAGGTAAAGTGGTAGTTATTAAATAAATAATAGGTGTGGTTATATGTAAAGGGAGGTTAAACAGTAATATGAGATATTTAATATAAACGACGATAAATATATACAATAATTAAATGAATGTAATTAGATTACCGTTTCAATGTTCGAATGAACAATATTGTCAAAAACTTCATGGTACACAATGTTTTTAACCAAGTTATGATCCTCAGTCTCATCATCAACGTTAAGTATAGTTAAACCTTCACGTGATGTCACTCGAGAGATAGCAACATATAATTGGCCATGTGTAAAAACCTATTAGAACATAAAACAAATAATATACTTAAAATATTTTTTAAATGTAAAAATCAACATTCTAACTTACTTTACCGAGTAAGATTGTAGTCTATCAAAACATCATTGTATGCAACAATTTACTCAGTTAGCGCTTACCAGGTAAGCGTCATCACCCTCACTTACTGGGTAAGACTCGCCATCCAAGTAACGTAAACGATCCGATAAGAGCTTACGAGGTAAGCGTTTAAACGCCTAATTAGTTGAAATCTCATAAGTGTTGTGCAGGTACAACCATTTGGGTTTAAGAATTCGGCCTAGTTTGTTCGATGAAAACAATTTTATTCACTAAATTGATAAGTGAAGTAGAACAAACAAAGTTTCCAAGTTAACTTATGTTATAGAGTTTACTTTTTCACAACAAAATGCAACCCCTTAGAAATGCCAAGTGATTAATAAATATTCTACCTCTCATCGCAGAATCTAATAACCAAATACCAATTCACTAATTTGTTTGACAATAGAAGAAATCAAAATTAAAAGACAGTACCCTCCAACATGAAACTTATATTCACATATCCTGTAAATTCTAATGAAGTGGGCAGATTAATTTTACAACATATTGAAACAGAATGTATAACAAAAAGAAATAACGCATGACCAATGTGATATATGCATACGGTTAACTCAATCATGCATATCTACCATTATAAATATCCTCCTCTCCTACTATGATTTTGATCATGAAATTGCAAAAGAAGAAAAATAGAAGATAAAGAATTACCCAAACATAAAAAAAGGGTCATGCTGCAGATTCAAACCAAAACTACACAACAGTAACACCACTATATAGATAGGAAGATAGATATCACTTTGCACATTGAAAATGGAGCACCTGTAATGCCAAAACATACAAACAGGATAATAAAATTACCCAGGTAAGGTAACATCCAGGGGTCAGTGGATGGTATCCCTGATTACCCAGATTCGAACCCCGTGGTGAGCATCCTGTGACATCCATGATCAAGGGTCTGCCACATAGTGGCACCCTTAATTGGGCTGGGTCGTGATCGACGGGGATTAGTCGGGTGGCATCCTTAAGTGGGAGCCCGGATACCCCGGGAACGTGTGCGTGTGTTAACTTGCCGTTCAAAAAAAAAAGGATAATAAAATTACCTAGGACAATAAATTTTATATAGATACCTAGGATATTTCATGGTTGAAGCCAATAAAGTACTAACCTCAAAATTGAATTGAATATGTAGATTTCACACTACTTAAACCTCTTCACCGGAAAATCTGTGAACTCAAGCAAACACGGACGTATCAAGACCTAATAAATCACTTAACAATTCTAAACCATTTTAATTTATCGAAACACAAACACAAACCCTAGTCCTAACTAAACAACTCGAACAAATTGATCTGAAAAGAAATATACAATACTCAGATTAATGGCCGCAACATTCACTTAGATTGATAGAAAAAATGAAATAGAAGATTACGAAAGGATGCGAAGAAATACCTCAAGTTACGAAGAAACCGACACATAGAAATCGAAGAATGCAGAAGAGATAACGGTTGCGTATGAGAAGAGATTGTTGCTTCAATGATTTTGCAATGAAGAAGATGGCGAGCCAGACCCGACCCGAAAGACTCTTGAGATCATATTATTGAAAGGGAAATTGGAAGAAGCCAACATAGATAATCTTCATTTCTCATCTTTGATTCTGAGTAATTTTGTATCAGCTCCGAAACAATCGATGGATTCCGTTAACTATCTGGTTCGTATCATCTCCGAAACAATCGATGGTATCTGGTTCGTATCATCTCTGAAACAATCGATGGTTCGTATCATCTCCGAAACAATCGATGGAATTCGTTTCCGAAACAATGACCAATTCCGATAATTTTCTCGTTCGTATCATCTCCGAAACAATCGATGGAATTCGTTTCTCAAACAATCGATCGACTCCGTTAACTACAAACACATCTCTTATAATTGAAAAATCCCAAACAACTATCAGGTAATAATCATCAAAAGTCCAATCTAACTTAGAAACCACAATCATATTTCGCCGTTTTCATAAACAAAATTTAGTTTATTATAATCAAACAATAATACCTTGTTGAGATTATGCAACGTTCGAAAGCCATCGATGAAACAACTTCTAGCAATTGGATTAGCAACATGCTTATAAGCCGAATAACGATCAAAAGCAAATCGACTATAAATACTTGTCGAACCTCCGTGAGATGAAAACGACGATCTCATCTGATTGATGGATTTGGTCCTCCCTATAATCACAATCAATCTGCTCTCCAATATTTCTTCAGTTTTCAATTTTTATGTTGCTAGGGTTTACATCTCTGAAACAATCGATGGAATTGTTTCTGAAACAATCGATTGATTCCGTTGTTGATTGGAATCTGGATGCAACAAATAGATGTTATGCATTCCGACGGGTCATCTATTAATTATTAATGTGGAAAAAAAATGAAAAAGATAAAAAAATTGAGAGAGCAGAGAAGTTGTAATCCTGAAATCTGAGGAGGACACGTCAGCAACCTTAAGAATTGCTTTTATAGATATATAGATAGATAGATATTTTTGATCCTAAGAAACCAAAGAAAAGAAAAGTAGATGAGAGGATGATTTCTTTAGAATTCAATAGTCACTAGTAAGAACCTTGCCAACTTGTGACAAAACTCATTACCAAATGTGATTCTTAAATCCTAAGAAATCGAGAATAAGAAGAGGAAAAATGTCAGGATCTGATTCTTAACAAGAATAATAAAACTCAGAAACAATATTAAAGAAGTTGCGGAATAACACTTTAAAATTCAAAATATCAATGTAACAGTAAAGAATGAATCACAACTTGTAAACTTTATTGAACGATTAAAGTTACAAGCTTTCAAACAAAACCTCAATCTTGATGAACATGATCACCAAGACGAATTCTACTTCTCTAGAATTAGGATTGTAAACCTTGAGGTTAATTCTCTCTCTAAAACAAAAACTTAGAATCAAATCTCATCTATCAAACTATTCTATACTATATAAACAAAGATTGAATACAAGATAATTACAAAACATAAAATATCTTCATAATATTCTTCCATAATTATCTTCAACCTTCCATAATTATCTTCAGCCTTGTTCTGCGCGTATCTTGATTATCACATAAGCAGTATTAAGTTGTAGCAGTGTTAATCACTCTGAGCAGTACTAATCTTCACCAGCAACACTAACTCTGCTTAGCAGTAGTAACTTCTTCAAGCAGTATTAATCTGGCTCAGCAGTAGTAACTTGTCTCAGAAATAGTAACCATGTTGTTCTGGCAGTAGTAATCACTTAGACAAATCTTCAGTTCCCAACAATCTCCCCCTAACTTGACTTTTAGAGAAGAGAAGTCAAGTTCTTCATATGCTCCCAAAACTCCATTTTCATACACCTATATCAGGATTTAGCCCCAAACTTTGATTGATAATTCTATGGATCAAGTACCTTGCTATTTCAGAATTTGGTGCACAACCAGCTTCTTCTTTAACATAGCATGCAACTTTAATCTGCTATGGTTGTAAACTCTATCCACCAAGAAGTATTCAAAATGACTTGTATCCATAGCCAGTGCATATACTCCACTTCTTTCATACAGAGTCCAGTTGTTGATGGGTTTGAACACATTTCTGATGACATGCTGAACTTCCTCTGGCTTGAATAACATACACAGATATTCCATCACAAGTTTTGTAACTGGTATCCCTGGAGCTTTCAGCTTGTCAGCATAAAGTTTCATCCCCACTTCAAACATTTCCTCTAAGTCAGATCTGGAGCATACTCTTACTATCTTGGCCCAAGTAGGATATACTTCAAACTTTTCATCCTTCCTTTTCAGCCTGATATATTCCTTACCATCTACTTCCATGGTATCCCAGTGAATAATCTCAGGAGGCTTGACACCAACTGGTTCAGCAGTTATAGGCTTAGGTACTTTCTCCATCACAACCATGTACATATTTACATCATAAGTACTTGATGGTTCTTCCTGAGATTGAGCTTTCTTTTCTTCAGACTGAGGTGCCCCTTCTTCTTCAGCTACCTTTTGATCAGCTACTTCCTCAACCACTCTAGGTTTCTTAACAAGTTTTCTTCTTGCCATCATTTTAGTTCTTTTCAGAGTCTTCAAACTTTCACCTAGAGTAGCTTCTTTCTTTGGAGTTTCTTGATCATCAGGAAAATGTTTTTCTATTAGAAAGTCATTACTCTCTTTCATTCTCTTTTCCATTTTAACTCTGGCTTTGTCATTCCCTTGAAGCTTTGTCATCTCTGCATCATACAAGCCTTTGATCTGTTCAAATGACATCTTTGAGAACATCTCCTTTTTAACTCCCACAACACCTTTGAGAAAAGTGATCATCTTCTTTCTCTCTTGGGTGCCAAGGTATGTCTTTGAAGGTTTCCTCTTCTTAGCAGCCATTTTGATCAACACAGACTTCTTTAGAGTTGCAGCTTTCTTCTGTGCTATCTCTGTTGCCAAGCTCTATTGATAAACTTCATTAAGCTCTGCAGCTAGAGCTTTTGCCATCTCTCTATCTTTCTCCACTTGAACTGATTCTGCTTGCTCAAGTTCTGCTTGAATCTTCTTAACCAAAGATTCATCTGACTCAATCAACTTTTGCTTTTTAAGTGGTTGGTCAGATTCCACTATCTTGGCTTTGCCTTTATCCTTGCTTACTGCCTTCTCAACACTTGCTTTCTTGATAACCTCGCCCTTTTCTTTGATGACAACTCCTTTGACCTTTGAAGTGACCTTGGGAGTATCATGTTTAGCTTTGATTAGAGCTTCAGCTATCTAAAATTCTTCCAGATTTCTGCTAATGAGGTCAGATAATACCTCTTTAACAATTTCTGCTGCTTCATTTGATTCAACAACATTAACTGTTTCTGCTGCTTTGCTTGCTTGCTCTGTTACTGCTGCTTCTTCAAACACAAACCCTGTTTCTGTTTGTACAGTGAACTCCCCCTCAACTCCATGTATATCCCTCTCTAAGTTGATCTCAGCTTCTGACTCCCCCTTTTTAGGAGCATCAGTTACTGGATTCCTTCTCCTGAGCACAAACCTTTGTTTCTTCTTCTTTTGGACCACCTTCTGAACCAACTTCTTTAAGCTGTTGATCTCTGCTTGTTGGTTGATGATGACTTTCTTGAGCTCATTTACAACCTGCTTCTGAGAATCCAGTTCAGTTGCCATTTTGGACATGGCAGAAATCAATTCATGATAGTCATATCTATCCTCACCTTCTCCAGGAGTGTTAACCCCTTTTGATGGATTATTGGAACATTTAGTAGTGGAGGTCTTCTTCCTAGCAGAAGCACCATCCACCCCCTTGGTTTCTTGGCACCTGGGACCTTTGGATGATTGCTCACCCAAAGTTGCTATGGGGAAGGTCTTAGTGATGTTACCACTGGCCTCCTTTGTGCTAGTAGCAGGAGTAGTGGCAGCCTTCTCACCCACATGCTCATACATCTCCTCAGTGAGCACCTCCTTGGGGTTGGGAGACACCCCAGTGGTTTCCCTATATATATTCTCTAATGGAGAATGCTCCATTAGAGGGCTTTGAGGTTCTGGGATGGTAAGAGGTACAATAAGGGAAGGAGCCTTGTGTACCTTTCTCTTAGCATAAGTTTTGGTTAACACAGGAGTTGGCTTATGAACAAGAGACTGAGGAAGAGATATAGTGGTTGAAGGTTGGGTTTGGCTTTCAGTGGGATGGTCTAGTGAGGGCCTTGACCCTGATGCCATACCTTCTTGGTTGTGGGACACGACCATCATTGTAGAGAACAATGGGGTGTCAACTCCTTACGAGTCCTTGGCAGATCTTTTCATATTTGAAAAGACCTTGCCCTTAGGGATTTTAGGTACATATACCTCATTAAACTGAGGCATATCCGTCAATTTAGAGGTTATAACTGCTTGGACAAATCTTGGATACATATAGAAACTCTTTTTATTTCCCAAGTTTGACACAAGGTCATTGAAAATCATTTTTGAGAAATTATACTTTCTGGCAGTAGACAAGCAGACCAAAGCATAAGCAATGGTACTGCTGAACTGACTCCATCCAGTAGTTTTTCTAGAGATACAGTGCATAAGGGTATGAACAAAGAACCGCCATTGGGAAGAAAAGTTTGCTTTGTAAAATTTGAAAACACCTTGTTGGCCTTCATACCCCATTCTTGTTAGATTGGAAAACAAGTCCCCATTAGGGATAGAAGTAATACCTGAGGCATCGTCTAGTCGTAGACTAATGCAAATGACCTCTTCAGTGACTATCAAGGGCTTGTCACACACCCTTTTCTTGATGATCTGCACACCGTTTTTAGTAACAACGGTGGCATTGGCCCAAAATTGCTTCTGGTGCTCGATGAAGATTGGTGGTGACACAGTAAGAGCATATGCTATGTGACTGGTCTTGAGAAAATCGACTATTTGATGGAATCCATCAGCTTGCTTCGGCTTTTGAAGCATTGCGATCTCATTGTGTTCATCAATAAATGCCATGGATGCCATCATTCTTGAGGATACAGGACTGAAACACACTTGTTGCTTGAGAGAAAAGAGTGAGATAGAAGATGAACAGTATGCAAAGAGAAGTTGTGAGCTTTTAGGCGGGCAAAGAGGGTATTTATATGATTCGGGAAAGAAGCAGTATTAACTGCGAGTAGTATTAACTAACTAGCAGTATTAACGAACTAGCAGTATTAACTACTAGCAGTATTAACTAACTAGCAGTATTAACGACTAGCATTATTAACTACTAGCAGTAGTAATAGTGAATTTGCAGTAGTAACTTTGCACTGGCAGTAGTAAAACTGCACTTGCAGCATTAACTATACTTACACTGTTGAAGCTTGTGTTAGTCTGAGCAGAGCAATAAACTTCCTGAGAAAGATGATTAGTAACACCAAACAAAATAAACAAATAACAGGTATACAAACACTTTTTAAACATGAGATCATTCAGAGTTGATCATGCCCACACTTGTGACCAAGAAAGTGAATCTACCCACATCAAAAGCTTTAGTGAATAGATCAGCAAACTGGTTATCAGTATGAAATTTAGCAACTTGAATAAGCTTCTTTTCATTGCAGTCTCTAATAAAGTGATACCTGATTTCAATATGCTTTGTTTTGGAGTGCTTGACTGGATTGTTAACAATGCTAATAGCACTGCTATTGTCAATGAAGATTGGAGTGTGAAGAAAGGTTACCCCATAGTCCAGCATTTGATTCTGAATCCATAGAACCTGTAAACAGCAACTTGCAGCAGCAATGTACTCAGCTTCTGTTGTGGATAAGGACACTGTGGTTTGCTTCTTACACTGCCAAGATACTAGTCTTGCACCCAAAAATTGACATCCCCCTGAAGTAGACTTTCTATCCATATTAGCACCTCCCAAGTCACTGTCTGAATATGCAATCAAGTCAAAAGAAGATTCATAAGGATACCAAAGACCTAATCTAGGTTGCCCTCTTAAGTATCTGAAAATCCTCTTAACAGCTTGAAGATGTGACTGCTTTGGCTTGACTTGGAATCTGGCACACACACACACTGGAAACATGATATCTGGTCTTGAAGCTGTGAGATACATGAGAGATCCAATCATTGATCTATAAAGATGGACATCAACATCCTCCCCCTCAAGATCAACAGTGATTAGTTTATGTGTTTCCATTGGTGTGCTTGCTGGCTTTGAGTCTGATAGACCATACTTATCTAGGATGTCTTTCACATACTTTGATTGACTTATGAAAATTCCATCTTTCTCCTGTTTCACTTGAAGCCCAAGGAAGAAAGTAAGTTCACCCATTGAACTCATTTTGAAGCTCTTGTGCATCAACTCTTCAAAGTCTCTACACATATGATCTTTTGTGGATCCAAAGATGATGTCATCCACATAGATTTGAACAAGTAGGATGTCCTTCTTACTTCTTCTAATGAAAAGGGTCTTGTCAATTATTCCTCTTTCAAACCCATTTTCCAAGAGATAGGTAGACAGAGTATCATACCATGCTCTTGGGGCTTGATGTAGACCATAGAGAGCTTTCTTCAGTTTGTATACTCTGTCAGGATATGATGGATTCTCAAATCCAGGGGGCTGACAGACATATACTTCCTCATCAATTGTTCCATACAGAAAGGCACTCTTCACATCCATTTGGTATACCTTGAACTTCATAAATGAAGCATAGGCTAGAAACAACCTAATTGCCTCTACCCTTGCAACTGGAGCAAAAACTTCCTCATAGTCTATTCTTTCTTCCTGAGTGTACCCTTGTGCCACTAGCCTTGCTTTGTTCCTTATTACTATTCCTCTCTCATCCTTTTTATTTCTGAAAATCCACTTGGTGCCAATTTCTCTATGACCTTTTGGAAGGTCCACCAAGTCCCAAACATCTTGCAATTTGAACTGTAGCAACTCTTCTTGCATGGCTTCTATCCAACTTGAATCTTTCATTGCTTCATAAGCCTTCTTAGGCTCAATCTGGGATAGAAAGCAAGAGAGTACTGTATGCCGCTGATCCTGCAAATCTTGAAGTCTGCTTTGATTCCTAGTCATCATAGGAGAAGTTATGTCTCCTATTACCAGCTCAGGAGGATGATTTTTCTGAGTTCTTGTCTGAAGACTAGGTTCTTCATTCATTCCCACATCTAAATTGGAATCATTTAAGTCAGTTGAGGGAAACTCATCAGCTGCTTCTGACTCTTCATGCTCTAAATTCTCATCATCTCTTCTTTCTTCTTCACTCTGACTTGATTCAGTAATAGTCTCCCTTTCACAGATTTCAACAGGGGTCATTGTAGGTATAGGAAAGATCACAGACTGAGGAATAATATTTTGTACTTGTTCATCCCCTGATCCTCTACTTCCTGATCCTGCATGATCATCATTACTGAAACCCAAAGAGTTAGTTAGTGAATCAATGTCAAATAACCACTGAGGACCTGAACCAATAGGATTTGGTGTGTTCTCATTGCATTTGACATTGTCACTTTCCTCAATTATTCTAGAAGAAGAATTAAATACTTTGTAGGCCTTACTCTGAGATGAGTAACCAACAAGAAAACCATCATCTGCTTTGCTATCAAACTTTCCTAAGTGAGTTTTGGTATTGAGAATGGTACAAGGACACCCAAAAGGTTTGAAAAATCCAATAAATGGTTTTCTTTTATTTAAAAGCTCATATGGTGTCTTGTTTTTAGGCTTGACTACTAGAACTCTGTTTTGGACATAGCAGACAGTATTAACTGCTTCAGCCCAGAAAGTAATTGGAAGTTTTGAATTAGCTAACAGAGATCTAGCAGCTTCAATCAGTGTCCTATTCCTTCTCTCAGCAACACCATTTTGTTGTGGAGTCCTAGGAGCACTGTATTGCCTCTCAATTCCTTTTTCCTCACAAAAGGTGTTTAGATCAAGATTTTTAAATTCAGTACCATTATCTGACCTAATGACTTTTACCTTTTGATTTGTTTGGTTTTCAATTCTTAGAATAAAGGATTTGATCAGTCCACTTGTCTCATCCTTAGTCTTTAGAAAATATACACAAGTAAATCTAGAGTAATCATCAACAATAACTAAGCAGTATGATTTCTTACCTATACTCATGACATTTGTAGGACCAAACAGATCCATATGCAACAACTGAAGAGAAGAAGAAATTGTGTTCAACTCTTTGGACTTATGAGAAGTTTTGTGTTGTTTGCCTTTGAGACAGGCAACACAATGATCATCACATGAAAAGACTTTTGACGGCAGACCTCTTACAAGGTTGTTTTTAACAAGTTTATTCATTGTTTTAAAGTTCATGTGACACATCCTTCTGTGCCAAAGTGATGATTCATCCAAAGAAGCTTTTGAAACAAGACAGTTTAGGGATGAATCATTTGAAACATTTTGCATGTCCAAACAATAGACATTATCCTTTCTAGGAGTTCTTAGTAGTATCATCTTTTCATTAACTACCTTGAATCCAGGAGCAAGGATAATGCATTCTGAATCAATGAATAATATACTATGCTTTTTGTCACAAACCTGTGATACACTTAACAGGTTGTATCTTAACTGTTCAACATAGAAAACATCTTCAAAGGTCATCTTACCTTTTGTTACATCTCCCTTACCACTAATCTTACCTCCATCTGGAGTATTACCAAAGGCAACATGCCCTCCATCAATTTTTTTTTTAAATTCTTGAGCCAAGCCATGTTCCCTGTCATGTGCCTAGAGCAACCACTATCAACATGCCAAATGTTCTTTCCCTTGAGCTGCTGGTTTCCCTGCACATAAGATAAATCAATTAGTATTGACTGGGAACCCAAGCCAAAGTGGTCTTGGGCCTCCCTTTCTCATCAGAGTACTTGCACTCCTTTTTGATGAGATTTTTAAATTCAGAAAACTCTTTACTAGAGTACTTTGTCAAGATGATTGGTCTAGAAGCACAAACACTAGAAGCAGTACTAATTTTAGAAGTACTAACAGAGTTAGCAGCACTAACATGTTTAGCAGTACTAACCTTGTTAGAAGCACTAACAGAGTTAGCAGTATTAACATTTGAAGAAGTACTAACAATGTTAGTGTTAGAATTACTAATAATCTCAGCAGCACTAACATTGATAGCAGTAGTATTGCTTCTGGCTGCACTATCTTTGTCAGCAGCACTATTTGTGGTAGCAGTACTAACAGGTTTAGTGCTTTTGGGAACCCACATCTTGATACTCTCTTTTACAGTCTTTTTATTCATGTGGCTTTTAGATTTAACATGTTTCTTAGCCACATGGTTCCTTTCATTCTTCCTATAACCAAAGGGTTTTTGCATAGATCTTTGAAAATTTATCCTTTGGTTACTTGGATTAAAATAACAGTGCTTGGCAAGATGATTCAATTTGCCACATATGAAACAAGGTTTTGGTCTAATGATTCTACTTAGATCAACTCCTTGTTTCTGAGCCCACTGATTATTCCAATTTCTTTGATTTCCCTCCTTTTATCATGTTTTAGGGACTCATATTTATTACCTGCACACTGTTTGCAAGGAACGGGATTCACAACTGTGGTCTGCTTGTAATGGACCTTTTTAGACTTTCCCTCGGTCTTCTCAACACCATTAGATTTGACTCAATCCCTTCCACCACCCTCATTGGTAAGAATGTTATTTTCTAAGGGAATTTCATCACTCACAGTGTTATCCTTACTCTTACCATCTTCTTTCTCAGTCTTGTCTTTAACAACTACTTCATCTAAAGGATCTACCTTAGTGGCTCCCTCATGCAAGTCCTTCCTATCCTTAGTCTCCAGCAAGTCTGATTTAGAAGGGATGTAGTTGTTATTGTATGGTGGTGGTGTGGTATTGTACCCAATTCCTGGTTTAAGCTTATCATGGATTTGGACCTTTAGCATAGAATCCATGGCTTTAGAAGCATATGAAAACTTTTCCACATCCAGCTTAACCTTGGCTAGCTCTCCTCTCAACTTTTCATTCTCCTCTTTAGACTTTGACAGTTGGATTTCTAGATCATTTTTCTCCCACTTCCAGTAATTGGTATCATATGTGTGTTGAAGTTCATTGGCTTGGAAACCTTTAATTTGTTCCTCAAACCTTTCAACAATTATCACATAGTCTTTTCTATCCTTTTCTAATCTCTTAAGGTCATCACTCATACTTTGGTTGTGATCCTTGTACCTTTTCACAGTGTCTATGCAAGTTTGAGAACAGAGATTAGAAAGTACCTCAGTTGGTAGATCAGATACCTCTGCCATGAGAGCTTGATTTTGAATGGCATTTTCTGCCTGATCACTCCAGTCAAACCCCATTCCTTGTTGAGAAACAAGAGCTTGAGCAGAGTTTCTGTTCTGGTTGAAGCTTCCAGTCTGAGCTTGTTGGTGGTTGTTTTGAGACATTCCACTTCTGCATTCCCTGGCAAAGTGTCCCTTCATGTGAAACTTGTAGCACTCTACCTTTGACTTATCAAAGCCTGCTCCATCTTCTCTTCTTTGGGAGAAGTTGTTCCTCTCAGTCCTCTTGATGAATTTCTTCACCCTCATGGAAAGCATGGCCATCTGCCATTTAATATCCATCTTTTCCAGATCATCAGGATGAAGCTGTTCCAAGTCATCATTGATTAAAGAAGAGTTACCATGGCTGGAAAGTAAGGCTTCAAACACAGATTCATAGCCTTTTTCTTGATTTACTGCACTGGCAGTATTAACTGATTCAGGGTTAGCAGTAGAATCAGTTGATGTTGATAGGAGTGCAGCATTATGAACATATCCAGTAGGCTTCTTCTTTGCTTCCACTTCAGATTCAAACACTCTCAGATCATTGTACAGATCATCTAGTTCCTTTTCTTCCAACATGTCATCCTGTCTGAATGAGACAGTGTACATGGTCCACTCATCTCCAAGAGATATGAGAAACTTTCGGTTGATATCATCTTGTTCCATATGAACTCCAACAGTAGCCAACTCACCAAATAGCTTATTGAATCTATCAAAAGTTTGAGTCATAGACTCATTCTTTGAAGATGTAAAATTCTCATATTGCTGCTTGAGAATATCCCTTTGATTCCTCTTAGTGCTCTTGGTGCCAGCAAATCTCCTCTCTAAGGCATTCCATAGAATCTGAGCATCAGTGCAGTGGTGAAACTGGTTGATACTCATTAGGAATGGCCAATAGCAGGGTGCTTAAGGGTTTCATCTCCAATTGTCTCACTTTCTTCTCAGCATCAGTTTTTGGAGGTGGTCTTCTTCCATCTTGCCCAATTTTACCTTCAGCAGAGGGACCATCCTCAACAATGTCCCACATAGAAAAGTCTGTAAGGAGGATGTACTGCTTGATCCTAATTTTCCACATGTCAAACTCATTGGGTTTGAGCATGGGAACCTTTGAAACAAGAGTACTAGTTGATTCAACTGTGTTGTCCATGATGAATGAAGGTTTCTGAGAATACTAGGCTCTGATACCACTTGTCAGGATCTGATTTTTAACAAGAATAATAAAACTCAGAAACAATATTAAAGAAGTTGCGGAATAACACTTTAATATTCAAAATATCAATGTAACAGTAAAGAATGAATCACAACTTGTAAACTTTATTGAATGATTAAAGTTACAAGCTTTCAAACAAAACCTCAATCTTGATGAACAGGCTCACCAAGACGAATTCTACTTCTCTAGAATTAGGATTGTAAACCTTGAGGTTAATTCTCTCTCTAAAACAAAAACTTAGAATCAAATCTCATCTATCAAACTATTCTATACTATATAAACAAAGATTGAATACAAGATAATTACAAAACATAAAATATCTTCATAATATTCTTGCATAATTATCTTCAACCTTCCATAATTATCTTCAGCCTTGTTCTGCGCGTATCTTGATTATCACATAAGCAGTATTAAGTTGTAGCAGTATTAATCACTCTGAGCAGTACTAATCTTCACCAGCAGCACTAACTCTGCTTAGCAGTAGTAACTTCTTCAAGCAGTATTAATCTGGCTCAGCAGTAGTAACTTGTCTCAGAAGTAGTAACCATGTTGTTCTGGCAGTAGTAATCACTTAGAAAAATCTCCAGTTCCCAACAAAAAAGCTAATTAACATAAAAGATATGTAACCAATAGAGCTGGCTCTGATACCAAATGATATGATCTCACCCAACAAGTATGGGTTTGAACATGTGTTGCTCGATTGTTCTATTGGTTGATAGGATAGTTATGGTGGAAACCTCGACCCATTGCCTATCAAGGAGGCAAGAACTTTGGTATAAGAGCATGCTACAATCAACCACCAAGTTGATTGATAAGTATTGAACGCCATAAGCTACATCATAACTTGATAAGTTCTAAAGTTCACAAATAACTAAAAGAGTTTAAAACTCACAATTTCATTCAAATCAAAGATGTTTTAATTACTTAGATGATGATTTCAAATGATTACAAAATCCTCCTATTTATAGGGTTCAAAAGACATCCCAAAAGACTCTTCTTAAAATCTAGGACTTAATTTCAATCAAGAATTAAAAACATACCTTTAATTCATGAATGTATAATACATACATAGGGAAAGGCTCAAACAAGAAAACATGTGATTTACGCAAATGAGAGAAATGTTGGATTTATGTGTAAGAAACAAGACTTTTCGGTATTAACTATATTGCTAACTACATATAAACCTATAGCGTCACACACAAAGAGTAATAAAGACATCAATTAAATAATATATATTATTCAATCAAAAGAGTAAAAAAATTAGCATTATTTGATTAAGTGAGCCTAAATAATAAGAAATAAAGTGAGAAAATTGAACAAATCTATGTGATTAAATAATTAAAGAATTTTATTATTTAAAAGAGTTTAAATAATGATTATGAGATTAATTATTTATTTAGTTGGATTAAATAATTAAAAGAGTTTTAAGGCCTAAAATAAGGAAAACCCATAAAACTTAATATAAAAAGGATAGAATTAGGAGATTAGGGTTTTAACCTAATCCCCTCCACCTCCCTCTAAAATCGCTCCCTCCCCCTCCTCCCTCTCCTTGGATCGATTTTTGTTCTAGGAACAAAAATTGATAGTTTTGATTGAAGAACGGGCTAACATTCGATGGTGTTGCTCGTGTGGATACCCGTAGAGGTGTTCTAACTTGAACACTTTGTTCTACATCAACTCTTCATCGATTTAAGAGGTAAAAATTGAACCTTGATGTTTTTAGTTTTTTTTGTTTTGGTTGATTTATTTTACTCAATTGGATCATGGATTTTGGAAATCCTTTTACATATGTTTTTGTTTTTTTGTTGCGCATTATTTTGTGTTGTTTGTTTAAAATCGGTTTTAAACATACCTAGGATTTCCAACAGTGGTATCAGAGCCATTGAATTTTTGGTTAATTTATTTTTTTATTTGATTACAACAAACTGAAATAACTGAACATTCAATGTTTTCATAAATATTGTTGATATTTATGAAAAGGGCTTGATTTTTATTTATATGTTGTATGTTTCTATTCATGGCTATGAGTATACATGATTAGTCATAAATTAAGCAATTTAATTATTCACGTAGTTGATATAAATTGTTTTTTATGCATAGTCCTCTTAGCCTTTTGACCTATGGTTGTGTGTGGTTTATTTTTGATTTTATTGGCAATTTTGTTGTCATCTGTAATTAAAATTTTATTGTCAATTTGGTGTGGTTTGTAATTTATCCTATTTAGCCTTCAGTTTTGTTATATTGTATTTTCTTATTGTAAGTATATAGATAGGATTCTTGTATTTTTCAACTTATTGCAAAATCAAGTTCACATCATACAAATGTTTCTTCACATAGGTTATTCAAATCTAATGATCAGATTCGTATTTCTCTATAATCGTTCTATTGATAGTTCAAATAACCAAGTTTTTAAGCATGTAAAGATGGTTTGGAGAGTGAAAGGATCTTCACCTGAAAAAGATGTTTCAAAGTCATTTGTTCCTAATTAAAATGTCAAGAAGAACAAAGCTTTTCATGCTAATTCTTTTGTTAAACCTAATGTTGTTTATTCTATAAATCATTTGCTCAGGTCAGCTCAAAAGAAAATTTGTTGTTCTTATTGTGGAACAAATGAGTTTGTTAATAGAAATCAAGTTCAGTATTGGTATGGTACTTATAGAGTTTCTTCAAATGTAATTGCACCTAACAAACCAGGACCAAGTTCCTTTGGATACCAAAATCTACTTAATATGTTTTGCAGGTTCATCATATGTAGTGCTTAATGTCAGAAGTATTACAAGCACATGACTGGAAAACAGAAAAGAAGTGTGTAGAGTTTGAAGTGAAGTACCAGAGTTTTCAATGTTTTATCTATTACTGAACTTTATGCATATTTCCATCGGAAGAGATTCTAATTTTTGGATATAATTGTGCTTATTGATAGATTTTTTATGCATTTTTGTAGGTGGAGTAAGAAAGTAAGACTTTTAAACACATCAGTTTAGAACTCATTCTTCAATGTTTTAGACTTCTAAACATCTCAGTTTAGGACTTGTACTTCAGAGATTTTGACTTCTGATCATTTCAGATCAGGACTCGTTCTTCAACGACTATAACTTCTGAATTTACTTTCAATTCCTAGTAATTCAGGACTCGTTTTACTGATTAAGGATGTTTTAATCAAAGTCTTGTTATATGTGAAAATTTTGTACAGATAAAGATATTTTGCACATATTAAGGGGGAGCTTATCTAATTTTAAATCAATTTATCATGATTTGAGGGGTACTTATGAGAACTATGCTGAATGTAAGTATCTTCTGATCTCAAACTCAAATTACTTGAAAGAAGAACAACTTGTAAGTATGAAAACGTTTTCCTAAATGTTCAAACCACTTCTATATTCTCAAACAGATTTTATGATTTTAGAAGTTTGACTTTAAATGTTTTCATATCTGAGCTTTGTTGATTTTATGGTCGCGTATTTCCAAAGATTAATACTTGTGTATTATTATCTTTTCTATACTTTTAAGTATTCATACAAACCGGTTCAACTTCTTATTAACCTTGTTATTACTATGTCTCAAAATGAAACATTTTTTCGATGGTAATACTCCGTTTGTATTCCAAGTTTGTTGAGCATCATAAATTCTTTCAACTTAAGCGATTCTTTCATGTTTGTTTATATTTGTTCGTATAGACGAAATTCCAATTTTTCATGAACCTAAGTCTTTCATGCTTATCATTCATAATATTTGATCTTCCTGATACATTATCAGATTCTCAAACAAGTCTTTCTAATTCATTTCATTCATTCAATATTCTTGTTGTGAGAAATATTCAAAGTTCAAATACTAAAATAATAATGATATCTTTGCGAAGCATATATTCATATGACGATGTTTTCATATTCTGAGGTGCAAACTTTGTTCAAGTTAAACTGTTGAACAACACAATCCTTTTAGAATTTTTTTTTCATGGGATCAGTGTAAGAGATTAACATACTTCTATGGATTCACATCAACATGTATTTCCTACCGAAGAAGTTATCCCAGAGTGATTGAGGGGTGAAGGGTCTATATCAAAGAGTGGAGGAGATAACTCATCCGGTTGAGTAATCTCATTGTTCTGAGTGGTAAAATGAAAATGAGAGTTTGGTTAGAAGTGAGAAAATTGAAAACATACAGAGGGTGTGAAAACTCTGCACCAACCACTTGTAAGCTGGGCATACACATCTTCTACTGATTAGTTCACAATTCTTTGGTGACTATCATTGAAAAAGGTAGTGAGCCCATGCCAACTCTTACTTTAACCACCATCTACTAATTTCTTTCTTAACAACGAAATGTTTCAATTTTTCATGGGGACCAACATATAATCTATCTAGTTTTCATTCGAAAAACTTGGATATTGAAAAAGAAGGAATTCTGTCCCATCTTCGCACTTCAATCATGCATATTGAGTTCATGGAAAACTTGTTGTGTCTAAACTGTTTACACATTTTGAGCCTTATTGAGCACAATATGCTAAATTTCTTTCAAATACTTGCACTATCACACAGAGAATATGTTTTTCTGTCATAACATTCATAGAAATTCCTTTGTGTTTTTCAATGATTGAATGGAAGCCCTAGGGGAGTGAACATCTGTTGGTCTCAAAAGTAAAAACAAGTATTGTAGAAGGGGGGGTTGAATACAATACACAAAATTTCCACTTAATTTTAATTCTTTATTGATATTACTATCAAGAATTACACATAGAAAAACCTTTAAGATTGTTGCGGAAAAAACATGTAAACTATTCTAACAATCTTTCACAAAATAACTAGAACACAACTTCAAAACACAAAGATTTAAAAGCTATGAGGATGAGAGAGAAAGGTTGCCAACTTTCTTGAGTGCACTGAGTTCTCTTGTAAAAGTGTGGCTTGCATGGAGAAGATCTTCACCTTTATATACCACCTTATGCATTGAATGCAAATGACACTTGTCAACCTGATATTGGATCCCTGAGATTTTCTTCCATAAAGAATAAGATATTTGATGTGACTTATTAAGATGCAAAGAAGACCTTTGTACCTTGATAAGATAATACCTTAATAAAATATATCTGGCAAAAATCTTTTTGAGATATTTTGGAGAAGGTCTCCATCAATTCAGAACTTGTATGAATATCTTCTGTGCAATAGAATGTTCCATTCCTTTTGTCAGAAGGATGTTGGAAAGGGGGGGACTAGCCAAATCATGATGATTCGGCTATTAGAGCTATCTGCCAAAAATGACTTCACTCGACAAGAGTTCATCCTGCCGATCAAATGGATGTGAATCGGTATAGCATCTGTCGATCGAAGAGAATAACTTCGGCAGATGCTTAAGTTAGTGATCTATGGAAGCTTGTCTTGATCCGCATCAGAGGGCTCACTTCTTGCTGATTTCAGTTGGTCTTCGACTTCACCGACCTTTTGAGGCACAACTAAGCTATTACAAAGAACCTTGAAATAAATTAAGTATGGAGATGTTCAAACAAATTACAAATATGAAATAACAAGCTGAAGGGGAGGTCATCTTCAAATCCTTGATGACCCAACAATCTCCCCCTATTTGATGATGACATCCCATACTTAAATAAAAGAGTAAGTAAATAAATAATGCATTTTGACCCTGTTTTACTCTTTTTGGGTTCTTTTTCACATAGACCATTCTTTTTGTTATATTTTTGGATTTTTTTTAGTATCCGACATTTACAAGTGAAAAATGAATGAAAGAATAAGCTATACACACTATTTACCAAAAGAAAATTGTACTTGTATTAATCTCACATGGAAGAGTACAAGACAAAACAAAATTCAAGTACAATTAAAAGATAGATAGATAAAATTTCTAAGATTCTTCAAATGGGTCACCTTGAATGAACTCCCTCTTCTTTAATTCATTAGTCACAACTTTGAAGAGATCCACTGCGTGAGCACCGATTGGGATGATATGAAGAATCCCAGAGAAAAAGAGGTTGTCGGCTATATGGACTTGATCTTCTCTGAAGAAACGAATTTGGACGAAGCCATCATTGAAGAATATTCCATACACCGGCTGGAGGATGACTGTGGTTAAAGTCTAAGGCACTAAGGTCGGCAGAGAGAGGTCAAGGTTGGAGGTTTTTGGAACCTTTTCTTCCTTGGACATTTATTGAAGCACACCCTTCTTCTTTCCGACCGAGACTAAGGCTTGGAGGAGGAAGAAGAGTGGTCAGCCTTGAGTTTCTGAATGAACTCATTTTCGGTAGGAGTGTGTTCAATTCGGTACATCAGTCGGTAAGATTTCATCTTTTTCTAAAGAGAGAGAATGTGATCTTTAACTTGGGTTTTGAAAGAGCTCCTACTCTTGTTTAAAAGCTTGATAATCTCAAACCATTCACTAACTCCATAAACTTTAATCCATTCCAGCTTATCGGTTCGACTTGTTCCATCTTCCCTTGAAATAATCAGCCAAATCGAGTTTTTTGGGGATTTTGGCCCTAATATTTTGATACTGGAGATTGGGGAGCTTTCACGTCGGCTAGTAAGTGACTTTCTATACCACTGAATACATTTATCTTTTTGCTCTTTAGATTCCTTGGTCGACTTCTCCAGACTTCCAAGCTCCAGCTTTTGTGCCTCGATTGGATCATCCGAAAGCTTAGCCTCCTTAGCCTTTTCCTCGGCTATTTTCCGAGCCAGCTCTTGTGTTTCATTAAAAGCTTTTTTAGCAAGATAGACCGCCTTTATATCTTCAACCGACATCCCAAGCTGAGATGTTATCTTTGGGGGAGGTTGCAGCGTTAGTACATCTGAGGAGCTCTTGGTTCTTGTTTCTTTTCTTCGTTTCATTTCAGCAGCTTCCTCCTCAGGTCTCAACTGTTTCTTGCCTTTTGTCTTTGGCTGACTCCCCCTTAGATACTTCAGCTCGATCGGTTGATTTCGATCAGTCGGTGCCTTCACCTTCGGCCAGATCGGTTGGAACCGATCTGCCAGTGCCTTCTTCGTGGACGCTGGAAATTGTGACATGAGGGGTATGATGCTCCCCCTCAACAGGTTTCTCCTCCTCAGCAGCCAACGGAGAAGAAACCCCTAACTAAGTCGACACACAACCCATTATTTGATCTACCCTATGGAGACAATCCCGATCCTTATCACTAAATACCGCATCACCCAAATCAATATACCATTCCTCAGAACGAGACTTAGCAACCGATGCAGGAATATTATCCACCTTCTGATGAAGGCGATTAAGAGACTCCAGAATATTTTCATTTACGAAGTCCTGAGAGAGGACCTTGGTCCTTAGAGAGGCAACCTTCTTATCCCTTGCATCAGAGGAAGCTTTGAGGGCAGCAATGGATAAGGTGATGTTGAGGCTGTCTTTGAGAAGTCGCTCTAACCAAGTATTGACTTCCCCCACCGAAGAGCTGAGTGGTTCGGACATGTCATAAAGATCATCTTGCATGGCATCCATGCATTTGAAGAAGCTCGATTGTACCAAAAGAAGCTCGGTATTTTTCTCCTTGATGAGACGAAGCAATTCGGCCAGAGATTGGTTGTTGAAATCAAGGTCACAGGATATCTGCTCCTCCCAAATGAAATTTTGTTCAAGAACAGTGACCCGATGACCTGACTGAGCAGTGAACCGATCAAACTCTGCCTGAAGGTTTGCATATTGGGCACCAAGAAGTCTGTGCTGCCGAATTGTGTCCAGAATGTCCGCAAGCACCTCCGGGGAAAGGAGCATGAAATTTTAGAGGAGGGTCGATTGGTGAAAGGGTGGTGCCGAAGAGGTTGAGGATCGGTTAGTTGGAGGGGTCAGAGGGTGGTGTGGGAGGATTCGGTAGGGGCTAAAGGTTAACGACTAGGAGGTAAATCAGGGGAGGATTTGGATGAGGATGTGTCTGATGGGGAGGCTTTTGGTGAGTTATGTGGGGAATAGGGAAGGGTCGGCATGGGTGAGGTCTAAGGGGTAGTTTTTGAGGTTGGCTGGGGGGGAAGTGTGAGGTGTATGTAGAGGGGTCGGCTGGGGGAAGGCTGAGGAGAAATCTCTTTGCTATGAGTCGGGGAGGGATCCCGTATTACCTCACAGTCTTGGTCTTGCTGAGAGGAAGACCCAACACCTGTGTCAACATGTAACACCCCGAGTTTCGTTTGACCAGTTGGAAGAAGAAGCAAAGGCAGTGACCGGCGCGAGTCACGACACGACTTAGCCCGCACATTACCCGCGCGGTGCACTGTTTGTTTGGGGTTTGTCCAGTGAGTGACGCGAGTCACGACACGAGTGTACCCGCGCCATAACCCGCGCGGTGCACTGATTGGTTGCGAGTTCCAGTGGACGGCGCGAGTCACGGCGCGAGTGTACCCGCGCCATAACCCGCGCGGTGGCGGAGTGGGTTAAAAGAGATTTCCTGGGGAATATCTCATTTGATATTTTTTTCTGAAAATATCTCAATCTCTTTTCTCTCTCAAGTTTCTCTCTCTCTTTCTTTTATTTTGTTTGTTTGGTTAGCTTCAAGCTACCATTTGTTGCTAGTATTAAGTGCATCTAGCAAGGGTTCGGTATAGAAAGCTTCGTCTTTTCTCGTTGGTCGTTATCTGGTTTTTGGGTTTTCGTCTAAAAACCTATTTGGTGAGTTCCTACTACCTTTTTCTAAACTTTATACATGTTAAAACTTACATTTTGAACTTCTATATATCTCCATGGTTTCAAATCTAAGTTTACTACATTTTTGACATAACTTGAGTTTTGGGAGATTTTAGGGTTCCCGATCATTTTCGACTATAATGATGGGTTCCATCTTATTTGAAGTAAAAGGATGTTTTACTTGCACATTTATGTGGGTTACTTGAAAGAATGTTTAAAGTTCATTTTTGATGATTTTCATTCTTACCAGAAGTCAAACTTGAAAATGCATTTTTGTTTATAAATGTTATTTTATACCATATGACTATCTATGGTTGGTCACATATGTTATTGTGACGAGTCTGTACCATTACTAGTGGATCCCTAGGTTTTGAGTCGGCTTTTATTATTGGGATGTCTATTCCCCTTTCTGTAGCTATGGATGCATATGATCCTCGGGGGCCATTTGGTACGGTTATGTAAGACCGGTTACTAGCTATGAGTCATGATGTAGTCCTAGGGAACGAGTATGACTGGTTTAGCTCACAACTCGGATTGTGGCCTACTTTTGTGTTCCGCCGCAATCCTTGGTAATTCGGGTTTCCCCCGTCATCGCAAGATGAATTTTCGGACCGATCAATCCTTATGTGGAAAAGATTATATTTGTAAACCAGAACTTATTGAAAAGATTTGCTTTGATGCAATTGTTTATATCTCTTGAAATTATAAACTGTATGTTCTTACTAGGCGTTAAGCCTAACACTTTTTCTCAAATGATATGTATAACAGGTTCCCATTAGCGGTGGGTTGCCAAGGGCTTGAGTGACGAGCTTGGTCTCGGGGATTTTTGAGATGACTAGTATTGATGTTGGGCAATTGTTTAAGTCCCATTCTTTTGGCGATATTGGTTTAACAACTGATGTAATCTAGATAGATTATGTTTAGATTAGTTTGTTGTTAAATTTCCATATCCGTATTCAGGTTTTGTAAAGGTTATGTACATTTCCCCTTTTTGGGAGGTTTATACCAAGTGTTGATGTTTATTTGTCCAGTTTCCGGGTTTCAAATTCACTCTGGTTTTTAAGGTGTTACACAACAAATAAAAAATCCATAAAGTTATCCGGACCCTCAGAACCAACCCCTTGTTGAGAAGGTACGAAGGAGTCGGCTGTGGGTTTATGAAACAACCCAAAATTTAACATAAAATCAACAACCAAAATCCCATGAGAGGGACCCAATACAACTCAAAGTAAATAAAACAAGTCATTACTAGGGAAGTAAAACGTCCTCTCACAGCCGAGACATCTAAGCTAACAGAATAACAATGGTACTCTAGACTCATTTTCGCCGACTTTAAACCTTCACATTTTCTCCTTCCCTTTTGAGGAAGCACCACCGGTTCCTCACCTGAAAATGGTTTTTAAATTTTGAAAGCAAGGGTTAGACCGTATGGTCTAGTGAATTCCCTTAAAACACAGTTTAAACAATTCATAATATTAACTTATCAAGAGCACTATTTAGTAAATCAATAATGATTAAAAAGAAGTACCACAACTAGTCCCACACGAAGTATTCACGCCATGAATTAACCATCATCACCTTTCGTGATGTCCACACTCGGGGCCCCCAGTAGATCCCTATTTTGGCCCCCGGTAGATGCCATGTCCGTGTGTGCGAGAAACAAATTCAAGGCACACGGCTCAACCAAATCCTCACGTTAACTCCACAATCCGAGGTACTCGGTTCCACAACAATTAGCAATTCATAATTAAAAGGCACCATAATCAGAATTGAAAGAAATGACTCCTCATTATAATAATAACGTAAGCATGTTTCAATTTCACAAATTAAATAAAGTCTAGTCGACATTTAAACACACATTTATGAGGACTATTTTTCCATCAAAAGAGAAAGGGAACTCACCTGGCAAATCGAGATTTGGCATAACATAAGCATTTACTCTGAAATGGTCGAGTGCCTACAATTTAAATTTAACAGATTGCAATTAAACTGACAACTAGATCCCAATTAACTCAACAATTAAACCCAACCAAACCCCTTCTTAAACTTAAGGCCCAATCAACAATTAAACCCAACCAAATATACATCTTGCCCCAAACTACCACTTACACCATTGCGCCCTCCCTTGCAGATTGATATAACCAATGTACACTTATTTTAGCTGTGAGATATATACTTCTTTCCCATACAAATAACCAACCCCTCAAAGGAAATCACCTCTTGAAACTAGCGATCTCTTCCTTTCAAGCACTCATCCTAAGTGGTCCAATATAGTGCAAAGTATACATTTCTCTCGAAGGACCCCTTACAACATTGGGAAATATACTATACTATGGATACTCCTCAAGTTCTCAGTTACCTGCCAATGACCTCAACACTGGATATTTGGAATGGTCGTTGACTTCGATATCAACAATTAAAATGATGGTGCTCCAACAATTTCTCCTACAAGCAAGGATTCCCAACGGAACCTACTTCTCCCAACACATCATAATTCACTTTTAACTGACAGTCCTTGCTTGAAGAATGCACATGACTTACTTGGTAGGAAATCTTATTACAAGAACACCTCAATACCCAGGCTCAATGTCGATAACCTTTCATCAAAATATTGCAAGGCTACCTATTAACATGCTATTATTAGAAACATCTTAACAACTTCGTACTTCACCCATACATAACCACTCATAAACAACCACATCCCAATTTATTGAACAAGAGTATAAGCTATAATTCGAATATTACTAAATTCGATGTCTAAGGCTTCCAATATTCGCCTCAATTTTCCAATGGGAACACTAAGGTCATGAATCGACCATAGACGGCTCAACCGACACATTTCAACTCTAGAGACCCTTCTTATCCTTAATTGCAACATCCTCCACGACATAGCGAGTTCATAGCCTTCATGCATGATAACACAATGATTAAATCATTTTGCACTTTTAAAATTTTACGATTACAACACCATGAAATAAACTCGTGTATGCAAGAAATAATTCACCATAGTTGATTAGTCACGCATAAGGATCTCGAGGGTCCTTGCCACGTAACCCCGTAACAAACACCACACCAACCATTCAAGCCAACGTTGATAACAAAATGTATACAATGAAACTCTCCCATGAAACTTTAAAAGTTCCGAGTATAATCGCCTATCCTGAGTGAGTCAACCGACTCTCACACCCATAGATGTGACAACGTGTCCATACTGATTTCAGTTATGAAAACTATGCGATCAAAGGTTGTCATAGCCGCCATAAAGATTAAATTGATAAGAAAAACGATGAACAATGTCATCAAATAATAAGTTTAAATTTCCATTTTGCAACATCAATAAGTTTGCAATTTCCCCAAAACATCAACTTTACGCTTGCGTCCGTCGATCTATTTTCCCAACAAGACACTCAACATGCACGTATATATCTTTAATATAAAGTGAGTCATGTAACAAATTTTTAAAACACAGTGCATGAGACTCATTTTATAATTGAAGGCTATTCACACTAACAAGGTCAACCATTTGCATTCAACACAATTTCCCACTAACACCCCACTTTTGACCAAAAGATCAGGTCCCCCACCCTTGTAAAAACTTCTGATACATGTTCTTCCCCTGCATACTCGCTTTTCCTAATTACATCGCTTCCATTCCGAACGTGGTTCGTAAAAATACCCAGTTCTGAAATTTGATCTGTAAAGATTAACAACAACCACTTCCCCTTCTTTCTATTCCTACTTCATACTTAATATTAACATTGACATATTTCCTCCATTATTTTGCCACCCTAATACTTGACTAAGGAGTCAAAGGGCTCATTATCTTAGCTTGATCTTGAGTTGAAACTCTCAAGACCCAAACACGATCCTCTCCCATATACCCATTGATCGATACCACAAACTCCAGAAATGGAGCCTCACTATAAAATAGGATCACACTCTTAACCAAATATATATATATATATATATATACCCTCTCTTGAACCCTAGAAATAACCTCACACGACACATCCAAAACTCTTGCTAATCATTGCATGGTTAGAGCTTAATACCGCCACACCCACCAGTCATCTCAACAATAGAAGTCGAGCATACCCATGCACCTGTAAATTCACACGACACATCCAAAACTCTTGCTAATCATTGCATGGTTAGAGATTAATACTTCCACACCCACCAGTCATCTCAACAATAGAAGTCGAGCATACCCATGCACCTGTAAATTCACAATGGCATTGGCTATATGCGATTTGAATTTACCTTACATGGGAGTCCTCATTGCCATTGTCACGATTCTCTATGATTAAGGTCTTTCCTAATGGCTTCTTATATCTCAACTGTGTTTCCTTACTTCACAGTTTAAGTTTAGGCCCATCCGGTCACCTAAATCTCTTAAACTATGGCTCTAATACCAATTGAAACAACCCAAAATTTAACATAAAATCAACAACCAAAATCCCATGAGAGGGTCCCAATACAACTCAAAGAAAATAAAACAAGTCATTACTAGGGAAATAAAACGTCCTCTCACAGCCGAGACATCTAAGCTAACAAAATAACAATGGTACTCTAGACTCATTTTCGTCAACTCTAAACCTTCACACTCTCTCCTTCCCTTTTGAGGAAGCACCACCGGTTCCCTCACCTGAAAATGGTTTTTAAATTTTGAAAGCGAGGGTTAGACCGTATGGTCTAGTGAATTCCCTTAAAACACAGTTTAAACAATTCATAATATTAGCTTATCAAGAGCATTATTTAGTAAATCAATAATTATTAAAAAGAAGTACCACAACTAGTCCTACACGAAGGTATTCACGCCATGAATTAACCATCATCACCTTTTGTGATGTCCACACTCGGGCCCCCAATAGATCCCCATTTTGGCCCACCAGTAGATGCCATGTATGTGTGCACGAGAAACAAATTCAAGGCACACAACTCAACCAAATCCTCACGTTAACTCCATAATCTGAGGTACTCGGCTCCATAACAGTTAGCAATTCATAATTAAAAGGCACCATAATCAGAATTGAAAGAAACGACTCCTCATTATAATAATAACGTAAGCATGTTTCAATTTCACAAATTAAATAAAGTCTAGTTGACATTTAAACACACATTTATGAGGATTATTTTTCCATCAAAAGAGAAAGGGAACTCACCTGACAAATCGAGACTTGACACACCATAAGCATTTACTCTGAAATGGTCGAGAGCCTACAATTTAAATTTAACGGATTGAAATTAAACCGACAACTAGATTCCAATTAACTCAACAATTAAACCCAACCAAACCCCTTCTTATACTTAAGGCCCAATTAACGAGGCTAGTCTCCAAGATAACAAAGGATTACACTCACGTAGTCCCAAATCGATTAATCCCAAGATTTCTATGCATTAGATTTCAAAGCTAGCTAAACGAGATCGGATTCCCGTTCAATTACCAACTCCCAAAACTCAAAATAAATGGTATTCTAACAAATATATATTTCATTAAGAAACCCCCAATTATTTCAAAAGTTTTTAACATTACCTCAAAATCTCAACAATGAAGGAAGATAAAAACATGAAGAAGAATAATTTCATACCTTAATTAGAAGAATCCAATTTAGCTTCTTTGTCTTTATCCAAAAGTTGCTTTTTCTCCAAGATTTCTCCCAAATGGGAGCTTTTCTCACACACATACTGTGTAGAGGCGTAGGGCAAAATGAAAAAAAAGGGGAGTAAACTTCCTTTTTATACCATTTACCTTTTTGGTCCTCTAAATAAACAAGGTTTGCCACTTTAAACCCCTTTACTTCACAAGAAATTCAAATCTAAAATTTAAGTTATTATCATTTATCAGATTCTCGTGGCCCGGATGGGACAATTTCAACACCTACCGATTTTTGAGCATCGGTTGGTGGAGTAGGTGGCTTGGCCAGAAAGGGTCTCCTAAGTCTTTTAGAGTGAGACTTAGGATGGGATTTGGAGCTCCTTTGCTTTTGTAAAGATGAGGTTTTGGCTTAGGAAGCCTCCAAAGGCTTCTTCGGAGGCATAGTTATAGAAGCAAGGGCGGAGGGACCGGTGGCCTTAGATTTTTTTCTCTTTAGAGGCCACGATCTTTGCTCGGGAAAGGGGAGCAGGGCCACCGAAGTAGAAGCAACAAATGGTTCCTGTGGCTGTTCGGCCCCAAGATCCACAGATGCACCCCACTCCGGATTGGGAGCAAAGAGAAAAGAGAGCATACCTCGTGTGAGCAGTCGGTCGATGAAGGAGGGTCCTGTGAGTCCAAGATCAATGAATCCTAGAGAGATAAAGTAGAGAGAGAAAATAGAGAGAGAGAGACAAAGTAGCGCAAAGGTAACTAAATATTGAATATGGCGTTCAAGTTCTTACAAAGACAAAGACCAAAGGGACTTAAATACCCTTGGTCAATACAACACAGAATATGACATTAGACACAGTATTTGACCAAGCCCTATAAATACAATGATTATTATAAATAGACCTAACAATCTCCCCCTTAGTAATCATTGGCGCTTTGGTCTTTAAAAATCATCTTCTAAATCAGAACGGACCATAAAAGCGACTTTATGAAGCTTTCTGACTTTTAAAGAAAAAATTCTTCTCAGCATCTTTCAGTTTGATTTGTCTTTGCTGCCTTTGACAAGTCTGGACCAGTAGCTTGTGCTCTAAATGACACACCTCTTTTGAAAGACCTTGAATGAACTGTGGTGGTCGGAGCAGGAACAACAAAAGAATTAAAATGGCTGAGAAAATAGAATCTTTGAGCGAATCTTGATCAACAGATAAACTTTTGAGCTCTTTGTCTCTTTAACTTTTCCTTTGACTTCTCTAATTTCTCCCCCTCATGGCCTTGATGATCTTGATCAACTTGGTCGTGCAAATGTTGGAGACGAGACAACTTAAGATCTGCAAAATCAAAGAAACAAAGAAAACAGGAGAGGTTTGCGCTACACATTGGTGGCGCAAACTGATGTTTGTGTTACATGTAGGTTGCGCAAAGCGAGGTTTGCGTTACATGTAGGTTGCCCAAAGCGAGGTTTGCGCTACACGCAGGTTGCGCAAAGTAAGGTTTGCGTAACACCAAGGTTGCGCAAAGTGAAGTTTGCGCGACCAACTGATTGCGCAAAGATGACTTAAACTTAGAAAAAATTTACCTTTGTAATCTCTTTGACTCCCCCTACACAAATGCACTAGATATGACAATTCAAGTTAGCATTCATATAAAGAAAATCAGATACTCCCCCTCAAAAACAGATATGATCAATAAGAAAAGTTCTCCTTTTTCACTCCCCCTTGAATAATGCTCAAACCCATTTGAAAAATATATATGAGAACACAATGAATGTAAACATCAATGTAGAAAAAAAAATATACTGAATATGTATTTTGAAACGACTAAATATTTAAAAATTTAAACAGAAACAAATAAAATTCTACTTAGTAAAATATCACAATAAAATCCATCAGATGAAATCAAATGTATGTGTTTGGATATAGAAACAAGTTTTATTGCATATCAAGTTAAGACATGTTCAGTTTCAAAAACTTTCATCAATCTATTCAGTATATTCGCATGTGAACTTCGATTAGCTTCAAAAAAATGCAATTCTAAAAATATAATAGAGAACTTTGCATGTAATCACACTAATCCATCAAAAATTCAGACTTTCACAAATTTACAGGTTTATTGCAACTCAGAAATTTATAACCAAGTATCATGAGATGTGTGCTCATTGGCATCTTTTAACATTGTGCACTATAGCATCTTTACATGAGTGTGCTCTTTGGCATCTTTTAAGCGTGTGCACTTTCTATCTGACCCTATTGCAGGATTTGGGTCAACCGCTCCCAGACTAGTTGGCCTTAGGGGACTAGGTGTCAAGCACCCCTTAGAACTTACTTTTCCAGATCAGAAAGGCTACATCGACACATCCTAAACCCATTCATACCAGTAGAACATGACTTTCGATCTGGTTCTATTGAAGGATTTGGGTTCGATCACTCCCAAATCAAATGACCTTAGGGGACCAGATGACAAACATCCCACAGAACTTACTTTCCCAAACCAGAAAGGTCACAGGTACAAACTTTTAAACTTAGAGATTTCTGATTTATAACAATTTAATAATCATCTCAAACACAAGGTTTTACGTCTAAGTGCTTAGCCCATATTTTCATTACGATCTAAAATTCCGACTTTTTAGGTTTTCTAAGCATTGTAAACTATAAATATTCCGAATCACACAACTTTAAAGCAAAATCTAAAGTTACAAACATGTTGCTGACTTTTCGAATTTTGTTAGAACTGAAATTTGAACATATAAAAACTTTAATATAAACAAATGAACTTGAAAATTTATCCTAGACACACATTTTATTCAAAAGAAAGAAAATTGTAAAACTTTTACTTTATAGAATAAAATTTGTAAAATAGAAATATTTGATCGGCAAGTTTATATTCAGTTGAAACAAAATATAATTCAATAGTATCATCTTTCACACAATGTAAAAAAAAAATTGTGTCTCTTTTGAAAAATTGGGTTGAACAAATTCAGGAGTTGAAATGAAAATTGCTCAGATTCTTTAAAACATTTTGAGAAAACTGGAACAACATCATTATCAGATATAAATGCAGCGGAATAGAATAGAATAGATGTACTCACAGTATCTCATTTAGTCAGAAGCTTAATGCATTGAAAAAGAGTCCTAGACTAACATGTCTAGAAGTCATATTCTTTGAAGCACGCGTTCTAAGCTGAATTACTCAGAAGCCAAAGTCTTGACATTTAAGACCGGGTTTTGAACTGCTGTATTTAAAAACCATAATATCTCTTACTCCCCCTTAACATGAGATGCCTGCAACTTAGAATCAGATAAAGATTTGGGAACCCAGTTGAATTTGGGCCCGTGTTTGTTAGTTGCAGTTCGTATGGGGAAATATTTATAATATTTGACATGAGAAGCACGAGAAAAATGATCACAAGAATGATAAGCACAATCATCAGAAGAGAAAGCATAATCATCTGAATTAGAATCAGAAGAAGAATATGAGACATTTTTGGAAATTTGAATCATTTGCTTTATTGAATATTTGGAAATTTTATTACACAAAGCAAATGAATCACTTTTATAATGTTTGTCTACATATCTATTCTCCTTAGACATAGAATCATCTGATGTCCGCTTTTCTCGCCAAATCTGCTTCCTTGACTTGCTCAAAGTCCTATCTGAAAGATTAGAATCAGAAGAATTAAAACTGTCAGAAATAACTTTATCTTGTTTCTTCGACTTCTTTGACCGTCTTCTTTTACACTTAGGTTTATAATATTGATCATTGAGCGTAAAAGAATCATCAAGAATTTTAGACGTAATATTTAAATCAGAAGAAATAATTTTACCTAAGCAACCAATCTGATCAACTAATAAATCTGAATTCGCCTCGGAGTCTGAAGTATTTTGAGAAAAGATTTTAAAATTTGAAACTTTCTTTTTATTTTCCTTAGAATCAGAAAAAAGATTAGAAATAGAATCTGATTTTTGAGAAAATAACTTTTCTTCAAGACTAGACGTCATGAAAGAAAGAATAATATATGATTCAATTTTCTTTAAAATATTTTGATCTTCTATCTTGTCTTCAAGATCGATGATTGTACTCTCTAATACTAACGGAGGAGTATATTTCTTAGAATCATAAATGATTGGAGAAATATTTTCCTTATCAAAATTAGAAGTATAAGGATCAATAAAATCATCAGACATTGAAGATTTGATAGGAGATATATCATTTAAAATTCTTCTTCCTCTCCTTGATTTTTCAAGAAAATATTTTGCATTTTCGCTAGTATAAACAAAAGGAATTTCATTTCTCTTGTTATTCATCCTTTTCTCATTTTCCAGATCTAACACATGCTTTTCACTAGTCCAATGAAATTTGAACTGAGGAGCATAGTGTGGAAGAGTTAGATAATCATATTTATATAAAGTAGGAATTTCGTTTATCACTTTGTTTAAACAATGAGAATTGTCAAAACCAAGTCCCTACCTTTGTTTTAAAGCTTCTTCACTCCTCGGTTTGTTCATAAAAATTGTTTGTTCAGATTGGTTCATTCGATAAAGCTTTTCTTCTAATTTATTTATTTTATCTGAAAATTCATCTTTTAAATTAGTCATAGTCGTCAAAGACTCAAGATAAGTCTTATTTGAATTTTCCAAATCATCCAATTTCTTTTGAAAGATGTCTTTTGTATTTTCCAAAATAGATTTTTCATCTTTCAAATAAATCTTCAATTTGTCAATCAAATCTGACTTTTCAGCATTTAAATTCTTTTCAGATATTAACTTAGAACGCAAATCAGATAAAGCAGTTATTATGATTTTCATCTGAGAGGCAATAAAATTGTAATCAAAATCAGTATATACCTCATCTTCATCAGTAGCAGAATCGTCTGATTGATCATCTCCAACCAAGCACATCTGAAGATCTCGACGTTTGCAGCTTCGTCGTCAGAGTGATCCAGCCAGAATTCTTCTTCGGCCAGCAGAGCAGTTCCGTTCTCTCTCTTTTCAGCTAGCTCCAATTTCTTTCTGTAATAAGCTGAGTCCCTAACCTTCTTCACTCGACACTCTTTTGAAATATGACCCGGTTTTCTGCAGTTGTAGCAATCAGCAGTCTTTGGCTCGGGCACTTTGGATCTAGACACAGAAGTGAAGCGAGAAGAGTTGGAACCAGTTCTTGGTTGGAACTTTTTCTGGTAATGCTGAGAGAGAAGGATCATCGCTTTCTGCAGAGCCTCACCATCATCATCAGTTGACCCGTTGTAAGCATTATCAGACAACGCTTGTTCAGCCAGTTGGCTCGTGAGGAGTGCAACCAGGTCTACTGACTTCTTGTTCTTTTTCTCCAGTTTGGCCTTCTTCTCTAGCACCAAGCTCTCGTCAGTCATCAGAATCTCGTATAGTTCCTGAATCTGCATTGTGGAAATCCGAACATTGTTCCTCAGTCTGTGACATGATTTGTTCCATTCAGGATGAAGAGCATTAAGAAAATTCAGATTCATCTCAAGCTCTGTCTTGTTCACATTTATCTTTCGCAGATCATTCAGCACTGCACATAATCTGTTGAAAACACTCTTTATAGTCTCACTTTCTTTGGCCATGAACCGCGTATGTCGGAGCTGAGTTGCTACTGAAGAACCAAGCATGATCTTTTCCAATTGTGCCCACAACAGATTTGGATAATCTTTGCAATGATCAACCCGGTTGTAGACAGAGTTTGGTAAAGCTAGCATTAGATTAGATTTCAACTCTCAATCAACTTTCATTCGTGAAGCCTCTTCAGATGTTGGAGGAGTCTCTTTATTAGGCTTTACGAAAGGTCCTTCAGTTAGAGACTTCATCATGTTCTTTCCATTAGCTTGACGCTCGATGAAGTTCAGAAATCGATCTTGCCATTGAGTGAATTTTTTTTCATCGACAAGAACTGGAGGACGAGTTTCAGATCCCAAGGACATCATCAGATCGCTTGTGTAGAACATAGCTTGAAAGGCAAACTTCGCAGAATCCATATTTCAGAATAATCCAAAAAAAAATGTTAAGTCTGGAACACACGCAAACCGATGGTTTGCGTAAGTAAAGAGATCCGCAAATGAGGTTTTGCGTAAGCCAAATGATACGAGAACTGATATTTGCGTAAGAAGAAGGTTGCGCAAAATGAGTTTTGCGTGAAAGGTAGAAGACGCAAACTGAGCTTTTCGCAAGCAGTATGATACGCAAACTTAAGCTTTGCGTAAGAAGGTGATTGCACAAATTAGGCTTTGCGTGAGCAGGCTATGGCGCAAACTGAGATTTGTTTAAATCAGAGATTACGCAAACTGGACTTTGCATAAATAGCTTAAGACGCAAACAAGACTTTGCGTTAGACGTTGAAGACGCAAAGTAAGCTTTGCGTGATACGAAGGATACGCAAACTGAACTTCTCTTAAGCTGTTGGATATGCAAAGTAGCTTTTCGTGATGCACTGGATACGCAAAGTTCACTTTGCGTTAATAACCCAATGCGAAAAGTTGAACTCCTTGATACGAAAACCTGAAATACATGAACAAAATTAGTAGAACACGCAAATCAAACTATGAACTTGCGCAAACTAGGAAGAACTTGCGCAAAGTTCAAATCTAGCGCAAGACAAATGAAAAACAAGAAAACTTCCAAAAAGTCGATTTCTAAACAAGATTTGATGAAATTTTCTTATACAAATACGTTCGAAAACAACTTTTTAACACAATTCAACCAAAAATTTCGATTAAAAACCACAAAATCAAATTTTCGATTATGAAACAGAACGTTAAACTCGACTTCTCCAGAGAACAAAATTTCTCAAAATTGACAATCAAAACGTGAATTTCTTGAAAAATGATGTGAATCAAATGTTTTCTTCTATCAAAAACTAATCCAACAAGACAAATTTCAAAGAAATTCGATCAAAAACACCTCTGAATTTGATGAAAAATCAATAAAACGAGATTTTCTTGAAAAAAAAATCAAGAAAATCGATCAAATTTTCGATTTAATTCACAAATTTAGATTCGAAAAAACAATCTCTCAATCCTCTCAAGATTCAGATTGGCTCTGATACCAATTGTGAGTCCAAGATCAATGAATCCTAGAGAGAGAAAGTAGAGAGAGACAAGGTAGCGCAAAGGTAACTGAATATTGAATATGGCGTTCAGGTTCTTACAAAGACAAAGACCAAAGGGACTTAAATACCCTTGGTCAATACAACACAGAATGACATTAGACACAGTATTTGACCAAGCGCTATAAATACAATGATTACTATAAAATCAGACCTAACAGGTCCCTTCTTCAGTACCAGCCTCCCAACCTTGGCAGCCGAAAAATCATAGATGATTATCGGCTCTGGTAGTTTGGCATCTGTAACATCCTAAAAATAGGGGCCAAATAAAACATGAATAAAAGTAGTGAATTCAAACTATGCATAAATAATCACCCAAAAATGTGAAGTGTAGAATAGGAGTTTTACAATTTCATGAAATAAATACTTAAACAACAACCTACTAATCTAGACCAAACACGATCTAGATTACAGACGGGTGTTGCTAAGATCACCAAAAAGGGGTAATTATATTCCCAAAATCTCCAAATAACTCTTCTCCAAAGTCCATGCCCAAAAGTTGTCTCATCCGACAACTGGCACTTCACTCACAAGCTTGTCGCCCCACTATTCAAAGAACCTGTTATACATGCCACCTTTAAGAAAAAGTTTTAGTCTAACGCCTAGTGAGATCTAACAATTTTAATCAAAGAAGAATATAATTTTTTTGGAAAATGTAGACTAGTCTCATTTCAAAATATGAATACATTCATAATTCAATAATTGTTTCACACATTCAACTTACGACAACGACGGAGACCCGATTTCCATGTTGGTGACGGAACACATAAGTAGGTCACACATTCATGTTCAAGAGCCCCACTACAAATCAACGGTTATACCATCAATTCTAGATTTCACCTATTCACAAGAAATTACAATTATTGGTCGTTGATCATTGCCCGACTTAAAGTCCACAACTATTACCCATCTTGACCCCATGCCTATTTCTTGGTTCATTTGGGAATTATATCATTCCAACATTCCAACCCAAATGAGACTCGTACGCCTATGGATCCATTACATAAGGTCTAACACAGACATATGCCCACACTTGTACATAATACACATATGCATCTACCATAGTCATTAATAGATTTCAATTACTCATAACTCAAGTACACATTTCCATACTCCTCTTTATTGAAAAACTCCACACTTCGTAAAATATTGTACAAGGGTAAGTAAAAATCATTGACTACCAATATTTAGACCAAAGACACCCATATCTCATCATTTATTTCCAAAACCCTTTATTTCTACATAGATTTATTGAAAATAAGAGAAAGGTTGATAGCCATGTTAGTTCCTTAATATTCATATGTCAACCCTTTGACATCCAAAAATCCAAGTATACTTTCAAAATCCAAAACCCTAGAAATGTACCATAGGTTTCCAAAATAGGGTTTGACTCATACATCAACCAAGAAATCAAAGTAGCTTTAGAGAGTAAAATCACCATGGTTTAGCATGTATATAGTTTGATGAAAGAATGACTCACAACTTGGGTTTTGGTAAAAACCCTTGAAAGTTTCCAAGTATTTCTTGAAGGGGGTGGTAGAGATACAAGCCCCTTGATCCTAACTTCCAAACCTTGACTTGCTAGGTCGAAGAGTCGCTTAAACTTTGTTGGGTGAAGCCTTTAATGCATCCCAATCGGAGTTAATGCAGTGATGAGGGGTTTTGAGAGAGTTTCTAGGTGGGTCGGTGGTGTAATGAATGAGAAAGAAGCTGAAGTCGTGAGTTTTAACCTGCAGGTACCCGACGACGACAATGCCATGCGACAATGCCCTGGGAAAAGTCGTTTGGCACATTCGCACCATCTGTACCGTATGTGCCCCCCACTCGGCGATATTGCCGTACAACAATGCCATGGGCAAAGTCGCAGGCATAGTCACTAGACATGTACCAAGGCTCCTCCTATACGGCGACAATGCCCTTGGCGACAGTGAGAATGTCACAGTCGTCGGGCATAGTCGCACCAACCTTCCTAGAGCCCGAAAAGGTCATGTTTAAGATTGAAACATACGGTACTTCGAGTAGCAAACTTAAGAACATAACCCTAAAACAATAATGTAAACTTAGCTTAAGATTCGAAGGGTAATTAACCTCGCCTCGAAATCTCCACTACTCGAAAATGTGAGGATACATTCGCTTCATATCTTCCTCAGTTTCCAAGTAACATTGGCGCCTCGATGATGATTCCATTGAACTTTAACCATCGTGACATCCTTATGGCGAAGCTTCTTTGACTTTTTCTCAAGAATTGCGTCGGACCCCTTGACACAATGATTGCCTTCATTAACCTGAACTTCCAAGAGAGGAATTACACTCTCTTCTTCCATTAAGCACTTCCGTAGGTAACAAACGTGAAAAGTGTTATGAATTCTGTCCATTTCTAGTGGTAGATCCAACTGGTAAGCTTGGAGTCCCACACGCTTTAATACGGTGAACGACCCAAGGAAACGGGGACTCAACTTCCAGCGCTTTCCAAACCGAATGTTTCCCTTCCAAGGCGAGACCTTTGACATGACTTGGTCCCCGACTTGGAACTCGATGGGTCACCTCTTCTTATCGGCATAGCTCTTCTGATGATCTTGTGCCGCTTTTAGACGTTCTCGAATGCCCTTCACATTGTTGGGGGTTTCTTGAACGATTTCAGGACCGACAAACTGCTTTTCGCCCGCCTCGAGCCAACAAATGGGAGTCCTACACTTACGTCCATACAAAGCCTCAAATGGAGCCATTCCGATACTAGAGTGGTAACTGTTATTGTAGGCAAACTCCACTAGTGGTAGGTGAGAATCCAAACTTCCGCCAAAGTCAATGACGCATGACCGAAGCATGTCCTCAAGGATTTGAATGGTCCCCTCACTCTGACTGTCGGTTTGTGGGTGATAAGTCATGCTCAGTTTCACTCTCGTGCCTAATTCTTTTTGAAGGTTGTCCCAAAAGTTGGAAGTGAATCGACTGTCTCTATCCGACACGATGGACAACGAAACTCCATGCCTAGAGATGACTTTATCGATGTATAATTTTGCCAGCTTGTCCATCGGGAGTGTTTCCCGCATGGCTAGGAAATGGGCACTTTTAGTCAAGCGGTCCACGACCACCCAAATGGTATCGTGACCTCGAGGAGTCTTCGGATTGTCACGAAATCGATGGTGATGTGCTCCCACTTTCACTTTGCTATTTCAAGATATTGAAGACTCCCAAACGGCCGTTGATGCTCTGCCTTCACATGTAAGCATGTCACGCACGATTCTAAAAAATTGGCCACATCTAATTTCGTTACTGGCCACCAATAGTTTAGCTTCAAGTCCCTATACATCTTAGTGCTTCCCGGATGTTTAGAGTATTTGGACTTGTGGGCATCTTCTAAAAGTAATTCTCCACTGCCTCCTATCTTGAGCACCCACACTCGACCTTTGAGTAGCTTTATCCCTCGACCGTCTTTCGTCAATTGGAGGTGTAGCTTCCCCATTACCTCCCTCTTAAGGTTCTTCTCCCTCAGGGCTTCGACTTGGGATGCTTTTATCTTTTCTATCAAGCTTGACACCAAGTCGATCCTAGCACTAACAACCTTAATGCTACTGCAGTACTCCTTTCAGCTCAAGGTGTCGGCTACTATATTTGCTTTACCCGGGTGGTAAAGCAACTCACAATCATAGTCCTTGAGTAGTTCCAACCAGCATCGTTGCCATATGTTCAGCTCTTTCTGATCGAAAACATACTTCAGACTTTTGTGATCAGTGAATAGGGTGCACTTGGTTCTGTACAGATAATGTCGCCATAGCTTTAGAGCGAAGACTACCCCTGCTAGTTCCAAGTCATGGGTGGGGTAATTTTTTTCATGCTCCTTGAGTTGCCTTGATGCATAGGCGATCACCTTGCCATGTTGCATCAATACGCACCCCAACCCCATTTTTGATGCGTCGCTATAAACTACATAACCTTCTATACCTTCGGGTAAGGACAGGATTGGTGCTTCACATAGCTTCTTTTGAAAGGTCCTGAAAGATTTCTCTTGGGTGTCGGTCCATACAAACTTTTTTTTCTTCTAGGTCAAGGCCGTTAGGGAAGAAACGATCTTGGTGAAATCTTGTATGAACCTTCTATAATAACCTGCTAAACCTAGAAAGCTACGGATTTCCGACCGACTCTTAAGTGGTTCTCAATCATGGCCTTGATTTTTGACGGGTCCACCTTTACGCCATCTCGAGTGACTATGCGACCCAAGAATTGTACTTCTTTCAACCAAAAGTCATACTTCGAAAATTTGGCGTACAACATTTCCTTCCGCAAGACTTATAGGACTTCGCGAAGATGTCGCTCGTGTTCCTTCTCACCCTTGGAGTAGACAAGTATGTTGTCAATGAATACAGTCACTGACTTGTCTAGAAATGGTCGGCACATACGATTCATTAAGTCCATGAAGACGACAGGGGCGTTCGTCAAGTCAAACAGTATTACTAGGAATTCGTAATGACCATAGCACATCCTAAATGTTGTCTTCGGGACGTCTTCGTTCCTTACCTTCACTTGGTGGTAGCCTGAACGAAAGTTTATCTTGGAAAAACAACCCGCCCCTTGGAGTTGTTCAAATAGATCATCGATCCTGGGGAGTGGGTATTTATTCTTGACTGTTGCTTTGTTCAACTCACGGTAGTCGATGTACATTCTCATGGTGTCATCCTTCTTTTTCACAAATAGTATCGGAGATCCCCAAGGTGATGAGCTCGGTCTTACAAATCCCTTCTCAAGGAGGTCTTGCGACTGAGACATCATCTCATGCATCTCAGTTGGGGCTAACCGGTAGGGTGCACGTGCTATCGGAGCTGCTCTCGGAATAAGGTCGATTCGAAACTTTACCTGACGGTCGGGTGGCAAACCGGGAAGTTCGTCAGGAAAGACATCGGGGTAGTCGTGAACTATCTTCACATCTTCAATCTGCTTCTTCTCTAACTTGGCGTCTAGAACGTATGCCAAGTATGATGAGCATCCCTTGATCAAGAACTTACGTGCCTTTGCCATGGGAATGATACCCACCTCACCCTTTCTTAGCTCCCCATAGACAAGTACCGCATCTCCTTCGGTAATCGAAATTCAGATTAGCTTCTTTGCACAAAAGATTTATGTGTTGTTGCTCACTAGCCAATCCAAGACTATGACTATGTCAAATCCACCGATTGCCATAGGAAATAAATCTATTAGTAATTCTTTTCCCTCTATCACGACCGTACAACCCCTGAACGCCTCTCGTATCAAGACTTGACAACCATTAGCCACCTCCACTATTAAAGCTTCCTCTAAGGCAGTTACAGGTGAAGACAAACGTTTGGAAAAAGGGTTCGATACGAAATACAAATTCACACCGGAATCAAATAAGACATGTGCGGGTATGGAGTTTGCAAGGAACGTACCCGATATGACATTCGCAGACGCCCACGTCTCTTCCACGGTCATCTGAAACGCTCGGCCCGGTACCTTGGGAGGGTTATCTTTCCTTTCTTGATTTCCCCCAACCTTAAATTTAGGGCAATCCCTTCGAACATGGTCGGGCTCCTTGCATTCATAGCAAGTCGCTCCCTTGATGGTACAGTCTTTGATTGTGTGGCCGACCTTCCTACACTTAAAGAATTCAGTCGAAGTGATACGACATAGGTCAAAATGCTTGTTCTTGCATTTCGGGCACCAATTAGGCTCCCGACGTGGTTCATCTCTGAGATTTCCAACAAAAGGCCTTGATTTTTGAGGAGGCCCGGACTGGCCCACTCACTTCCATTTCTCACCTACGCGAGCCTTTTTCTCCTTGCCCTGAACGAGGTCGTACTCTACCAGTTGCGATTCTTCGATAGCTTATTGAAGTGTGTTCACTTTGGCATTTCTCACAGCGGTCTTCATCTCTGCTGGAAGGCCCTTGTAATATGCCTTTATCATCGCCTTCTTATCGGGGACTAGATGTCCCACAAAGCTCAGCTTCTCAACGAACAACCTGGAGTACTCGGCTATCGACTTGTCACCCTTCTTCAGATTCCGGAACTCCACTTCAATCCGGTCTAGTGCCCTCTCATTAAAATATTTGTCCATCACTTTCTTCTTGAAGGTTCCCCATGTGAATTGAGCCAGAATCGTTGGCTCTAATATTGCCGGAATCACATTCCACCATTTGAGGGCTTCTTCTCTAAACATCCGTGAGGCAAACTTAACTTTATGGGGCTCCCCACATTCACTTGATTGAAAGACTAGTTCTATATCTCGGAGCCATTTCATGCACGCCACCGGGTTTGTCGTCCCTGAGAATTCGAACGGCTTACAACATAGGAATGACTTAAAGGAGCATCCCTTCTTTACTCTCCTTGCTCCCATCACAACATGCTCTTCGGTACCAATAAGTTTCCGGTACCCCCAGAGCCCATCACCGCATTCTCTGCGACTGCCTCCGGCCTTCGATTACCGGAATCCCGATCATCCAACATCTTTATCAACCTCTCGTCTCTCTTGTCCATAGCCATGTTCATCATTTGTAGGAGATTGGCCATCATGGCAGACTGAGGGTCTAACTCTTGGATGATGGGGTCGTCAGTGTCCAAACTCACTCTAGGCATCGTCTCAACCCTTCCTACCAACATTCGGGGAATCGAAGGCATGGGAGCAGCTTCCTGTCTTGACGGACCAGGAGCCGTTACACTGACCTCAGGGGCATCTTCGCGGTAAGGCGCTCTACTCAGAGTGCTAACCATGGAAAACTGACAACCACACGAGAAAGGGATGAGAAATAGACTAACAAACATATATAGATAACGTACTACTACATAATCATCACAACAATAGTAGAATAAGCATTCTCACGTAATGATATATTCATAAAAGCATTAGCTAAGTGAAATTATGAACACATTATACATAAGGATCCTCGTTACCATCATCACAACTCTTAATCGGTGTAATTCCGTTGACTATGTTATTCCCAGTTTGTGCAAGATTAACAATGAATTTCAATCTCAAATCTCATATGTCATTTATCTTGAATGCCACAATACAATATCTTTCTCTACTTTCTCTCACAAAGATATGATAACGAATCTCTTCTCTGTTAAGTTCTCTACTATACTCTAACAAAGAAGACACTATTTATACTAAGGACTTTACAAGGACAAGACACAATTAACAAACCACAAGATTGACAATACTTGACTTTGACTTTCTACTTTAAGCAACTTTGACTTTTACTTGCAATCTTGAGGCTTTGACTTGGGCTTTTGACTTTCAATCTAGATGATATTGAAGACAACAAATATTGCTCTAACATTCTCCCCCTTTGGATTCAAGATCATCTTCACAACGATAAGCTAATCGTCTCCCCCTTTCTAAAAGATGTAGAGATCTTTCTTCAAATTAGTTTCATCTTCAAACCAAATTCTCCACTTATTTAGATGAAAATTGATAATCTCCACTTTTGAACTGATACTGATAGCAACAACTATCTTGAATATTGATCTCCTCTTCTTGTGATCTTTAATATTCTCCCCCAAAGACTTTGATAAACATCATCATCTCTAGCAAAGAAATTATCTTCGGTTGTAGCTCACTTTTCTCTTTCCAAAATAATCTTCAAAGAAAATTTCTTGAACTTTCTAGAAATCTTGAACTTTCTTCACAATTTATTTCTCATTTCTTGACTTTGTCCCATAACTTCTTTTCCATTTCTTGACTTTCTCTCATAACTTCTTTTCCATTTCTTGACTTTCTCCCCCTTTTTGATGATGTAGATCATAGAAATCATCAAAACTTCGTCAAGAAATGTCATGTACCCAATCTCTGACCATGATCTTTCCAAATAGATTTATGAACATCTGTCAATTCGTCAAATGTATTCATCTAAATCATTTCAAATTCAGACAAATAAGAATGTAAACCTGAATCAACAAATGAATCAGTTAGAAATGCCTGTAAGGAGCCACTTTGTGCAACAAATGCACATTGGAAAGGAGCTTTTTGATGTTCACTCTCCCAGGGCTTCCATTCAATCATCGAAAATCACAAAGAATTTTTCTATGAACGTTATGACAAGAAAACAAATTCCTTGTGTGATTATGCATGTGTAACAAAGATTGAAGCTGCTTAGCTTTATAGGCTCAAAATGTGTAAATCATTGAGACAACAACAATATTACACATACTCAATATGCATGAACGATATGCGAAGGTGGGGCAACTTTCCGTCTTTTTCAATATCCACATCTTCCAAATGAAGACATGATAGAGTATGTGTTGCTTCCCCTAATAAAATATGAAACATCTTTTTATTGAGAAAAAGAAGAGTAGCTAGTGGGGTTTAATTCAAGAGTTGGCATGGGCTAGTGCCTGTTTCAATGATGGTCACCAAAGAATGTGAACCAACAGTAGATGTGGCTGGCCGACTCAGAAAAGATTTGGTGCAGAGTTCTAATATTCTTTTAACTATATTCTCACACCCTCTTTCTTTTAACCATTTAAGCTCACTTCTAACCAAACTCTCTTTTCATTTTACCTCATCACATACCTACTCTTTGATTTTGAACCCTCTCCTCTCGATCACTTAAGGATAACTTCTTTGTTGGGAACTGAAGATGTGAACAAGTCTTCAATGCTGTTAGTTCAGAATTACTACTGCCAGAGGACTTCAAAGTTAATACTGCTGAGTATTACTACTGCTAGTAGAATTAATACTGCTAGTCAAAGTTAGTGTTGCTTGAACAAAGTTAGTACTGCTTAGATAATTAGTACTGCTAGAAGTTAGTGCTGCTTAGTAGTTAATGCTGCTAAGACTCAGTTAATGCTGCTTCTAAGATAATGTGAAGATAATGATGAAGAGATCGTGGTTAAAGATAAACATGGAAAGCTGAAGATATTCATGGAAGATATTCTGGAGATATTGTATAAACTGTAATTATCTTTTATCTTCAGTATATTTATTGTTTAGTTTAGAATAGTGAAAAAAACTTTTAATTATTATTTATTCTAAGTTTTATTCTAGAGTGAAAATCAACCTCAAGGCATAGTTCCTAATTCTAGAGAAGTAGAATTCGTCTTGAAAGAGTCTGTTCTTCAAGATTGAGGTTGAGTGTGTAATCTTGTGATTTTAATCATTCAATACAAGTTTATAAGTTGTTAATCATACTCACTGTTTGTTTACTGTTACATTGAATATCAAAGTGTTATTCCGCAACTTCTTTGATATTGTTTCTGAGTATTCATAATTCTTGTTGAGAATTCGATCCTGACAAGTGGTATCAGAGCAAGTTCTCTCAGAAACATCTATTCATTCATCATGGAAAACTTTGCAGAATCAAACAATACTCTGGTCTCAAAGGTTCCAATGCTCAGACCCAATGAATTCGATATGTGGAAGATCAGAATCAAACAGTACATACTCCTCACTGACTATTCTATGTGGGACATCATTGAGAATGGCCCTTCTGAAGAAGGAAAGATTGGTGCAGATGGAAAGAGAACTCCACCAAAAACTGATGCTGAAAGAAAGACTAGACAGACAGAGATGAAAGCCTTGAGCACTTTGCTCTTGGCTATTCCCAATGAATATCAACATCAGTTTTGCAACTGCACTGATGCTGAGATGCTCTGGAATGCTCTAGAGAAGAGATTCTCAGGTACCAAAAGTACCAAGAGAAATCAGAAAGCCATTCTGAAGCAACAATATGAGAACTTTATGTCAACCAAGAATGAGTCCATGACTCAAACTTTTGACAGGTTCAACAAGCTTCTTGGTGAACTAGCTACAGTGGGAGTACAAATTGATCAAGATGATCTAAACAGGAAATTCCTAAGGTCCCTGAGTGATGAATGGACCATGTATACTGTGTCTTTCAGACAGAATGATCAACTGGAAGAAAAGGAACTTGATGATCTATATAATGATCTAAGAGTTTTTGAATCTGAGGTAGAGGCTAAGAAGAGGCCTTCTGGGTATGTTCACAATGCTGCACTCCTTTCAGCATCAATTGATTCTACTTCCAATCCTGAATCAGTTAATGCTGCCAATGGAGCAAATCAAGAGAAAGGCACTGAAACTGTATTTGAAGCCTTTCTGGCCAGTCATGGAAACTCTTCTCTTATTAATGATGACTTGGAACAACTCCATCCAGATGATCTTGAAGAGATGGACATTAAATGGCAGATGGCCATGCTCTCTATGAGAGTTAAGAAGTTCATCAAAAGAACTGGGAGGAACAACTTCTCCCAAAGAAGAGAAGATGGAGCAGGTTTTGACAAGTCTAAGGTGGAATGCTATAAATGCCATCAAAAGGGACACTTTGCTAGGGAATGAAGAAGTGGAGTGTCTCACAACAACAACCATCAACAGACACAATCTGGAAGCTTCAATAATAACAGAAACTCTGCACAAGCCCTTGTCTCTCAACAAGGTATGGGGTTTGATTGGAGTGATCAAGCTGAAGAGGCCATTCAAAACCAAGCTCTAATGGCAGAGGTGTCTGATCTCCCAACAGAGGTAACCTCCAATCTTTGTTCTCCAAATTGCATTAACACTGTTAAAAGGTATAGGGATCACAACAAGAACATGAGTGATGACCTTAAGAGATTGGAAAAGGACATAAAAGATTATGTGAGGATTGTTGAGAGATTTGAAGAGCAAATTAAGGGTTTTCAAGCTAATGAGCTTCAACACTCTTATGACACAAACTACTGGAAGTGGGAGAAGAATGACTTAGAACTTCAACTGACCAGATCCAAAGAAGAGAGTGAAAAGCTAAGAGGAGAGCTAGCTAAAGTCAAACTAGATGTAGAAAAGTTTTCCAATGCTTCCAAAGCAATGGATTCTTTGCTACAAACTCAGATTCATGATAAACTGAGAAGAGGAATAGGGTACAATACCACACCACCACCCTATAACAACAACTACATCCCTCCTAGTTCAGATTTGTTAGAAACAAAGGATAGGAAGGACCTACCTAAGGGAGCCACTGAGATAGATCCCTTAGATGAAGTAGTTGTTAAGGATAAAACTGAGAAAGAAGTTGTCAAGGATAAAGACAACACTGTGAGTGGTGAGATTCCTATAGAAAACCACATAATCACCAATGAGGGATGTGGTAAGCATTGGATCAAGTCCAATGAGATAGAGAAGACTGAGGGAAAGAACAAGAAGGTTCACTATAAGCAGACCACTGTTGTGAACCCTATCCCTTGCAAGCAGTGTGCATGCAATAAATCTAAGCCCCAAAAACATGATAAACCAAGGAGAAATCAGAGAAACTGGAATAACCAATGGGCACAAAAACAAGGCATTGATCTGAGTAAAATCAATAGACCAAAGCCTTGTTTCATATGTGGAAAGTTAAACCATTTGGCTAAGTACTGTTTCTTTAACCCTATTAACCAACAGATGAACTTTCAAAGATTTGTGCAAAAACCTGTTGGTTATAGGAAGGCTGGAAAGAAACATGTGGTTAAGAAATCTGTTGAAACCAAAGGCCCCATGAGGAAAAAGGTTTTAAAAGAAAGTATTAAAATATGGGTGCCTAGAAGCACTAAAACTGTTAGTACTGCTGACAGGGATAGTACTGCTGGAAGCATTACTGCTGCTACCAGTGTTAGTACTGCTGAAAATATTAATGCTGCTAATACTGTTAGTACCTCTTCAAAGGTTAATACTGCCAACACAGTTACTGCTGCTAACACAGTTACTACTTCTAACAAGGTTAGTACTGCTAAGCATGCAAGTGCTGCTAAGGCAGTTAGTACTTCTAAAACCAGTACTGCTTCTAGCAAAAGTGTTTCCAAACCCATCATTGTGACAAAGTACTCCAGAAATGAGGAGTCAAAGTTTAAAAATCTTGTCAAGAAAGAATGTAAATATTCTGATGAGAAAGGGGTACCCAAGACCACTTTGGCTTGGGTTCCTATTTCAGACTAACTGATTTATCTTATGTGCAGGGCAACCAACAGCTCAAGGGGAAGAGCATATGGCATGTTGATAGTGGTTGCTCTAGGCACATGACAGGCAATATGTCATGCCTTCAGGATTTCAAGCATATCAATGGAGGACATGTTGCTTTTGGAGATAATCTTACTGGTGGTAAAATAAGTGGAAAAGGTAATGTTACAAAAGGTAAGATAACATTTGAGGATGTCTACTATGTTGATCAGTTGAAGTACAACCTGTTAAGTGTATCACAAGTTTGTGACAAACAACATAGCATATTATTTACTAATAAAGAGTGTATGATCCTTGCTTCAGGGTTCAAAGTAGTTGATGAAAGCATGATACTACTTAGAACTCCAAGAAAGGACAATGTTTATTGTCTAGATATGGACAATGTTTCTAGTGATTCATCCCTGAACTGTCTTGTTTCTAAAGCTTCTGTGGATGAATCCTCTCTTTGGCACAAAAGGATGTGTCACATGAACTTCAAGACAATGAACAAACTTGTTAAAAACAACCTTGTAAGAGGTTTACCATCAAAAGTCTTTTCATGTGATGATCATTGTGTTGTTTGTCTTAAAGGCAAACAACACAAAACTTCTCATAAGACCAAAGAGTTAAATACTATTTCTTCTTGCCTCCAGTTATTACATATGGATCTGTTTGGTCCTACAAATGTTATGAGTATAGGCAAGAAATCTTACTGCTTAGTTATTGTTGATGATTACTCTAGATTTACCTGGGTATATTTTCTAAGGACTAAGGATGAGACAAGTGGACTGATCAAATCTTTTATCCTAAGAATTGAAAACCAAACTAATCAAAAAGTAAAAGTCATTAGATCAGACAATGGGACTGAATTTAAAAATCTTGATCTAAACACCTTTTGTGAAGAGAAAGGCATTGAGAGACAATATAGTGCCCCTAGGACTCCTCAACAGAATGGAGTTGCTGAGAGGAGAAATAGGACACTAATAGAGGCTGCTAGATCTCTGTTGGCTGATTCAAAACTGCCAATTACCTTCTGGGCTGAAGCAGTTAATACTGCCTGTTATGTCCAAAACAGAGTTCTAGTGGTCAAGCCAAAGAACAAGACCCCATATGAGCTTTTAAATAAAAGAAAACCATTTATTGGATTTTTCAAACCTTTTGGGTGTCCTTGTACTATTCTCAATACCAAATCTCACTTAGGTAAGTTTGATAGCAAAGCAGATGATGGATTTCTTGTTAGCTACTCATCTCAGAGTAAGGCTTACAGAGTTTTTAACTCTTCTTCTAGAATAATTGAAGAAAGTGACAATGTCAAATGCAATGAGAATACACCAAATCCTATTGGGTCTGGTCCTCAGTGGTTGTTTGACATGGATTCACTAACTAACTCTTTTGGTTTCAGTAGTAATGACTATGCAGGTTCAGGGTGTGAATGATCAGGAACTACACAAGTTCAAGACAGTATATCTCAATATGTGATCTTTCCCATACCTACAGTGGATTCTATTGAAGACTGTGACAAGGAACCATCTACTGGACCAAATCAGAGTGAAGAAGAAAGTAGAGAAGAGGAGAGTCAAGAAGATAAAGACCCAGAAGTAGCTGCTGAAAACACCTCAGTGGAGTTGAATGACTCTAATCTAGAGGTGGGACTTAATGAAGAACCTAGTCATCACACCAGAATTCAAAAGAATCATCCACCACAGCTGGTAATAGGAGATCTATCTTCTCCTATAATGACTAGAAATCAAAGCAGGCTGCAAGAAATGCAAGACCAACAGCATACAGTGCTCTCTTGTTTTTTATCCCAGCTTGAGCCTAAGAAGGCACATGATGCTATGAAAGAGTCCAGTTGGATAGAAGCAATGCAAGAAGAGCTACTGCAATTCAAGCTGCAAGATGTTTGGGATCTGGTAGACCTTCCTAAAGGCCAAAGAGCAATAGGAACAAAATGGGTCTTCAGGAATAAGAGAGATGAAAGAGGCATAGTAATAAGGAATAAAGCAAGGTTGGTGGCTCAAGGGTATACACAAGAAGAGGGAATAGATTATGAAGAAGTATTTGCTCCTGTAGCCTGGATAGAAGCAATTAGATTATTCCTGGCTTATGCTTCTTATATGAAATTCAAAGTCTATCAAATGGATGTCAAAAGTGCATTTCTATATGGATCAATTGAAGAAGAAGTATATGTCTGTCAACCACCAGGGTTTGAGAACCCAATATCCAGACAAAGTATACAAACTAAATAAAGCACTTTATGGACTGCATCAAGCACCAAGAGCATGGTATGACACTTTGTCATTCTATCTCTTGGAAAATGGCTTTGAAAGAGGAGTCATTGATAAGACTTTATTCATCAAGAGAAAGAAGAAGGATATCTTGCTGGTCCAAATATATGTTGATGATATTATCTTTGGATCCACAAAAGACAATATGTGCAAGGAGTTTGAGGAACTAATGCATCAAAGATTCAAAATGAGTTCCATGGGGGAACTTACTTTCTTCCTTGGACTCCAAGTTCAACAGAAGTCAGATGGTATTTTTATCAGTCAGTCCAAGTATGTGCAGGATATTCTAACCAAGTTTGGTTTCTCAGATTCAAAACCTGCCAGCACACCAATGGAGACACACAAGCAAATAACAACAGATCTTGAGGGGGAGGATATGGATGTTCATCATTATAGATCCATGATTGGCTCTCTCATGTATCTTACAGCCTATAAGCCAGATATAATGTTTCCAGTCTGTGTATGTGCAAGATTCCAAGTTAGGCCAAAGCAATCTCACTATCAAGCTGTTAAGAGGATATTCAGATATCTCAAAGGGCAACCCAGATTGGGGCTTTGGTATCCTCATGACTCATCTTTTGACTTGCTTGCATACTCAGACAGTGATCTAGGTGGAGCAAACTTGGACAGAAAATCTACTTCTGGAGGATGTCAGTTTTTGGGTGCAAGACTAGTGTCATGGCAGTGCAAGAAACAAACCACAGTGTCCACATCTACAACAGAGGCAGAGTATATAGCAGCTGCAAGTTGCTGTTCTCAAGTCTTATGGATTCAGAATCAAATGCTGGACTATGGGGTAACCTTTCTACACACTCCAATTTTTATTGATAATAGCAGTGCTATTAGCATTGTTAATAATCCTGTCAAGCACTCAAAGACAAAGCACATTGAAATCAGGTACCACTTTATAAGAGACTGCAATGAAAAGAAACTTATTCAAGTTGTAAAAGTTCATACTGCTAACCAGTTTGCTGATCTATTCACCAAAGCATTTGATGTGGGTAGATTCACTTTCTTGGTAACAAGTGTGGGAATGATCAACTCTGAATAAGCTCCTACTTAAAAAGTGGTTCAATACCTGTATATTGGTTATTCTTGGTGGTCCTAATCTTCTTTTTCAGGAAAAGTATAGCAGTACTCAGTCCTTCACAAAGCTTAAAAGTGTAAGTATGATTAATACTGCCAGTACAGTTTTAGTACTGCCAGTACAATTTTACTACTGCCAGTGTTCAATTAATATTGCTAGTGGTTAAGACTGCTCTCAGTTAATACTGCTAGTTAGTTAATACTGCTAGTGCTTAATACTGCTCTCAGTTAATACTGCTAGTTAGTTAATACTGCTAGTGGTTAATACTGCTCTCAGTTAATACTGCTAGTTAGTTAATACTGCTAGTGGTTAATACTGCTAGTTAGTTAATACTGCTAGTGGTTAATACTGCTCTCAGTTAATACTGCTAGTTAGTTAATACTGCTAGTGGTTAATACTGCTCTCAGTTAATACAACTAGTTAGTTAATACTGCTCTAGGTTAATACTGCTTATATCCCGAATACTATAAATACCCTTTGCCCGCCTAAAAGTTCATAACGACTCTCTGCATACTGTTCACTTGCGCTCTAAACCCTTTCTCTCTCAAGTTCCAAGTTTTCAGGCAAGACCTTCAAGATCAATGGCATCAATGGCATTCATAGACGAGCACAATGAAATCGCGATGTTAAAGAAGCCCAAACAGGCCGCTGGTTTCCACCAGATTGTGGATTTCCTCAAGACAAGCCATATTGCCCATGCTCTCACTGTATCGCCATCCATCTATATCGAGCATCAAAGGCAATTCTGGGCAAATGCCACCATTGTTACTGAGAATGGTGTGCAAATGATCAAGACAAGGGTGTGTGACAAACCCTTGACAGTTATTGAAGAGGTAATTCGCATCAGTCTACGTCTAGACGATGCCTCTGGTATAACTTCTATCTCTAATGATGAACTGTTTTCTACTCTTACAAGAATGGGGTATGGAGGCCCATTGGGTGTGTTCAAGTTCTCAAAAGCAAAATTTTCACCTCAATGGCGTTTCTTTGTCCATACCCTTATGCACTGTATCTCTAAAAAGACTACTGGCTGGAGTGAGTTCAGTAGCACCATTGCTTATGCTTTGGTATGCTTAGCCACTGCCAGAAAGTATAATTTTTCCCAAATGCTTTTTAATGATCTTGTCTCAAACCTGGGAAGTAAAAAGAGTTTTTATATGTACCCCAGGTTTGTACAAGAAGTAATAACCCATGAATTGACGGATATACCTCATTTTGATGGGGTATATGTACCAAAAATTCCCAAAGGTAAGGTCTTTTCAAACATGAAAAGATCCCCTCTGGACTCGGAAGGAGTTGACACCCCATTGTTCTCTACAATGATGGTGGTGTCCCACACTGAAGAAGGTATGGCAGCAGGGTCAAGTCCCTCATTAGATCATCCCACTGCTAGCCAATCCCAACCTTCACACTCTAAATCAATTCCCCAGTCTCTTCTTGATAAACCAACTTCACCAATCACCCAAACTTACAAAAGGAAACAGGTAAAGAAGGCTCCTTCCCTTCTTGTACCATCAACCCCTAAGCCTTTAAGCCCTCTAAGGGAGGATTCTCCCTTAGAGAATATCTACAGGGAAACCACAAGGGTGTCTCCCAACCCCAAGGAGGTGCTCTCTGAGGAGGAGGAAGAACATATGGGTGAGAAGGCTGCCACTACTTCTGCTAGCATAGAGAAGGTCAGTGGTAACATCTCTAAGACCTTCCCCATGGCAACTTTGGGTGAGAAATCAACCAAAGTACCCCGGTGCCAAGAAACCAAGGGGGTAGCTGGTGCTTCTGCTAGGCAGAAGGCCACTATCAAAAGATCCAAGGATCCCTCAAGGATGGGCAAAACATCCAAAAAGGGTGAGGACAGAACTGACACTGATGAATTGATGGCAAAACTTTCCAAGGATCCTTCAAGGGTGGGTAAAACACCTAAAGAAGGTGAGGATAGATATACTTACTGGGAATTGATTGAAGCATTAGCCAACATTAATGTTGATGTGGTTAATCAAGGAAAGGATATCAAAGAATTGCAGCAAGTGGTTCTCTCCCAACAACAGCAGATTTTCAAACTCAAACAAATGGTGGGAAAGCTCATGGCCAAGAAAAGAAGAGGTCAGTTTGTTCTCAGAAGGAGAAAGGAGGCAACCAACATAGAAAATGTCCATGCTTCCAAAAAGGGGGAGAATTCTAGCTCAGAATAGATAGATCAAGAGTTTGAGGGGGAGTTTGTTGAAGAAAAGAAATCTGCAGAAACAACACCAGTAGCAGTTACAACTAAAGAAGCAGAAATGGTTACTACTGCTGAGCCAAAACAAGCAGCAGAAACTGTTAGTGTTGCTGAAACTTCACAAGCAGCAGTAACAGAGTTAACACCAACAGAGATTGAAGTAGTTGAAATGCTCATCAAAGCAAAGAATGAAACTCCCAAAGCAAAGGGAGTGGTCATAAATGAAGGGGGAGCAAAGAAAATAGAGAAGAAAGAAATGGCTGCAGATGCAAGGAAAAAGGGAAAAGCAAAGATGATAGAATCTGATCAACCATCTAAAAAGCAAAAGATGATTGAGTCAGATGAAGCATTAGCAAAGAAAGTACAAGAAGAGTTAGATCAAGCAGAAAAGGAGCAGGTTGAAAAAGACAGAGAAATGGCCAGAGCACTTGCAAATGAGTTAAATGAAGCATTCCAGAAAGGGCTGGAAACAGAGAAGTCAAAGCAAAAAGCAATGAGCTTGAGAAAGGCTATGATGGCCAGAACAAGTGCTAAGAAGAGAAGACCTTCACAAACTTACCTTGCCACTCAGGAAAGAAACAAAATGATAACTTTCTTAAGGAGTGCAATTGGTGTAAAGAAAGAAATGTTTGTGAAGATGACTTTTGATCAAATCAAGGATCTCTATGAGAAAGAAATGGGGAAGCTGAAGAGTAATGAAAAGGATAGAGTGGAGTTTGAAAAGAAGGCCAAGGAGAGACATGATGTGAATATTAATCAACCATTCCCTGAAAGTGAAGAGGGAACTCCTATCAAAGAAAAGGCAGAGAAAAAGGAAGAAAAGAAGAAGGAAGCTACTTTAGGGCAAGTTCAAAAGACTCTGAAGAGAACTAAAATGATGGCTAAAAGAAAGAAGATTGTAAAGAAGCCTAGAGTAGAAGAAGAACAAAAGGTTGCTGAAGAAGAAGAGGCACCTAAGAATGAGGCTGAAACTCAAGAAGTACCACAGAGTTCAGATGTAAACATGTACATGGTGGTAATGGATAAAATTCCAAAGCCTATTTCAGCTGAACCTGTTGAATTCAAACCTTCTGAAGTTATCCACTGGGATACTATGGAGGTGGATGGCAAAGAGTACATTAGATTGAAAAGAAAGGATGAGAAGTATGAAGTCTACAGCACCTGGAACAAAATTGTCAGAGAGTGTTCAAGATCTGATTTGGAAGAAATGTTTGAAGTGGGGATGAAAGTTCATGCAGATCAGTTCACAGCTCCAGGGTTACCAATTGTGAAGTTAGTTATGGAATATTTGTGCATGTTGTTCAAACCAGAAGCAGTAAAGCATTTGATAAGAGATGTATTTGAAGCTGTTAGAGGATGGACTCTATATGAAAGGAGTGGAGTCTACGAACTGGCATTGGATACTTTTCACATGGAGTATTACTTGGTGGATAGGGTATACAACCATACAAATCTAAAGCTTCATGCCATGTTAAATAAGAAGTTGAGTTGTGCACCAAATTCAGAAATGGCAAAGTACTTAATTCAGAGAACTATAAATCAGAGTATGGGACTGGATCCTAACATTGGAGTAGATCAATGAAGATTTTGGAAGCATTTGAAGAACTTGACTTCTCTTTCTAAAAGTCAAGTTAGGGGGAGATTGTTGGGAACTGAAGATGTGAACAAGTCTTTAATGCTGTTAGTTTAGAATTACTACTGCCAGAGGACTTCAAAGTTAATACTGCTGAGTATTACTACTGCTAGTAGAATTAATACTGCTAGTCAAAGTTAGTGCTGCTTGAACAAAGTTAGTACTGCTTAGATAGTTAGTACTGCTAGAAGTTAGTGTTGCTTAGTAGTTAATGCTGCCAAGACTCAGTTAATGCTGCTTCTAAGATAATGTGAAGATAATGATGAGGAGATCGTGGTTAAAGATAAACATGGAAAGCTGAAGATATTCATGGAAGATATTCTGGAGATATTGTATAAACTGTAATTATCTTTTATCTTCAGTATATATATTGTTTAGTTTAGAATAGTGAAAAAAACTTTTAATTATTATTTATTCTAAGTTTTATTCTAGAGTGAAAATCAACCTCAAGGCATAGTTCCTAATTCTAGAGAAGTATAATTCGTCTTGAAAGAGTCTGTTCTTCAAGATTGAGGTTGAGTGTGTAATCTTGTGATTTTAATCATTCAATACAAGTTTATAAGTTGTTAATCATACTCACTGTTTGTTTACTGTTACATTGAATATCAAAGTGTTATTCCGCAACTTCTTTGATATTGTTTCTGAGTATTCATAATTCTTGTTGAGAATTCGATCTTGACAACTTCTTGGGTAGGAAACACTGGTTATCGTGAATCCATAGAAGTTCTTGTAAGTTCTCACACTGATCCCGTGAATTTTTCCTAAAAGCATAATGTTGCTCAATCGTTTAACTTCAACAGTTAAAGCACAGTATGAATTACATATGTCATATATATGTATGCTCAATAAGATAATCATGAAAATTTGAGCATTTTTAAACATGGAAGATTTTCTCAAAACAAGGAAATTGAATAAACGAAGTGAAATCAATAAATATGTTATGAGAATATGCAATGTATAGAAAATATCAAATATGAATGATTTATCAATAAAAGCTTAGGTCATGAAATAAATGGAATTTGTCTATATGAATCAAGTATAGAAAAGTCTTGAATGAAATAACGCTCAACGAACATTGAAAGTATATAGAAAAAGAGTTTATTACCACCGAAAATTGTTTCATTTTGAGACATGGTAATAACAAAGTCAACAAAAATACTAAACTGTTGTGTGTGAATACTTGAAAGTATATAGAAAAGATAATGCACACGTATTTATATTTGGAGACACATGGTTAGTTAATCATGAAAGCTCATAACGTAAAACATTTAAAATACACACTTCTGAAATTCATGAAAACTTTTAAGAATTGAGAAGTGGTTTGAACATTTAAGCAATCTTTCAAACATGTATGAGATTAAGGTTAGAATAATCCTTACGCTCAGCAGTAATCTCATAAAGTCAGCCACAAAGTCATGATTTATATGATCATGTAAGCCCCCCCTTAAAATCTGTATTTAGTCAAAAAGTCGTCAAAGTATCAAAGTCTTAGTAAAGGAAAAACTTTGAAACACGAGTTCTGATCTGAATTAATCAGAACTCATTTACTCCTCCTAAAATATTGCATTCACAATATTTATCAGAAAGGATGATATGTACTCCCCCTTGAAGGTTGATCATCTCTTATGCACCGGAGTACAAAATCTCTTGATATTTGAAGTATGAGTTCCAAAACTGTTGTGTTTATAAGTCAAACTTGATCTTTGAGGTATGAGTCCTAGACTGCTTTGTCTAGAAGTCAAACTTGATCTTTGAGGTACGGCTTCTGAACTATAGTATTCAGAAGCCTAGTTCTTTACTCCCCTTAGACTTGAGGTGCCTGCAATATAGATAGACCTTTTGGTTTTGGTACCCACTAGTATTTGGGTCCAGGTTTGTTAGTTGCAGTTCTTTTAGGAGTAATATAATATGAACCATACCAGTAATTCACATAATTTTTACTAACAAAATCATTTGAGCCACAGTAAGAACAATTAATCTTCTTTTGTGCTAACTTGATCAATTGATTTATAGTGTAAACAAGATCAGTTTTACCAAAAGATTTACCTTTATGAGCAATGTTGTTCTTTTTGGCAGTAGGTGTGTGCACAAATGATTTTTGACCTTTCTTCACATCAGAACATCCTTTTACTTTCCAAGCCAACTTTGCTTTACCATTGCTCTTTTTATATTTACCTGTACCGTCAACATTCCTATCATAGAATAGGTTAGTAGTACTAATTTGATCTTTTGAACTAACTGACCTTTTTGTTGAAACAGTTGTTTGATATGAACTTGATGTTGTCTTGAATGAGCATTCAGAGTCAGTTGAATCATCTCTAGGTTATTGAACAATTAAATCTGGAGTCTTTTGCTCAGTTAAATTCACCTTGAAAACGATCTCTTCAAGTTCTGTTATATTTGAAGATAAATTGTTGTAACATCCTGTTTTTAAGAATATATTTATATCGTTTTGATATATATATATATATAATAAATATAACAAGGTATGAGTCTGAGTTGTTAATTGGTAAAGAAAAATGAATATATGTATATATATATATATATACACACACACATTGTTGGGGTGGAAAATTAAACAAAATGGGAGTTTGGAGGATCAAATGTGTAACATGACCAAAAATTAGAAAAGATTGGATTTTGTAGTCATGAACTTCAAACCCTTTCTCTCCAAATCGTACGACTCAGTTCACAAACCCAGTGAACTCCATCCTTCTTTCTCTAAATCACTAGATAATCTGATATGTTTATTCTTTCTCACACATTAAGGGATACGGTTTTGCATTAGGAACTTGAAGGAGCCGATCAAAATCGAGATTTAGGGTTCAACATAAACGATTCACATGCTCGTGGTAAGGATTTCGTGCTTAAGCTTCATATCAGTAAAATATATAGTTTAATATGCAATTTCGAGTTGATTGGTGATGTTTAATATTATATCATTGTGTCATAACTTTATTTCAAGAAAGAATGAAACATTGTGTTCAATTTGGGATTAGGGTTTATAACATAAGTTGCTAAGAATGTCTTGGTATGGTATTTATGTTGAGAAGAAGACCCTAAGGCCGCTGATATGATTATAAAACAACCTTGCATGTTACTGTTAGGATCAAGAAATCGATTAGGAAGCGATGTTATGAAAAGTGAAACGATTGTTTAGGTGTGTTGTATGTTGGATTTTGTAATAATCCTCATTGTGATGATTGAGACTCAAGTATAACATAATAACCCTTATGTAATGAGCTTATGGGGTTTAACCTAAAAGATGAACTAGCTTTGAAATTTTACAACTTTTTGACTGTTTCACAAAAGTCAAACCATGGTGTTGGAGTTTAAACTATTGAAATTGATATGGAAATGAGAATATATTTGATGTGGCTTGTTTCTTAGGAATATTAAAATGATATTAGATGGATTCAAGACGAAACTCCCAATTAAACACGTTTTTGATGGTAGATTAAAGGTTATGTTCAAAACAGTTGAATTTTTTCAAAAAAGTCAAACTGTTTTGTTTAGAACTCAAATTGAATGGTTTGATGTGAAATTGAAGGTTAAAACTCAAGGGATATAGTTATTAAAGGTATATTAAGGTGTTTCAATCATCAAATTAACATTTTTTATAGGTTTAAATGGATTTTCAAAGTTTAAGAATGTTCAAGTCCGATTTGAAGTAAAATTTTAAAGTTTATGCATTAGATAAGCTTTAAGTGGGGAAAAAAATGCGTGAACCTTCTAAACATAATTTAAATTGTATATGAAGTATATTTTGAGGATTATAATGCAAACCAATAGTTTTGAAAGAAATAAGAACAAGTGATGTGTTTAGGTTAAATTAGTGCTGAAAATTGTAAAAAATTATATAAAATCACTCGTAACTCGGATGGAGGCGTATGATACCTTTCTGAAACCTTAGGTGTAACACCCTAAAAATTAGAGTAACATAAAATTCAAAATTTTGGCAAATTTTCGATTGAATTTGGCATAAACCACCCACGAAGGGCAAATGTATAAGGCATTTACAAAAACCTGTGAACGGATATAGAAATTGACAACAAACTAATCTAAACATATATTATCTAGATTACATCGGTTGCCAACCCAAATCACCAAAATAAATGGACTTAATCAATGCCCAACATCAAATACTAATCAACTCAAAAATGCCTCAAGACCATGCTCGTCACTCAAGCCCTTGGCACCCCACCACTTAAGGAACCTGTTATACATATCATTTGAGAAAAAAGTGTTAGGCTTAAAGCCTTGTGAGAACATACAGTTTATATAAATAAAGAGATATCGGCAATTATAACAAAAGGAATTTTTTTCAAGAAAATTTATTTTACAATTGAAATATTTGCCACATAAAGGGGCCTTTCGATTCAAAACTCATCATGCGATGACGGGGGATACCCGATTTACCAAGAATTGTAACAGAACACCGAGTAGGTTACAATCCGAGTTGTGAGCTAAATACTTAGAATCCATGGCCACGAACAACGTCGGTCCGTACTAAGATGTGGGGGAGGGCACCCGAGGAAACCAAGTCATACTCGTTCACTAGGACTACACTATGATCCATGGCTAGTAACCGGTCCCATATAACCGTACCAAAGGGCCTCCGAGGATCAAATGCATCCATAGCTACAATGGAGAAAAACATCCCAAAATATAAGTCGACTCAATACCTAGGGATCCGCTAGTAATAGTCTAGACTTGTCACAATTTCATTTGTGACTAACCAAAGCTAAACATGTAGCTTCCAATAACATTTATTTCTAAAAATGCATTTCCAAGTTTTAATTGCTGATAAGAATGAAAATCATAAAATGAGATTATATACATTCCTTCAAGTATCTCACATAAATGTGCAAGTGATACATCATTTTACTTCATATAAGATGGAACCCTTTGTTTTGGTTGAAAATGATTGGGAACCCTAAAATCTCCCAAAATATTAAGTTAGGTCAAAAAAAAGTGATAAGCTTGAATCCAAAACCAAGGAGATAACTAGGAGTTCAAAATGTAAGTTTTGACATGTATAAGGTTTAGTAAATGATAGTAGGAACTCACCAAGTGGGTTTTTGAAGAAAACCCAAACCCTAGATTTTTGATCCTTGAAGAAGATGAAGATGGAGATGAAGATCGAAGCTTCCAAACCTGAATCTCTAGATGAAACTCCCAACTACTAGCAATAAAGGGGGAAGATAGAGCTTTGAAGAAACCCTAATGAGAAGTAAATGAAGAGGGAGAGTTGAGAGAGAAATCAATGAAGGAAGAGAAAATGAGAAATGAAGATTTGGGCTGAAACCTCATTTAACTCGGTCAGAAGTCGCGCGCGGGTGGCGGCGCGGGTGGACCCACGCGGGTAACCGCGTGGAACACTGGAGTCGTGAAGGTCAGAACCCCGCCCGGATGGTGGCGCGGCTCCATCCGTGTGGAGAACCGCGCGGAGCACTGGCCACTTACTCCACTAAATTTCGGCTACTACACACACAACCTCCAAACGAGACAAGGTTCTAGGCAACAACCAAAGCAAAGGTTTTGCCACACAAGAAAATGGATAAAAGGAAAGATATGCTTACCCGGAAATTTAGAGTGTTACAATCAACCCCAACTTGGAAATGATTTCGTCCCCGAAATCCCAACTACTCGAACAGATGAGGATATCTACGCTTCAAATCCTCCTCAACGTCCCACGTCACATTAGTTCCCCGATTTCGGGGTTGGCGAATTGCTTCTCTCCCACTTCAAGACAACACACGGGAGTTCTGCATTTCCACCCATACAATGCCTCAAAAGGTGCCATTCCGATTCTTGAGTGGTAGTTATTGTTGTAAACAAACTCCACCAAAGGTAGGTGAGAGTCCCAACTACCCCCAAAATTGATGACACAAGACCTTAGCATGTCTTCGAGCGTTTGGATCGTTCTCTCGCTTTGACCGTAGGTTTGCGGATGGTAAGTCGTGCTCAACTTCACTTGTGTACCAAGCTCCTTCTGAAAGCCATCCCAAAAGTTTGAAGTGAACCGACTGTCACGATCTGATACGATCGACAAAGGTACTCCATGCCTTGAGACCACTTCATCGATGTAGAGTTTTGCTAACTTGTCCATCGGTAAGGTTTCACGCATGGCTAAGAAGTGAGCACTCTTAGTCAAACGATCGACTATTACCCAATTGGTATCGTGACCTCGAAAAGTTTTAGGAAACTTCGTCCCGAAGTCCATGGTAATATGCTCCCACTTCCACTCAGGGATCTCTAAGGACTGAAGACTCACATACGGTCGTTGATGTTCAACCTTCACTTGCAAGCATGTCACACAACGCTCCACGTAACGCGCCACATCAAGTTTCATTACCGGACACCAATAATGTAACTTCAAGTCCCGGTACACCTATGTACTCCCCGGATGAATGGAATACTTGGACTTGTGGGCATCTTCAAGAAGTAGTTCCCGATTACCCCCAACTTTGGGCACCCACACACGACCGTTGAATAGTTTCACCCCACGGCTATCTTTCGTTAAGAGTAACTGTTGCTTGGTCATCACTTCATCCTTAAGATTTTCTTCCAACAAGGATTCTACTTGAGATGTCTTGATCTTTTCAACAAGACTTGACACCAACTCGATTCTCGAAAGGGTAGCCCGAATACTTCTGCTATAGTCGTTCTGACTTAACGCATCGGCCACTACGTTCGCCTTACCGGGATGGTAAAGCAATTCAAAATCGTAGTCTTTGAGTAACTCGAGCCACCGCCTTTGCCTCATGTTTAACTCCTTTTGATCGAAGACGTATTTCAAACTCTTATGATCTGTGTAGAGTGTACATTTCGGGCCATGAAGGTAATGTCGCCAAAGCTTCAAGGCGAACACCACCGCTGCTAACTCCAAATCGTGGGTAGGATAATTCTTCTCGTGGATTTTAAGTTACCTCGAGGCGTAAGCGATCACCTTGCCTCTTTGCATCAACATGCATCCTAATCCCATTTTCGAAGCGTCACTATAGACTACGAAGTCTTCCAACCCTTCGGGTAGCGACAAGATTGGAGCTTCACACAACTTCCTTTGCAAAATCAGGAATGCTTTCTCTTGCGCTTCGGTCCTAACGAACTTCACATTCTTCCGAGTCAACGCCGTCAAGGAAGAAGCGACTTTCGAAAAGTCTTGAATAAATCTCAGGTAATAACCCGCTAATCCCAAGAAACTTCGGATTTCGGACGGACTCTTGGGAGGTTCCCAATTCATCATGGCTTCAATCTTGGAGGGGTCCACTTTCACTCCATCTCGAGTGACAACGTGACCCAAGAATTTCACCTCTTCAAGCCAAAAATCGCACTTAGAAAATTTGGCGTACAATCTCTCTTTTCTCAACACTTCTAGAACTTCACGAAGATGTTGCTCGTGTTCTAACTCGCTCTTGGAATATACGAGTATGTCATCAATGAATACGATGAACGACTTGTCGAGGAATGGTCGACACACCCTATTCATCAAATCTATAAACACTGTCGTTGCGTTCATTAGGCCAAACGGCATTACAAGGAATTCGTAATGGCTATAACGCGTTCTAAATGTTGTTTTCGAAACGTCTTCTCCCCTCACCTTCACTTGGTGGTAACCCGAACGTAAGTCAATCTTGGAGAAACACCCCGCTCCTTGGAGTTGATCGAACAGATCGTCTATTCTCGGAAGCGGGTACTTGTTCTTCACCGTTGCCTTGTTTAACTCACGGTAATCGATGCACATTCTCATTGTGCCATCCTTCTTCTTGACAAACAAGACCGGAGCTCCCCAAGGCGACGAGCTCGGTATTATGAAACCCTTCTCCAAAAGTTCTTGGAGTTGATCCATCATCTCTTGCATCTCCGATGGCGTCAACCGGTACGGGGCTCTAGCAATAGGAGCCTCTCCCGGCACGAGATCAATCCGAAACTCCACTTGACGATCGGGTGGTAACCTGGGCAAGTCGTTCGGAAAGACATCGGGAAACTCCCGCACTAACTTCACATCTTCAAGCTTTGACTTCTCTAACTTGGCATCGATTACGTAGGCTAGGAAGTACGAGCATCCTTTCACCAAGCATTTGTGTGCATTAGCCATGGTGATAATTGCTACATCACCTTTCCTTTTATCACCATATATCATGATGTCTTAACCACTAGGATTGGGAAGTCGGATAACTTTCTTGGAACATACGATCTCGACATGATTTCTTGCTAACCAATCCATGCCAACCACCACATCAAAACCTCCAATAATCATCGGCATCAAATTGATTGGGAATTATCTCCCTTCGATCCCGAGAGTACACTTCCTCAGAACATCGCGGATTAGCACTTGACTACCATCTACTATCTCTACCACTAACGCATTCTCTAGACTATTAGTGGGCATAGAAAGCTTTTGACAAAATAACTCAGATATAAAAGAGAAATTGGCACCCGAATCGAACAGTATACGAGCAGGTACGAATTTTAGAAGAAACGTACCCGATACCACATCGGCGGATGCCTTGGCCTCATCGGCCGTCATCTGAAAAGCTCGACCCGGAACCCTAGGTGGGTTCTCTCTTTTCTCCGGCGCACTTCCCGACTTGAGCTTCGGGCAATCTCTCTTCATATACCCCGGTGCCTTGTACTCGAAGTAGATAAGCCCTCTGATCGGGAAATCCTTGGTGGCGTGATCAGACTTGTCACACTTGCTGCAAGGTTGAGGACTGGGGTTACAGTTGCCATGGTGCTTGCTATGGCACCTTCGGCACCATCTAGCTTCTTGATAACCGTTGAAGCTTAGATTTCTGACAAAAGGTCGGGTTCTCTTGGGAGGTACGGAACTGCTCTCCCACTTTCTCTTGTCTACGACCACCACAACCTTCTCCGGTTTACCCCTCGCGTAAATCTCTTCCATAAATTGCGCCTCCTCAATCGTCTCCCGAAGGTTAGAAGCCTTCGAGTTGCGGACCATGGACATCATGTCCGCCGGCAGACCCTTCAAATAGGCCTTTATCTTCTCTTTTTCTGTTGGGGCCACATGCCCCACTAACCCCAGGTTTTCCATGAATTGACGGGTGTACTCCCTCACCGTCAAGTTTCCCTTTTCGAGCACTCGGAACTCGACTTCGATGCGGTCTAAAGCCCTCTCACTGAAATATTCCTCCAAAACCTTCTTCTTGAACTCGACCCAAGACAACTAAGTCAGAACAGTAGGGGAGAGGATGGACTGGGTGACATTCCACCAAGTGAGAGTCGTGTCCTTGAGCATCTGAGAACCGAACTTCACTCTTTGGTCGTCACCACACTCAGATGAGCATAATGCTTGCTCAATGCCTTGAATCCATTTTATGCATGCTACCGGATCCTCGGAACCAGAGAATTCCGGTGGTCTACAACCCATAAAGGCCTTGAATGAGCAGGCCCTCTTGCCTTACCTCGCCTCAACTATTAAGGGTTCTTCAGTTCGGATCACATGACCCGTGCCTCCGGATCCAATCACCTCGATGTTTTCTGCAATCATTTCATTCCTCCGATTGCTCACATCACGATCCTCGATCACCTTCAGAACTCTTGTTGCTTAGCCATAGCTTCATTCATCGCCAACATCATGCTGGCCATCATCTCAGATTGGGAATTCGTATCCCGGATGACTGGGTGGGACGAAGCAGGTCTACCCGCGGAATGACCTCTGGCCTTCCACCTAGCATTGGTTGGACAGATGGGCGTACAGCTACCTTAGCCCGACCCGACTGATCAGCAGTTGAGGTTGTTGCCTCGACACCATCTACACGTGTACGCGGCCTACCACACGTACTCACCATACCGATCTATTACACAGGACAGAGAGAGAAATAAGAGAGAGGTAGGACCAAAACACGAAGGAAAACGTACTACCACATTACCAATTGTCATAGTAACAACACTTCAAGCACACTCACGTAAAACATCCTCATAATAACATTAGCTAAGTGAGATTATGAACATATAATACATAAAGGTTCTTGTTACCATCGCCACAACGCTTGATAAACATAATTTCCGTCGACTCTAAGACTAACCCATCTTAGAAGTTCTACCCAAACTCACAATCAATGCTTAACATACTCAGTCTAAGTCTAGACATATTACATTCATGCCTAGTTCACTTAAACTAGAGTTTTGATACCAACTTGTAACACCCTAAAAATTAGAGTAACATAAAATTCGAAAATTTGGCAAAATGACGATTGAATTTGGCATAAACCACCCAAGATGGGAAAATGTATAAGGCATTTACAAAAACCTGTGAACGGATATAGAAATTGACAACAAACTAATCTAAACATATATTATCTAGATTACATCGGTTGTCATCCCAAATCACCAAAATAAAAGGACATAATCAATGCCCAACATCAAATACTAATCAACTCAAAAATGCCTCAAGACCATGCTCGTCACTCAAGCCCTTGGCACCCCACCGCTTAAGGAACCTGTTATACATATCATTTGAGAAAAAAGTGTTAGGCTTAAAGCCTAGTGAGAACATACAGTTTATATAAATAAAGAGATATCGACAATTATAACAAAACGAATTCTTTTCAAGAAAAATTATTTTAGATTGAAATATTTTCCACATAAAGGGGCCTTTCGATTCAAAACTCATCTTGCGATGACAGGGGATACCCGATTTACCAAGAATTGTAACGGAACACCGAGTAGGTTACAATCCAAGTTGTGAGCTAAATACTTGGAATCCATGGCCACGAACAACGTCGGTCCGTACTAAGATGTGGGGGAGGGCACCCGAGGAAACCAAGTCATACTCATTCACTACGACTACATTATGATCCATGACTAGTAACCGGTCCCACATAACCGTACCAAAGGGCTTCCGGGGATCAAATGCATCCATAGCTACAATGGGGAAAAACATCCCAAAATATAAGCCGACTCAATACCTAGGGATCCACTAGTAATAGTCTAGACTTGTCACAATTTCATTTGTGACTAACCAAAGCTAAACATGTAGCTTCCAATAACATTTATTTCTAAAAATGCATTTCCAAGTTTTAACTGCTGATAAGAATGAAAATCATAAACTGAGATTATATACATTCCTTCAAGTATCTCAAATAAATGCGCAAGTGATACATCATTTTACTTCATATAAAATGGACCCCTTTGTTTTGGTTGAAAATGATTGGGAACCCTGAAATCTCCCAAAATATCAAGTTAGGTCAAAAAGTGTGATAAGCTTGAATCCAAAACCAAGGAGATAACTAGGAGTTGAAAATGTAAGTTTTGACATGTATAAGTGTTGATCCAATCTCTCTCAGTGATTTGATAACGACCCTCTTTTATACTTAGTGAAAATTATGTTTAATATGTACTAGTGTTTCACCATCAGCGATCAGACTGAGTCTGTTCAGTTATCGCTGATAGTCTTTCTTGTAAACATTTCTATGTATTAGTGTTTCACTATCAGCGATCAGACTGAGTATGTTCAGTTATCGCTGATAGTTTCTATTGTAAACAGCTAACGTAATCCCTAAAGACAAGCCTCGCGTCAACAGATGTTCATAGCTGAATCGAAGACAAAGCTGCTGAACAAAGACAAGTCTACTAGTGACCTGATGCGGATATCAGTGAAGCAAAGACGAATCTACTTATACGGTAAGGAACATGAGGAAAAGCTTCAGCGATCGCTGAACTCTTGATGTCTCTGAAGAAAGAGATATTCAGCGATCAAATGATCACTTAGCTTATGCCTCAAGTCTCCTTTTGTCTTACCTTGCACAAACCAGTACGATGTGTCAGAATGGACATATCTCTGCCAAAAATCGTACAACAACTCTATCAACTACACTGTTCATGATACAGCCGAAAGCATGTCTCCTAAAAGTCAGACTACCAAAGCCAATCACTGAATGACACGTGTAAAGTACCCTGCCATGCATTTAATGGATAGGGTATAAATAGAAAGATCACCTCTCCATTTGAGGGTGTGCTCAATTCTTGAACCAATATAGAAACCTTTGTTTTCTATACTTCTAAAACCCCCTTTCTCTATATTCTTGTGCAACCATCTTAGTTTTTCTTAAGTTTGTTAGGATTGAGTCTGTCTTAATCTTATTCCACAACGAACTTGTAAATTGTGTTTGATTAATTATCAATAAACAATTTATTAAACTTTAATTTATGTGTTTGTATTCAACCCCCCCCCTTCTACAAACTTGTTAAGCACCTCCGAGACCAACAATTGGTATCAGAGCAGACTGTTTAATCTGATAAACAAGATCTTGCTTTATTCTCTTCTTTGCTATTCTAAAATGGCACTTAACACAAACACTAACTACTATGATAATGGTTCACTTTCTAAACCACCTCGATTTAGCAGAGATAACTTTTCTCTATGGAAAAATCGAATGATGCTATTTCTTGAAGGTGCAGATCCTACTATACCTGAGTATATAGAAAATGGACCCTATGAACCTGTCAGAATTATAGCTATAGTTCCAGCTACTGCCACCACTCCTGCTGTCCCTGAAAGCTATGTAGTTAAGGAGATAAGACAGTGGAGTGATGAAGACAAAAAGAAAGTTGGTATAGATGCAAGGGAAAAAACCATTATCTCAATGGCTCTGCCTGATGAAGTTTTTCATTCCATCATGCATCTTAAAACTTCTAAAGAAATGTGGCAAACCATTTGTGTTCAATACGAAGGCACCACTGAAATCCAAGAGACTCGAAAGATTAACTTGGTAAGACAATATGAAAGTTTCATCGCTGGTAAGAATGAATCTCTCTCTGACGTTCATCAGCGGTTTAACTGCTTAATCATTGATCTAAGAACTGTTGGTAGGACCTATTCTAATTCTAAGGTCCTAAAAAAATTCTTAGAATGTCTTCCTGAATGCTGGGACAGTTATTCAATATGTCTCATGCTGACAAAAGACTTAAATTCTCTTTCTCTCAGCACCTTATATGGAATATTGCTTAATTATGAGCAATCAAACCTTCTGAAAAAGAATCTTATAAAAGATTCTTAAGACTCCAAAAGAACTCCTATTGCTTTAGTCTCTTCAGAAATAATTCCATCTCAGCGATCTACTCTCACTATCACTGAGTTAGATTCTGAATCTGAGGATATATCATACATTGATCTTTCAGAGTTTGATGAATCCTTAGAACTCTTGACAAACTTATTTAAGAGATTTGCAAGAAAGAGCAATTTCAAAAGAAATAAGCCTCTCTCTATCACTGACAAGCCAAAATCAACCCCTGTTGATAAGGCTTCTGCTACTTGCTATAACTGTGAAAAGATTGGACACTTTGCAAGTGAGTGCAGGTCAAAGAAAGTCTTCAAACCTTCTACCTCAATAAGATCCAGCGATGACAAATACCTAAAGTTGAAAGACAAATATCAAAAGTTGAAAAGCTACAAGCGAAAAGGTAAAGGTCTCATTGTTGAAGAACATGACTAGGCTGAATCAGAAGAATCAAGTTCTGATGAAGAAGTCACTAATCTTTGCCTCATGGCTGAGATTAAAGAAGAAGTGGAAGAACCAGCTGAAACTTGTATGAGCTATATATCATCTCAGGTATCTATCTCTACTAATCCCTCTCTACCTGAAGCTGAGAGAAGTCGCGTTGTTGATGTGCTGACTATTGATCTTTTTAATGCTCTAAACGGCAAAACTCTAGTTGAGAACAAAAATGTTAACTTAGCTGAACAGTTAGAGAAATTTCATGAAAAGATCAAAGAACTGAATCTTTTAGAAGAAAAGTTGAAAGATCAAGTCATTATAAATGAAATCATCAGCATTGAACGCGAACAAGCCATCGCTGCTCTAAAAGCAGAAAAGGCTCATGTTGAAAAATGGTGCAAATCATCAACAAAGATCTCTGAGATAATAAATGCTCAAACTCCTGAAAGTGATAGAACTGGTCTTGGTTTTTGGACACCACAGGATGAGCCTAAAGAAGAAAGTTCCATGCTTAAGTTTGGAACGTTTGTCACTTCTATCTCTGACACTTCTTATAATCAGTTTTATCCTTCTTCTTCTAATTCTATCCCTGAGGAAAATTCCAAAGGCTTTAAGTCTGCGGATAAAGGAAAATCCATTCTTCGTCCTCAGAAGGCTACCAAGAAAGCAAAGCTGAAAGTTCCCTCTAAACCTTCAGCGAATCAATCCTCTAGCTCTGTGATAGAAATCTTCGATCTCTGTCCTCCGAAGCTAAAGATTGATCTCAAGCCTAAGAGATCTGAAGAAATAAAAATTCCTCCCAGATCTCATGCTAAAAGCATTCTTGGACCTGGCCCTGCTCATCCTACATTCTCAAAACCTTTTACTCCCAGTCCTAAAACCACTTTCAAATAAAGAAAATGCTATCATTGTGGTTTTACTGACCATATTGCAAGAAAATGTCCAACTGCCACTAAAGCTGATAAAACAGCTAAAGTGAAGATAAATGCCTCTAAGGATAAGAAGGTCACCAAAGCTGAAAAATCAATTAAGGTGAAAATACCACTAAGGTTAAGAAATTAACCAAAGTGAAGATTACCACTGAAGCCGAATCTTCATCTGCTGTGAAGATTGTTGAACCTTTCATCTCCACTAACCCCAAAGGACCCATTGAAAAGTGGGTACCAAACAACGCTTAATCTTCCTTATGTGTGCAGGGATCAAAGGGCATCTGGTATCTCGATAGTGGATGTTCTCATCATATGACTGGACAAAAAGACCTGCTCACTGAATACAAGGAAGAGAAAAGTCCCTCTATGACTTTTGGTGGAAATGGAAAAGGCTATACCCGAGGTTTTGGTGTCCACAACAATGGGCAACTACCTTCAGAAGAGTCGCTTATATAGATGGACTGAAGCACAACCTTCTGAGTATCAGTCAGCTATGTGACAAAGACTACGAAGTTCGCTTTTCTAAGAAAGCATGTTCAGTGGTGAATGATAAAGGAAAACTTGCTCTCAGTGGTTATCGCAGAGAAAATGTCTATGTAATAGATATGGACTCTACTACCACTGAAAACTTATGTTTTCTCTCTAAAGCCTCTTCTGATGTCAACTGGCTATGGCACAAAAGACTCTCTCATCTAAACTTCAAAACCCTGAATTCTCTCTCATCTAAGGAACTGGTTTCTGGTCTTCCTCATGACTCATATGCTAAAGAATCTCTCTGCTCAGCATGTAAAAAAGGAAAACAAACAAAAGCTAGTTTCAAGTCAAAACAAGTCTCCTTAGTGACAAGTCCTCTTCAGCTCTTGCATATGGATTTGTTTGTCCCTGTCAACATCCAATCAATAGCTGGAAAGAAATATACACTTGTCATTGTAGATGAATACTCTCGCTATACCTGGGTTATCTTTCTTCGCTGCAAGAGTGATACTCCAGAAGAACTGATATCTTTTGTTAAAAAGATGGAAGTACTGAACAATCTTACTGTGCGTTCAATAAGAAGTGATCATGGAACTAAATTCAAAAACAACTCTCTGAACAACTTCTTTGAGAACAAGGGAATTTCTCATAACTTCTCTTCAGTAAGAACACCTCAGCAAAACGGAGTCGCTGAAAGAAGAAACAGAACAATCATTGAAGCTGCTAGATCAATGCTCAGCGATTCTCATCTCCCTACTCAATTTTGGGCGGAAGCTGTAAACACTGCATGTTTTACTCAAAACAGATCGCTGATAGTAAAGCGATTTGGAAAGACAGCTTATGAACTCTTTCATGGAAGAAAACCATCTATCAGTTTTCTTCATATCTTTGCTTGTCAATGCTTTATCTTAAACAACAAAGATCAGCTTGGAAAGTTCGACCCAAAAGCTGATGATGGAATATTTCTAGGATATTCCTCCATCTCCAAAGCCTACAGAGTTTTCAACAAGCGAAGACAATCTGTGGAAGAAACAATTCATGTCACTTTTGATGAAACTCGCTCAGCGAACTCTAAACCAATCGCTGACAATGAAGAATTAAATGCTTGGATGTTCTCCCACTACAAAGAAACTGAACCCTTCTTTTCAAACCATCAACACACAAATCCACCTACTGCTGATGATGATCCAAACATCATACATCCTAACGCTGAATCCAACTCATGGGTTTCAGTTGAACCTCTTAACACACTGCTACCATCAGATCTACCTTCGTCTGAAAACCTCTCTGATAACAATAGTCTGTCCACTACTCAACAGTTAATTGTTGATGAACCTCAAACGTCCTCATCAGTAAACATCCCAATTGTTGATCCAACCTCTGAGTTAGGCGATCATGCTCCTGCTCAGCGATGGACTAGAGATCACCCAATAGATCAAGTTCTTGGTGATCCCGATGCAGGTATTCAGACACGAAGAAGCTCAGGTAATATCTGTCTCTTTGTCAACTTTATCTCTTTAATAGAACCAAAGAAAGTTGATGATGCCCTCAGAGATCCAAACTGAGTCAGGGCTATGCAAGAAGAGCTGACTGAATTCACTCGCAACAAAGTTTGGAATCTCATTCCTAGACCATTTGATAAAACTGTTATAGGCACTAAATGGGTGTTTAGAAACAAATTAGATGAACATGGAACTGTAACCCACAACAAGGCTCGACTTGTTGCTTAGGGATACACACAAGAGGAAGGCATAGACTATGATGAAACCTTTGCCCCTGTGGCTAGGCTCGAAGCAATTCGACTATTCTTAGCCTATGCAGTCTATAAAGACTTTATTGTTTATCAAATGGATGTAAAATCAGCGTTCCTAAACGGAAAGCTGAATGAAGAAGTCTATGTAGAACAAACTCCAGGGTTCTATGACCCCAAGTATCCAAATTATGTTTATAAATTGGATAAGGCTCTCTATGGTCTCAAACAAGCCCCTCGTGCTTGGTATGACACTCTCTCATCTTTTCTTATCTCTGAAAAATTTGAACGTGGCAAAATTGATAATACATTGTTTTTCAGAAAGATAAAAGCTCATATTATTCTTGTACAAATATATGTCGATGACATCATATTTGGTTCTACTAACCTATCTCTGTGTACTCGCTTCGCTGAAAGAATGAAGAAAGAATACAAAATGAGTATGATGGGTGAGTTGACATATTTTCTTGGTCTTCAGATTAAACAATCTGACAAAGGTACTTTTATCAGCCAAGGTAAGTATGTTAAAGATATGCTGAAGAAGTTTGATCTTACACAAACTTCAGTGATGAAAACTCCTATGGCACCTCCCCTTACACTTAACAAAGATCCATCTGGAAAATATGTTAATGTCACTGCCTATAGAGGAATGATAGGCTCCCTGCTGTATCTTACAGGGAGCCGACCTAATATTATGTACTCTACTTGTATATGTGCACACTATCAATCTGAACCCAAGGAATCCCATCTGATCGATGTTAAGCGAATTTTCAGATATCTGAAAGGAACTCCTAATCTCGGTCTTTGGTATCCCAAAGACTCAGGGTTCGATCTAACTGGTTATTCTGATAGTGATTTTGCAGGTTGTAAACTAGATAGAAATAGCACCACTGGTGGATGTCAACTCCTAGGAGGAAAGCTGGTAAGCTGGACAAGCAAAAAGCAAAATTCAGTATCCACTTCCACAACTGAAGCTGAATACGTAGCCGCTGGAAGCTGTTGTTCTCAGATCTTATGGATGAGAAATCAACTATTAGACTATGAACTTCAGCTATCAAATATTCCTATCTATTGCGACAACACTAGTGTTATCGCTATAGCAAATAATCCAGTGCTACATTCAAAGACGAAACACATAGAGATCAGATATCACTTTATCAGAGATCATGTGATGAACGGTGATATTGATCTTAATTTCATCCCTACTGACTATCAGCTTGCTGATTTATTCACCAAACCTCTTGATGAGACAAGGTTCAACTTTCTCATCAGTGAGCTTGGAATGCTGAATCTCGAAGAATAATTCTTCAGCGTTCATGCATTGTGTCAGTAATCATAAGTTCCCCTTTTATCATTTTCTCTGATAAACATTCTGACTCTCAGGTATGTTCTCTCCATCCCTACAACTGAATCTTCATTCAGTTAAGATGTTTTTCAAAATATAAACTTTAATCACTGAACTTTCTTCAAATGATTAAAAGCTTTTTGAAAAATAAATTTATCACTGATAATTCTAGTCAGTGATCCTTCTTAAAAGAAAATCAATCCCTGACTTTACCATCAGGGATACTTTCAAAAAAAAAATCCATCGCTGACTTTTCTTCAGCGATAATTTCAAAACGGACAAATGAACAGTCTCTCTCTCTCTCCTATGACGTCATTTGAACCGACAATCCATGACATGCCTTTTTCTGACACGTTCGTCCGTTGCCCTTCTATCCAATCAACTTCGTGGGACGTGTCCATGTCTTGATGAGCATTTGTTTTCCCGCCTCTCACTCTCTCTCCTACTCTCAAACGTATAAAAAGAATGTTTTCCATTCTTATCGTTTTACGCTTTCTGGAAATACTTTCAAAGCAAGAAAACTCTCTCACAGCATTCTAGCATTCTCAAGCATTTGCATCGTCTTCTTCAAAGATCAACAGGTTATTCTTGATCTTCTTCTTATTCTTGTTCTAAATCTTTTTACATAATACTGCATTTATGGACTGCCATTATGGGTTTATAAGATTTTCTCACATAAAACATTTTTATTTTGATTTTATTCATTCAAAACCATTTTATTTTGATTATCATTATTCAAAATCTTTGGTTTTTCTTCTTTTCTTATATCTTTTACTAAGATCAACTTTTAATCTTCAAATATGTTGGTTTTTCTATGTTTCTTTTCTCAAATAGAAACTGGTAAAACCTTCTTTATTTTTAGACTAAAACCTTTCTTCTACTCTTCTATCTGTTCATATTCAGAATGGCTCAATCTGCATTTGTCGCCTCTAAAAATGTCAAGTTCGCCATCACTGACTCTGAGCTTCCGAAAAACAATCATCTTGCTCGACTTGAATTTGATGGTGTCAAATACCCACATCTGGTGGAAGTTGCACAGTTTCTAAAGCAATCCTGCATTGCCTACGCTATTACTGTGGATCCCACACCTTCAAAAGCTCTTCTCCAACAATTATGCTTTACCGCTGAAGAGACCTCCATCACCAACAAAAAGGGTGAGTTGGTTCCTGCTATTTCCTTCAGCACTGACCTTGGATCGGGGATGATGACTGCCTTAGGGCTAATAAAATCTCTGCGATTTCCTGACAAACCCAGGAATGGATTTGATGCCTTGCCCACTAATGTTGAACTCATCCAATTCCTGGATGCTATGGAATATTGTTGGGAGCCCAAGCCGAGGACGACAATTCCCAACAAGAAGCTGATTCTCGTGAAGAAGGCGAACATGCCTTCTCAGCTTAAGTACATCTTCTCTCACTTTATTTAGTGTATGAGTGGGAAGAGTGGGTCACTGGACCAGGCCAGCAAGATTCAGGTCCAAATGGCCTACTCCGTGATCGCTGGAAGGAATTTTAACTTCGTTACAACTATCTTTGACGATCTACGGTTAAAGATAGAGAAGACAGAGAGGGATCCCAAGATCCCCTATGTACGCTTCATCTGTGTGTACCTGAAGTTCCTCTACCCTGCTACTTACCCCACTAATTCTGATGCAACTTTTCCCAAAGTGGGCCAGCGCTCCTTGGAGGTCAAGGCGCTCCCCAACGAGGTAAGTATTTCTGAACTCCGCTCCCAACTCTCTCTCCACACTTCTTCGTCTTCAGCGGCCACGCAGGGGATTCCTTCTTCTGCTATCCCTGCCGCTACCCCTTCCAAACGACCATTAACTGGCTCCTTTGGTCCTTCAAAAAAGACCAAGGTGACCAAGGAGAAAGGTACCTATAGCTCAAGACCTAAGGATGTTTCTCAACAGACCTCCTTGGATGCCTTCGTTGGTCTCTCCTCCACATCCTCAGCGATACCCACATCAACCGTGCCAGTGACTACGGTCGCTGTCACATCAATAGTGACACCACCCATCATCTCAGCTCCTCAACATCCTGAGGTAACCACTGAGGTAACTACCCCTATCCCTACTTATATCTCCATCTCTCATCCTTCTATTTCTTTGGTCTCTGACCCATCATCTATTTTTTCACAGCCACAACTTGGACCCATAGGACCTGAACATCAAACTTTTGAGGAATCTATGCAATTCTACAAATTGTTTGATAATTCAGGTACTCCTATAACCTTAAACACTACTCCCAACTCACCATATAAGCCTGTTACTCAAAAACTAACTTTTATTTCAGGTCCTAGTTTGGCGACTGTTGATACCAATGTCAACAGTTTGAATGCAAAGGTGGAGTCTCTAACTGCCTCTCTCAACAACACCACCAGCGCTGTCCATACCGCTGGTGAAGCACTGAAGACACTGACAGCTCAATACGCCTCCAAAGCTGACGCCTCTCAAATCGCTACTCTCCAAGAAGCGATTGTCAAAGTCAGGGAGGACTCCAAGCAACAGTTTGATGCCCTGTCTACAAAGGTTGACTCCTGCACTGCTCTTCTTCAGCAAGTCCTCGACCAGCTGAAGGCACCAGCTCCAATTCCTGCTCCTTTATTTACAGAGAGCGATCGCACCTCTCTGAACATAGCTTTGGAGTTTATTCATCAAGCTACGTCAGATATCCCTGTACTTGAAGGCCGTCTCACAGGACTGGAGGCTGAAGTCCAGAAGTTGGCCACTGCAAACACTTCTACTCCCTCCGTGATAATGACAAAGAGGGGGAGAAAGAAGCTGAACAAAATAAGGAGACTGAAGCTGTTGCTGATGAACAACAGAAGGAAACTCCCTCTCATGTTGAGGGGGAGATAGCTGCTGAGAAAGCCCCTCCTACCATCGATGAGTTAATCGATGAAGAGGAAGAGGAGGACGATGAAGATGAAGCCCTTGATCTTGAAGATCAAGAGGAAGATCCTCATCAAGATAATGATGATGACGATGAAGAAGATCAATCTCTATGGTGTTCTTCAGCCGTCACGTCATCAGCGATAGCTTCGAAAGAAGTTATCAAAGCAGGGGAGTCATGAGACATCTTCAGGAACCCCTTCCCAAAGCAAAGGTGCAACTGCTGAGGGAAGCCTGAAGATGACCTTACTATCTGAGGAGAATCCTTCTCAGGTATGCCTTACCCTCATTCCCTTATCCTTCTATAAAAATCCCACCTCTGTTTCTTTCTAGCCTTTATCTCTCTACTTCCCTGAAAATAAACTAATCTTCTTTTTCATTTTCTGACCAAACAATTCTCTCCCCTGCTTAAGGGAAAAGAGCTACAAATAATCCCAGCCTCTGAAGCTGATGACCAAATAATCCCAATCTCTAAAGAGATTGATGAAGAGGATGAAGAAGAAGAGTCCCTGCAACATCCACGGAGGCCCTCTAGACCACTTCATTGGTCAGAGGAAGAGATGAAGAAAAGAACAGAGATGATCTCTCATCTGGAGAGTCAACGACTGAAGATCCCCTCTCAATCAACAGATCTAGAGTTCCTGACTGAAGCTGAAATTGAAGAATACGTCAGGGCTGAGAAGTTGATTGCTGATTGTCAAAGAGATGCCTCTCTGGCTCTCAAAATTCAATCTTCTCAAGTCAAAGACTTAAAGCTGAAAAGGAAACCAGTGGAAGTTCAGGTCACTCTTTTGAAAGAGATTGAAGAGGTGCGATCAAAATAAAAAGCGGTCAGCGATAGCTCAGTCGATTGGTGCAAACATAAACTCGACTATCGCTCTGACCCAATGAAGATTGTTTCAGTAGCTATCTCTGGAAGAAAGAAGAAGGATAATGTTTCTGTCACTATGGAGATTACCAGAGAGGATGGAAGCTGCAAGGTTATGTTCGTTTCAAAGCTGGAAAGCTTCGGCTATATGGAATGGCTTGAGTTCAAAGATGCACTAAAAAAATCAAAGTCAATCTACAGAGGCTATGTTGAAGGGATAAATGATGCTCTCATCAACAGAGTCCCTGTAATATTAAAGGTGCCATATGCTCTTCCTTCTAAGTCAAAGCAATTCAAAAGGAAGCCCATCTCCTCCTCCTCTAAAAATGTCGCGGTGATCAGAAATGAAACCTCCATCAAATTTTCAAGAGAAGCTCTGTTCGGTCCTCCTCTTGATCTTTCAGTTCTGGATCTATCTCTGCCTCCTGGTGGACCATATGTTGCGGGACAAGTACTTGAAGAACCTTTTGGAATCTTCTTCAGAGATGACGAGGAACAGCTCAGATTTCAAAGAGTCTCTGAAATTCCTATCTGTCCCCTCAATCATCTCAAGGATCTCTTGTGCTTATGGTGTGACTTCTCTCCCTCTGCTGAATCGATCAAAGCAATCATTTCTCAAGAATCTTCAGATCGAAGGCAGAAAGGAGAAGAAATACCTGAGTATATGATCAATCCTCCCAAGTCTTCTTTAGATAGCTAATAGATTAGTTTCCTATTTCTTGTAATCTATTAGTTAAACTTACATTAGTTAGTTCTTCACTTGTACTTGTAATTTTCATACCTTGTAATTCTTTTCTTGGATTAATGAAAATTTCAGTGATGTACTTAACTCCATCAGTACTGTAAAAGATCCCTCAAAATAGTAATTGGGACGTGTATGTTATGAGTCCTGATTATTCCTTATTTTAAACTTTAAAAGTAATTTTCTTCAGTTACTTTGTCATTATCAAATAGGGGGAGATTGTTGATCCAAGCTCTCTCAGTGATTTGATAACGACCCTCTTTTATACTTAGTGAAAATTACGTTTAATATGTATTAGTGTTTCACCATCAGCGATCAGACTGAGTCTGTTCAGTTATCGCTGATAGCCTTTCTTGTAAACATTTCTATGTATTAGTGTTTCACTATCAGCGATCAGACTGAGTCTGTTCAGTTATCGCTGATAGTTTATGATGTAAACAACTAACGTAATCCCTAAAGACAAGCCTCGCGTCAACAGATGTTCATAGCTGAATCGAAGACAAAGCTGCTGAACAAAGACAAGTCTACTAGTGACCTGATGCGGATATCAGTGAAGCAAAGACGAATCTACTTATATGGTAAGGAACATGAGGAAAAGCTTCAGCGATCGCTGAACTCTTGATGTCTCTGAAGAAAGAGATATTCAGCGATCAAATGATCACTTAGCTTATGCCTCAAGTCTCCTTTTGTCTTACCTTGCACAAACCAGTACGATGTGTCAGAACGGACATATCTCTGCCACAAATCGTACAACAACTCTATCAACTACACTGTTCATGATACGGCCGAAAGCATGTCTCCCAAAAGTCAGACTACCAAAGTCAATCACTGAATGACACGTGTAAAGTACCCTGCCATGCATTTAATGGATAGGGTATAAATAGAAAGATCACCTCTCTATTTGAGGGTGTGCTCAATTCTTGAACCAATATAGAAACCTTTGTTTTCTATACTTCTAAAACCCCCTTTATCTATATTCTTGTGCAACCATCTTAGTTTTTCTTAAGTTTGTTAGGATTGAGTCTGTCTTAATCTTATTCCGCAACGAACTTGTAAATTTTGTTTGATTAATTATCAATAAACATTTTATTAAACTTTAATTCTGTGTTTGTATTCAACCCCCCCCCCCCCTTCTACAAACTTGTTAAGCACCTCCGGGACCAACAAGTGGTATCAGAGCAGACTGTTTAATCTGATAAACAAGATCTTGCTTTATTCTCTTTTTTGCTATTCTCAAATGGCACTTAACACAAACACTAACTACTATGATAATGGTTCACTTTCTAAACCACCTCGATTTAGCAGAGATAACTTTTCTCTATGGAAAAATCGAATGATGCTATTTCTTGAAGGTGCAGATCCTACTATACCTGAGTATATAGAAAATGGACCCTATGAACCTGTCAGAATTATAGCTGCAGTTCCAGCTACTGCCACCACTCCTGCTGTCCCTGAAAGCTATGTAGTTAAGGAGATAAGACAGTGGAGTGATGAAGACAAAAAGAAAGTTGGTATAGATGCAAGGGCAAAAACCATTATCTCAATGTCTCTGCCTGATGAAGTTTTTCATTCCATCATGCATCTTAAAACTTCTAAAGAAATGTGGGAAACCATTTGTATTCAATACGAAGGCACCACTGAAATCCAAGAGACTTGAAAGATTAACTTGGTAAGACAATATGAAAGTTTCATCGCTGGTAAGAATGAATCTCTCTCTGACGTTCATCAGCGGTTTAACTGCTTAATCATTGATCTAAGAACCGTTGGTAGGACCTATTCTAATTCTGAGGTCCTAACAAAATTCTTAGAATGTCTTCCTGAATGCTGGGACAGTTATTCAATATGTCTCAAGCTGACAAAAGACTTAAATTCTCTTTCTCTCAGCACCTTATATGGAATATTGCTTAACTATGAGCAATCAAACCTTCTGAAGAAGAATCTTATAAAAGATTCTAAAGACTCCAAAAGCACTCATGTTGCTTTAGTCTCTTCAGAAATAATTCCATCTCAGCGATCTACTCTCACTATCACTGAGTTAGATTTTGAATCTGAGGATATATCAGACACTGATCTTTCAGAGTTTGATGAAAAGGGGGGGTGTTTAAGTATGAATGTGTTAGTTTTTTATAGTATGAAAAGACAAGAACAAGTTATCTGAATCGTTGTTTAGAGTGTTGTATTAATATAAGAACTTTATGTGGGTTGTTTAGGTATCAGGCGGATAAACAAGTCGAGTACCAACGGGATTTTTATCTAAAAGGGCTAAGGTGAGTTCAAGTAGTTTTAAAACTAGGTACACGTCAAACTATGTGTTCTACATAACTGATTCATTTCGCTTATGTTTGAATGTGTCGTTGAAAATGCATGATTTGAATGGGTATTATGAAATGTATTTATTTGATGTTTTATACAAAGTAAATTTTAAGATGAAAACAAGCATGCTAAATTATTATGAGAAACTACGTGGAATATTGTTTTGATGTTTTGAAACTTGATGTTTATGTAGCATTATTTTGACTTAAGTCCTGAAGAAATACACTTTGTATAAATGAGGTATTATGAGCTGATTGTTGCTTACCGAAGTGACGTGTTTAGATCCGGATCTGGCGACTTAGGGTCACCCCCTTTGTTGCGTTAGTATTGGGGTCGCTCTCTTTACAATTAGATGGGTTGCTCCCATTGGGTGTTTTATTGAGTATCGTGCACTGTTGGTGCCGGATACTCGGCTAATAGGCATAGTGTCTATAAGACACAACGTGCGCACATGGTGATTATGTCGAAATTAGCCTAACGGATAAGTGGACTACTGGGTAGTGCTCCTTCACCGATTCCGGTTTTGTTGTGTGTCTCCCCCACGTGGTGCGATGTTTCTTACCTCGTTATGAAAATAATAACCACACTTTTATATATTTTTAGTGAAAAGTAATGTTTTAATTTCCTTATCACTAGTATTTACCAATCATGCGTTATTTGAATTTATGAATCGGTATAAATTTTAATTGAATGTTTTATGATACAAACTCTTGAATTCACCAAACGAATTTGTTTTTGTTTGTCGACGTGTATTCCAGGATCAGAACCGGGTGCGAAAGGTAGTGTTAGTGGTAAGGAAAGTTAGTACATGACATTAATGAAGGATACGCCGTGCAATAGCTCCTTTGAGACGATGATTAGTTGCAAATAGTATTTTGGTAGAAATTGTATTGTCATCGTCTTTATGATTAGTCGTATAACTTATAATTGCCCACTTGCACGACTTTTGTAGACAATCTTTTGAAATTGATATATATATATATATATATATATACTTGTGTACAGGTTATAAAAATGGAAAAAACATGTATTTGCGAATGGGTCATGCCAAATTTTTCCTAGAAATTTTTGTCTAAAGATTAGGTGTATCAACCCAAACAAAACATCAATCATATAAGCATAAAAATGTCCAATCATGGGTCCCAATACAAAATCTGATAATCAAGAATTTACTTCAATTGGAAAAAGAAAATTAGTCTACTGCAACCGAGAAACTAGACTAGAACAGTAACTATGCCGCAACTAAAGCCCGCTCTCGAAATGCTAGCTCCTAACATTTTTCCTTGCCTTTGGAAGATCCCGATGGAACCCTGCTACCTGAAAATGGGTTTTTAAAAGAAAAAAGGAAATGGGGGTTAGACCGAATGGTCTAGTAAGCTCCCAACCTCGTCCGTTTAATAACAGCGTAATACAGATAAGTTCACAAGATAAATTTCACCGCATAATGTCACCGGAGGTGACCAAGATCACATCACAAACATTTGCCAAGAAACAGGATTACTCGTCCTCGGGGTCCCCAGAAGATCCTCATACGGACCCCTCGTCGATGCCGTTACCGAAGTGTAAGGAAACGAATTCCAGACACCCGGTTTCAACCATCCCCGATGATTGAATATAAACCATGCGCTAAGTTCATATAGCAATTCCAAGTTTCACATTATAAACGATGAGACAATACATAAACATAACAATGAGTTAAACCAAAACGTTCACAGTTCAAAATCATGATAGTCAGAACGCAATAAATACATAAAATGTTGTTAAGAAAAAGCCATTTCCAGTCTACAAGGGTTTTAGAATAATGGAACTCACCTGATTGGAAGGTTCCGGTTCTCACACGAACACTAGCCTTGCAAAAATCGACTTCCTACAATCCAGTCATACGGTTATTAAAACATGAAATCCTAATTCGGAGATTTCCTATATAAAAACGATTAACATAAGCTACAGGGTTGAAACCCCCCCGGGTGACCCCGGTCGGACAGGGAACCCGGTCACCACCCCCATTTCCGGGTGACCCCCGTCACTAAAGCTTCGGTCGCCAAGGCCCCGGTCACCCATACCCTAGTCACCACGACTTCGGTAACCAAGACCCCAGTCCCCTAACTCACACCATCAACCAAAAACTTCTTCGCAGGCAAAATCCCAGATTACACAGTCGATCGAATTCGGATTTTATCAACAGTCCTTTTTCTATACTAAATTAATTAACACACACGCATAACATTCACTCATCGAATAGAGTCTTTTAACCCATTTCACTAACCCTCCCCGGTCTCGGTCTGGACTCGATTCTATAACTTAAAACCATGGAAATCCTCTCCACTATAAAATCGATAAATCTGCATAAAACAACGAATAAATATCAAAGGTTCTCAATAGAATACTTACCTCTTGTAGAACCTCACAAAATTGCTACCGATCTTTCTTCCTCTTTCACGATTCCAAGACTTTCCCCAAAATTGCCTTCCTCCTGCTCTAGAGCCGCACACGCTGGAAAATGACCCAAACTAAAGGCCTGTCTAGGGTTTTGAGCCCTTAATTACACTCAAGTCCTTCAATTTCCTTAATTCCTACTTTCACCCCATTTTCTAAATTTTTACTTAACCTCAATAATTAACGGTCGTTACAACACTCTCCCTCTTAAAGGAATTTCGTCCTCGGAATCTCTTTGTCGAACAAGTAAGGGTATTTGGATCTCATATCTGATTCTAACTCCCACGTTGCCTCTCGCCCTTTGTGGAATTTCCATTGGACTTTCACTAGATTAATATCCTTCGTCCTTAGTCGTTTAATCTTACGATCCACTATAGACCCAGGTTCTTCGGCGAAGTTCAATTTTTCATCCACTTGTATGTCTTGCAAAGGTACCGCCATATCAATATCTGCTAAACACTTTCTCAAGTTGGAGACATTGAAAGTGTGGTGGATACTTTTTAGTTCCTCAGGTAAATCCAGCTTATATGCCACAACTCCGACATGTTCAATAATCTCAAACAGCCCAATAAATCGCGGGCTCAACTTCCCTTTCTTCCCAAAGCGGATTACACCCTTCCAAGGTGATACCTTCAACATCACTCTATCGCCAACCTGAAATTCTATATCTTTTCGTCGTTTATCAGTGTAACACTTTTGACGGCTGTGTGCCACTTTCAGCCTTTCTCGCACTTGAACGATTTTATCCGCGGTTTGTTGTACTAACTCTGGCCCAACCAGTTGTTTTTCCCCAACTTCATTCCAACACAAGGGAGCTCAACATTATCTACCATAAAGCATTTCATACGGAGCAACTTTGATGCTTGCATGATAGCTATTGTTGTAGGCGAACTCAATCAATGGCTGGTGGTTTTCCCACGAACCTTGAAAATCCAAGACGCATGCTCTCAACATATCCTCCAAGGTCTGAATAGTCCATTTGCTCTGGTCGTCGGTCTGCGGGTGATACGCCGTACTCATCTTGATCTTCGACCCCATCTCTCGTTGAAAGCTCTTCCAGAACGCTGAAGAGAACCTGTTATCCCGGTCGGACACAATCGACAAAGGCACACCATGCCAAACGACAATCTCGTCAATGTACAACTTCGCGAGTCTTTCCATAGAGTAGGTTTCCTTAATGGGTAGAAAATGCGCTGATTTGGTCAACCGATCCATAATGACCCAAATCGTGTCATATCCCTTCGGTGTTCGGGGCAACGTGGTCACAAAATCTAACGTGATATGTTCCCACTTCCAAACGGGAATTTCTAGCGGTTGAAGCTTCCCATACGGTTGCTGATGCTCCGTCTTTACTCGCAGACACGTCAGGCACCTTTCCACATAATGAGCTATATCTTTCTTTAGTCCCGACCACCAGTAGTCTATCCTCAAATCTCCGTACATCTTGTTCGCCCCTGGGTCAATCGAATACTTTGACTTATGAGCTTCCGCTAAAATGATCACTCTCAAATCCCCAAGTTTCGGAATCCAAATCCTTCCACGGTAGCATTTCAGTCCCCGACTGTCCTCTATTAGCGAATTTGCAATACCTACCATTCTCTCCACCTTAAGATTCTCAGGCCTCAGTGCTTCCACTTGAAATCTCTTCACCTCTTCCAGTAAAGTTGGTATCACCTCAGTCCTCGTGGCTACCATCATTATGTTCTCACTTCTATCCTTTCGACTCAGGGCGTTTGCTACTACGTTGGCCTTCCCGAAATGGTATTCGATCTTACAGTCGTAATCGGTTAACAGCTCCATCCACCTTCGCTGGCGCATATTAGATTCTTTCTTGTCAAACTGGTGGCAAAGGCTTTTGTGATCCGTAAAGATTTGACATTGCGTTCTATAGAGATAGTGCCTCCAAATCTTTAGCGCAAAAAACTACGACGACCAGCTCTAAATCGTGGGTAGGGTATCGCGACTCGTGATCCTTCAGTTGACGAGATGTATAGGTGATCACCTTACCTCGCTACATAAGTACACATCCCAAACCCAGCCTAGACGCATCGCTATATACTATGAAGTCTTATGTACCGCCTGGAAGGGTCAAAATCGGAGCGTTGCTCAACATATCCTTAAGTCTTTGGAAGGCCTCCCTCTGAGCTTCCGTCCATAAGAACTTTACATTCTTTTTCGTCAACGAGGTTAGCGGAGTGGCTATTCGAGAGAAGTCTTTTATAAACTTTCGGTAATACCCTGCCAGTCCTAAGAAACTTCGGACTTCTGACGGATTCCTGGGTGCCTCCCAACTACGAATTGCTTCCACCTTGGCTGGATCAACCTTGATTCCGTCTTGGGACACGACATGACCAAGGAACTGTACTTCTCGCAACCAGAATTCACACTTCGAGAATTTTGCGTATAGCCTCTCTCTCTTCAATAACTCCAACACTGTTCGCAAATGTTCCTCATATTCCTCCTCGGTCTTCGAGTACACCAGAATATCGTCAATAAATACGATCACTAACTTGTCTAAATAGGGTTGAAACACCCTATTCATCAAATCCATGAAGTCTGCAGGAGCATTAGTCAACCCGAATGGCATTACAAGGAATTCGTAATGTCCATACCTCGTACGGAAACCCGTTTTCGATATATCCTCTTCCTTCAACTTGAGTTGATGATATCCCGATCTTAAATCGATCTTGGAGAAGAAACTTGCTCCCTGAAGTTGATCGAATAAGTCATCTATCTTTGGGATCGGATACTTATTCTTGAAAGTCAACTTGTTGAGCTCCCTGTAATCTATGCACATTCGCATAAATCCATTCTTCTTTTTCACAAAGATCACCGGCGCTCCAGCAATTCTTGCAATTGCGACATCATTTCTTTCATTTCTGAGGGTGCTAACCGGTACGGTGCACGCGCTACCGGAGCGGCACCAGGCATCAGATCGATCCAAAATTCGACTTGACGATCCGGGGGTAGATCCGTCAAGTCTTCCGGAAATACTTCCGGATATTCACTCACTACTCGCACTTCCTCCATTCTACTCTTCTCTTTCTTAGCATCTATCACATATGCTAAGAATCCCCTACACCCTTTTTTCAAACTCCTATTCGCTTTGATCATGAAAATCAATCTAGAATTTCTTTCCCGCCTATCCCTATATATTACTACCACCCCTTTTTCCGGTAACACCATACGGATCATCTTCTTGTTACAGACAATACTGGCATCATTCCTAGCCAACCAATCCATCCCAAGAACCACATAGAACTCTCTTATCGACATAGGATATAGTACCACTGGTACTAGACTCCCTTCTAAGTATATCATACAACCCTCAAACACCTCCCTAATCAATACCTGATTAGCATCGGCGGTTTCTACATCAAATCCTCGCCCTAAACGCTTAGACTTTAATCCCAAACACCTAGCAAACGTAGGAGATATAAAAGAGCAAGTCGCTCATGAGTCAAACAATACTCTAGCATAAGTAGAGTTTACCAGAAACATACCTGCTACCACATCAGGAATCTCCTCCGCTTCTGTTGACGTCATATTAAAGGCCCTCCCTTTCGGACGAGCCGGCTCCCATTTCTTCTCTTCCCTTCTTCCTCCCCCACGTTCCCCAGACTGAACTGGTCCACCCCGCGGGCACTCGGATCAAAGATGATCTAGTTACCCACACTGGTAACAACTTTTCTTGTTCGGGAAATCCCTAGACATGTGCCCTGGCATTCCACACTGAAAACATGATCTGTCTCCTGAACCACAATCCCCTCGATGTACCCGATGACACTTCCCGCACGGCTTCTCCCTAAATCCACGACCCCCTCTCGGCTCTAGCCTGAAATTCCTACCCTTTGTCGGATCTGTTGTTGGTCTGTCCCACTTTCTCTTGTCACCTAGTCTATCAGTTAACTAGCGGTTCTTCTCTTTCTCCGTCATTTCGGACGCATGCACGACAGCCTGAAAGGTTGTTGGTTCCCTTGCAGAAACCCATTCACGCAAATTGCTTTTCAGTCCGAAGATAAAACGTTCCACCCTACTCTCCTCGTCTGGCAGGTATGATCCATCAAAACGAGACTTCTCGATAAACTTTGTAGTGTACTCCCTTACCGACATATCCCTTTGTTCCAATCCCATAAATTCCTCTTGTAACTTCTTTACTGCCGCCAGAGGGTAGAATTGAGCCTTAAATTTCCCTACAAACATCTCCTAAGACATCCCCTCTGCTGCAGCCATCCCCATTTCTCCTGTTTCTGCATCCCACCACAAGGTGGCTTCTGATCTCAGCATGGATAATGCGTAGGTTACCTTGTCTTCCTCAACGCATTTACTGGTAGCAAACACCAGTTCCATCTCTTTGACCCACTTCATTACTAGGACTGGGTCGCATTCCCCTTTGTAGGTAGGTGGTTTGCAGGTTGCAAACTCCTTGCAACTGCACCCCTTCGCGGCCACTCTGGTTGTTGTCACATTCACCGATGAAAAATTTCTTCCCACTTCAGCTACCGGCGGACTCAACAACTCGGTAATTTCCCTACTCTCGCTCTTATCTTTGCTCCCCGAGGCCATATTTTCCTGGTGAGCCAGCAGTGCTTAAAGAGTCTCTTGAAGCTTTCCCATTTTCGCGGCAAACGTTTCATGAGTCACAAAGGCTTGGTTCCTACCCCGACCATGAGCCCTTGCAGCCCCTCGTCCCCTCAAAGTTGCTGAGCTTTCCTGATGCGATGTTTCTCTATCCCCGAGGACCTCAACACTTCTTGCCCTCCGAGCAGTTCGGGTGTTAGCTCCTCCCCGATTTCCAGCATTATTTCCCTCCATTTGGGTTATAGCTCTTCGGGTAGTCCTCGCCGGACCACGCCCACGACCATGGCCCCGTCCCTGAGTTGTTGGCCTCCCAGGAGGACCTCTCGGTATCTCAGCTCGAGTCTCATCTGTCGGCATATCTTCCCCAGTCGGCGCTACCCTAGCTCGCAAAACTCGATCCGTCATGATGACAACTGAAACAACACAAGGATATATTTTAATGTTAACAGTCCTAGATGTAAAAAGATTTATAGACACACCCATGTACCTGTAGATTTGCGATTACATTGGCCAGTTGAAATCCCAAATCTACCTTACATGTTAGTCCCTATCCCTCATTACATACGCTCCTATAGCGGCCATCCTACAACATCCTATTTCTTGATTGTGTCCCACTTACAGTTTAAGTTTAGATCCAACAAGGCCACCTAAATCTCTTAAACTATGGCTCTGATACCAATTGTAACAACCCAAACAAAACATCAATCATATAAGCATAAAAATGTCCAATCATGGGTCCCAATACAAAATCTGATAATCAAGAATTTACTTCAATTGGAAAAAAAAATTAGTCTACTACAACCGAGAAACTAGACAAGAACAGTAACTATGCCACAACTAAAGCCCACTCTCGAAATGCTAGCTCCTAACATTTTTCCTTGCCTTTGGAAGATCCCGATGCAACCCTGCTACCTGAAAATGGGTTTTTAAAAGAAAAAGGAAACGAGGGTTAGACCGAATGGTCTAGTGAGCTCCCAACCTCGTCCGTTTTATAGCAGCGTAATACAGATAAGTTCACAAGATAAATTTCACCGCATAATGTCACCGAAGGTGACCAAGCTCACATCACAAACCTTTGCCAAGAAATAGTACTACTCGTCCTCGGGGCCCCCAGTAGATCCCCATACGGCCCCCTCGTCGATGCCGTTACCGAAGTGTAAGGAAACGAATTCCAGACACCCGGTTTCAACCATCCCCGATGATTGAATATAAACCATGCGCTTAGTTCATATAGCAATTCCATGTTTCACATTATAAACGATGTTGGATCCCAGATTTAATCTTACAATAATAATGATATAAACAACAAGAGTAATAACAGCGGAAGCAATATAGTTTAATATCAAAAGCAGATTCAAATATCACAGTTCATATAATAAGATAAACAGTAAGAACAAGATCTTCTCAAGATATATTCAGTTGATTCTTCTAATACAAGATATCAAAAGGCACACTTTTGTCAAAGGAGTGATGGTCCTATTTATAGGACCATAAAGTAAACAGTGTACTATTCTGACAAATAGAAGCATGCTTGAACAGTATCTTACCTAAAAGGTAAGCTCAAGACATGCTTGAACAGTAACCTACTCTATAAAGTAAATCTTATCACGAAGTGATTGGTTATCTGTTCTGATACTTCAGGAAAATGTCTTCAGCGCCTTCTTCAGAGAGAATGTCTTCAGAGCTCTGATGTAGTCTTCAGAGCCTCTGATGAAGCCATCTCTGCTGTCTTCTGCTGAAAGTGATATGTAATTCAGAGGCAGGTTTGTCCTCTGAAGTCTTCGTCCTCTGGTCTTCATCCTCTGAAGCAAGATTTAGATATTTTCAACACTTTAACAAATGAAGATTTGGAGCTAACAATCTCCCCCTAAGTGTTGAAAATAAAAATTGCAAGAGTAGCAGAGAACAAAATTTAAACTAGAAAGCATAGAGGAGAAAATCATCCTCTTAAATATTACTTCTCAAAAATTTGGAAATACATTACAGAGAAAGTAATATTCAAAAATAAGGAAACAAATTAACATTTGTCACTAGAACAAATTCCATGAAACTTCATGATTAGAGCTCTGAAATTAATCATTGAGCCAATCTCCAAGTCTAGTTTTGCCAATAGATCTGCTATGTGCCTTTCTTTCTTCACATGGATCATTTTCTGTATTCCTCTCAAGGTCTCATCAGAGTATTTCAAAACTTCTGAAGCAAGAAAGATTTTCTTTACTTGGTTTACTCTATAGACGAAACCCAGAGGTTCTGCTATTATTGATCATGTCTTCTGTTTGTCAAGATTATTGATTGACTCCACAGGTTCAGTCACGTCCAACTTTTCTTCTCCCAGGTTCAGAGCAATCTGGAAGTCACGTTTTGCTCTATGTTTGACATAAGCCTCCATTGCCCTTCTGACTTCAACCATGCCCATTCTGATATCTCTTCTTCGATGATCGTATCTAGCAGAGCAATAGGCGTATAAATGAGGTAAATCATATGGATTTAGATTTAAGAGATCATTATCATTGAACTCATAAATCTTCTTATCAGAGCGAGTTACCACATAGTGCCTATAGATGATCTTGTTGTAGGCAAAGGTCTTCTCAGAGATTTTGTTGATTTTGATGATTGGATCATCAGACATGACATGTGCTCTGGGTGTGGTTTTATCTCTGACAAATCTTCGCTCATAGTCAGGCATGTTCTCTCTGATCCTTGGATTCAGAGGAATGACTAGAGTATCTGCCAAATTAATTTCAAAGTAGATGTATATGAAATGATCTTCTATTAAGGCTTCGAGATTTGATGCTAGGAATGTAGGAGGTTGAGTAAACACTTTGGTTGGTAAACCAATGATTGCCTTCTGAATAGGTTTCTCTGAAAGAGCCTGTTCATCAACAACCATGGTCTCTGGTTCCTTTGACTGTGGAGGATCTTCTGTTGTAGGTTCAGAGATGTAGCCATCTATCTCTGGTGATTCTCTCAACTCTGTTGTTGTTGAAGTATGATGTGGTTGAGCATTCTTGAATACATACTCTTCAACATCAACTACTTCAATTTGTTTTTCAGCAGCTTCTTTTTCTCTTGAATCTGATTTTTCTTCTTGTTTAGATTCTGATTCTGCTTTTTTAGACTCTGATTTTTCTTCTTGTTCAGATTCTGATTCTGCTTTTTCAGACTCTAATTCGAAAGCATCTCTCATCACATATGTTGGTCTTTCAGGTGATGAGAATGCATCTTCTGATGTAGAGTAGTCTATTAGCTGCTCGTCGTCTTCATCTTCTTCCAGAGCCCCAATAGTTTATGGAGTTGCATCTATGACTGGTATTATTGGATCCCCAATAGTAGATGGTGCTAGGAAGACGACAGGTACTGGAGATTTGAGAGTGACCTGATTGTTTTCACCAGAGGTTGAGTTCCTCTCTGGTTCTTCTTGATCTTTTTCAGAGGGAGTGGACTCTTTCTGAGTTTCAGCAGTTCTGGGTGATCTAGTCTTCTCCCCCTTATGAAGGCCTGATGACCCCTGAGGTTGGTCATTCTGGTCATTAGAATCTTCATACCTTGCCTTCTTCCTGGCTTCCTCAGAGCATGCGACCTCTGGTTCCTTCTTTTTCAGTGATCCCTCTAAAGATTTGACATTCTTCAGATGGTCTTTAATCTTCTTGTTCTACTGAGTGGCCTTTGAGACGAACTTGCTGGAAATGTTCATTACATTGCTGGTGATCTTCTTGGAGAAGTTGTTGAGGTCAGCCTTTGTAATGAACTCTGATGTGGCAGGAGCAGTAGCAGAGGAAGTAGGATCTTTGCAATCACCTCTGCCAAAGAACACAAGACTTCCTCTTTGAATTGAGAAAAGTCTGCAGAGGTTGGAGTTGGGGCAGAGGAAGTTGGAATCGCCTTGAGGAGTTATGTTCTGGAGTTGTGAATTTCTCTGGATAGAACCGAGTCATTTTTGATAACCAGGTTTTCTAGATCCTCCAGTTTGGTGTTCTGGGAGAGAATGGTCGTGCGCAGCTCAGAGACCTCTGAAGTGAGCTTTGCAACTTCAGAGTGAGAGGCAGAGACCTCTGAGGTCTTCTCCAGATGAAGTTTAATCTCCTTCAGAGATTCTCTGATTTCATCACGAAAGATTTTGAACTCCTCTTTGGTAACATAATCAGAGCGGGTGTCCTTAGGATCAACACATGATTCTAAGTTTCCCTCGAGTTCAGAGGGGCCTTCTTTCGGAGTTGGTTTGGTTTTGATTCCGGAAGGACTTCCCATTAATCCTTGAGGACCCTTTTTCAAGGATTTCTCTATAATGGTTCCGATTGGTATGTTATCATCAGAGTCAGAATCTGATGATGACGAGAACCTAATGTGTTTGGACACCTTACTGTCCAGGCTAAGGAGTCCATGTGCAAGAAGGTCATGCCATTCTTTTTCGGACAGGAAGTCCTTACGAGAAATTTCTAATTTCTCCTGATCTAAAGGATGGTCGGTTGTAGCATGAGCCAAAGAGGCATCATGTGTGTGAGGTGGTGGCATACTCTGGGGTAAATGAGTATTTTTATCTTGGTCCAAGTCCTGTTGGTAGGACTTAGCCGTATCAGAGGGTGCCCCTTTGGTGCGTGCTTCAGAGGCAGAAGAAGATGCCTCTAAGTGACTGGCTTGGCAAGGGTTCGAGGTGTGCACCTCTGTTTCAATGTTCACTGGTGTTGGACCACCTTGGACATTAGATATGTTTGCACGAGGAATTTGGCTTTGGAATCGCTCAGATGTGCCAACAAGGGCATCTTTTTCTACCTCACATCCCTCAGATGCTAGGTTCAGAAACTCTCCCTCTTGTATTCTCTCTTCCTCACCTTCCTCTGCTCTGACAGAGTTATTATCTTCGTCAGAGGGAGGGTTCTCTTGTCTTCTCTCCCTCACTCTCACAGAGCCACCCTCTGGTTGCGCTCTGTGAATGTTTTGAGCAGTATCAGAGATGTCACTCTCTGATTCTTGCTCTGGCTCAGAACCTAATTGTGTTAGGGATCCCATCATCGGTTCTGATGATTGGGCAACACAACTAAGTAGAAGATGGGTATCAGAGTTAGAAGGAATTACCTCAAGCATGGAGTATGGAATACGTCGCTCATTTGGGTATGGAGGAACCTCTGTTGCTTTGAAAGAATTCATGATGAACAATGGTGTTCTCGGACCTTCCTCAGTGAGAGAGAATTTTCCTATTGCCCGTTGGATGATAACAGAAAGGAATCTGGGAAACAGGACTAAAATAGGTTGTTTTCTTTTGGCTAAGTCTTTATTCTTCTTGTCCACCGCCGTCGGCATCTCACAGAAGAGGATATGAGCCATATTTATGCTTCTGTTGAAGAATAGTGCATACATTATGGCAAGGATGGATGGATGTGTCTGATCCTGGTTTCCAATTTTGCAGGTTATTGTGCGATTTAACAAACTAAACATGAAGTTCCACTTGGGAGGCAGGAACTGACGTCTGAACTGACTTAGGCGTGAGATTTCCTTGTTGTAGCCTAAGTGGTGGAGGAACTGAAGAAGAACTTCTTGAGTGGGTGGTTTCTCAAACTTCTCTATTTGAAGATCTTTTGTCGTGAGCAGGTTGAATCTTTGAGTTAGGGTTTGTGGCGTGATTCTTATGTTCATGTTTTGGTCACCTAGGTCAATATACCCAACAAGTCCTTCCTTTTCATCATAGTATTCACTTGAATACCACCATTGTTGGACAAATCGTAGGGGAACATCTTTAGCATGTTTGGTGAGTACGTCATTGAGTTCTCAGTTGCTAAAAAAGTCCAAGACAGGGCGAAACTTCTCGTCGTATTTGGTAGGAGTGACATCCAGAAAGTAGTTGTTACCTTTCACTGGGACTTCAAATTGTGCCATGTTCAAGCTTGGAACCAGTCTGCTTGAGTTGTCTGAGTTTTGAGAATGAGCCGCCATTGTTGCAGGTCTTGAGATGGATGAGAACTTGGAGAGAGAGAGAATTTTGGGATTTTGGATTCTGAGAGCGTAAAGAATAACGAGAAGGGAAAAAGGTTTTTTTTATGGACAAAGGTGGAGAGAAAGGTTATGGAAACGGCAATTGAGTGTTCCAATGTCAGAAAGGACGTTCCATCATCCCCTAATAAATAGGTGACACGTTGAGGTGTGTAGGGGAGAGACGCTTGGTGTCAGAAAATCGCTAGAAGGGTTTTTGAAAAGAAACGAATGGTTATCCAAAAAGAGATTTTATATTAAATTATTTTTCTTTTAAAAGAAATTCCTGGAATATTCTCAAAAATGAGAAAATATCAGGGTTTTTGATATGAGAATCAGGGACAAGATCAGAGGCTCTGATATGAGTATCAGAGACAACATCAGAGGCTCTGATATTAGTATCAGAGACAATATCATAGGCTCTGATATGAGTATCAGAGACAAGATCAGAGGCTCTGATATGTGTATCAGAGAAGCTCTTGCTCCCCCTTGAAAGATGAAGGGTTCTTTTGCTCCCCCTTGACCAAAGAATGGTTTCTTTTTTTATCTTCTCCCCCTTGACAGAAGCGTAGATATACAAAAGAATGATTTTGACTATTTGAACAATGTTCAAAGATGCTGAAATTACTTTCAGAAGCTCTGTTGAGAACATGCTACTAATGTCAGAGGCTCTGATGAAAGGATCAGAGACTCTGATGTTTTCCTGTTTTAGGTAGACATGTTCAACATTCCCAACTTGCTGATTAAAAAATTGAACCTTCGTTCATCCAATGCTTTAGTGAAAATATCAGCAAGTTGAAGTTTTGTTGGTACAAAATACATTTCGATTGTTCCCTTTTCAACATGATCTTTCAGAAAGTGGTACCTTACATCAATATGCTTTGTTTTGGAATGTTGCACTAGATTGGCAGAGATGGCTATGGCACTCTTTGAATCACACAGAATTGGAATCCTGTCATACTGTAAGCCATAGTCTCTGAGTTGAGTTTGCATCCATATGACTTGAGAGCAACAACTAGCAGCAACAACATATTATGCCTCTGCTGTAGAAGTTGAAACACAGTTTTGCTTTTTGGATGTCCAACTTACCAGCTTATTTCCCAATAATTGACAGCATCCTGATGTACTCTTTCTGTCGAGTTTGCATCCTACATGATCTGCATCAGTGTATGCTGTTAAATCAAAGCTAGACAGTTTTGGATACCAGAGACCTAAAGAAGGTGTGCCTCTGAGGTATCTAAAAATTCTTTTAACAGCAGACAAATGAGATTCTTTTGGATTTGCTTGATATCGAGCACAGAGACATGTTGCGAACATTATATCAGGCCTGCTTGCAGTTAAGTATAGAAGTGATCCTATCATGCCTCTGTAGGTTTTGACATCTACAGATTTTCCCAAAAGATCAGAGTCAAGCTTGACTCCAGTTGCAATAGGTGTTTTCATAGAGGTTGAATCATTGAGTTTGTATTTTTTCAAAATGTCAGAGACATACTTAGATTGAGTTATAAAAGTACCCTCTGATGTTTGCTTTACTTGTAAGCCTAGAAAGAATGTTAATTCTCCCATGAGACTCATCTCAAATTTACTCTTCATCAACTCTGAAAACTTATCACAATACTTTTGATTTGTAGAGCCAAATATAATGTCATCAACATATATTTGTACTAAAAGCATCTCATTTTTGTACCTTTTTATGAACAAAATTGTATCTATTGTTCCTTTCTCAAAACCATTATTTATCAGAAATGTGGACAGAGTAGCATACCATGCTCTTGGAGCTTGTTTAAGTCCGTGTAGAGCTTTATCAAGATAATAAACATGGTTAGGAAACCTTGCATTTTCAAATCCAGGTGGTTGCTGGACATAAACTTCTTCATTTAATTTACCATTCAGAAGGCAGATTTAACATCCATCTGATATACTTTGAACCCTTTGTGTGCAGCATAGGCTAAGAAGATTCTAATTGCTTCTAGCCTAGCTACAGGTGCAAAGGTTTCATCATAATCAATACCCTCTTCTTGGCAATATCCCTTAGCAACCAACCTTGCTTTGTTTCTGATAATAATGCCATCCTCATCCTTTTAATTTCTAAAGACCCGTTTAGTTCCAATTGCAAATTTTCCTTTAGGAAGGGGAACTAAGGTCCAGACTTTGTTTCTTTCAAACTCTTGAAGCTCATTCTGCATTGCAGAGATCCAATGAGGATCTTCAAGAGCTTCATTTACCTTCTTTGGTTCAATGATGCTTAAAAAGTTTACAAAATAGCATTCATTGATTGTGGTTGATCTGGTTTTGACACCCTCTGAAGGTGATCCAATGATCTGATCATGGGGATGATCCTTTGTCCATCTTGTGAGTGGAGCATGAATATGAGGTGGAGTTTGAGCTTCAGAGATGATTGAAGGAGACATCTCTGTTGTGTTATGCAGAGGCTCTAAAGTGGGTTCCAGAGGCTCTGAAGTGGGTTCCAGAGACTCTGAAGTGGGTTCTAGAGATGAAGTATGCTCTGAAGTTTCTTCAAGAGATGTCTCTGGAAATTCTTCAGATGTTTCTTGCTCATCTTCTGCTTCTGAAGATAATTGTCCTCCAGGTTGTCTTGTTTCATATCTTGGACCTGTATTTAAAGAAGCAGAAGTTGTAACTTCAGAAGGACCAGAAATATTTGTACCTGTATTTTGAGGTTCCTCTGAAGTTAATCTATGAATATCTCTGAATAGAAACTCTGAATTATCATCATCGAAGAAGTCTTCGAATGTTTTGTTTAGTTCAGATTCTCTTATCTTGGACGATTCAGAGATATTCTTGGCAGTTGTATTGACATCATTGATGGCAAGATTTATGTCATCATCAAAAGACACATTGATGCTCTCTTCGATTGTTCTTGTTCTCTGATTAAACACTTTGAAAGCTTTTGAGGCTAATGAATATCCAATGAATTTGCCTCCATCTGCTTTCTTGTCAAACTTTCCAAGAGATTCTCTATCATTTAGAATATAACATCTGCATCCAAAAACATGGAAATATTTAACATTAGGTTTCCTATTGTTAATTAGTTCATAAGATGTTTTCTTGAATCTTTTGACAATGGTAGCTCTGTTTTGAGTAAAACAGGTTGTTGCCACTGCCTCTGCCCAAAAATTTGTTGGAAGATCAGATCCTGCAAGCATAGTTCTTGCAGCTTCAACAAGTGTTCTGTTTTTCCTCTCAACAACACCATTTTGTTGAGGTGTTTTTGCTACAGAGAAGTTTGGATTTATGCCTTCTTCTGAAAGATATGTGTTGATTTAGGCATTTCTGAACTCTGTCCCATTATCACTTCTCAGCTTCTGAACTTTGCTATCAAACAGAACCTGCAATCTTTTTAACAATCTTATTAAAATATCAGGGCCATCAGACTTGGCTCTGATGAATTCTATCCAAGTATATCTGGAGTATTCGTCATTAAAATGAGAATTTACTTTTTACCTGATAAACTCTGCAGAGATAGGACCACAGAGATCCACATGAAGCATATGCAGAGGTTTTGGAAAATTATTATCACTTTTGGTCTTGTGGGAAGATCTTTTCATTTTTCCCATTTCACAAGCAGAACAAAGATGATCTTTGTTAAACTTCAGAGATGGTAATCCCTTAACCAGATTTAGTTTGACCAACTTATTAAGTGAAGAAAAGTTCAGATGTGAGAACTTTTTATGCCAGAGCCAAACATCTTCACTGTTCAGAGAAATTAGACAGAGTTTCTCTGAGTCAGTTTTTATGTGTTTGGAAAAATTCATTTTGTATAAATTACCTTTTCTGTCAGCTCTGAGCATTTCTTGACCTGTTTTTGAGTGAAGTAATGAACAATGTTTTTCTTGAAATTTCACATCAAAACCATGGTCACAAAGTTGACTTATCCTGATTAAGTTATGCTTTAACCCATCAACATAAGCAACCTTTTATACATAAACATTACCTCTTGTAAGCTCACCATAACCCTTAATTTACCCTTGCATATTGTCTCCAAAAGTTACTACTCCTCCAGATTTAGCTTTGAAAGAGGATAGTAATTTCTTATCTCCAGTCATATGCCTTGAACATCCAGAATCTAAGTACCAGATTGGCATAGACTGTGTCTGCAAGACAGATTAGATTTTCTTAGGTACCCATCTCATTATGGGTTCTTTTTCGTTAGACTTCTCATTATCTCTTTGAAATTTTGCCTTCTCATCACTTGATGTTTTGGCAGAGTTGTCCTTTTTCTTTTGAGGCTTTGTCTCTGAATTTTTATTCAGAGACTGATTTAGAAAACAGTGAGAACCTCTGAAGTGATTTTTTAGTTTCATCAAGAGTTGGATGCAATTGCACTTCACAGAACAAGAAGAAGTATAAGCAAAGGTTTTCATTTCATTAAATGCATTCGATACATTATGATTCCCTTTTGAATTAGTACTAGGAATATTACAAGTATTCCTAACTACTTCCTTTCTTCTAGCTTGAAAGACAACCTTCTTTTCAAGTTGTCTCTTCTTGTTCAGAAACATCATCTTCTCTTTATTGCTCACTGCACAAACAGGATTAGAATGGTTAATTTCTTGCCATTTTCCTTTTTGTTCAGGAATAAACTTGATTGGTTTATAAGTATAGAGTTGAGTAGTGATGGTTTTATTCTTTGCCTTTACATGTAATTCTTTTTCAATATCCAGAGAAGTTTTTGCTTGAAGACACAATTCTGCAAAGTCAGGACATATTGGTATTCTAGGTTTATTTTTCAAAACAGAAATAGGAATATTCAAAATTCCAGAACCAACGGTCTCTATTCTTTTATGAATTGCTTTCTCTGATCTGCAGAAAATCTGTTCATCTATCTCTGAATCAGATTCAGAATCAGAGTCAAGAAAGTCTCTTTCAGCCTTACCAGAGATAGCTACCTCTGATGGTTTCTCAATTTTCTTGGGTCTTGAGACTCTGATGATTCTTTTCATGCTCTCTCTCTTCTTCAAATCAGCTATAATATTTTCTTTCTTTATTCTTTTGATGTCATCCTCAAATGTAGTTCTGATGCATTCATCAGAGATTGGTGAATACAGAGGAGCATCTAGATTAAGTGAACTCTGAGGTTCATCTTCAGAAGTACTTATTTCAGAGGTACTTTGTTCAGATGTCTCTGATTCATTTTTGATAAATGCATCAAACTTGAAAATTTCTCTGGGATCATTGCTCTGAGGTTTTGTGAAAAATACCTCTGAAGTTTCTTTTTCTATTTTTAAGATAGAATTTGGAAAGCTTTGCACTTCAGAGTATGCAACATTTTTAAAGTTCAGAGCTCTTGTTTTTTATCCCTCTAAGGTTTTTATTCTCTTGAAATCGTTCAGAGATGGACAATCAGAGCTCTGGACCTTTCCTATACAGAAAGTAGAAAAAGTGAAGTTTTCTTCAATCCAGTGAATGGATCCAATTCATTGAATCCCAACCCATGGGTATCCATTTGAGAGTTTATCTTTATATGCACATCCTGAGCATCAAGAAAGCTTTTGATTTGAAGTTCTTTCTTTTCTAGAGATTGATGTAAGATTTCTCTTTCTTTTTGGAAAAAATTGGTTAAGGCAACAGAATTGAGTCTTTCATACTCAGATCTTTTTACTTCTTCTTCTTTAACTTTTAAAACTTTCTCAAGTTCTTTGAATTTTTCTGAAAAGGATTTTTCTTTATGTTTCTGAGCTTTTTCAAGTTCAGATTTTTCAACAAAAATATCTCACTTTTCTGACTCAAGAAGATCTTTTTCCCTTTTGTAAAAACTAAGATCTTTTGTCATTTGTTTTCTTTTTTCTTTTTCCTCAACAAGTTTTTGTTTTAAGATTTGAAATTCATCTGTTAGCTTAATAACATCCAATTCAAGTTCACTGTCAGAGGTGGAAGGAGAGTTTACCTTTTCAGAGTAGTCCCTTGATGACCCATCATTCTTATCATCTGTGAAAGCCATACCACAGAGATTGGTAGCTTCTTCCTCTCCATCGCTTGTTGAGTCTGACAGTCAGTCTTCCATCTCTGCTACAAGTACTCTTTCTGTAGCACCCTGGATTTTCATTATATATTATCGTTGTATTCTTGCGTTTACCTTTTGTCGTAGACACCGAGTTTTGAATCGAGAGTTAGTGTTTGGGTTTTGGTTGAAATTGTGGGAAACAAAGAGTTACGCGGGCTATGCCGCGGCTTGTAGGCCGCGAGGTAAGTCGCGTAACCCTCTGGAGGATCCCCAGATTGTTGACACGCGCGGGCTAGGCCGCGGCTAGTAAGCCGCGAGCTAAGCCGCGTGACCTACTGGAGTATTCCAGTTTTGTGGCACGTGCGACTTTTCCCGCGGCTTGAAGGCCGCGGTGTAAACCGCGCAACCCTCTGGCCGACTTAAGAGAGTTTCAGCCAAAATATCTCATCCTGGATCTCTCTCTCTCTCTCTCAGTTTCTCTCTTTGGTTTCTTCGATCTTTGAAGCTCCGTTGATTGCTAGTTTTAAGTGCATTCCTCGGGGTTTCGGTGTAGAAAGCTTCACCTCTTCGTCGTGGTCGATATCTAGTTTTTTCGGGTTTTCGTATAAACCTGTTTGGTGAGTTCCTACTATCATTTTAAAAACTGTATACATATCAAAAGCTACCTTTTGGAACTCCTATATATCTCCATGGTTTCTGATCTAAGTTTTCTGCATATTTGATATAACTTGAGTTTTGGGAGATTTTAGGGTTCCCGATCATTTTCGATTAAAATGATGGGTTCATCTTATTTGAAGTAGAAGGATGTTTTACTTGCACATTTATGTGAGTTACTTGAAAGAATGTTTAAAGTTCATTTTGAATATTTTCATTCTTACTAGAAGTTAAACTTGAAAATGCATTTTTGTTTATAAATGTTATTTTATACCATATGACTATCTATGGTTGGTCACAAATGTTGTTGTGACAAGTCTGCACCATTACTAGTGGATCCCTAGGTATTGAGTCGACTTATATTTGGGATGTTTTTCCCCTATTTGTAAAATGGATGTTTATGATCCTCGGGGGCCATTTGGTACGGTTGAAACCGGTTACTAGCTATGGATCATAATTCCCCTCTTTGTAGCTACGGATGCATATGACCCTCGGGGGCCATTTGGTACGGTTATATGAGACCGGTTACTAGCCATGGGTCATAGTGTAGTCCTGGTGAACGAGTATACCTTGGTTTCCTCGGGGGCCCTACCTCACATCGTAGTACGGACCTGTGAGTTCGTGGGCATGGATTCCAAGTGTTTAGCTCATAACTCGGATTGTGGCCTACTTTGTGTTACGCTACAATACTTGGTAAAATGGTTATCTTTGGTCATTTGATGACGAGTTTTGTATCAAAAAGGCCCGGTTGTGGCAAAGGTTTCATTTGTAAAACTAAACCTTATTGGAAAGATTATCTTATGATACAATTGTTTATATTTCTTGAAATTTATAAACTGTATGTTCTCACTAGGATTTTTAAGCCTAACACTTTTTCTCAAATGATATGTATTCAGGTTCTCGTTAGCGGCAGGTTGCCAAGGGTTTGAGTGTCGGGACTGATCTCGAGGGTTTTTGAGATGTTTAGTATTGGATTGTTGGGCATTGTTAAGTCCCACATTTTTTTGGATGATTCTGGATCAACAACTTATGTAATCTAGATAGTATATGTTTAGATTGGTTTGTTGTTGGGATCCTTATCCGTATTCAGAATTTTGTAAAGGTTAAGTACAGTTCCCCTTTTTGGGAGGTTTATACCTTTGGATGATGCTTAATTGTACAGTTTCCGCAGTTTTAAATTACCCTGGTTTTTAGGGTGTTTCAAGTTGGTATCAGAGCTCTAGTTTTAGTGATTGAGGCATGAATGTAAGATGTCTAGACTTAGACTGAGTATATTAAGCATTGATTCGTGAGTATTGGGTAGAACTACTAAGATGGGTTGGTCTTAGAGTTGACAGAAATTGTAGTATCAAACGTTGTGGCGATGGTATCAAGAACCATGATGTATTGTACGTTCATAATCTTACTTAGCTAATGTTATTATGAGAATATTTATACGTGATTGTGCCTGAATTACCATGACTATGACATTTGGTACTGTGATAATACGTTCTTTCGTGTTTATTCTCTCGATATGTCTCTTACCCTTCTCGTAATTGTGTGGCAACCATTTTAGGATGGTGAATACGCGCATCCGACCGTTAGTCGATGGAGATTTGCGTGACGATAGTTCGCCTGAGCGAGATCCCGTGGTTAGGGCGGCGACCGTCATTCCTTCGGGCATGCCACCGTTACTTACTAGGGAAGTGGAGCTAGGACCAAGAGTGGTTCTGACGTCCACCAGTCCCGTTGTTCAGTTAGCTAGCCCTCAAGCTGATATGATGGCCAGCGTCATGCAAATGGTGACAACGGCCATGGAGAAACAGCAAGAGGTTTTTCTGAAAATGTTGGAAGACCGGGACGCAAGCCTCAGAAGGCATGGGGCAGTAGAAGAGAATGTGCTGACTGGCGTTGGGGGCTCTGGGAGCGGAGTTAGAACTGAAGAGCACAGGGTTGTTGGTGCTCCGAAAGGTGAGAAGAGTTTTTCCTACAAATCTTTTCCGGGTTGCATACCACCAGAGTTCTCTGGTTCCAAAGACCCAGTGGCATGTGTTAAATGAATCCGAGCGGTCGAGCAGGCTTTCGGTTCATCCGATTGTGGGGATGACCAAAGGGTGAGATTCGGTACGCAACTGCTCAGGGATACGGCCCTCACTTGGTGTAATATCGTTCAATCCACCCTGTCTCCTACTGTGTTGGCTCAGTTGTCTTGGGCCGAGTTTAAAAAGAAATTGTTGGAAGAGTTCTGCAGTGAAAGGACTATGGACCGAATCGAGAAAGAGTTTCGGTCTCTTGTAAAAGGAAACCTGACGGTGAGGGAGTACACCCGTCAGTTCATGGAAAAGCTAGATTTGGTGGGGCACGTGGCCCCAACGGAAAAAGATAAGATGAAGACCTATCTTAATGGCCTACCAGCGGACCTGTTATCTTTGGTCCACAATTCTAAAGCTTCCAATCTCCGAGAGATGGTTGAAGAAGCTCAGTTTATGGAGGAGTTGTTCTTGAGAAGCAAATCTGAGAAAGCGGTGGTAGTGTCTGATAAGAGAAAGGGGGAGAGCAATTATGCTCATCCCAAGAGATTCCGACCTTTTGTCGGAAACCGAAGCATCAACAGTCAGCAGGAAGCTAGATGCTGCCACAAGTGTCAAACCAAGCACCACGGTAACTGTAACACCACTTCTCAAACTTGTTATAAGTGTGGGAAGCCTGATCACACCGCCAAAGATTGCCCGATCAGAGAACTTATCTGCTATGAGTGCAAGGCACCGGGGTACGTGAGAAGAGATTGCCCAAAGCTTGTGATGGGTAGCGCGGCGGCAGAGAAGGAGAACCCACCTAGGGTTCCGGGTCGAGCGTTCCAGATGACGACTGATGAAGCCAAGGCATCCGCTGATGTGGTATCGGGTACTTTTCTTATAAAATATGTAACTGCTCGTGTTTTATTCGATACGGGTGCCAGTTTCTCTTTCGTATCTGAGTTATTTCGTCAAAAGATTGCTATGCCCACTACTAGTCTTGAGGATGCATTAGTAGTAGAGATAGCTGATGGTAGTAAGGTTCTAATCTGTGATGTTCTGAAGAAGTGTACTCTCGGTATCGAGGGAAGAGAATTCTCGATCGATTTACTGCCGATGATAATTGGAGGTTTTGACGTTCTGGTCGGTATGGATTGGTTGTCAAACAATCATGCCGAGATCGTGTATTCTAAGAAGTTAATCCGACTTCCCAATCCCTGCGGTGAAGTCGTTGTGATCTATGGTGAGAAAAGAAAAGGTGAAGTGGCAGTAATCACAATGGTGAAGGCACGCAAGTGCTTTGTCGAAAGGATGTTCATCTTTCCTAGCCTACGTGATCGACGCCAAGTTAGAGAAGTCAAAGTTGGTCGATGTAAAGATTGTGCGCGAGTTTCCAGACGTTTTTCCTGACGACTTGCCTGGGTTACCGCCTGATCGTCAAGTAGAGTTTCGGATTGATCTTGTGCTAGGAGCAGCTCCTATTGCTAGAGCTCCTTACCGTTTAGCGCCATCAGAGATGCAATAGATGATGGCACAACTCCAACAGCTTTTAGAGAAGGGTTTCGTAAGACCGAGCTCGTCACCGTGGGGAGCTCCGGTCCTGTTTGTCAAGAAGAAGGATGGCACAATGAGAATGTGCATTGATTATCGGGAGTTGAACAAGGCGACAGTGAAGAACAAATATCTGCTTCCGAGAATCGACGACTTGTTTGATCAACTGCAAGGAGCGGGTTGTTTTTCCAATATTGACTTACGTTCGGGTTATCACCAAGTGAAGGTAAGAGAAGAAGACGTTCCGAAGACAACCTTTAGAACGCGTTACAGCCATTACGAGTTTCTCGTGATGCCTTTTGGCCTAACGAACGCACCAGCGGTATTTATAGATTTTATGAATAGGGTGTGCCGACCATTCCTCGACAAGTCGGTCATCGTATTCATTGATAACATACTCGTGTACTCTAAGAGCGAGTTGGAGCACGAGCAACACCTTCGCGAAGTTCTTGATGTGTTGAGAAAAGAAAGATTGTACGCCAAATTTTCCAAGTGTGACTTTTGGCTTGAAGAGGTACAATTTTTGGGTCATGTTGTCACCCGAGACGGAGTGAAAGTAGATCCCTCTAAAATTGAAGCTATGCTGAATTGGGAGCCTCCCAAGAATCCGTCCGAGATCCGAAGTTTCTTGGGTCTGGCGGGATATTACTGGAGATTTATTCAGGATTTTTCGAAGATCGCTTCTTCCTTCACAGTTCTAACTCGGAAGAATGTGAAGTTTAATTGGACCGAAACGCAAGAGAAGGCGTTCCGGATTCTTCAAAAGAAATTATGTGAAGCTCCGATCATGCCGTTACCTGAAGGGTCAGAAGACTTCGTGGTCTATGGCGATGCTTCGAAGATGGGTTTAGGTTGTGTGTTGATGCAGCGGGGCAAAGGTAATCGCTTACGCCTCGAGACAGCTTAAGATACACGAGAAGAACTATCCTACCCAAGATTTGGAGTTAGCAGCAGTAGTGTTCGCCTTGAAGCTTTGGCGACATTATCTCTATGGCACGAAGTGTACACTCTACACAGATCATAAGAGCCTGAAGTATGTCTTTGATCAGAAAGAGTTGAATATGAGACAACGACGGTGGCTCGAATTGCTTAAAGATTACGACTGTGAGTTGCTTTACCATCCCGGGAAGGCAAACGTGGTAGCCGATGCGTTAAGTCGGAAAGACTATAGCGGAAGTATTCGGGCTACCTGTTCGAGAATCGAGTTAGTATCCACCCTTGTTGAAAAGATCAAGGCATCGCAGATTGAAGCCTTGTTAGAAGAGAATCTCAAAAAGGAAGTCATGACGAAGCAGCGTTTACTCTTAACGGAAGATAGTCGTGGGGTAAAATTGTTCAGCAGTCGTGTGTGGGTACCCAAGATTGGGGGTAACCGTGATCTACTGCTTGAAGATGTTCACAAGTCCAAGTATTCCATTCATTCGGGAAGTACGAAGATGTACAGGGACTTGAAGTTGCACTATTGGTGGCCGATAATGAAACTTGATGTGGCGCGGTATGTGGAGCGTTGTGTTACGTGATCACAAGTTAAGGCCGAACATCAACGACCATATGGGAGTCTTCAGTCTTTAGAGATTCCCGAGTGGAAGTGGGAGCATATCACCATGGATTTCGTGACTAAGTTGCCTAAAACTCTTCGGGGTCACGATACCATTTGGGTGGTAGTTGATAGATTGACAAAGAGCGCTCACTTCTTGGCTATGCGCGAGACTTTACCAATGGATAAGTTAGCAAAACTGTATATCGACGAAGTGGTCTAGAGGCATGGAATACCTTTGTCGATCGTGTCAGATCGCGACAGTCGATTCACTTCGAACTTTTGGGATGGATTTCAGAAAGAGCTGGGTACACGAGTTAAGTTGAGTACGACTTACCATCCACAAACCGACGGGCAAAGCGAGAGAACGATCCAGACGTTAGAAGATATGTTGAGGTCTTGTGTCATCGATTTCGGGGGTAGTTGGGACTCACACCTGCCTTTGGTGGAGTTTGCTTACAATAATAGCTACCACTCGAGTATTGGAATGGCACCTTTTGAGGCGTTGTATGAGCGAAAGTGTCGAACTCCCGTGTGTTGGCTTGAAGCGGGAGAAAAGAAGTTCGTCGGACCTGAAATCGTGCAAGAGACGGCCGATAAGGTCAAGAGCATTCGTGAAAGATTGAAAGCGGCTCAGAATCGGCAGAAGAGTTATGCCGATAAAAAGAGACGGCCGATGGAATTCCGAGTGGGCGACCGTGTGTTGCTGAAGGTATCGCCGTGGAAGGGCATTATACGGTTTGGAAAGCATGGGAAGCTGAGTCCCCGTTTCCTCGGAGCTTTCAAAGTGCTCAAACGGGTGGGTTTGCAAGCCTACCAATTGGAACTGCCGCCAGAATTGAGTTGAAATACACAACACGTTTCATATTTGTTACCTTCAGAAGTGTTTGGCGGAAGTGGAAAGCGTCATCCCTCTCTCCGAGTTAACAGTAGACGAGGGTAACCATTGTGTAGAAGAGCCTGACGCTATCTTAGAGAGAAAGTCTAAGAAGTTGCGTCGCAAAGAAGTCACTATGGTCAAGGTGCAGTGAAAGCATCATAGGGGAGCCAACGTGACGTGGGAAGCTGAGGACGATATGAAGCGAAGATATCCTCATCTCTTTATATAGTTGGGATTTCGGGGACGAAATCATTCCCAAGTTGGGGAGGATTGTAACACCCTGGATTTTCATTATATATTATCGTTGTATTCTTGCATTTACCTTTTGTCGTAGACGCCGAGTTTTGAATCGAGAGTTAGTGTTTGGGTTTTGGTTGAAATTGTGGGAAACAGAGAGTTACGCGGGCTATGCCGCGGCTTGTAGGCCGCGAGGTAAGTCGCGTAACCCTCTGGAGGATCCCCAGATTGTTGACAAGCGCAGGCTAGGCCGCGGCTAGTAAGCCGCGAGCTAAGCCGTGTGACCTACTAGAGTATTCCAGTTTTGTGGCACGCGCGACTTTTCCCGCGGCTTAAAGGCCGCGGTGTAAGCCGCGCAACCCTTTGGCCGACTTAAGAGAGTTTCATCCAAAATATCTCATTCTGGATCTCTCTCTCTCTCTCAGTTTCTCTCTTTGGTTTCTTCGATCTTTGAAGCTCCATTGATTGCTAGTTTTGAGTGCATTGCGCGGGGTTTCGGTGTAGAAATCTTCACCTCTTCGTCGTGGTCGATATCTGGTTTTTTCGGGTTTTCGTATAAACCTGTTTGGTGAGCTCCTACTATCATTTTAAAAACTGTATACATATCAAAAGGAACCTTTTGGAACTCCTATATATCTCCATGGTTTCAGATCTAAGTTTTCTGCATATTTGATATAACTTGAGTTTTGGGAGATTTTAGGGTTCCCGATCATTTTCGATTAAAATGATGGCTTCATCTTATTTGAAGTAAAATGATGTTTTACTTGCACATTTATGTGGGTTACTTGAAAGAATGTTTAAAGTTCATTTTGATGATTTTCATTCTTACCAGAAGTTAAACTTGAAAATGCATTTTTGTTTATAAATGTTATTTTATACCATATGACTATCTATGGTTGGTCACAAATGTTGTTGTGACAAGTCTGCACCATTACTAGTGGATCCCTAGGTATTGAGTCGACTTATATTTAGGATGTTTTCCCCTATTTGTAAAATGGATGTTTATGATCCTCGGGGGCCATTTGGTACGGTTGAAACCGGTTACTAGTTATGGATCATAATTCCCCTCTTTGTAGCTACGGATGCATATGACCCTCGGGGGCCATTTTGTACGGTTATGTGAGACCGGTTACTAGCCATGGGTCATAGTATACTCCTGGTGAACGAGTATACCTATGTTTCCTCGGGGGCCCTACCTCACATCGTAGTACGGACCTGTGAGTTCGTGGGCATGGATTCCAAGTGTTTAGCTCATAACTCGGATTGTGGCCTACTTTGTGTTACACTACAATACTTGGTAAAATGGTTATCTTTGGTCATTTGATGACGAGTTTTGTATCAAAAAGTTCCGGTTGTGGCAAAGGTTTCATTTGTAAAACTAAACCTTATTGGAAAGATTATCTTATGATACAATTGTTTATATTTCTTGAAATTTATAAACTGTATGTTCTCACTAGGATTTTTAAGCCTAACACTTTTTCTCAAATGATATGTATTCAGGTTCTCGGTAGCGGCAGGTTGCCAAGGGTTTAAGTGTCGGGACTGATCTCAAGGGTTTTTGAGATGTTTAGTATTGGATTGTTGGGCATTGTTAAGTCCCACATTTTTTTGGATGATTCTGGATCAACAACTTATGTAATCTATATAGTATATGTTTAGATTGGTTTGTTGTTGGGATCCTTATCCGTATTCAGATTTTTGTAAAGGTTAAGTACAGTTCCCCTTTTTGGGTGGTTTATACCTTTGGATGATGCTTAATTGTACAGTTTCCGCAGTTTTAAATTACCCTGGTTTTTAGGGTGTTTCACTTTCTTTGACATTGTATTTGTACTTGTTTTTGTAGTAGTCTTCATCTTTGATGAGTCTACCTCTGCAGTTTGCAGAGTAATGGCCTGGCTTTCCACATCTAAAACATCTTCCATCGTTTTGGTTTGATGGAAGAGCAATGTCTGATTCTGTCTTTTGTGCTTGTGGTTGTGGCTTGATGTACCTCTGAGGTTGAGGATACCTTGGCTGAAATGATTGTTGAGATCTTGATTGTTGAGTAGAATCATGATTGGTGAAATGAACTCCCTTTTGATCACTATGCAAAGTAGATCTAGGCTCTTGTTGATAGTCAGCTTTTTGAAATCTCCTTTCTGGATTTCCTCTTATTTCTTCATCATCTCTTCGTCCTTCAAAAACTTTCTTGCCAAATTTCTTGTTAAATTGATGGGTGATTAATGCAAGTGAAATGGCAAAAGAATTGATGTCATCATCTGAGTATGAATCTGAGTGTTCAACTTCTTTAGACACCAGAACCTTCTTGGTTTTTCTTTTAGATTCCCTCTTTAAATAGTTATTTGTTTCTATATTTCTGCTTTCTTGTGATGCACCTTTTTGTTTTAACATGAGTGTAAGTGGTCCACCTATAGAGGTTTTTGATTTTTGTTTAACAACTTCTTTTTTCTGTGCTACCAAGGTGCCATAAATGTAAGTCAGTGACCATGATTCAAGATTTTGATTGGCGTGTATTAACATTGACAGTTGTGACCACTCTTCATTTAGACTCTTAAGGAAAAGAACATTATTTTCTTGTTTTGTCCTCATGACCCAAATTTTCTGCATTTGTTGATGAGAATATTAAACCTTGAGTATGTTTGGTGTAAGGTTTCTTCGGGTAATGCATGAAAATCATGATATTCATTGATACAAAGATTTCTCCTGTTCTTTTGAGTTTGTAGGCCACCTTCAAGTTGATTTAACAACTGATCCCATATCTCTTTTGCAGTAACACAAGAATCAAGTTCTTGGAAGATATCATTGGGAATGGCCATTATAAGTAATCTAACAACTTTTGAATCATTTTCCATCATATTAGTTTCTTCATCCGTAAAGTTTGAAGTTTTCTTTTCATAGTAGGCAGGGATTTCAGCAGTATCTGTTGTTGCTGGAACTCTTGGTACCAACACCATTGGTTGGTGAGGTCCATCATTCACTGGTCTTAACAGATCCCTGTCCATGCCTTCTAAGAAATTTACCATTCTTATCTTCCATTGGGGATATTCATCCCTTAGAAGTGTAGGAGGTTTGGTTAATGATCCAGCTGTATAAATGGCACTTATGCTTGAGTTTGCCATTTTTGTGAAGAAAAGATGAAGATTTGAAGAACTGATGCTTTTCTATGAAGATCTTCTATCAAATGATGTAAATGTGATTTACTTTCAAATCTGGAGCATATGAAGTTTAATAAACCAGGGTTTATATAAACATGCACAGATATTAAAAGCTTGAATCAGTAAGAATTAAATCTATCCGAGTATGCAGATATGATCTTTCTTTGTTTTAGAAAACAAAGGAAGCTCTGATACCAATTGTTGGATCCCATATTTAATCTTACAATAATAATGATATAAACAACAAGAGTAATAACAGCGGAAGCAATATAGTTTAATATCAAAAGCAGATTCAAATATCACAGTTCATATAATAAGATAAACAGTAAGAACAAGATCTTCTCAAGATATATTTAGTTGATTCTTCTAATACAAGATATCAAAAAGCACACTTTTGTCAAAGGGGTGATAGTCCTATTTATAGGACCATAAAGTAAACAGTGTACTATTCTGACAAATAGAAGCATGCTTGAACAGTATCTTACCAAAAAGGTAAGCTCAAGACATGCTTGAACAGTAACCTCCTCTATAAAGTAAATCTTATCACGACGTGATTGGTTATCTGTTCTGATACTTCAGGAAAATGTCTTCAGCGCCTTCTTCAGAGAGAATGTCTTCAGAGCTCTGATGTAGTCTTCAGAGCCTCTGATGAAGCCATCTCTGATGTCTTCTGCTGAAAGTGATATGTACTTCAGAGGCAGGTTTGTCCTCTGAAGTCTTCGTCCTATGGTCTTCATCCTCTGAAGTCTTCGTCCTCTGAAGCAGGATTTAGATATTTTCAACACTTTATTAAATGAAGATTTGGAGCTAACAAACGATGAGACAATACATATGCATAACAATAAGTTAAACCAAAACGTTCACAATTCAAAATCATGATAGTCAGAACGCAATAAATACATAAACGTTGTTAAGAAAAATCCATTTCCAGTCAAGGGTTTTAGAATAAAGGAACTCACCTGATTGGAAGGTTCCGGTTCTCACACGAACACTAGCCTTGCAAAAATCGACTTCCTACAATCCAGTCATATGGTTACTAAAACATGAAATCCTAATTCGGAGATTTCCTATATAAAAACGATTAACATAAGCTACAGGGTTGAACCCCCCCCCCCCCGGGCGACCCCGGGCGGACAGGGAACCCGGTCACCACCCCCATATCCGGGTGACCCCGGTCGCTCAAGCCTCGGTCGCCAAGCCCCAGTCGCCAAGGCCCCGGTCATCCATACACCGGTCACCACGACCCCGGTCACCAAGACCCCGATCCCCCAACTCACACCTTCAACCATAAACTTCATCGCAGGCAAAATCCCATATTACACAGTTGATCGAATTCGGCTTTTATCAACATTCCCTTTTTCTATACTAAATTAATTAACACACACGTACAACATTCACTCATCGAATCGAGTCTTTTAACCCATTTCACTAACCCTCCCCGGTCTCGGTCTAGACTCGATTCTATAACTTAAAACCATGGAAATCCTCTCCACTATAAAATCAATAAATATGCATAAAATAACGAATAAAGATGTAAGGTTCTCAATAGAATACTTACCTCTTGTAGAACCTCACGAAATTGCTATCGATCTTTCTTCCTCTTTCACGATTCCGAGACTTTCCCCAAAATCGCCTTCCTCCTACTCTAGAGCCGCACACGTTAGAAAATGACCCAAACTAAAGGCCTGTCTAGGGTTTTGAGCCCTTAATTACACTCAGGCCCTTCAATTTCCTTAATTCCTATTTTCACCCCATTTTTTAAATTTTTACTTAACCTCAATAATTAACGATCGTTACAACACTCTCCCCCTTAAAGGAATTTCGTCCTCGGAATCTCTTTGTCGAACAAGTAAGGGTATTTGGATCTCATATCCGATTCTAACTCCCACGTTGCCTCTCGCCCTTTGTGGAATTTCCATTGGACTTTCACTAGATTAATATCCTTTATCCTTAGCCGTTTAATCTTACGTTCCACTATAGACTCAGGTTCTTCGGCGAAGTTCAACTTTTCATCCACTTGTATGTCTTGCAAAGGTACTGCCATATCAATATCTGCTAAACACTTTCTCAAGTTGGAGACATTGAAAGTGTGGTGGATACTTTTTAGTTCCTCAGGTAAATCCAGCTTATATGCCACAGCTCCGACACGTTCAATAATCTCAAACGACCCAATAAATCGCGGGCTCAACTTCCCTTTCTTCCCAAAGCGGATTACACCCTTCCAAGGTGATACCTTCAACATCACTTTATCGCCAACCTGAAATTCTATATCTTTTCGTCGTTTATTAGTGTAACTCTTTTGACGGTCGCGCGCCACTTTCAGCCTTTCTCGCACTTGAACGATTTTATCCGCGGTTTGTTGTACTAACTCTGGCCCAGCCAGTTGTTTTTCCCCAACTTCATTCCAACACAAGGGAGTTCAACATTTTCTACCATAAAGCATTTCATACGGAGCAGCTTTGATGCTTGCATGATAGCTATTGTTGTAGGCGAACTCAATCAATGGCTGGTGGTTTTCCCACGAACCTTGAAAATCCAAGACGCATACTCTCAACATATCCTCCAAGGTCTGAATAGTCCATTCGCTCTGGCCGTCGGTCTGCGGGTGATACGTCGTACTCATCTTGAATTCGACCCCATCTCTCGTTGAAAGCTCTTCCAGAACGCTGAAGAGAACCTGCTATCCCGGTCGGACACAATCGAAAAAGGCACACCATGACGAACGACAATCTCGTCAATGTACAACTTCGCGAGTCTTTCCATAGAGTAGGTTTCCTTAATGGGTAGAAAATGCGCTGATTTGGTCAACCGATCCACAATGACCCAAATCGCGTCATATCCCTTCGGTGTTCGGGGCAACTTAATCACGAAATCCATCGTGATATGTTCCCACTTCCAAACGGGAATTTCTAGCGGTTGAAGCTTCCCATACGGTTGCTGATGCTCTGTCTTTACTCGCAGACACGTCAGGGGCCTTTCCACATAATGAGCTATATCTTTCTTTAGTCCCGGCCACCTGTCAGGATCGAATTCTTAACAAGAATAAATTCTCAGAAACTAATATCAAAGAAGTTTGCGGAATAACACTTTGATATTCACTAAAACAGTAAACCAAAACAGTATATAATCAACAACTTGTTAACTTGTATTGAATGCTTGAAGTTACAAGATTAAACATACAACCTCAATATTGATGAACAGGCTCACCAATACGAATTCTACTTCTCTAGAATTAGGATCTATGCCTTGAGGTTGATTTTTTCTCTAACTAATAGAATGAATGAATTAATCTCTCTTTAAACTATTCTATCAAATCTGTACATATACTAAATAAAAAGATAATTACAATAAATAAAATATCTTCAGTATATCTTCCATTATTATCTTCAAGCCTTCCATGAATATCTTGATTCTTTCCAGCTGTCATCCTTTCCATCCGGTTCTTTAAGTTATAAGCAGTACTAACTATGCTCAGCAGCATTAATTTCTTCTAGCCGCATTAACTTGGTCTTAGCAGCATTAACTACTAAGCAGCACTAACCACTAGTAGTACTAACTAGCTAAGCAGTACTAACTTTGTTCAAGCAGCACTAACTTTGACTAGCAGTATTAATTCTACTAGCAGTAGTAATACTCAGCAGTATTAACATTGTAGTCTTCTAGTAGTAGTAATTCTGAACTAGCAGCATTAAAGACTTGTTCACATCTTCAGTTCCCAACAATCTCCCCCTAACTTGACTTATAGGAAGAGAAGTCAAGTTCTTCAGATTTTCTTCAAGATGCTTTCAACACTTCAGTTCACACTCCTAGATTAGGATCCAAACCCAAACTTTGATTAATTATTCTGCTAACCACAATATTTGCCATTTCTGAATCTTTTGAACATGTAAGCTTTGCATTTAACATTGCTTGTAATTTGGCCTTGCTGTGATCATAGATTTTATCAACTAAGTAGTACTCATGATAAGCTCTGTCCATAGTGATGACATAGACTCCACACCTTTCAAATATCATCCAGTTTTCTATTCTTTGGAATTTATTCTGTAGATGCAAATCTCTGATCACATGTTGAACTTTGCTAGGATCAAACATCATGCATAAGTACTCCATAGCTAATCTGATTAAGCTCATCCCTTCTCCTTTCAGCTCCTTTTCATATATCTCCAACCCAACTTTAAACATCTCTTCTAAATCTGATCTTGAACAGCTTCTTATGAGTCTACCCCAAGTAGAGTATACTTCATATATATCTCCCACTCTCTTAAGCCTGAAGTATTTCTTCCTTTGATCTTCCAAAATATCCCAAAAGATGACTTCTGGAGCTTTCATAGAAATGGGATCAGCTGAAACTGGTTCATCAGCTGTTGTAGTCAGATATAGATCAAGATTATATTGCTTATTGGATTGTTCTGGGTTTTTTACAGATTCAGTTGTAGGAGTAACTGAAGATTCCGCTGTTTCTGCTGTTTCTTCAACTCTTGGTCTTTTGTTCTGCTTCTTGGAGGCTATAGTCTTTACCCTCTTTGCAGATTTAACTTCTGTACCAACATTCTCTGATTCTTCCTTATGCTCTTTTGTAGGTGTAACTTCCTCAGGGAATGGTTTTTGAATGTTCAGGTCATGCCTTTCCTTCATTCTTCTCTCAGCCTCTTCCCTTTGGGCTGAATTCCCTTTAAGCTTGAGCATCTCTTTCTGATACAACTCCTCAACCTGAGTGTATGCCATGTTGTTGAACATCTCCCCCTTAACACCAATTGCACCTTTCAGGAAATTTATCATCTTTTGTCTTTCCTGATTGGCCAAAAATGTTTTGGAGGGTTGTCTTTTCTGTTTTTGAATTGGCATCTTCTTAACTTGAAGTTTCTTGGCTTGAGTTGCTTCTTTGATGCTTTTTTGATATTCTGCATTCAACTTTCTGGCCATGATCTTTGCAAGCTCTCTATCTTTTTCTGTTTGCAACTGTTCCTCCTTTTCCATTTGGTCTTGAAGCTGCTTTGCTATTGCCTCATCCATTTCAATTTGATTCTTTTTCTTTGCAGGCATTTCAGCTTCAACCATCTTCTCCTTTCCTTTTCCTTTTGACTCCTTTGCCTTTTCTTGGACCTTTTGTTGAACTTCTCCTTCATTGATGACTACTCCCTTGGCCTTTTGAGTAGCCTTAGGAGTGTCATTCTTTGCTTTGACTAATGTTTCAGCAATTTCCATTTCTTCAACAGAAAGCCCTGTTATTGCTGCTTCAGCAGTATTAACATTTTCTGCTGCTTTAGCAACATTAACAGTTTCTACTGCTTCAGCCAATTCTGGTTCTTTTTCTGCTTTTTCCTCCCCCTCAACCTCAAATGCCCTCTTAGATTTACTTTCTTTCTCTGTTTCAGCCTCTTTCTCCCCCTTGTTGTAAGCATCTTGAACATGTGTCCTCTTTTTCAGTACAAATTGCTTCTTTTTCTTTTTAAGTACCAACCTCTTCACCAGCTTTTTGAGTTTGGTAATTTGCACTTGTTGAGACAAGATTACCAATTTTATTTCCTCTATCTATTTGCCTTGTTTGAGAACATCTTGGTTGATGTTGCCCATTGTTTCCATTAATTCATAGTAAGTATATCTGTCCTCACCCTCTCTAGAAGTGTTACCCTCTTTTGAAGGATCATTGGATCTTTTTGTAGTGGAAGCCTTCTGCCTAGCAGAAGCACTATCCACCCCCTTGGTTTCTTGGCACCTGGGACCTTTGAATGATTGCTCATTCAAAGTTGCCATGGGAGAGGTCTTATTTATGTTACCACTGTCCTCCTCTGTGCTAGCAGAAGTAGTGGCAGCCTCAGTACCCATATGCTCTACCTCCTCCTCAGAGAGCACCTCCTTTGGGTTGGGAGACACCCTTGTGGGTTCCCTGTAGATATTCTCTAAGGGAGAATCCTCCCTTAGAGGGCTTAAAGGCTTAGAGGTTGATGGGACAAGAAGGGAAGGAGCCTTCTTTACCTGTTTCCTTTTGTAAGTATGGGTGATTGGTGAAGTTGGTTTGTCAAGAAGAGACTGGGGAATTGATTTAGAGTGGGAAGGTTGGGATTGGCTAGCAGTGGGTTGGTCTAATGGGGGCCTTGACCCTGCTGCCATACCTTCATTAGTTTGGGACACCACCATCATTGTAGAGAACAATGGGGTGTCTACTCCTTCCGAGTCCCCAGCAGACCTTCTCATATTTGAGAAAACCTTGCCTTTAGGGGGTTTTGGTACATATATTCCATCAGAATGAGGAATATCCGTCAATTCATGGTTGATTACTGCTTGAACAAACCTGGGATACATATAAAAGCTCTTTTTGTTTCCCATGTTTGAGACAAGATCATTGAAAATCATTTGTGAAAAATTGTACCTTCTGGCAGTGGCCAAACAGACCAAAGCATAAGCAATGGGACTGCTGAACTCACTCCATCCAGTGGTCTTTTTAGAAATGCAGTGCATCAAGGTATGAACAAGAAAACGCCATTGGGGTGAGAATTTAGCTTTTGAGAACTTAAAAACACCCAATGGGCCTCCATACCCCATTCTTGAAAGCATAGAGAACAGTTCATCATTAGGGATAGAAGTTATACCAGAGGCATCGTCTACTCGTAGACTGATGCGAATGACTTCTTCAGTAACTGTCAATGGCTTGCCACATACTGTCGTCTTGATCATTTGCACACCACCCTCAGTAACAATAGTGGCATGTGCCCAGAATTGCCTCTGATGCTCTATGAAGATAGTAGGAGACATAGTGAGAGCATGGACAATGTGGCTAGACTTCAGAAAGTCGACTATCTGATGAAAGCCTTCTGCTTGTTTTGGCTTTTGGAGCATCGCGATTTCATTGTGCTCGTCAATAAACGCCATTGATGCCATTGACCTTGAAAATTCTTGCCTGAAAACTTTGAACTTTGAGAGAGAAAGGGTTTAGAGCGCAAGTGAATAGTATGCAAATAGTCGTTATGAGCTTTTAGGCGAGCAAAGAGTATTTATAGTATTCGGAACATAAGCAGTATTAACCTAGAGCAGTATTAACTGAAAGCAGTATTAACCACGAGCGGTATTAACTAAAAGCAGTATTAACTTAAAGCAGTATTAACTACTAGCAGTATTAACTAACTAGCAGTATTAACTGAGAGCGGTATTAACTACTAGCAGTATTAACTAACTAGCAGTATTAACTGGGAGCAGTATTAACTACTAGCAGTATTAACTAACTAGCAGTATTAACTGGGAGCAGTATTAACTACTAGCAGTATTAACTAACTAGCAGTATTAACTGAGAGCAGTATTAACTACTAGCAGTATTAACTAACTTACTCCTTTAAACTTGCGAAACACTGAGTACTGCTATGCATATCCTGAAAAAGAAGATTAGTAACACCAAGAATAAATAATATACAGGTATAGAACCACTTTTTGAGAAGGGGCTTATTCAGAGTTGATCATTCCCACACTTGTTACCAAGAAAGTGAATCTACCCACATCAAAAGCTTTAGTGAATAGATCAGCAAACTGATTATCAGTGTGAACTTTTACAACTTGAATAAGTTTCTTTTCATTACAGTCTCTTATGAAGTGATACCTGATCTCAATGTGCTTTGTCTTTGAGTGCTTGACTGGATTATTCACAATGCTAATAGCACTGCTATTATCAATAAAAATTGGAGTGTGTAGAAAGGTTACCCCATAGTCCAACATTTGATTCTGAATCCATAAGACTTGAGAACAACAACTTGCAGCTGCTATGTACTCTGCCTCTGTTGTAGATGTGGATACTGTGGTTTGTTTCTTGCACTGCCATGAAACTAGTCTTGCACCCAAAAACTGACATCCTCCAGAAGTAGATTTTCTGTCCAAGTTTGCTCCACCTAGATCACTATCTGAGTATGCAAGTAGGTCAAAGGATGAGTCATGAGGATACCAGAGTCCCAATCTGGGTTGCCCTTTGAGATATCTGAATATCCTCTTAACAGCTTGATAGTGAGATTGCTTTGGCCTAACTTGGAATCTTGCACACACACAGACTGGAAACATTATATCTGGCCTAGAGGCTGTAAGATACATGAGAGAGCCAATCATGGATCTATAATGATGAACATCCATATCCTCCCCCTCAAGATCTGCTGTTATTTGCTTGTGTGTTTCCATAGGTGTGCTAGCAGGTTTTGAATCTGAGAAACCAAACTTGGTTAGAATGTCCTGCACATACTTGGACTGACAGATGAAGATTCCATCTGACTTCTGTTGAACTTGGAGTCCAAGGAAGAAAGTAAGTTCCCCCATGGAACTCATTTTGAACATTTGATGCATTAGTTCCTCAAACTCCTTGCACATGTTGTCTCTTGTTGATCCAAAGATAATATCATCAACATAGATTTGGACCAACAAGATATCCTTCTTCTTTCTCTTGATGAATAGAGTCTTATCAATGACTCCTCTTTCAAAGCCATTTTCCAAGAGATAGGATGACAGAGTGTCATACCATGCTCTTGGAGCTTGATGTAGTCCATAAAGTGCTTTCTTCAATTTGTATACTCTGTCTGGATAGCTTGGGTTTTCAAACCCTGGTGGTTGACAGACATATACTTCTTCTTCAATTGAACCATAAAGAAATGCACTTTTCACATCCATCTGATATACTTTGAATTTCATGTAGGAAGCATAAGCCAGGAATAATCTAATTGCTTCTATCCTGGCCACAGGTGCAAATACTTCTTCATAGTCTATTCCTTCTTCTTGTGTATACCCTTGAGCCACCAGCCTTGATTTATTCCTTATCACTATCCCTCCTTCATCTCTCTTATTCCTGAAGACCCATTTTGTTCCTATGGCCCTTTGGCCTTTAGGAAGGTCTACCAGATCCCAAACATCTTGCAGCTTGAACTGCAGTAGCTCTTCTTGCATGGCTTCTATCCAACTGGATTCTTTCATAGCATCATGTGCCTTTTTAGGCTCAAGCTGGGATAAAAAGCAAGAAAGCACTGTGTGTTGTTGATCTTGTATTTCTTGAAGTCTACTTTGATTTCTAGTCATCATAGGAGAGGATATATCTCCTATTACCAGCTGTGGAGGATGATTCTTTTGTATTCTGGTGTGATGACTAGGTTCTTCATTAAGTCCCACCTCTAGATTAGAGTCATTCAACTCAACTGAAGTGTTGTCAGTAGCCACTTCTGGTTCTTTATTTTCTTGAGTCTCCTCATCTCTACTTTCTTCTTCACCTTGACTTGGTCCAGTAGATGGTTCCTTTTCACAGTCTTCAACAGGATTCACTGTGGGTATGGGAAATATCACAGATTGAGATATACTTTTTGAGACTTGTGTAGTCCCTGATCCTCCACTCCCTGTACCTGTATAATCATCACTACTGAAACCAAAAGAGTTAGTTAGTGAGTCAATGTCAAATAGCCACTGAGGACCAGACCCAATTGGATTTGGTGTGTTCTCATTGCATTTGACATTGTCACTTTCTTCAATTATTCTGGAAGAAGAGTTAAAAACTCTGTAGGCCTTACTTTGAGATGAGTAACCAACAAGGAATCCATCATCTGCTTTGCTATCAAATTTCCCTAAATGAGATTTGGTTTTGAGAATAGTACAAGGACACCCAAAAGGTTTGAAAAATCCAATGAAAGGTTTTCTTTTATTTAAAAGCTCATATGGGGTCTTGTTCTTTTGTTTGACCACTAGAACTCTGTTTTGGACATAACAAGCAGTATTAACTGCTTCAGCCCAAAAGGTAATTGGTAGTTTTGAATCAGCCAACAGAGATCTAGCAGCCTCTATTAGTGTCCTATTTCTCCTTTCAGCAACTCCATTCTGTTGAGGAGTCCTAGGAGTACTATATTGCCTCTCAATACCTTTCTCTTCACAGAAGATGTTTAGATCAAGATTTTTAAACTCAGTTCCATTATCTGATCTAATGACTTTTACTCTTTGATTAGTTTGGTTTTCAATTCTTAGAATAAAGGATTTGATCAGTCCACTTGTCTCATCCTTACTCCTTAGAAAATATACCCAAGTAAATCTGGAGTAATCATCAACAATAACTAAGCAGTAAGATTTCTTGCCTATACTCATAACATTTGTAGGACCAAACAGATCCATATGCAATAACTGGAGACAGGAAGAAATAGAATTTAACTCTTTGGTCTTATGAGAAGTTTTGTGCTGTTTGCCTTTAAGACAAGCAACACAATGATCATCACATGAAAAGACTTTTGAAGGTAAACCTCTTACAAGGTTGTTTTTAACAAGTTTGTTCATGGTCTTGAAATTCATGTGACACATCCTTCTGTGCCATAGAGAGGATTCATCCACAGAAGCTTTTGAAACAAGACAGTTTAGGGATGAATCACTAACAACATTGTCCATATCTAGACAATAAACATTGTCCTTTCTTGGAGTTCTAAGTAGTATCATGCTTTCATCAACTACTTTGAACCCTGGAGCAAGGATCATACACTCTGTGTTTGTAAATAATATGCTATGTTGTTTGTCAGAAACCTGTGATACACTTAACAGGTTGTACTTCAATTGATCAACATAGTAGACATCCTCAAATGTCATCTTACCTTTTGTGACATTACCTTTGCCACTTATTTTACCACCAGTAAGATTATTTCCAAAAGCAACATGTCCTCCATTGATATGCTTGAAATCCTGAAGGCATGACATGTTACCTGTCATGTGCCTAGAGCAATCACTATCAACATGCCAAATGCTCTTTCCCTTGAGCTGTTGATTGCCCTGCACATTAGATAAATCAGTTAGTTTGAATAAGGAACCCAAGCCAAAGTGGTCTTGGGTACCCCTTTCTCATCAAAATACTTGCATTCTTTCTTGACAAGATTTTTAAACTTTGATTCCTCATTCTTGGAGTATTTTGTCACAATAATAGGCTTGGAAACATTTTTGCTAGAAGCAATACTGATTTTAGAAGTACTAACTGCCTTAGCAGCACTTGCATGCTTAGCAGTACTAACCTTGTTAGCAGTAGTAACTGTGTTAGCAGCACTAATATTTTTAGCAGTACTAACACTGTTAGCAGTAGTAACTGTGTTAGCAGCACTAATATTTTTAGCAGTACTAACACTGTTAGCAGTAGTAACTGTGTTAGCAGCACTAATATTTTTAGCAGTACTAACACTGTTAGTACTTCTAGGTACCCATAGTAAAATACTTTCTTTTAAAACCTTATTTTTCAAAGGGCCTTTACTTTCAACAGATTTCTTCATCACATGTTTCTTTCCAGCCTTCCTATAACCAACAGGTTTTTGCACAAATCTTTGAAAGTTCATCTGTTGGTTAATAGGGTTAAAGTAACAATACTTAGCCAAATGATTCAACTTGCCACATATGAAACAAGGTTTTGGTCTATTGATTTTATTCAGATCAACTCCTTGTTTCTGAGCCCATTGATTATTCCAGTTTCTTTGATTACCTCTTTTTATACCAGAATTTAGGCTCTTAGCTTTATTGCAAGCACACTGTTTACAAGATCCAGGATTCACAACCGTGGTTTGTTTGTAATGGACCTTGTTATCCTTTCCTTTGGTCTTCTCTATCTCCTTGGACTTGACCCAGATTTTCCCACATCCCTCATTGGTGATAATATTGTTTTCTAATGGTATCTTTTTACTCACAGTATTATCCCTATTCTCACTGGCTTCTTTCTCAGTCAAATCCTTAACTACTACCTCATCCAAAGGATCTATCTTAAAAGCTTCCTCAGACAAGTCCTTTTTCTCCTTAGTTTCTAACAAGTCTGAAGTAGGAGAGATATAGTCGTTGTTGTAAGGAGGAGGTGTATTGTTGTCTCCAATACCAGGCTTCATTTTATCATGAATCTGAGCCTTTAGAAGAGAATCCATTGCTTTTGAAGCATATGAAAACTTTTCTATGTCAAGCTTAACTTTAGACAGTTCCTCTTTCAGCCTATCATTCTCTTCTAAGGACTTAGACAGTTTGGTTTCTAACTCATTCTTTTCCCACTTCCAATAGTTTGTGTCATAAGAGTGTTGCAGTTCATTAGCTTGAAAGCCTTTGATCTGTTCTTCAAATCTCTCTACTATCAACACATAATCTCTTCTGTCCTTTTCTAATCTTTTGAGGTCATCACACATACTTTGATTGTGATCCCTGTATCTTTTGACAGTGTCTATGCAAGATTTAGTGCAAAGATTAGAAATTACCTCAGAGGGGGAGATCAGACACTTCTGCCATAAGAGCTTGATTCTGAATGGCTTCCTCAGCTTGATCACTCCAGTCAAATCCCATTCCTTGTTGAGAAACAAGGGCTTAAGCAGGATTCTTGTTTTGATTGTAGCCTCCATTCTGAGCTTGTTGGTGGTTGTTGTTTGGAACAACACTCCTGCATTCTCTAGCAAAGTGTCCTTTCATGTGACACTTATAGCATTCCACCTTAGTCTTGTCAAAACCAGCTCCATCTTCTCTTCTTTGAGAGAAGTTGTTCCTTCCTGTTCTTTTAATAAACTTCTTCACTCTCATAGATAACATGGCCATCTGCCATTTAATGTCCATCTCCTCCAGGTCATCAGGGTGAAGTTGATCTAGATCATCATTAATCAAGGAATTGTTGCTATGACTGGACAAAAAGGCTTCAAAGATAGTTCCAGTGCCTTTTTCTGAATTTACTCCACTAGCAGTACTAACTGCTTCAGGGTTAGCAGTAGTATCAGTAGATGTTGAAAGAAGTGCAGCATTGTGGATATAACTAGTGGGATTCTTCTTGGATTCTACCTCAGTTTCAAAAACTCTTAGATCATTATATAGATCATCAAGTTCCTTCTCTTCCAGATTGTCACTCTGTCTATATGAGACAGTGTACATAGTCCATTCATCCCCAAGAGATCTGAGGAACTTTCTGTTGATATCATCTTGTTCCATCTTCACCCCTACAGTAGCCAGTTCACCAATGAGCTTATTGAATCTATCAAAAGTTTGAGTCATAGACTCATTCTTTGAAGAAGTGAAATTTTCATACTGCTGCTTTAGAACATCTCTTTGATTTCTTTTGATACTTTTAGTTCCAGCAAATCTTTTCTCTAGAGCATTCCAGAGAATCTGAGCATCAGTGCAGTTGCAAAATTGATGCTGATATTCATTGGGAATGGCCAAGAGCAGAGTGCTCAAGGCCTTCATCTCTGTCTGTCTGATCTTCCTCTCACCATCTGTCTTTGGTGGAGGTCTTTTCCCATCTGGTCCTATCTTTCCTGCTTCAGAAGGACCATTCTCAATGATATCCCACATTGAGTAGTCAGTGAGAAGAATGAATTGTCTAATTATGATCTTCCACATGTCAAACTCACTGGGTTTGAGCATTGGAACCTTAGAGACCAGAGTACTGTTTGATTCTGCAAGGTTTTCCATGATGAATGAATAGATGTTTCTGAGAGAGTTTAGCTCTGATACCACTTGTCAGGATCGAATTCTTAACAAGAATAAATTCTCAGAAACTAATATCAAAGAAGTTTGCGGAATAACACTTTGATATTCACTAAAACAGTAAACCAAAACAGTATATAATCAACAACTTGTAAACTTGTATTGAATGCTTGAAGTTACAAGATTAAATATACAACCTCAATATTGATGAACAGGCTCACCAATACGAATTCTACTTCTCTAGAATTAGGATCTATGCCTTGAGGTTGATTTTTTCTCTAACTAATAGAATGAATGAATTAATCTCTCTTTAAACTATTCTATCAAATCTGTACATATACTAAATAAAAAGATAATTACAATAAATAAAATATCTTCAGTATATCTTCCATTATTATCTTCAAGCCTTCCATGAATATCTTGATTCTTTCCAGCTGTCATCCTTTCCATCCGGTTCTTTAAGTTATAAGCAGTACTAACTATGCTCAGCAGCATTAATTTCTTCTAGCAGCATTAACTTGGTTTTAGCAGCATTAACTACTAAGCAGCACTAACCACTAGCAGTACTAACTAGCTAAGCAGTACTAACTTTGTTCAAGCAGCACTAACTTTGACTAGCAGTATTAATTCTACTAGCAGTAGTAATACTCAGCAGTATTAACATTGCAGTCTTCTAGCAGTAGTAATTCTGAACTAGCAGCATTAAAGACTTGTTCACATCTTCAGTTCCCAACAAGTAGTCTAGCCTCAAATCTCCGTACATCTTGTTCGCCCCTGGGTGAATCGAATACTTTGACTTATGAGATTCCGCTAAAATGATCACTCTCAAATCCCCAAGTTTCAGAATTCAAATCCTTCCACAGTAGCATTTCAGTCCCCGACTGTCCTCTATTAGCGAATTTGCAATACCTACCATTCTCTCCGCCTTAAGATTCTTAGTCCTCAGGACTTCCACTTGAAATCTCTTCACCTCTTCCAGTAACGTTGGTATCACCTCAGTCCTCGTGGCTACCATCATTATGTTCTCACTTCTATCCTTCCGACTCAGGGCGTCTACTACTACGTTGGCCTTCCCGGGATGGTATTCGATCTTATAGTCGAAATCGGTTAAATGTTTAATTGTTATCCCACAAAGGTACAAGCATTCTCTTGAGATTGCTAAACATATTTTTTTTTGCATATGTTGGATCGAAAGAATGCTAGTGGTGGAGATTCGAGAGTACCCTAAAGTCTCACGTAGCTAAGAAGAAAGTAGAGTATTATAGGGTAGAATAAGGATATGAAACTTTTACTAAATGAAAGTAATGAATTATTGGATTTCCTAATCACGAGGAAAGGCGATAATTCATTACAATGTAAAAGATCGTTGTTATGCATAAGGAATGTATGATAATCATGAAAAGAAAAATGTCAAGAGGAACCAAGTGTAGTGTAAAATGTATGATAAAGATCAAGTATTCCATTCATGAATCGTTGAATAGTGTGATTGAATAAGTGAAATGAATCAAGATAGAAATGTTGGGGTAAAACTTATTGCTAAGATTAAAAGTAAAATTGTTGAAGCAAAATGGAAGTTAGTAAACATGCTCCAAGTAACTTTGTAATAAGAGTGTATAGAGTTCTCCTATGGACTAGTGCGAGTAAAAAAAAAGTGTTGATGATCAAAGGTCGGTTAAGAAACTAGAGAACCTCATAAGTAACCAGACAGGTTATAGATCAGAGGCTAGAGAATATTAGAAGTATCTAGTGGATTGGTACACTTATATTTGATAGACGATTAAGGGTGTGATTCTCAAGAAATTTAATTAATTAAAAATCGATGAAAGAGTCGTAAAGTGGTGTATAAATATATATATATATATATATATATATATATATATATATATATGGGAAAGAATCATGTAAAGAATTCGATAGCAACCATGACATTTTGAAGTGATAGGAAGGCTAAGAATGTTGTTACTAATGAATAATGATAATTGTAACAATCGAGACTCGTACTTAATGAAAGTATCTTATGGTATGGTGAAACAATAGACGTTATTGCAGAAAGATGATTTAAGGTACTAATAGGGTGGAAAACAAAGAAATTTTGCTGGTTGGATAAAGCATAATAGAGTATCATCAGGGTGAAGGTGTCACATGTGGACAAGAAGAAGAAACCAGAAGACTACACCCACAATTGTTTAACTAGATTAAGATGTCGGGGACGAAATCTTCTATTAGAGGGAGAATTGTAACATCTTGTTTTTAAAAATATATTTATATCGTTTTGATATATATATATATATATACTATATAATAAAGCACGGATAAAAAACTCTTAATTACAAATTATTAGACACAAGGTATTATTATTTTATGCAAGATTTTAAAAATCTCTTAATTTACAAGTTTCAAAGCACAAGATACATATTACTACTGCATGCTTCTAACACCCATCAATTTGGTATGTGCGGGACCTTCCTTTTATGCAGACATTTCCATATATCACTATTAATTTATAGTACTATAAATTTGTTTTAATTATATTATTAAATATGTAATTGGTTATTTTTTCTAGATGTCATTAAAATATATAAGATAATCATTGAATTCTAACAAAATACTTAATTTTTTTTATATAAAAAATATTATATTATTAAGCCTAAATTACACAAATTTATAAAAAAAATCATCACTTTCTCAAAATCATTCAAGATCATACTGTAAATCAACAAAAAAACAAAAAATAAACTGAAACATTAAAATCGTGATGTATCTCGCTGCATTGCACGAGTACGCTTCTAGTATATAATAATAATAATAATAAATATAACAAGGTATGGGTTTGAGATGTTAATTGGTAAAGAAAAATGAATATATATATATATACATTGTTCGGGTGGAAAATTAAACAAAATGGGAGTTTGGAGGATCAAATGTGTAACATGACCAAAAATTACAAAAGATTGGATTTTGTAGACGTGAACTTCAAACCCTTTCTCTCCAATTCGTACGACTCGGTTTACAAACCCAGTGATACGGTTTTGCATTAGGAACTTGAAGGAGCCTATCAAAATCGAGATTTAGGGTTCAACATCAACGATTCACATGCTCTTGGTAAGGATTTCATGCTTAAGCTTCATATCAGTAAAATATATAGTTTAATATGCAATTTCGAGTTGATTGGTGATGTTTAATATTATATCGTTGCGTCATAACTTTATTTCAAGAAAGAATGAAACATTGTGTTCAATTTGGGATTAGGGTTTATAACATAAGTTGCTAAGAATGTCTTGGTATGGTATTTATGTTGAGAAGAAGACCCTAAGGCCGCTGATTTGATTATAAAACAACCTTGCATGTTGCTGTTAGGATCAAGAAATCGATTAGGAAACGATGTTATGAAAAGTGAAACGATTGTTTAGGTGTGTTGTATGTTGGATTTTGTAATAATCCTCATTGTGATGATTGAGACTCAAGTATAACATAATAACCCTTATGTAATGAGCTTATGGGGTTTAACCTAAAAGATGAACTAGCTTTGAAATTTTACAACTTTTTGACTGTTTCACAAAAGTCAAACCATGGTGTTGGAGTTTAAACTATTGAAATCGATATGGAAAGGAGAATATATTTAATTTCGCTTGTTTCTTAGGAATATTAACATGATATTAGATGGATTCAAGAAGAAACTCCCAATTAAACACGTTTTTGATGGTAGATTAAAGGTTATGTTCAAAACAGTTGACTTTTTTCAAAAAGTCAAACTGTTTTGTTTAGAACTCAAATTGAATGATTTAATGTGAAATTGAAGGTTGAAACTCAACGGATATAGTTATTAAAGGTATATTAAGGTGTTTCAATCATCAAATTAACATTTTATTTAAATGGATTTTCAAAGTTTAAGAATGTTCAAGTCCGATTTGAAGTAAAATTTGAAAGTTTATGCATTAGATAAGCTTTAAGTGGAAAAAAAAGGAATGCGTGAACCTTCTAAACATAATTTAAATTATATATGAAGTATATTTTGAGGATTATAATGCAAACCAATAGTTTTGAAAAAAATAAGAACAAGTGATGGGTTTAAGATAAATTAGTGCTGAAAATTGTAAAAAATTATATAAAATCATTCGTAACTCAGGATGGAGGCGTGTGATACCTTTCTGAAAACCTTAGGATGTGTACTACAAATCATTATAAGATTAACCTTCTAAATTTAGACTCTAAATAGGTCAAAATTTGACTTTTAAAGCTTTGGACCATTTAGAGATTTTATAAAGGATTGGTTTCTTTTGTTCTAACCGGTAAAAGAAAGGGGGTGTTTAAGTATGAATATGTTGGTTTTTTATAGTATGAAAAGACAAGAACAAGTTATCTTAATCGTTGTTTAGAGTGTTGTATTAATATAAGAACTTTATGTGGGTTGTTTAGGTATCAGGCGGATAAACAAGTCTACCAACGGGATATTATCTAAAAGGGCTAAGGTGAGTTCAAGTAGTTTTAAAACTGGGTACACGTCAAACTATGTGTTCTACATAACTGATTCATTTCGCTTATGTTTGAATGTGTCGTTGAAAATGCATGATTTGAATGGGTATTATGAAATGTGGTTATTTGATGTTTTATACAAAGTAAATTTTAAGATGAAAACAAGCATGCTAAATTATTATGAGAAACTACGTGGAATATTGTTTTGATGTTTTGAAACTTGATGTTTATGTAGCATTATTTTGACTTAAGTCTTGATGAAATACACTTTGTATAAATGAGGTATTATGAGCTAATTGTTGCTTACCGAAGTGACGTGTTTAGATCCGGATCTGGCGACTTAGGGTCACCCCCTTTGTTGCGTTAATATTGGGTCGCTCCTTTTACAATTAGATGGGTTGCTCCCATTGGGTGTTTTATTGAGTATCGTGCACTGTTGGTGCCAAATACTCAGCTAATAGGCATAGTGTCTAAAAGACACAACGTGCGCACATGGTGATTATGCCGAAATTAGCCTAACGGATAAGTGGATTGCTAGGTAGTGCTCCTTCACCGATTCCGGTTTTGTTGTGGGTCTCCCCCACGTGGTGCGATGTTTCTTACCTCACTATGAAAATAATAACCACACTTTTATATATTTTTAGTGAAAAGTAATGTTTTGATTTCCTTATCACTAGTATTTACCAATCATGCGTTGTTTGAATTTATGAATCAGTTTAAATTTTAATTGAATGTTTTATGATACAAACTCTTGAATTCACCAGACGTGTTGTCTGATTTGTTTTTGTTTGTCGACGTGTATTCTAGGATCAGAACCGGGTGCAAAAGGTAGTGTTAGTGGTAAGTAAAGTTAGTACATGACATTAATGAAGGATGCGTCGTGCAATAGCTCCTTTGAGACGATGATTAGTTGCAAATAGTATTTTGGTGGAAATTGTATTGTCATCGTCTTTATGATTAGTCGTATAACTTATAATTGCCCACTTGCGCGGCTTTTGTAGACAATCTATGGAAATTGATATATATATATATATATATATATATATACTTGTGTACAGGTTATAAAAATGGCAAAAACATGTTTTTACGAATGGGTCATACCGAATTTTTCCTAGAAATTTTAGTCTAAAGATTAGGGTGTTACAACTGTTCCTTTCTTTGGATAGTAAGTCAATATTTTTCTTTAATTCAGACTTCGCGTTCTGCTCTTTCATCTCTTTTGTTGACAGTTCAGATAACTTCCTTGTGAGCTTCTCAATCTCAGTCTCAAACACTTTCCTTTCTTCCTTAAAATCCTTCTCAACATTCTTTCTCTGATCAGATATTTCTTTAAAAATTCCAACATTTTTTTACTCTAATCTTTTCTTATCTTTCTCAAACTATTTTCTCTGTTTTTCCAACAGGCTTTCTAACTCAGAAATCTTTCCTTTGAGAGATGTTCCTTCATAACCAAACTCAGCTTTCTCTTTCTCAAGCCTGTCTCTTTCAACAATTATTACCTTCTCAAAATTTGATACTTGTTGAGAAAGTTTTGCACATTTCAAATCAACAACTTTCTTCTCTTCAAAAGTCTTTCTTGAAAATTTAGAGAATTTCCATGCAAACATTTTTTTTTCATTTGCAAATCATTTCTTCTCTTTATCAAATTCAGCTCTGTCTTTGGCAATCTGTTGTTCTAAGTCTAAAATCTTCTTTTGCAACTCAACAATTTCATTTTCTGAAACCTTAGACTTCTCTTCACTCTTCTTGACAACTTCTTGCTTTTCTTTGACAATTTGAGCTTCCAGGTCTGAAATCTTCCTTTTTAACTAAGAATTTGCACTTTCTAATATCTTTGATTTTTCTTCATTCTTTTTGTTGGCATCTTTCTCTAACTCAGAGATCTTCTTCTTTAGATCTACATTTTCAGTCTCCAAGACTCTTGCTTTCTCTTCAATCAACTTGATCTGATCATTTTGTAGTAAATCAAACACCCATTGTTTGAGATCTTGATTTGTTTTCTGTAAAGTACTGATCTCACTCTTTAATTTCCTTTCATTCTCTTTCCTTTTATTTCCGCACCGAATTAAACTTTTGTTGAGTCAATCATTATGTTCTCTCAACATTTCAATGATACGCGAATGTGCTTTCTATTGATCTTCAAATTCTGAAATCTTACGTTTCTGATCTTTCTCTTGACGTTGTTCAGAGGTATATTCCTCAACAAAAAAATAATCATCCATTGTTACTGATAATACTTGCACAAATGATCGTTAACAAAAATCAGAAATTTTGATCACACTCAAAAATTTGTCCCCCTCCTGAGACTTAGCACGGGGGTCCCACTGAAAACCAGCTTTCCGTAGACCGAAAAATCAGAAAAGCGAGGAATTCGCATGATACAGGTTGCGGATTCCCACTTTACACAGATCAAAGCTTGCAAATTCTGACCTTTTCTCAAAGCACAGTATACAGATTCTGGACTTAGAAAAATCCAAAGAACATATGCACTTTTTGCAAAATATTTTGCGAATTATGGACTTAGGAAAGTTTTCTACCACGACTTTTTGTAGACTTTGTTTGCGGATTCACAAGATTTTTGCAGATCGAAGAAAGTGCACAATAACTTTGTTCAAACAGTTGTCTGCGAACTCTTCACTTTGCGTACCCTGTACCTTGCGAATTCTAACTTTTAGTACGTTGAAGTCTGTGAATTCTTGCCTTGTAAAAATAACTGAAAACCAACTTAAGAAGCCTGCGAGTTCTTGAGGATGAACCTTGCGAATTCTATAGATCTTGCGAGTTCTTCAAGAACTTTGAACCTGAGATCAATTTTTCAACACCAAATCCTTCAAAACTTCAAATCAAGCCACAAAACTTTGTCAATTCGATCACTATTACAAAACGAACATAAACCTAATACATGATTTCAACAAAATACATCAACATCATACAATGCGATCTAGATACAGTTCGTATAGACTTTAAACAAAAGTTTCACAAATTCCAAAATTCACACTAAACAGTTGTGAATTAGGCTAAACAATTAACAAGAAACTTGTTCTACTACACAAATCGAACACTAATGAATCTAATTTCAATCAAAAACACCACAAAATCTCTGAGATAGATCCTGGAACAATGTGCTGCGAGTTCTTGAAATTTTCGACCAAATTTCCAAATTCTTGAATGATTTCTGATCTTTGCTCGCTCTGATACCAATTGTTATTCCCAGTTTGTGCAATATTATCAAGATTAACAATGAATTTCAATCTCAAATCTTATATGTCATTTATCTTGAATGCCACAGATACAATATCTCTCTCTACTTTCTCTCACTAAGATATGGCAATGAATCTCTTCTCTGTTAAGTTCTCTACTATACTCTAACAAAGAAGACACTATTTATACTAAGGACTTTACAAGGACAAGACACAATTAACAAACCACAAGCTTGACAATACTTGACTTTGACTTTTTACTTTAAGCAGCTTTGACTTTACTTGCAATCTTGAGTCTTTGACTTGGGCTTTTGACTTCAATCTAGATGATCTTGAAGACAACAAATATTGCTCTAACAGACTCTAAGACCACCTTATTCTAAAAGTTCTACCCGTATCTCACAAATCATCACTTAACACTTCAGCTTAAGTTTAGGCATCTTACGTTCATACCTAGTTCACTTAACCTAGGGCTCTGATACCAGCTTGTAACATCCTAAAAGTAGGCGCCAAATAAAACATGAACAAAAGTAGTGAATTCCAACTATGCATAAATAATCACCCAAAAAGGGGAAGTGTAGAATAGGAGTTTTACAATTTCATGAAATGGATACTTAAACAACAACCTACTAATCTAGACCAAACACGATCTAGATTACAGACGGGTGTTGCTAAGATCACCAAAAAGGGTTAATTATATTCCCAAAATCTCCAAATAACTCTTCTCCAAAGTCCATGCCCAAAAGTTGTCTCATCCGACAATTGGAACTTCACTCACAAGCTTGCCACCCCGCTATTCAAAGAACCTGATATACATGCCACATATAAGAAAAAGTGTTAGGCTAACGCCTAGTGAGATCAAACATTTTAATCAAAGAAGAAAATAAAATTCAGAAAAATGTAGACTAATCTCATTTCAAAATATGAATACATTCTCAATTCAACAATTGTTTCAAACGTTCAACTTACGAAAACGGGGGAGAATTGATTTCCATGTTGGTGACGGAACACATAAGTAGGTCACACATTCATGTTCAAGATTCTCACTACAAATCAACGGTCATCCCATCAATTCTAGATTTCACTCATTCACAAGAATTTACAATTATTGGTCGTTGCTTGTTTCCCGATTTAAAGTCCACAACTATTACCCATATTGACCCCATGTCTATCTCTTGGTTCATTTGGGAATTATACCATTCCAACATTCCAACCCAAACGAGACTCGTACACCTATGGATCTATTACGTAAGGTTTAACACACACACATGCCCACACTTGTACATAATACATATATGCATATACCATAGTCATTAATGGATTTCAGTTACTCATAACTCAAGTACACATTTCCATACTCCTCTTGGCCCCGCTGACCCGAAGTGATTTAGAAAGATTCTTCTTTATCGATGGTGATCGGTCATGGTATCCATAACATTGTTTCTTTTTCGGCCAAATCCTGATTTCGTTTTGCTTCTCTCGGTCGTCGAGCCTGATCGACTCGACTATTTTACCTGCCCCCGACCTATTGCAAAACTCCACACTTTGTAAAATATTATACAAGAATAAGTAATAATCGTTGACTACCAATATTTAGACCAAAGACACCCACATCTCATCATTTATTTCCAAAACCCTTTATTTCTACATAGATTTATTGAAAATAAGAGAAAGGCTGATAACCATGTTAGTTTCTTAATATTCATAAATCAACCCTTTGACATCCAAAAATCCAAGTATACTTTCAAAATCCAAAACCCTAGAAATGTACCGTAGGTTTCCAAAATAGGGTTTGACTTATACATCAACCAAGAAATAAAAGTAGCTTTAGAGAGTAAAATCACCATAGTTTAACATGTATATAGTTTGATGAAAGAATGACTCACAACTTGGGTTTTGGTAAAAAATCTAGAAAGTTTCCAAGTATTTCTTGAAAGGGGTGGTAGAGATACAAGCCCCTTGATCCTAACTTCCAAACCTTGACTTGCTAGGTGGAAGAATCGCTCAAACTTAGCTGGGTGAAGCCTTTAATGCATCCAAATCGGAGTTAATGCAGTGATGATGGGTTTTGAGAGAGTTTCTAGGTAGGTGGGTGGTGTAATGAATGAGAAAGAGGCTGAAGTCGTGAGTTTTAACCTGCAGGTACTCGATGACGACAATGCCATGTGACAATGCCCTAGGCAAAGTCGCTTGGCACAGTCACACCATATGTACCGTAGGTGCCCCCACTCGGCGACATTGCCCCTGTGACAATGCCATGGGCAAAGTTGCGAGCATAGTTGCTAGACATGTACCGAGAGCTCCTCCTCTATGGCGACAATGCCCTTGGTGACAGTGACAATGTCACAGTCGTCGGGCATAGTCGCACCAACCTCCCTGGAGCCCAAAAAGGTCATTTTCAACATTATAACATACGGTATTTCGAGTAGCAAACTTAAGAACATAACCCTAAAACAATAATGTAAACTTAGCTTAAGACTCAGGGTAATTAACCTCGCCTGACGAAAATTACGGGTGTTACAGCATCAGCTCAGGGTAATTAACCTCGCCTGACGAAAATTACGGGTGTTACAGCATCAGCCTCGAGAGCATCCTTTAGCTTGAGGTTGATAATAAGAGAAAGGAACCAAGGAAGAGCCACTTAAGACCCTCAAGGTGGAGAAATGATAGTGACAATAGAGTCGAAGAAAAACTTAGCGAAGTCGATCCGACGTTGAAACATCCGTGCATGCGCCAACTGGGTCATGTAGGAAGGAGATTGGTCCCATCCAAATGTTTTTCGAGAAAAACAGTGAATGAGATGAGAGAAGAAGAAGTTCCAGACTCCCCTTATATTCTTGCGGAGGAGAGTGTTGGAACCCTTATCCTTGCCTTCCGAGAGATAGTTGAGAGCATCAACCACCTCTTCGTGTTCATGGCCAGTAGGGAAAACGTCATATGGAGAATAAGTGGGAAGTTGAAGAGCTTCCCGGACATCATCACAGCCAAAGGTAAGATCATGATCCTCTTATCTGACAAGATTGAAGTAGAGACAGATTCGTTTGACGGATCATAAACATAGGTAATCCAAAAATTCCCAAGTAGCAACTTGCTCATTTTGGGAGTGGCCGTAAAGCATATTGGAGTGGAGATCGTTGAAGGAACAAAGATACCTGGTTGAACTCCAGGTGTGCGGGATCAAGCTCGAACTGGGCGACATGGTTGCAGGAGGGAAATGAGAGTGAAGGGCTGTTTACCAAATTTTCCATTAAGTCCTGTATGGATAAATGTGTCTGTCTGGATAAATTTGTCTGTATGGATAAATTGATGATGTTGTTTACTTTTTTATCTGAATTAACAGTCTGAATAACATAAATGACCAATTTACCCCTGAATATGAATTTTAAGTTGTTTTATAAATTGTTGTTTATTTTTTAAGCCATATATTCATAAATTCATTGATATAGTCCAAAAATCAAACAAAAATTCATTAAGTACTTAAACTTCCAAGTTCAAACACAATGTATCCAAGTTCAAACAAAAAGTAGCAAGTATGAAACAAGTATGAAATCGACATTGTATAAATCATGGTTACAAAAATCTACATTGCAGAAATGTCGAGCAGCTATGGAGAAGAAACAAGTATGGAACAAAAATCGACTGAAAAAACAAGGAACAACAATCTACTGAAGAAAACAAGTATGGAACAACAATCGACTTAAGAAATAAGTATGGAACAATAATCGACAGAAGAAACAAGTATGAAACAACAATCGAGTATGGAGAAGAAACAAGTATCGAACAATTAGTAAAATCATTACCTTTGGAGAAATCGACCAAAGGAAATTATTGTCTAGGGTTGAAATCGAACCAGCGGTGAATTAAAATAGTGTAATCGAACCAGCAATGAACTCGAACCAGTAAAATCGAACGAGCGGTGAAGGTGAAATCGAAATCGAACAAGCAGTGAAGGTGAAATCGAGCAGCTAGATTTTTATTGCGTGATTATTGAGTAGGAGGGTAGGCATGTTTTTATTTTTAAAGGGTAGAAATGTCAAAGATGTGTCTTAATGAGGACAACACATCTTTCCCCTACTTAGTGAATAAGCCGGAAATGTCTGCGCGAATAAGCCGGTTTTGTCATTAAGCCCCAAGTAAACACTCCAAACGTCTACGTGAATAAGCCGGTTTTGTCATTAAGCTCATTAAGCCCCAAGTAAACACCCCCTGAGTCCTGGGTGAGAGGTTCACCCTTGCTTGTCTTCGATTGCTTGGAAACAGTGGAGGAAGCCATGGATGACTGTGAAAACTTAAAAAGTTGCAGGTTTTTGTTTGAGATGATGCTCGAAGAAGATGAGGAAACAGTAAAAAAGAAGAAGGTGGGGGTGAAGTGGTTTAAATAGTGTGAGAATATGAAAGGTTTCTAACGTTTAAAAGGATAAAAATAAAAAATTAAAAACAATAAATAGGGTAAGGTTTGATTGGGTTATAGGGTTTTAATGATGGCATAAGAAAAGACAGAGTGGTGGTCGACCGTTATAGATGATCGTGGGGAAGTGGAAAGGCTATGACCGACAAAAAATGGGTAGAGGGATGATGGAACGTCGTGTCTCTGACACGTGACGTGGCAAACGTCAGCACGTGTCAGTTATGGATAGGAACAAATACGTTGGTATGCCGAAAACCGTTCGGTAGGTGAGATGCCTAAGAGAGAGAGATATAGGACCTACTGAAGGTTGGTTTCGGTGGGAGGGAGTATCGCCGAAGAAACAACTTGGGAGGTCCTACCGAAGATGGGATTCGATAGGTGAGAAACTAATCGAACAAATAATGGTTTGAAAGAGAGGATTATCGAAAGAACTCTTGCCAAAGATGGAATACCTACCGAAATAAGGATTTCGGTAGATAAGGTACTTGAAAAATAGAAGAACTACCGAAAATTTGGAATGTATCCCTGCCGAAGACTACCGAAATGGTTTTGGTAGATAGAAGTGATACATATATATATATATATATATATATATTATGAGTAAATTACAAATTTTGTCCCTGTGGTTATTAAAATTTTTGGATTAGGTCCCCCAAGAAAAATAATTACATGTATGATCACTATGGTTTCATCTATGTTTTGGATTGAGTCCCTCAACTTAACTTCACTAACAATTACTCTATTAAGTCAGGGGTACTATTGTCATTTTCACTCTCTTTTAAAAACAACATAAAAACCAATGACTGATATATCACCTTCTCAAGTCTCAACATCGTCCCTCCCAAAAAAAAAGCCCTCGCCGGACTTGAACTACCGTTGACCACAAAGCTTAAATGCGGCATGATCATACGCCTTGGCCGGCTCTAGGGCGGTGTCGAAGGTACCAAGCCATACCCTGCTTCTTTTCTTGTTGGGGTCATGGATCTCCGCCCCAAACTTCCCCCAAGGTCATTGCCTCACTCCTATGTAGTATTATTAAATGAATGATATATCATATTCCTTCACAAATATTCAGACATGGCATAGACGGAAAATAGTACCTTCACCAATGTTGTGACAAGATAGAAAACAACAGTTTTGACAGAAGTGTCAAGTGTATCATACTCAGATCTGCAGTATAAAAACATCACCATGAACCTAACTACCTAAGAGAGCGATATTCAACTTTATCAGAGCTCATGTCTATATCAAAAGATAAACCCCACAGTCCCTTCATCGTCTTCAATGGGCTCTCAGTATATGACAGAGGTGGAAACATTCGTTTAAGAAACTTGTTATCACACCATCTCGGTGCTTTCTTCATTTAACCTCCAGTTTCAAGAACCACCTCGTCTACTAGTCCATCGACTACCGTTGAACCCAACAAAGGTCGTGAAACATCGAACCTCTAAATAAGTTCATGATTTGAAAAAGTAAATAGATAGGTTAGTTTTAAGGCTACAGATTTCTAAATCGATTCTAAATCAAGCTATAAATCGGTTCAAATTCCATCCACTATCGAGATCAAAATCGATTCTAAATCGAGCTCTCAATTGGTTCAAAATCCATTGTTAATCGAGCTCTTAATTTGTCCAAAATATATTGGCTATCGAGCTCAAAATCGATCCTAAATCGAGCTCTCAACTGGTTCAAAATCCATTGGCTATCGAGCTCAAAGTCCATTCTAAGTCGAGCTATGAATCGGTTTAAATCCATTGGCTATCGAGCTTCAAATCGAGCTCTCAACTGGTTCAAAATCCATTGGCTATCGAGCTTCAAATCGAGCTCTCAACTGGTTAAAAATCCACGGGCTATCGAGCTCAAAATTCATTCTAAGTCAAGCTATGAATCGGTTCAAAATCCATTGGCTATCGAGCTTCAAATCGAGCTCTAAATCGGTTCAAATTCCATTGAAGATCCAAAAACTCTAAAATCCATATATGTGCTCTGTTTTTTTTTATTAAAATCTAAAACTCTCGAACCAACTTATATATGTGCTCGATTCTAAACCTCTTGAACCGGGTTATACCTGGGCTCTATTTTTTCCTATTTATTAAAATGAACTAACAAACGTTGTTAATAACAACAAAATCCAGCATATCAGAAACACTATATGAAGATGAAAATGCAGAGAGAAATCATGATAGATGGGTTTGGGGCAACTTTTTCCAAGAACACAGGGGGGTGATGGACTGATGGGTGGTCACGTAGTAGTAAAGAAGCTTCACTATAAAATAGAGTAACAACTACACTATACATGTAACTTTTTGTGGTTGTGATGGGCTCATTGGTGACGACGGGGACAGAGGAGAAACCCTCAATACCTTGTAACCTATTCATCGACGAACATTCTTAGGGAGGCCATGTATATATATATATACTATTATTTTTCTATGTTTTAAAAAAAGGTAAAAGGACAATGTTACCCTTAAGTTAATTGAGTAATTGTTAGTAAATTTAGGACAAGGGACCTAATCTATAACAAAAGTGAAACCATGGTGACCATACATGCAATTATTTCATTTAAGGGATCCAATCCAAAATCTTCAATAACGATAGGGACGAAATTTGTAATTTACTCTATTATTATTATTGATTAAGGTTTAACATGCCTAAAGATCCTATCAGGAAGTTGAACTGAGCTTCATCAAGAGGTTTAGTGAAGAGATCGGCCAACTGAAAATCAGTTAGGATGAAGTGTAGTTCAATATCACATTTGGAGATATGATCTCTGATAAAGTGATATCTGTTGTCAATGTGTTTGGATCTTGAATGAAGCACAGGGTTGTTTGCAATGGCTATTGCACTGGAATTATCACATAGAACTGGAACTTTGTAGTAGAACTGGTTGTAATCTTGAAGTTGATTCTTCATCCACAAGATTTGAGCACAACTTCTAGCTGCAACATATACAGCCTCAGAAGTAGAGGTGGAGACTGGTACAACTTCCAGCTGTAACATATTCGTCCACATGATGTTACTTTAGTCTTCTTGAGAAAAAGGGTATATTCAATTTTACCTCTGGAATATTTGTTGGTAGGAAGGAAGTCTGACAATGTGTCATACCAAGCACGAGGGGACTGTTTGAGAACATAGAGAGCTTTGTCATGCTTGTACACATAGTCTGGATGAGAAGGATCTTCAGAGCCACGAGGTTGCTTCACATAGACTTCTTCAGCAAGTTCTCCATTGAGAAAGGCACTTTTGACATCCATTTAAAAAACTCTAAAGTTATTATGGGCAGCATGAGCAAGGAAAATTCTTATTGCTTCTTCTTGTCGGTATCCTTGAGCAACAAGTCTAGCCTTGTTTCGAATGATAGTACTTTCCTCATCCGTCTTGTTTCTGAAGACCCATTTAGTTCCAATTATTATTTTTCTTGAAGGATAAAAAACAAGTCTCCAGACTTTATTTCTTTCAAATTGTGATAGCTCTTCTTGCATGGCAGTTATCCAACATGGATCTGCCAGAGCTTCCTCAACTTTTCGGGTTCAATGACGGAGAGGAAATTCACATAGAGACAAATGTTGCTTATTCCTCTTCTAGTCTGGACACCAGCTTGTTGGTCACCAATAATTTGTTCAATACGGTGATCCTTAGTCCACTTGGTAGCTGGTGGAATAGGTGTAGGAAGCATATGAGGTTGAGAAGATGAGGGTTCAGTAGGTATGATGGATGTAGAGGTTGGTGAAGAGATATGGTGAGAGTTTGTAGTATGTGGAATGGGATTGGCAGTATCCTCTGGTATGATTATTTGGAGGTTTGAGTTTTGAGGTGATGATGAGGATAGGTCATTGGTTTGAGGAGGTGAATCAACCGAAAAAGGAACAGAAGGTTGGTTTTCTGAAGGTTGACTTTGAGAGTCTTCCCCTAGACACGAGGTTATCCATTGATTTAGTTCATCATCATCACATGAGAGAGAGGATGACTTTTGGTCATCAAATTTCACATGTATTGACTCATCATTGCATTTCCTTCTTAGAATATAGACTTTGTAGGCTTTAGAGGAGAGAAAATAACCCATGAAAATTCTTTCATCAGCCTTGGGATCAAATTTCCCAAGGTTTTCTCGGTCATTGAGGATAAAGCATACACAACCAAAAACATGAAGAAAACCTATGTTGGGTTTTCGGCCGTAGAAGACTTCATAGGGAGTTTTGTTATGCCTCTTCACAATTACTAACCGATTTTGGGTGAAACAAGCAGTGTTAATAGCTTCAGCCCAAAAATTGGTAGGTAAATTGGATTAACTTAGCATAGAGCGAGCTGCCTCACACAGAGTTCTATTCTTTCTTTCCATAACACCATTTTCTTGTGGGGTTCTGACAGCTGAGAAGTTTTGAGAGAATCCCTTGTCATTGAACAAAGCTTCCAAGGTAGCATTTCTGAGTTCAGTGCCATTGTCACTTCTGACAGATCTTACTAGTTGACCATTGAGCTTCAGATTTCTTCATAAAGTGGATGATTTCTTCAATAGTGTCACTTTTGTACTTGAGAAAAGATACCCAAGTGTAACGTGTAAATTCATCAACTATTACAAGAATGTACCTTTTTCCTCCAAGACTGGGAATGCTAACTGGTCCACATAGATCCATGTGTAGCATTTGAAGAGGAGTGTAAATGGAAAAACATTGCTTGGTTTTGAAGGAGGATTTTGTCAACTTTCCATTCTCACAAGATGCACATAGTTTCTCTTTGACAAAGGATAGCTTTGGCATCCCAACAATAAGATCTTTGTTGGAGAGAGTGTTCAACGTCTTGAAGTTAGATGTGATAGACATTTGTGCCATAGACAGTTCTTCTTAACCGAATCTTCTGAAATGAAACAGATGTTTCCTTCAACTGATTTTTGACCCATGTTGATGATATACACATTGTCCTTTTTAATCCCAGATAGAACAATGTGATTACTTTTGTTGGTGATGAGACAATCATCAAGCCTAAAGATAACGAAGTATCCTAGATCACATAGTTTATTGATGCTCAAGAAGTTGTGCATTATTCCTTCCACATAGGCTACTTTGTTGAAGGTGATGGAAGCATTTGAGACAGTTCCATAACCTCTGGAGTTATCTCCAAAAGTTACAGTAGATCCTTTTTCTGTCACATAGTTAACCAAAAGAGATTTATTTTCAGTCATGTGCCTTGAACATCCACTATCGAGATACCATGTTTGTTGATGTTCAAACACCTGCAATCACAAAAGAAATTAGTCCTTTGGTACCCATTTTGAAGTGGATCCTTTAGGATTAGAGGAGGAAGAAGAAGGGTCGTTAAGACTCTTTCTTTCAATCCGTTCTTTGGGACAATCCTTTGCAAGGTGAAAGGTGTCCCCACAATTGTAACATTTTCTATAAATGAACATCTTTTTAGACTTCTGACCAAGATCCTTTTCTTTCCCTTTAACATTGACTTTTGAATATTTTAAAGAGGAAGGTGAAATGCTTGGTTTAGGTCCATGAATTCCCTTTTCAGAGGAAGGGAGAGGAAAGGTAGAAGTACCTTTGGATTTGGTTTTCTTTAAGTTCACTGACCTAGGAATGAACTTGGTAGGTGGAACAAGAGGTTTATTTTTGGGATGAGAGGAAAGTTTCCTTTTTAAAGGGAAGTTAGTAACTACTGATTTTCCTTTATTGAGGTTAGAAAACTTCTTTGAAAATGACTCAGAGTTTTTCTTTGGGAGTTTAGAGGGTTTAGAAGAAGAAGAAGTAGCTTCATCAAGATTCAGAGATTTCAGGAGATCATGAGTAGGCTTCACAAGATCATTTGATCCTTGAGCTTCTTCAGGTTGAGGCTTAGGAGTAGATTCCTTGGCCTTGACAAACACTCTAATTTTAAAGAGTCACAAAGATCTAAAGAATGCATGGAGTGATAGTCATCAGAATCAAACTCCGTAAACTTAGGAGAAAAGTAATGAAGTTTTGAAGATGAAGAAGGGACTTAAGTAGGAGAAAAGTCAACTTCCATTTTTCCAAAACCAAGACCTGACTTGTCATCACAGGACATTTGATCTTGGAATATATTTTCAAGGTTTTTGGAAGAACTTGTCCATTTACTTACAATTTCTTGCTCCTTTTTAAGGCGTTTAAACATTTTATTTTTCTCCTTGGCAAGAATTTAATTTATGGTTTTTAAATCTTCAAGTTCATCCTTGACTTTGTCAAAATGTTTTTGCTGAAAAAAGGCAGATTTGAAGTTGAGAAGAAAGGGATTTGACTTTAGCATTGACATATCTCTTTGCATCCTTTTCATTATAAAAGTCAATAGTTAAAGAGTCAAAATCTTCAATATTTTCAGAGTCGGAAAGAAAATGAAAGGGATGTACCTGAGAAGAAGATGAGGAACACTCAGTGGAGACAAGAGCAATGGTCATGTCATGGTCCTCATTTTCGGCCATATCATCAATTTTGGCCATGAGACATTTGTTATAGATTTTTTTTTCACTTTCAGAGGTCGGCTCGTCATCCCAGTCATGAGACTCGGCCATCAGACCCTTTCCTTTTTTGGAAGCACTTTCATTTCTTTCCTTCTCTCTCTTGTACTTTGCCTTATATTTTTTCAGCACGATCCGTACTTTCTCTAAAAGAAGATGAAGAAGATTTTCTAGAGTGAGACCTGTTGGCAAGGTCTCATTCTCCTCAATTTGTAGGAGTTTTGGTTTGAAGAGGTAGATTTGGATTTTCCCGAGGAGTTGCTCCTGCACTCAGAGGGAAAATGACCTTTCTTGCCATAAGCATAACATTCCTCATTGGTTTTATCAGAATAGTTTTTAGAAAAGGAGGAAGAAAATTTCCGGCCAGATTTGAACCGGTTGGAGGGAAAATGATTTTTGTATTTAGAGAAACCCGCAAGCATGGCCATTTCTTCAGACATCTGATCTATCGAAGTATCTTCACCTTCATCATCGGCCTCACTAAGATATGTCTCCGAATGGTGATTTGAGTCTTCTTGACTTTCTTGATCAGACTCATTAGAAGGATATGTAATCCTTGGAATACACGCATATTTCTTGGAAGAGTAACTGATAAGAGCCATAGATGGGCTCTTTATCTCTTTGATGATTGTCTTCCTTTGGATCCTTGTTTGTTCATAGTTGAAAAGAGATCCAGAAAGAACAGTAAGAGAAAGATGAGAAGATCCTTGGTCGTCTTGATGCAAGTGCATATGTTTTCCTAAAAGTCAGGAAGACTATCCATAAATTTGCATAAGACTTCCTCATTATCATATATTCTTCCTAAGAGTTTGAGATCATTAAGGAGGTGGTTAAAGCGATTGTAGTAATCAGAAAGAGATTCTCCCTTTTCATGGAAGAAGAGTTCATATTTTCTTATGAGGGAAATCTTTTTACTTTTCTTGACTTCATCAGTCCCCTCATAAAGAACACACGGAGTTGTCCACATATCCTTAGCAGTAGAAAGATTTACCAAGGAGTGGTATACCTCATCAGGAAGGGAGAGAGAAATAATGGCCGCTCTGACTCTGGTATCAAGGGCAACAAGACGTTTATCATCGTCATTGTACTTTTTAGGATTTTTGGTGATGTACCTGTCAGTTATTTCCTCGTCCGAAGAGTCATCAGAATCACCAACAACAGTTTCCTTGTCTTTAGAGTCAGAACGAGTCTATTGGGTCTCAAAGCGAGCCCAGACTTTAGGGACAATGGGTCCCTCACGAAAAATAGTGATAAATCTACTATCAACTCCTTCCAAGAATAGAGCATCATACGACTTTTCCACCTAGAAATGTTGTTTGGGTTAAACTTGGGTGGCTTGGCTATAGAGCCATTGGCATATGATGTGGTGGAGGAGTTTTGAGAGGAAGAATCAACTTTTACAGAAGAAGGTGATGCCATGACAGATCTAGTTTATTGGATTAAACTAACCCGCTCTGATACCACTTGTTGGTCCCAAAAGTAAAAACAAGTATTCTAGAAAGGGGGGTTGAATACAATACACAAAATTTTCACTTAATTTTATTTCTTTATTGATATTACTATAAGAATTACACATAGAAAAACCTTTAAGATTGTTGCGGAAAGAACAGGTAAACTATTCTAACAATCTTTCACAAAGTAACTAGAACACAACTTAAAAACACAAAGATTCAAAAGCTATGAAGATGAGAGAGCAAGGTTGCCAACTTTCTTGGGTGCATTGAGTTCTCTTGTAAAAGCATGGCTTTCATGGAGAAGATCTTCACCTTTATATACCACCTTATGCATTGAATGCAAAGAGCACTTGTCAACCTGATATTGGATCCCTGAGATTTTCTTCCATAAAGAATAAGATATTTGATGTGACTTATCAAGATGCAAAGAAAACCTTTGTACCTTTATAAGACAATACCTTAATAAAATATATCTGGCACAAATCTTTTTGAGATTTTTTGGAGAAGGTCTCCATCAATTCAGAACTTAGGTGAATATCTTCTGTGCAATAGAATGTTCCATTCCTTTTGTCAGAAGGATGATGGAAAAAGGGAGACTAGCCAAATCATGATGATTCGGCTATTAGAGCTATCTGCCAAAAATGACTTCACTCGACAAGAGCTCATCCTGCCGATCAAATGGATGTGAATCGGCAGGTATAGCATCTGTCGACCGAAGAGAATAACTTCGGCAGATGCTCAGCTTAGTGATCTATGGAAGATTGTCTTGATCCGCATCAGAGGGCTCACTTCTTGCTGATTTCGGTTGGTCTTCGACTTCACCGACCTTTTGAGGCACAACTAAGCCATTACAAAGAACCTTGAAATAAACTAAGTATGTAGATGTTCAAACAAATTACAAATATGAAATAACAAGTCGAAGGGGGGGGAGGTCATCTTCAAATCCTTGATGACCCAACAACATCAAAAAGCTCTTTTCCAAAGTGCATTTGTTGTACTAAGTCGTTTTGTGCTACTTACAGGTATTTTAACTGTTTCATTTGTTGATTCAGGATTACTACTTGTTCTGAATTTGAAAAGATTTGAAATTATATTTTTGTTGTGAAGATCATATGTTCATTCAAAGGTGAATGTGGTGCTGATCAAAAAATGAAAGCATGTTTTATTGTGAAGTTTTGATGATCATGATGCTTCACAATCATCAAAAGTGGGAGAAACATCACAAGAAATAGGAAGGGACATAATTCAAACGTTTCAATTTCTAAGAAGGGGAGAAGATAAAATTTAAGAAGAAATGATACAAAGTCTGTTGGAAGATATTTTTGAAGAAGACGAGATTTTTGACAAATATTAAATAAGTCAAAGAGAAGAATTCTGAAATTTTCTGAATATGATTTCAAGTTGAAGATTTCAATGTGAAGACGATGTTTGTTAAATGGGGAGATTATTTTTCCGACAAATACAATTGGTTGATAAAATTGGTTTGACTTCAAGAGAGAAGTTCGTTAAAGCTGAAATTCGTTTGAAGAGTGATCTCTAATACAAGGGGGGAATGTTATGTAACACCTCGGAATTTTGAGTTATGTGTGGCTCTCTTTATTTGGTAAGAATTTATAAAGTCATTAAAGCCTCGAATGATTTCTATTTTATAATTGTGCCTATACATTTACTTCCCTTTGCTTAAAGCACGTTTAAGATTTATGAGGTTATGTTATGTTCGTAGGGCGAGACCTTTGAAATCAATTGGCAAAACAAAGGGGTCGGCCACCGGGGCAAGAGTGTCTGGTGAGTGTGCCATTGGCACTCTCGCGGTGTCAAGGTCGCATGGAACCCCTCCCCTAGGTACAAACAGGGCGATTGTCCCAACGAGATTGTCGTGGCACAATCGTGCAAGGCATTCTCGCAGGAATGGGGTGGCCACGGTACAGTCCGGGTGAGCCCTACGACTGTGTCATGGCATTATCGCGGGGGGCATAGTCGATGAAGCCTCGACGGACATTAAATAGGGCAGGAGCGTTTTTGAAGGGGAAATCATTCCAAAATCATATTTTTTTTATGTCTTTATCTCTTTGGGTGATTTCTACCCCAACCCCATCTCTCCTCATTTAATTCTTGTTCCAAACCCTCAAATATTGGTGGTTGCTCAACATTTACATCTACTAACATCTAGAAGGAAGATTTCAAGGTTTCAAGACTTCAAATCTCCACCAACTTCTAAGGTTTCAACACTTTTAGGGTTTTCTCTTAAAAACCCAATAATGTGAGTTTCATTTACTTGTTTTGACCATATAAGTGTTGTTTTATGATTCATGGATGTACATGGTTTAGTTTATAGAGTTTGATCAAAAATGGAGAAATTGAGGTTTTGACCTAAAAGAGAAATGTGGGGTATTTTGAGAAGTAAATAGAATATGGAACGGTATAATTATGTGTGAGAAGTGATTTGTCTAACTATGTGTTGTATGTGTTGAATTCCAAATATATGGTGTAATGTGCATGTAGAAGGAAAGAACCATTCACTTGTAATCTTATGAGTATTATGATTTTATTGTGATAATCCTATTATGTGATGAGATATTGTAGTGTTCCAAACTTTGTGGTGTGAGTAAATTTATGGGTTATGAGTCCAACTCCTTGTGCGAGGAGTTGGTAATGGAGATTTGTACTAATGTTGGGAAGGCAAACTTTAAGGTTGCTAGAGAGTAGGCACTAAAGGACCGCAATATCCTTGAGCTGGAACTCGTCTAGATTGAGTAGGCACTAAGGTTGATTTATACCTTGAGGTGTAACTCTATGGACTAAGAACTAAAGATGTGTGGCTTGAGGTGATGCCGAGACGGTATGTATAGTAAAGTCCGAAACCTGAGTTATAGTCTCAATAACATCAAACGGTGACTCCACTCACGTGTTCTTGTCACCTAGATGGAAATGGGTCTCCCCCATAGTCAAAGTTGCTATTCTGTGTGAATGTTCAGGTGTGGAACATCACGTGAAAACTGTGAAATACCGTAATGTACTACCATTATGGGGAGGGTAATTCTAAAGTTGTATATTGAGATTTTCCCCTTAAATTAATTGTTATGAATATTCATGATTGTTCTCACTAGACTTCTAGTCTAACACTTGTGATTGTGTTTTATGTTGGCAGGCACATCTAGTGGGGGATCTACGTTGACTTAAGTTGCCGGTTGGTGCCATTAGGAGCATCCATGGCGATTGCTTTTGGGAGACTTTTGAAAAGAGGATTTTTAGAGATATAGTGACATCCCGTGTAATCTAGTCGTCAATTAACTAAATTAATTAGGTTGTTACTTTATGTCTTATTCTTTGATGGTTCATTGTACAAACTTTCCCCAAGTGGATTATAGTTGTTGCTACAATTAGAAGTTTTAATTTTATCTGTTTCTGAAAAATCCCTATTATTGTTGTCTAAATGTTAGGGTGTTACATGTTAGGTCAAATATTATTATATCTGAGATTACTGAATGAGGATATCATAATGAATATTGGAAAGTCAAAGCTTGAAATCAAAGTAATCAAGAAAGTCAAAGTATTCAACAATTGTAATGTGTAAAAGTCAAAGTATGTAATGTAATTGCTTTCTAGTGTAGAGTATAAATAGCTTTTATCTTTAATCTTGTAGCTAGAGATCTTAGAGAGAGTATTCACTATTGTAATTCTAGAGAGAGAGTCTAGAGAGAGAAAGTGGGTTTCATTTCAATTTGTAACATTTCTCATTGAATCAGTAAAGATTATTTTGTGATTACATTGTTACTTGATCATGATGGGACTATCACTAAGAAGACCAGAAAGGAGAAGCCACACAAGCTGATGAAGACTCTCGACAGTCCTCTGTCATTAAATATGGTGTCAGCTCCACAACATCTGCAACAACTACAACAACCACTTCAGTGCCTCTTTCCATCGTTGAAGCTTCATTGGCATCTACCCAAGTCACCTCAGTGACTCAAATCAATGAGTGTATTATTTCTTTGTGTGGCCAGCACTGCGCCAATGCAAGTATGCACTGCCCCGGTTCTAAAAAACAATCGCTTTCTCAACTCCTTCATTGGTCTCTACCATGCGGGCAAACGATCCATCAGTGGTTAACCCCACTGATGTTAATGCTTCACTCATTTCCTCTCTCAGAGCTGGCATTGAGTACACAAGTTCTGAGGATATCCCTCACAAATCGTCTCAGCCACAACATGTCATGAGTCCTCTTGACCGTGATTTTGCTTATTTCCTCAGTGCAATCATTTGGATGCTACTTTGGACCCCTCAGTTACTCCATCATCCTTACCCTTTTCATTATCAGTTATTGACCCTAAGCTTCCTTATGCTCATTTTATTAAATCTCTTTCAGGTCCTAAATTGGATGTGTTGACTGAGACTGTTAAAGAAATGGTGACATCTGTTTCATCTGTTGTTCCTGACATCTCCACCATCTCCTTAAATATTGACGATGTGCAAACCTCCCTCAACTCACTGAAAATGGTCTTGCAACCAAAGTCGACGTTGCATTCGTTGCTACAATTCAGACAAAGGTCTCGTAGATTAGATCTAACCTTGCTGCCAACACCGCCACCATCAATGCCTTTTAGATATCTGTCTCAGCGTCTCTGAAACGGTTACGTCAAAGATGGCCTATCATGAATCTATGCTGAAAGACATTTTGGCAATCCTTCAGCAACCAGCTCTGTTCCAACCCCATCCTTCACTGTTGAAGATCGGATAGCTCTGAACATGGGTGTTGAGTTTGGGGTATTGATGACTGACCTCTTCACTAATCTTAAGGCCGCCCTCAAGGCAAAGGCTCTCACTTCCTCTAATGATGATGACAAATAGGGGAAATGAATATGGAGAAAGAGAAAATTGCTGAAGAGGACATAACTGTATCCAACAGGGAGAGACTTCACTTTGTCTTTGAAGCTGAGCCTTCCCTAACAGGGGGAAGAGCTGAAGAAGAAGAAGAAGACGATGATGAAGATGATGTTGAATTCACTCCCTTACCAAATGTCTCGGTAGTTGTATCCAATGAACCAGTTCTCATCAGAAATGATGATGAAGCTGAAGGCGATGATTAAGAGGACTCTGAAGGTCCTGAGATCCCTGATAATGAAACTAACTTACCCAAAGTAAATGATAAGGATGATGATGACGTTGATGGTTTTGTATTCCAACGAATCAATCCTCCTCCATGAAAGAGAGTCATGATCAGGGAACAACCATCGCAAGGGGAGAGGCCCTCATATCCCAAGCAACAATCTTACTATGGGAAAGGCAAAGGACCAACTACTGAAGGAAATCTGAAAATCATTCACTCATATGAGGGGGAGCTCTTTAATCCAAAGGTAAACTATGTTGAACCCCTATCCACCTCTCTCATCTCCTTACCCTCAAATGTTCCATACATAGTGGACTTATCTCTTTCTCCAACACCTTCTTCCAGCTCATCCTCTCCCCTGCTTGATTCCCCTCTAAGGCACGTCTCTCATCAAGTTGAAGACATTATTCCAGTTTATTAGCTGGAATTGGAAGCTGAAGATACTGATGCTGTTGAATATCTTCACACTTCCCTCATACATCTGAAGTTGAAGAATCAAGGAGGATGGCTGAACTCATGGCCCAAATTGATCAGTCCAAGGTAAAAATCTCTCTTTCGTACCCCTTTTGACATTGGGCTTCGGTTCCTTTCTGAAGATGAGAAAGAAGAATCCCTGGGAAGTTGAGCTTGTGCTAGAAGAAAGAAAGAAGCAAATGAATGACCGTGAGAAGATGGCATATTCTCTCCCTGTTGAAACTCATGTTTAAGGGAGATTCAAGAAGAAAAATCCATTATATGCTCAAGCTCTAATCCTAAAGGAAGCTGAAAAAGAAAGGCAACTGAATTTATCTTAGGAAGAGCAAGAGCTGAAATGGTGTAAAGATCGGGTGAAACGAAGGTTAATAAAGACCAAAATCATAAACTTCACCGTCTCTGGAAGATCAAAGGATGGAGGTATTCTAGTCTATATAGTCATCTCTAGGGACAATCATACAACTGTCACTGAATATCCTTCATTTTTGAAAATGTATGGATTTACTGAATGATTGGAGATTCGACAAACCATTCAAAACTCCAAGTCTAAGTACAAAGGAGTAGTCGATCATGTACTGAATAAACTCTTTGAAAGAATTTCAAAGATAATTGAAGTACCTCCTTTACCACTGAAGCCTTCTCGCCGAAGAAAATCTATTCCAGCCACTGATCTCTAAAGATGAATTCTCGGCCCAACATCTGATCTCTCAATGTTGAATCTAACCCTGCTAGTCAGAGACTCTTATAGTGCTAGTGAGTGATAGGCACGCCAGAGTATGGTATTATTTTCATTGACAATGAAGATGAGTTTAGGTTTCAAATACGCTCTAAACTCTATATTTGTCCTGTTGCACATCTTTAAAACCTACTTCTTTGGTGCGACCTCAACGAATACGGAGCATTCCATCACAAGATTATAAGAAGAAAATTGTTGAAAAGAAAGAAGAATGGTGAAGTGGTCGCTTATTACATTACTTTTGATGATCTTAGTTGATTGGTGTCTGTTATCTTTTATACTTATTAGTTTGTA